>CM019906.1:4053264-4653264 GCA_009764595.1 Geothlypis trichas | reverse complement strand
GTATTAGTTCTCCTGAAATTCTTAAATAACCAATGGGTGGTTTTCACCTTTTAAGATATATTTTAGAAGTCAGGCTAGAGTAGCCAAAGTTAATTATGAGTGAGTCCAAGCTAATACAAGAATCAAGTTTATTTCAGGAGTTTGTATATCAGTTGAGTGCTGGCTCCTGTCTCCAGAGATGTAAAAAACCATTTTTTTTACTATGTAGTCTATGTAGCACATAAGTTTCAAGATTATCTCTTTACCTGAGCATTTGCAAAGTACTTAGGTAAAAGTAAGTAATAAAGTAATAAAAGAAACCTGCATAATGTATAAATAAGTAATGTATTTTGGCAGAAAAGACTTCATGCACAGAACAATGTTATCAGTCACAACCTAGTATCTGAAATTGCATTTAATATAGAATAAATCACAGAACCATATCAAGCTGTGAAGTACTGTGAGCTTTAAATATCTTTAAACCACATCCTTACTCAAACATTCACATTTGGGCCCTCAATGAAAGGATTTTTTTCAATTACATTCACTTACAAAATTTAAAAAAAACTAGATTGTATTTTAAGATGCATCATCCATGCACGGTAATTGGCATTAGATAGTTGTGTAACAGACCAGGGGAACATTGTAAACATATTTTATTGACTCAAATGGAACTTACAGTTACAATGTATACATTTTTTTCCTTATGAAGGAAACTCCTTGAAAGTACAGAAGCTGAATTTCCATTTCTGAATCCATCAAAGGGACAAGAAAAGGAGATGAATCACCAAAGCTTTTTCAGCAACTACAAACAGCTCACACATGAGCAAAGTAAAAATGCTACTCACCAATTGTAGAAAAGCCAACAATGTAAACAGACAAAAAATGTTCATAAAAATCTTTCTTCATCCTAGAGGATGTGTACCAGATGGCAAAGCCATAGAGTGGGGCATTGCTTCCTTGCACTGATCTACAAAATGCCTGTATTCCTGAACAAAGGGGGCAGACAGATTTGCAGAACAAGCTATAAAATTTCTTATTGGAGCTTTTTTTCTTGTAGAAGGCCACATACAAAGGAAAATTAGACTTTAATAACAGGTAGAAAAAACAATTCAGCAGAACACAGAAACCAGTCTACCAAAAACTTTCTACCAGGAGATGCCTGCCTTTGTAAATGGAGAGCAGTGGAGATTGCCTGGTTGATCTCAGTGAGGCACACACCTTTCCCTCACTCATTAAACTGCCTTTATCTCAACTGCAAAGTTTCCACACCTTTGCTTTTCCAATTCTGTCCCTCCTCCTGCCTGGGGACAGTGAGGAAACCTCTGGGTAGGGTTCAGCTGCTGCACAGGGTCAACCCACCACAATATGCTTTACTGATTTCCTTCAATCACTTCCTTTGTACAGCATTAAAGCAGTACATTCCCCAGATATATCCTCTAGAAAGATCACTGGCTGCAAAATGAAAGAAACACAGAGAAAAAAAGCCTTGAAAGAAACAATCATGGTCAAAAGTGGTAATATTTACAAGCAATTATAGCCAGAAAACACCTTCTTCTCCTAGCTATTCTAATACAGGAAAGATGGGCCATGGGAAAAGTCTTTCACAGAGTTGCCTATGAAATCATTCAGGAATGTGAGGCAAAGAAATGCCTTGTTATCTGTCAGACTGAAGAAAAAAAAAAGTAAGAAAGAAATGAGAAAACAAAGGTAATTACGACTGTTGACCTGATAATGAAATCCTGAGATTTCAGGAGATGTTAATTCAAAGCAGGTACAAATTAAAAAGTTCCAAGAAAAGAAGCACTTTACATTTAGTAGAAATTTTGTAAGAAAACCCTCAATCTAGTTGCATTCAAGAGGTTGACTTTATCATTTAATACCAAAAATAATCTGAATTAGATATATGAGGTATTTGATCAACAAACTCTGTAAAAAAAAAAAAAAAAACAAAACAAGAAAACAAAACTGCTGAGAAAGATTTCAGTACAACTTGTCATGTTACAGGCAACAAAAAGTTTTACAGTCAGTCCCAAAGGAAGTCCAAAGGAAGAATGCCTTTGTCAATTCACAAAAGAATAAAACTTGCACTAGAACAGAAATAAAAGTCTTTCCAATGCAAAAAAAAGCAGAAAAGAACTAAAAAGCCATTTCCAGTATTTAGCCAGCATAATCTACACCAAATACAAAGATGAAAAGTCAGAATGGAAGAAAATAACAGCAAAGGAATCTGTTGGCCTCACATCTTTATCTTCCATTGTTTTAAATGAAAAGCTAAGGCTTTTAATGCTTTCTTTCGTTGCAGTCATTAACAAAGTAGTAACATCTTGCTCCATGGTGAGGAGATTAAGGGGGAAAAGGAATGGCTGAAACTCTTCACCTTTTTACAAAACTTTTCCTTTTTTTTATCAGGCGTAATAAGAGCTGTAACTAAATTCTGAAACCAAAACAAATACTCAGTAATTCTATACAGCTTAATAAAGAAAAGTAATGAAAATAAAAAAAAAATCTGATGGTCTCCTGAAGGAAAATGAGACATTAGTAATGCAGGAGCAGCTTCACAGATCAACCAGACATCACCAGAAGTAGCACAGTGACTTCAAAACCAGGAAGGCAATCACGTCACGCCCCAAAAAAATAAAAATATCCTACAGACACACAAACAGAATCTGCTCCGGTGAGCAGATTAAGTGAATGACTAGTAACTGAGTTTTGGAGCATTGTGTGTAACCTCAGGTCACTGACTCTGAAACTGAAATCAGTGGCCAATGGGTGGTGCCCAAGGCTACAAACTGTAATTGTATCAAAGTAATCTTTCCAAAGAATGGAACTTCTGATTTTTATAAAAGTCAACCATAGTGAAAAAAAAAAGTTTTGAAGGCCTGGCCACAGCATGCTCTCCAAATACATGGGCCACTAATGTCTTGGCAAAAGATCAGTTTTTCTCATGCATTATTAGCAAAAGAAAAAAAAATTCTACTTTCTTTACACTTTCAGCAACTTGTTCCCTTCTCTACTGTGTGGGCACAAGCATTTACTCACAGTAAACTGAAAGAAATTCACTGAAAGCTGGCTTGGCAAAATACTATCATCTGGATCAGTTCACATTTTGTTCACCATACATAGGAATAATTTTGCTGGGATAAATGAGAACTCATGGACAGATGAGAGCTCAAGGTGGGATTAATTTCACTGTTGGTACAATGGAGTAAAAAATAAATTCATAAAGAATTGCTAAAAGATTCAATACTTTTCAGCTTTGAATAAGGCTCAGTGAGGGACTTTTGAGGAAAGGCTGCTGGGATTATGACCATCTAGGATATTTAGTTCATTACTCTATTTGTCTCATAAAACAAATTTGCTAATTTTGCTCTTGTTAAGCTTTTTCTAGTGAACAGGATGCTTGCACATCCCTACAGATGCATAATCCTGAAGCACACAAATGTTTTCCCTGTTGAGCTTGTCTGCTGTCCATCAACAGCCTTCACACCTCATTTCTATAACCCTGGTTTCTATATTATTTGCTAGAAGCTGTCCTTTATAATATTGTTTTGATTTTACATAATGTGGTTATCAATTCCTTCTATAGTTTCTTTTTGTCATGCTACCTGTAAAATTCAATTTTTATTATTAATCCTTAATTTTTTTTTCCTAGCCAAACTGTACTTTTGTGTTATGATTGCCTTTACAGTGACTACAGCATTTCAGTATTTTCTGCTATTTCAAAAATCACACTTTCACTATAGATGTACCTTAATACTGAAGATGTTACTTACATTTGCATTTTACAAAACTCAGTTTAGTTAGCTACCTTTATCTCAAAACACTGCCTTTCAATACCAAAATCATGGTCTGTACATAATTAGTAGCCATGGAGACCATGAAAACACATAATATTAGACAAATGCATGGACCAGCAGGCTTCTGAGCTGCAGTTAAAGACTTAAATAAGTGCACATGGTCCACTGATCACAATTATACAACTAAATTATCTATCCTCATCTTCACCCCCAAGCCTCTCTCATTTTAAGGGGGATTCTTGATATTTATCAAGAATCTCAAAGCCTGAGTTACCTCAATAGCTGATGCCTTTGATGGGCTGGTCCAGTTACCTTCATCAATCACATGGATGACAGCCCACTCAAGAAAAAGGTAATGACTCTGCTCACATCAGCAAGAAGAAATGCAGGGCAGAAACAAAATTACATGATGATCTTGCATGCAGATGTTCTGAGTACTCTTGGTATACAGACTGATAAACAGAAGAAAAATAAGTCAGTAGCACATCATCTACCTAAGTTAGCATAATAGCTAGACTGAGCTAGAGATAGGCTTAGAAAACTATCCTGGGTGCAAGTAAGATGACAGATTGAATGGTGCCAAAGAAATCCCTCAAGCAAAAGGGAAATCAGAACTGGCAAAAGTTAAAAGCTAAAAAAAAAAAAGTTAAAAAAAAAAGTTGTTTTTTTTTTAAATTACTGATATACACTATAATAAATGTTTATGTGAGTATGTATATTAATTACATGTACATAGTCTTCAAATTAGTGATTTCAGGCAAATTATAGTCAAGATAATAAGTTAGAAAAACTAATGTTAGAAATTTTAACTATGGAAAAATGAATACCTTCATAAAGTGACCTTCCATGCCTGATAATGTGGAACATAGTGTTTACCTTTTCCCAAATTTAACACTGCAGGAATCTAATGTTCAGCATTTCTAGTTACCCACCATGCAAGTTCTCAGATGTTCAGCTCTTTGCTAAGCATAAATGCCTAGCACAGCCTTCATACTCTCCTACTTCTACATGAATCAAATATCTTTACATACAAAATGGAAAATTATATTATGACTTACCCTCTCCTCAAAAAAATTTCCTGTAACAGGCAAATCCATCTCTTTCTTCACCATGGTTTTTTTACAGCTTATTATTGAGCAGAGGCAGTGTCTTTGCTTGTCCATGAGCACAAGTTAGTAAATCCCACCAAGAGGACACCTGGCCTGACCAAGCAATATCTGCATGGAAGGAGGCAATGCACCCAAATAAAGGAGTCTCAAGACTGCCTTCCCAATTTATGCAAGTGAACTACACAAAAACAGCACATTGTGGGAGCTCAGCACATCACTCCAAATGTCCAGAGTCACCCAGAGAACCCTTGGGGGGCTTGGAATGTTGCCAGACATTGTTGGTGGCTGGACTTTGACCCTTCTAGGGATGTGTGTGAGGACATGAGAATCACTAGAGTTTGAGTGGTGGAGGGATGACACATTTACAGGGTGAAATATGTATTTTGGTGTCGAGAGTATTTTGTAGAGACATAGCTCATGGGAAAAGAGACATGAGAAAATACATCTGAGAAAGCAACAGCTGCTTAATTCAAGGACACATTTTCCTTGAGCAAGAAGCTGTTCAAGAAAATATGTGATAACAGGAGGTAAAAAGAAGCCACAAACATCCTGAGAAAGGTGGGACTGACTTTTTATAGCTGACCAATAATGAGCTCTACTTTTGCAATATGTATGAGCCTTATTACTGTGATTATAAAAGTGTGCCTGTTAATCAATAAATCTGACACTTGTCAATCATCATCAGATGAGCAATGTCTCCCGTTGATCTCGTCATTTTGGGATTTTGGTACAGGGGGGTTATGGAGACAAGATGGAGGAATCAGGGCATGTCTCATGCTTCTTCTTTCTTCTTCTTATCATCCATCTTCTGTGGTGATGCTGGCACCTGGGGATTGGTTTGTGGTGAAGGTGCACTTGTTAACAAGGGTGAAAGGTATTGGGGATAAAAAGTAAATATGGTGTGCGTAGTTTTTATTATAAAAAGACACGAGCGCCCTGAGGGTGGTCAGAGTGCCCTTGGCTGCCTTGTTGGTCAGATCCCGGCTGGCAGAGAGGAAAACTTTGTAAGATAAGAAATAATAAACAATCTGAAGACTGAAATATTGAAGGGTCCAGACTCGTCCTTTGAACCGCGGCTGCCCCGAACCATCCTGCGCATGTCTGGGCAGAGACAACAGCTGGATTGGACAGAACATGATTACATCTGTCTGAGCCGTGCTGACAAAACAGAAGTTCTATCTCCCACTTTCTCCTATCCCACCTGTACAGTCCAGCTCCTCGCTCAAACTGGCACTCCTGAGGTCCCTTGCCGAGTTGATTCAGTCTATTCCGGCAGCAGCAAACTAATTCCTCAAAAAAAGAGCAGTTTTTCACTAGGTTAGCCAGTTAAATTTGTTTTGCACAGAGGAAAGAAATGGAAATGGCAAGATAGAAGTAAGATAGAACAGAACTGAAAAAAAAAAATTACAATAGAGGTAAAAAATTGCCAGCCTTGTTCACCATTCACCTACAGGAGCAGAAGTCTGCAGAGCTCAGTGCTGAACCAGATCACACAACTGATTCAGCTCAACAAGATCTGGGGTGGTTTTTTTTGGCAGGGTAATTTTCAGCTGTTTCTGTTCCCTGTCTGCACAGCCACACACCAGGTTATGCCAGCACAGCAGGGCATGGCAGTGAACAAGAAGAGTGATGATAGAATCATACCCAAGATTAAACCTGGACAGAGTCCTGTTGGGTTCTAGAGCAGTAGCCACTTGGAGCAGACTGCCTGGTACACCAGAGAAAATTCTCTCAGTAACTCACCTTGAGATGTAGTGAATGCAGGGAGATAAAATCCCTGAAAAGGTGTTGCATGTGTTTTCCTAACAGACAACTCAGATACAAGGTACAAGGAGGGCCTGTTCAAACTAAGGATTAATTTAAATATGCTTTTTCTGTCATTTCCTCAGCTACAGCTTTTATAAAAATTTGTAATTCTATCACTAGTTTTAGACATTTGAAATACTTCTACATACTACTGAACTTTGTGCTATTTTAAGAGTCATTTCAAGGCTAGTTAACAAAAGACATCTCAATTTCTCTAGAGTATCCAAATATTCAAAGGTTCTGCCCTCACCCACATCACCTTCACAAAATGCACAAGAGCAGTTCAAGAGCCAGTGTCTTCCTGGCCACCTTCCATTTCTAGGAAGCTCTCCTTATTGCTACCTACGGGAAGACCCCTCTGGTATGCACAAGAATTTTAAGAGGCACACACACCCCCGTGGAGGCAAAAGCAACAGTGTGTCTGTATTTGTTTTTTTGGAGTCCAAAAATGTGGCTTTTAACCTGTCTCCCAAGAGTCCCCAGTCTCCCCAGTTTGGTTCACGCTGCAGTGAAGAATCAAAGGATGAATGTGGAACTCATTTTGGACAAAACTAAACGAGATGCACTCCACAAGTGCATTTTTTTTTATTATTAATTAATTAATGCACTCCAACAGTTACTGAGTTCACTCCATGGGTTGGTTCTGAGCTGGTGTGAAGCAAACTCAGACTGCTGCACAGTCAGCAGTCTGCAGGGGATGCCCCCAGTACTAAGATCTGTCTGTCTAAAGCAGCAGCACTTGATATCAAAGGTCTTACTTAGATTGAATGAAATCACAAAAGGTCAATTAACCTACTAAATTACAGGCAAAAGAGTTACATAGGTACAGAACAAAATATTTTTAATTGTGTACTTATCGTTGAAGAATTGAGAGAGTACCTAATTATCAAAATACAGGGAATTTCTATATCTGAGGGGTTGTTTTCTTCAATGGCTGCTAGTTGGAATGTCAGCATCTAGGGGGTATTAGAGTTTAAATTTGTACTTAGAAGGAATTAGAATATGTATTTTACTATCACCTCACATGGCTCCAGGCTGATGTTTTCCCAACATCTAAAACATTGAAAAAGCTCTTGAATGTGGCCTAATCATTAGCTGCTTTCTAGATGCTAATAAGATCTCAACCATTCATTTTAAAGCAGTTTTCCTCAGCATACTTTTCATATGCACAGCTGAATTTACTTTCTGGAGGCTGAAGCAAAGGTAGAACATTTTTAGCAGGTGTTTGTTCAGTGCAAAAAAGGTTCCTAGGACTCATCCAAATGTGAGGACCTGCTAAAATTATTTTGGGGTATACTAAAAGCTGCTACTATTCTGGTAAGAAATACTGAAATTTATTACTACTTCACATCTAAAAATCTCCCTTATGATTTGATGAGTCCTCACAGCAACTTACACATAACAATAATGGAATACAAGACATGCTATCAAGGAATTAAAAGATTTTTCTAATATTAAAGATAATCCATGATGTCCCAGTTTAATGCTATACAGAAATTTGCCTCAGATGGCTTTTCCAGAAAGATGCTCTGTTCATCAAAGCACTCACAGAAAGTCTACTTGAACCCTTTTCTGACATAACAATGGTGAAATGACAACTGGTATTTTCTCTAATTCTCTTTGATCAACTGCCAAGCCAAAGAGAAAAGTCATGTACTGAAACCATTGTGCATAAACTAGAGCTATACCCTTTGGAATAAAGAAATACGAACAGGCAGGTGAGCTTCCTTGAAGCTTAACAATCACAGGAAATTCTTCATCAGTTGCTTTTTTCATCAGCTTTT
This sequence comes from Geothlypis trichas, assembly GCA_009764595.1. Lineage (NCBI taxonomy): Eukaryota > Metazoa > Chordata > Aves > Passeriformes > Parulidae > Geothlypis > Geothlypis trichas. The sequence goes on along the minus strand of CM019906.1, from coordinate 4,644,786 downwards.
AACATGAACTTTAGAGTTTCCATTTTGATTTTGGATGCTTAGGAAAAAAACCCGGAGTCTCACTCAGATAAGAAGGTCCTGCACTCTGGAGACATTGGTAACAGCTTTAATTCTTACCATGCTGGAATTTAACTGCAAGATCAGACCTTAAGGCTTCACAGCTTACCTTCCTAGTGTGGAACAGAGCACACTCCTAAAAAATAGATATCAAAATAACATTAGGTTCTGAAACATCTGATTCTGGAACAAACACACCCAACTTGAACCACATACATTTTACTAATATTCCCAAATTTTTAAAGCTCTGTGCCTTGCCTTCTTTCCAAAGAATTGTGTCATACAGCACTACCCTGTAGTCACATTTACTTGAAAAAGTTAAGAGGTTTCTGTCAAGTCTCAAAACCCTCCTCAGTCTCCTGGTTTATTTTACATATATTTTACTGGCTTTTTTTCTTTATTTTGTTAACTTAATGCCATGATACATGTCCACATGACCAGAAGGGTTTGGAATCTGTTGCAATGGAAGGTTGGGAGGGAAGGAAATTCCCCCTGCAGACTTTTCAGTCTGCTTGATTATTTAAAAAGCCCACCACCAAGTACATTTTACTAAAACCAGAAGTGCTCAGATTTCGATTCAGCTAAATTCTAGTTGTGAAGTATTAAATTTTGAAGTATTAAATCAGTGTACCAGCAATGATGAAGTTTTAATCAGCAGGAGTTACACACACAGGAACACCTGCTGCAACTCCATCTCAGCATCCCTGGAGCTTTGTGTGCATTATCTACAGAAACACTTTGTCCCTCTACTCTCTTTTAAAGGTGTTGCACAACTTTTTTCCTCACTATGCTTAATTTACAGCATATTTCTTCAAGGAAGTTGATTTTAAGAACCTTTGATTTGCTGTAGGCTTATTTCATTCTTGCCTTGAATATTCACATATCTAACACGAGAAATTTTGCTAAAAAAGAGGAAAGGAGAACTACATTTTCCCTTTAATCTTATGGGCTGTTTTTTTTTTGTTTTTTTGGTTTTTTTCCTGGAAACAAGCATTTTTCTCAACAGATATGTACTTATTTTAGGCATCTTGCTGCTTTCTCCCAATTCTTTTCCAAGGTGAAGTTTCTGACAGGGAATCCATAGTAAACCTTTGGTTTCTCACCATTACACTGCTATGCCACTACTCTACATCACCTGAAAGAGTCATGGCAGTAGGAAACTGTGTCATATCTGCTTGAATACCTGGAAATCTTCTTCTTCCAGAAACTTAGTGCCACTCACACTGTGCCAGGACAGGATTTGGGAGTGCCTAGTAGAAGAACACATACCTGCTCAACAGCATCTCTTTGGCAGTCTGATTTGTCTTCCTGATGCCATGGGAACTGTTTGAAGAAGGGGTAAGAAACAGCAGTGTAGAAGTGTGTTGGCTTGCAGAATTTCTAACTAGAACCATATTCAGTGTTCCTTCAAGAATTACTGCATTAAGACTTTACAGACTTGACCTCAGGTCTTGCCATCAATCCCTTCCTAAGTGGCTCATCTCATGGCACCAAAAGCAGCTTGATAAGAATAAAGGGAATTTCTTTTTTTTTAAGGACAAGCATCATTTGTACAGGTTCTAGAAGCCTTTCCGTTCTGCAAGGTCTGCAAGACACTTTACTGCAATTCATTTGAATGTGTTTTATTTTTCATCCATACAACTTCCATAAAATGATTCTGAATAAACAACTTACTTCCTAAATTTCAGTATGCATTTAAATCCCTTCCAGCATACATCTAAAAAAAAAAAGAAAAGCACCTATATTCCCACCTCCCAAAAATTCCAAACTATAATACCTGGAAAAAAAAACCCCAAAAAACACAAACCCAAATAAAACCACACCATATAATTTAATATATACTTTAATTCCTACTTCCCACTTTTAGATCTCAAAAGTCACATACAATAGCCAGAAAAACCAACAAAATACATGCATGAAAGATTTTTTTTAAAGGAAAAATATTCCACATCAATTCCCTACAATATACAGGTCAATGAAGAAAACTAACAATTTCATAACCACAGAGTAAGTACTGAAAGTGCACAAAAATTTTATAATTCAAATCTCAAGTGTATTCTGCTTCTTCATTTTACTATATAGTAAGTGATATAATTGAATCAAAAAAGGAAGAAGTAAAAATATGTATTTCTATACTCGTGATTGCAAGTGCATATGTAATTCTTAATATATTTACTTATTTTATAGTTCTACTTATACAATCTGTATGCTGAATACATAATGAAATGCCATCATACGTATGTAATTATTAAGATTACTGTTCTACCTAACATGTATAAAGCTCAATTAATGTTGAGTCAGTTCTTGAAGGTCATGGTGTGCATCAAAAAACATTTTACTGCTCAAAAATAGGTTTTGGTACACACAGCTATTCCCTAACCATTCAAATCAGACACTGGAAATCTTGTTTCTTTTTTCACAGTATAGGGAACAGAAAATGCATTTTATTCCTTACATCATTCACCCACATTGTAACTGGAGGATAGAGCCCTGTTTTGCAGGATATTGCACAATGTACACAGAAGATTATTCTTAAAGGTTTATGCTAATTTTTTTTCCACTTGACAAGTTAGGCATAAAATAGGCCTCAGTAAATTAGTTTGAAAACAAAACACGTAAACAAAACATCACATACAAGTCTCTTACTTGCAAAATGAAATCTTCTAAGATAACTGCCTAATTAGGTCTATTTTTCCCAAGCACTTTTTAGGCAATTACTGTTCTTTTTAAATTTTAAATTATTTTTCCAATTGTGTTGTGATAAAATAAAACAGCCAAAGGCTATGCTCTTTTTTTTATTAATTAAAAACACCCCACAGAAAAAAGGCTGCTACCTGCTCTCTTCCCTTATGGTTATTACCCTCCAGTTCTTCAAGGAGACTTTTTTCAGGCATTCTGTTAAACTTTCAAGAAGAATTCTGTCATACACAACACTACAAATTATAAGGTCATTTCTGTGTGAGAGGTGGAGAGTTGCATAGTGCATCTACATATATGACCAGACTGCAAATTATTTCTTTTCCTTAATTCACACTTCAAGGCATTATCAATATCTAACAAGAACTAAAATTTGTTCTCATTTTTAGTTATCATGTCCTCTTGTTGCATAAGTATCTCACAAATTGCAGACAACAGAATCTGTTCTTGCTTACCTACCAAAAATTCCAGACAGCTATGGCTAAATCATCATTAAAGGTGGAATTCTGTGTGTGTGTGTCAGAATTTTGTATGCCAGACTCTCCAAAACACGGCCTGATGATCACACACTCTGTCACTGTCCAATTAACAAAGCCAGCAGACCAGCTAAAGGTTATCCCAGAACTAAGCTGGTCCTCATGAAATTCACATTCAGTAATTTTTAAGGTAAATAACATGGAAAGTTTTCCTGACAAATATAAACGTAGGAAAGCAAATGAAAACAGGCTGTGCTGCTAAATATGAACCACAGACATGGAGCATGGGTGGAGATGGAAGTCTTTCAAATGTATTTGGATAAGTAAACTCCAAATTAAGAAACACTGAGTACACAAGACTTTGTACCCCTGATGGATAAAAACACATAATTCTCCAAATTAATGCCCGTTTCTTACACAAGCAGGTATTAATTCCCAACTATACATGCATGACTTCATCTCCTTCTTTAGGTGCTTTTAGTTTCAGTGTTTCTACTTCCCATTCAAAAGAAACAGTACTAGAGCAAGCAAGTTACATTTCAAGTACAAGAGGCCACTGTATCAGAGAGATTTCAGCAGCCAATTTTTGTTCCATTCCATACACTAAAAAATGGCCTTTAGGGAGGGGGGAGAAAGAAAGGACTTTCTTCCTCTAAGTTTAAAAGGTAAAAGCACAGTTAGACTAGAAAAAGGAAATGAGGCGATTTCACTGATCATGTTCACGAGATTAAGCTCATCATCCTAGCCATAGAAAGTCAAAAAGAAAAATGTACAGCTACAAATAGCAAACAGGGAGGAGATCTCCTAGTTTCTATGGATAAACTCAACATTAGGACAGGTGAGAAAGATGAAAATCAATAAACTCAACCTTCTTACAGGTGAGAAAGATTAAAATCAATGTTACTCTGAATCCAGAGTGTTTTCATGGAAGCACAGTGTTTCCCTAACTAAGGCTCCCAGGAGAAGGTACTGCCTTTAATCCATGTTTTGAAGATAAGTGCCCAATAAGGTGTAATTCTGGACAGAAGTCAGATCACAAACAAAAAACTAAGCAACTGCAATTTAGACAATTTGGGTAATTTGATGATAACTCCTAGGAAACCTAGTGTCAGTCCTCCTCCCCCCACAAGCACCTCTGTAAGAAAGTTTCCCACTAATTCCAAAGCATGAACAGAGCCACCATCACTAAGAGACCTTGCAACTTGCATGTTATTAATGAACAGTTAGAGGAAAGTCATGAGAAGGTACCTCATAAAATAACAAAGAGGCAAATGACTTTTCAGTTGGGAAACAGACAGTGTATACATCTCCAACGACCAACATCTAGTGACACCCTAAGTATTTTGTCACATTTCTCAAAGATAATTTTTACAAAACATTCCTATCACTGAACTTCAGATCTTCCCAGGCAACTTCTTTGGTTGCAGCTGTCATGCAGATAAGGGCCTCGCCATCTCAGAGGAAAGCTTCCTTCAGAGTGACACATCCAGAGTCATTTCCACCAGACACAAAGGCAAGGCTGGAATCTTCCACACCACAGGGTTACCTGGACATCAAGGTCTGAGTCACACATTCAGAAACATTTGTCTGCTTTACTGTGCAGGTTATGGCCACGGCTATCATTGAAAATGAATCTTTACACAAAGAAAGGAAGAACGATGTATCTGAAGGGAAATTCGCCTAAACTCCTTACTGGCTTTATGAAAGGGAAAGGCTGTACCACGTTGAAAGCAATACTGAACACAATGAAACTGGCCTGAAAAAAAGCTGGCCTGAAAGTTTTTTCCTAAACAAGGAAGAAACAATACAAAATGAGGAGCAAAGGCAGGAAATGGTGTTTATGCCTGGTGAGGACTTTCTCACAGACCTGCCTCAAAAGCAGACAACCTGAATGAAGAGTTATTAGCCAACCCAAAATCTGACAAATTTTTATCACTAATATTCTGAAAAACACCAAACATGTAACAAAACCTTGAGTTTTGGCCAGCTACATTAAATGCTTACTGGAGAGAAAACAAAAAGAGAAGCAAATAAGAAGATAATGGGGATGGAGAGGAAAAAAAAGCACAAAATAGGAACAATCAGAGAGAACCAGAGTATGTTTTTTTGCACTGAGCTCGTGGAGATGGCAACATCATTCAGAACTCTCTGGATGGTTCCAGTCAAGGGTCTCCTTTAGTCACTGACAAAACAAGAAAGGTCACAGATTATATAACTGTTACCAATGCCACCACCAGTGAAGGATGACCTAATATTGATTCAACTCTGGCCAGAGCACACAATTTCTACTCTTTTCTAGCCAACTCCAACATTACAAAATTCTGTACTTAGTACACCAGGTCCAGCAGCCTGACACCACTGGTAACTGATTAACAACTGTTCTGTTAGAGATGTCCCAAACAGGAAAGGCTTGCAAGGGGCAACCAGAGTAACTCTGTACCTGTGCTTTACTAAGGAAGCACTGATGCACAACAGTACACACAAAGCATGCACAGAACCCAGCCTTTGCTCTAAATGGGGAGATCTCTCCTCTTTTTCATTTATCTACCCCACATCTCTTCTTTCTCCATGACTCTTTTAGTTTTAAAAGAAGATATCCCGAACACTTCAATGACAAAGCTTTGGACATTGTTCATCCAACTCTGTTATTCCATCACAAAAATCTCCCCATCTGACATTTAGCATCACAGCCCTTTTAAAAGGCATTTTACCATAAAAGTAAACTCACAGCAACATAATACTGAAGCTCTATTAGTAGCTCATGTGCTTGCACTCCATATCAAAGGTAGCTGAGGGAAAACCTAGGTTTAGAACCTAAGTGAGCAGTATCTTTAATCTGAACACTTCATAAAACCCTGGTGCTGAATATGACACTTTCACCATTCCACTCTTCACTAATTAGAAAACTTATTGAAATGATAACACACAAAGATTAAAATTCATATTTCTATCCACAAACCAGTGAGGCTTCCTATGTGAATAAGACATAACCCTGTATTTCACAAGTTTCACAGGTTTGTAATCAGTCAGTTGTATTTTTCCTCCTGTTTCAGTAAAGAAGTCTAACTCTACAACTTTCTATACAGAGACTCAAAAATAAGCATGACTGTCATCTTCAACTCCATAGATGCTGTATACACCAAAGTATTTTTCCTGATTTCAGGAAAACAGTTCTTTCACGTTGAGAAAACATCCTAAATATGGATTTTGTTCTTATCACTGACTCTTAACTAAAAGACCTCCACAGTTTGGGAAAAAGAGAAATTAACAAGTAATTTCCGTAACAAAAAGCCCAAGGTGCTACATTCTGCATAAATTTGCATTTGAATACAGTTACTTTAGTAAACAATTACCAAGATTTCTATTTCTCTTATTCACTATACCTGTCCAAATCTGCCACAAGTGCAAAAACACACAGTTGTTTCCAGATGAAACTAGCAATACATACACAATCACAAGGTCTACCAAGCAAAACCAAATACAATAACTTAAAACAAAACAATGGCATGAAACTAAGCCTTATGACAAACATTAGTCACTCTCAATATTCTCTGGAGCCATGTGCATCAGTCTCTACAACAGATAAGAATAACAATGTGCCCACATAATTTTTATACATCCTCATTTAAAAATAAACACACAACTTTACACCAAATTAATTCAACATTTACTCCTTCCTAAGTAAATTTAAATTCCATCTGAGTATGACCATAAGGTGCAGTACTGATTATTTTCTAAACTGAGCATACCAAGTCTAACAGGAGCATAAATCTGCATGCCTGTGCTGATAAGACCACAAGTATATAGTGCTAAGAAAACAAACATATGCCTATGATCTTAATTAGAAAAGCTAAAGGAGTCATGTTATGTTAATGATCTAATTTCTGATATTCTAAATGTTAAAAAAAATAGTCCACATACCTAACCTTTTCATTTCTACACTTATTCCTCCATACAACAGCATGTATTATTAGTTCATTTCCATGAGAAAAATTCAGAAGAGTACATTTTTAGTTTGTCTTTTCATAGCTGAAACAGCAGAAATAGCAGAAACAGTAGAAACAGCTAGGGGGTCCAAATCCCCCAAAGTACAAATATTCTCTTTTCAGGTTAAAGGAGATGCTGGAACAGAAAATAGTATTTTATTTCAGGTTTACAAACACACACAAAAAGGGGGCTAGGAAAATTGTAAGAAACCAAGGTGTCCCCTTTCAAAATAAAAATAATTACTTGCAAAAATTGTTAGCCTGAAATTCAAAACAACCACATTAAGGTGAAAAAAACTAAAACTGTTCTGTTTGGCTATGCCTCTTGGATTTCCCCTAAAAAAAATACTAAAATTAGGCCAGAAGCTCTTCTCAATGAAATTACAAATTCTGATACAAAGTTAAAAGAGTTTAACAATGATCAAACAGGATTTACAGTACAAAATAAGTGTATTCTGAAAGACTACCTGAACCTATTGAGAGACTAAATAGTTATTTTCATTATTATAACACCATATGTGCCTGGTAGTGCATTTGATCAAAAGAAAAATAATAACCCATGTTACACACCATGAAGTCGCACAAAATATGCAAAGAAAAATCATTCTGCTTGCACTCCCTTCCCACTTTAACTTTTACAATAATAGGTAGTGGCACTCACGTCCTATCCTTCAGGAACAAAGGGAACAAACCCCCCCATGTGACTTTTGCATCTGGTCCAACACGCTCTACCCATATTAAGGATCCGACTGCCTGGAATTTACAAGCACGCTGAGGATTTCCACTGGCATCTACCGCGCTTTTCTAGCGGCAAATGTGCAGCTACAAATGGCAAACGGTACATTCAGCGTCACCATCACCTTGCGGCCGAGCGCTCCCCAGGAAGAAGGGAAGGAGGGGAAGGGCTCCAGCCTGGGCGCCATCCCCGCTCCCGGCAGCGGGATCAGCACCGGGCAGGGAACAGCGCCGGGGGCTGCCGCGGGCTCGGGTTAAACAGGAATAGATAACTTCGGGGTTAACTCCAGGCCTCACTGCCGTCAATGTCCCCTCTCTCCCTCCAAGCATCCTCCTACTCCTGAGCGAGCTCGCAACGCTGCTTTCCATGAACAATCATGTCTTCCCAGGCTCCCGGTGAAATCTACGGAAATTGACGCCTAAACATTTCGCCGCTATCTCTCGGCCCTTCCTCGCACAGAAGCGGCGCTGACGCCCGTGTACGCCGGAACCCCTCGGGGCTCCGCTCCTGGGCGCGCCGCCCGCAGCTCCGCGGGGCTCCGGGATACGCCGAGCCCCCGGCAAAGGAGCCCCCGGCCCGTCACACCCGCACCGGCTCCGGGAGTCCTTCTGTGCAGCCACCGCAGGTCATGTGCCATGGTTTATTAAAGGATCATCCGTGCGCTATGAGCGGCGGCATCATAAATGCCCTCCTCCCCCTCCTAACAGAGAGCACACAGGCACAAGCATCCCCACCCACCCCCTCCCAATCCCCAAAGTAAAGGCCAGGGAGGAGGAGGGGAAGGAGCCATCCCAAAGGAGCTGCCGTGCGGAGCGTGCCCAGCTCGGGCATTCCCGCGGCCGGCAGCTGAGGCCGCCTCCTGCCCGGGGAAGGCAGGCCCGGCACCCGCCGGCCCGCAGCCTGCGCCGGCCGCGGGCTCCCTTCTCCAGAGCCTTCGCTCCGCCGGCACCGCCGCGCTCGGAGGAAGCCCGGCCGCGTCCCGGCCCCCCATCCCCTCCGGCATTCGCCCACCCGCGCACTCCGTCCCCTCCGCGCGGGTTATCCCCGGGTCAGTCCCCGTGGCTGCGGCGCCCGCCCGCCTGCGGCAGCGCTGCCCAGCGCCGGCCGGCCCCGCTCACGCTGTCCGCCGGCGGCCGGAGCGCCGCCCCCACGCCTCGACCCCGGCTCCGGGCTTCGGGTACCGCACGCACGGCGGAGGGGCGCTCCCTGCGCAGAGGCGGCGGCGCCGCCACGGGAGAGATGGACGGCCGGCGGGGCACCCCGCGGGGCGGCCTGAGACGCGCACCGACCCGCGGCCGCCCCCCGCGCATCCCCAGCGCCGTGCCCGGCGCGGCCCGGTACCTGTGAGGACGCCGACGCGGATCTGGTGGTCGTGGTTCGTCAGGATCATCCCCTCCGACGCCATGTTCGCGGCGCAGCACCGCACTGCCGGGGGGGGGGGGGGGGGGGAGGGAGAGAGGCGGCGCGGGAGCGGCGCGGGCGCAGAGTGGGCGGGGCAGGGGTAGCGGGGCGGGGCCACGGGCGGGGCCACGGGCGGGGGCGGGGCCAGGGCTACGACGACGCCGGGGGGGTGCGAGACTGGCGCGGCGCGCGCGGCGCAGGCAGCACCAATCCAGCGCCGAGAGCTCAGCCCGAGCCTGGGCATCCCTAGTTCCGGGCGCGGGCAGGTTCATTGCCGAGACCTCGGAAAACGGGAATAGACAGATAGCAAGGGTGGGCATCATCCCAGTTCTTGGTTAGCATGAAACCACAGAGCCATAGATTCGGTTTGGCTGGAAAAGACCTCTGTGATCGTTAGCTATGAGCAGCCTTGTCAGGTAGAGCATGGCCCTGACACCACATCCAGTCCTCTGTCAAACACCTCCGGGGACGTGGCTGCACCTCCTCCCCGCGCAGCCCGTTGCCACGTCTAATCTCCGTCTCCGTGAAAAATCTCTTCCTGACATCCAGCCGGAGCCTCCCCTGGTGCGGCTGAAGACTGGCAGACTGACAGACTGACAGACAGATTCTGGTCCTGTCCCTGGTTGCCCGGAGAAGAGGCCGACCCGCACCTGGCTGCGCCCCATTTCAGGTGGTTGTGGACAGCGAGGAGGTCGCCCCTGAGCTCCTGTTCTCCAGGCTGGAAATAAAGACATACTTTTTTCCCCCACCAATTTCCTCAGCAGGGCTCAGCAGGATGGGTTTTTTTTACCTTTCCAGGCCTCTTCTCTCACCTGTGAGTTCTTCCCCTTTACTCTGAGACTAAAACTGTTGTTACACAACAAAGCAACAGTTGTTTTGCCATAGTGACTTACTGTCATCTTTTTTCGTCTAACTTATGTTGGATACTCTCAGGAAGCAAACATTTAAACTCGTTTTGAATAAATATGTGGGCAAATGTCTTCCACATTGATTAGCACTATCATCAACTACAAATGATAACCCATTGTCAAAATTCAAGTCCTCTGACTTCTGCAGATCTTTATAATTTTGGGTATTCCTCTTGCGTTTTCAATGCCATCTTACTAGCAGCAGACTTTGTATTAGTCTCCTTTTGACTGCCTACTCACAAGCAAATATTGAAAGCATTTGTAATTTGTATGTACATAAATGAACGACTTCAGTTTTCTCCTTAGCATATCACTTTCTTCGACGAACAACTAGCACAAAAAAAAAAAAAAAAAAAGAAAGGGCTGAAGAAATATCCTGTGTCTATGGGGAAGTTGCACTAGTAGCACTTTGGTGGGGTGTGCAGCAGCACACGATATCAGTATTTCTGTATTGGCACAGCAGTTGCAGTGTGTGCAGCCATAGAGACTGAGAATCCAGGCTCCAGGGATCTCTGGTTATGCAATGGTATAATACAACATATGTGGGTGGGTGTAAGCCTGAACCCAAAACAGCATGGTTACTGAAGATATACTGCATCTCTGGTGCTCATACTGCTGTTCCCTCACGGGTTCAGACACTATTTGTTGAATATTCTGCTGTAGACAAGGCAAAAAAGATTTTTTTTTTTGTGAACGTATCTGAAATTACCTAAAGTGAGAGCAAATAGCTTGACATTTTGTAGTTCCTGCAGAGGATTCTCACACCCTAAAAACAGTATTGTTTATTCAGAGCATCTCAGTCTCCCTGTGTAGCCTGTTGATTTGTTGCTCTTGTGGATGGTAAGAAGGAGGAGCAAAATTCAGATTTCACTGGCAGCATTAGGTGTGTTATTTCTGGACTTATAAGTGCCTAGTAGAGGGATTTGTATGAGAATTTTTTTGTACAGAAATGTAGTAGATGGTTGTATTAAAGCAACAAAGTAAGTTTACAAATTTTTAAAACACTGAAATTGACGAGAAGTTGAAATTGACGAGAAGCTGAAATTCACAACAAGGGTTTTGTTACGGTGATGTGAAAAGCCTCGTCAACTGATAGCAGATCCATAACAGTGCAAGAGAAGGTTGTGAATGGGATGATGTCCTGCGGTCAAATTTGTGACACAGCAAGAAAACAAGTGTGTGTGATGCAGAAGCCTTTTACTGCAGGGACATATTCTAGGTAATTGTGCTAGCAATCCACACTGGAGTTCACGTTGATTATCCAGAGAAAAACAAGTTTTTCTCATCAAAGTCAATATAAAGCTGATAGTCCCATTTTGCCCTGGTCGTGTCAGAGTTGAAGTATAACTCAATTCAGTAACCTCTCAGCAAATTTTTTACATTATTTTGTCTGCCAGCTGGTGATTATCAGTGTCTCTCTGTTAACTGAAGCGCTGCCTTTTCATCAAGCTGGCTCTGCCAGCCATGCTTGCTCCATGTGGTCTTGCTGGGAAACTGAGTGACTTTCTCAGTTTATCATGAGCACCACTGAATTACATCTTTTACATATTTTTATTTGGGGAAAACACTTTGAGCAGACAGGAGGCTCCTGTACTAACCTCCATAGTAACCTGTAGAAATCTTAATTATTAAAAAAGGAGCCTTCAGTATGATTACAGGAAGAGAGCAGTTTGTTTTCTTCATTACAGTGTGGGAAAGGATGATTTAAACTCTCAGTGAAAGTGATCAGACACTTCATATTTAGAATAAGGATTCAGTATAGTTTCTATAGTTTTGTTGTCACGTGGATCTGATTTTTTTTTTTTAGTAATTCCTTAACTATAACTTCTTAACTCTGTTCTGTTTTGTTTACAACTGGTTGGATGTTTGGATCAGCAGTGGGACGTGGCTCTTCAACTGTGTGCCATTGGTGCAGATCCTGCTGAAGACATTAAATAGCTGGTTTAATAAATCATCAATCAAATTTAAAACATTTTAATTTGTGGCACTGGTGCAAATCCAAGTAAAGTCAAGAGACTAGCTGGCTCAATGGTTTAGTAATAGGAAACAAAGTTGTATCTCCAGCTTGTTCATGTGAGTCTATACAGTCAGGAAACTAAGGCTGAGACTTTAAAATAAAAAGATTTTCCAATTCAACCATTGTTTTAAAGTCAGTCTATTACAGGTTATTACTTTCTGAAATATTTACACACTCTGTGTTGATCTACAAATTTTGAAAAAGAAGAGTACAAACATTTACATGTGTAACCCCTGCCACTGATACAGCACAATATTCATCACTCTAAAAGAAGGTGCAAGAGGTGATTTCTCCAAACAATCCATTTCCTTGGGCAAGCATCTAGGAAAAATACAGAATATGCAGCATATTTTAGCTATGCAGGGTTAGAAAACCATCCAAATGTCTTCATGGCCTGTACCATAGTCCATCCTTGCCAGCTGAACATTGCTAGAGGCCTCCTGAGAATCCTTTCTGGATTTCTACCTCCAGTTATGAGTAGAAACCCAATTTCAGTGATTGCTCTAACTATTAGTGGAGAGCAAAATGTGTTTTGCTTACAGTAAAACTGAATTACTCCTTGCATTGCACCAATACTTGCAAGGTCAAATTTGTCTATTAAGCAAATAACCTATGTCTGTGAGACTACATGATAAGAGAAGCTGTTAACTCTTCCACTTGGTAACAAACTACATCACAGCTTAGCTGACTCCTGTTTGCAATGTGGGCATTGGCAGCAGGGACAGGCATGTGGAAAACTGCAAAGGAAAGGTGGCCTTGAGAGACATCCGTGCATACTCTCTGCCTTCCTGCCTCCTCCCACTCAGCTGCCTACTGTGGTGCAACTTTTGAAATGGCACCATATGCTCCAGGATACAACTTCACATTTATTCTTAGAAACAGCAACATCTGGAAGAGTGATATTTACTGAGCTTACATGGTATGGCTATGCTGGCTGTGGCAGTGACAGCCTTTTGAGCTGCCTCCAACTCAAACCCATTGCAGCCTTTTTTCTCTTACTCTCATACCAGGTCAGACCAAAAAAGCTCTTCCTTTCCAGTCTTCCTTCCCGTGATAAAGGTTATAGCAAACCCCTGTATTCTCCTTATTTAATGCACAAAGTAGGTCTATCCAGCTTGTCTTCCTTTATCTGAGATTTACTGTTTTGCTGCTCAGTTGAATAAATGTTTCTGTTTCTATGAGTCTCTGGAAAAGAGTGTTCTGTAGATCTTTGTCTAGGACATGTTGGACCACTGTGGTTTTTTGCATTATGCAGACACACAAATTTTTGTCCAGACTTTCCCAGACAGAATTCCTAGGCAGGGAAGTTCCAGATTGAACTATATCCTCAGCATGGTAACAAGGTTTGAATCCTTCTCTAAGGAGCAGGGAGGTCTCACAGATCCTGTGATAAGAATTATGTTTTGATTCCTCATCTTTATCTTTTTGTCCACCATCCATTGAGCTGGTCCTACTACTTTCTTGGTTCCACCTTGAAAATTATGCACCAGATATTTTGCTGCTGTAGTTATTCCTTGTTAATCTGACAAAGCAGGCTTTTCTTGAATAGCACTACACTAAAACAGGATTTCCTTTCTTTTAGAATAATCTGGAAATGGTTCTGCTCTTGGATGGGCAGTGTACAGCCTTTGAGAAAGAACCAAAGCCTTTGAGAAAGGTTTGCAATATGTGTGACATCTGACTACAAATGCAGTGCCATTGATTCACTACTAGTATGGGTGCCTGACAAAAATAAATGAATCTTAGCGTGACTCCACGAGTGGTGTTGACACATTCAATTGTCTGTGCTTCGTTTGCTGCAAAACAGTAGCTATTTTAGAAAAGCATTTGATGAGTTTAGCATACACAAAGAGTAGACAGATTTAAAAGACATCTTACTGGAACATTCTATTTTTGAGATTTCACTTTGACAAAACTGCCTCATTAAGGACTTGGATATGAAAAGCAGGAAAATGCTTTTGGATCTCATGTAAACTAAATTCAGAATTCTGATGAGCTGAATCAGTTCTTTCCATACATTATTTTCCTTTAACTGTATTTCTCCTTGGTTTTTTTTGTAAGAGATGACATAAAACCTTAAGGTATCTCAATCTTGATTAATGAGCAAGATGACTCCAAACTGTATCTCCCAAATAAGGGAGAAAGAAGAAAGAGAAGGTATTTTGAACCCAAATTAAATTATAATATTTTGGAATGAACTAACCACAAATGATCATCCCATGTTGTGGCCAAAAGTGAAAAAATGACTCTCCTGCAGGAAACCTTGCTGTTTAGCTTCCTTTGACTTAGTAGAAGCATTAAAACTATTAGAATAGATCCTCTAAGGAAGAAAAGGGTTCTGTATGGCAAAGGGCAGCTGCAGCCTCCTGCCAGCTTATCTGAAGGCAAATTCACCAATGTGCATTTTCAAATATTGGATTTCAGCTCTAAGCAATGTGACAGTGGCTTTCAGAGGGTCTGTCCACCTTCAGACATATGCAACTATATAAAAAAAATAAAATTCAGGCAAAAAGCAAGTGGCCATGCCCTCTCCAGCCTTGTAAATCCTGATTTAGGTCATTTATGTCATATTTATGGTATAAAGTGGTTGGCTTGTAGTCAAATTGCATACAATGGGACACATGAGACTCCTTGTACCCACAACTGCCTTTGTTCTTTGATAAATGAGTCTTGGAAAGAGCACCTGTTTTCCGTGTGTTAACCCCATGACTGGTGTGCATCATTCTCACTAGGTCACTCTGCACCTTTGTGGGGTTTTTTACCAGAAGAGTTCTTGGCCCAGCTGTGGCTCAAGCCTTTACCTTCTTTGAAGCCTGTACCAAAGATTTGTTTGAGTTGCCACCTGTGTGACTACAAAATTACCAAGGGACACAAATGACACAGTATATTTGCAAGCCATTTCATGTAGTCATGTTAAATGCAGAAAGATTTTAATAGGCATCCTCTGTGTATTATTAGGGTTTAATATGTTTTTGGTTTAGACAGGGCTAAAAATAGTTGGATGTACTTTGTAGTAGATCACTTAGTCTTGCTCTAGAATTCTTTCTTGCCTCAGCTTCATCTCAGATACTTCCTAAACTTCCAGTACAGTCAGACTGTGGTCATCAATAGACTACTACAGTTGATCAAAGTTCAAGCAGAAAAACATAGAGAAAATAGGCTTTCTGGTAAAAAAAAAAAACCTTTCTTTTTGTCTTTGCATTTCCATGCCAGTCTTTAGTCCTGTATGTACTTTTCTTCCCTCTGTCCTTCTGCACAGCTTGTTTGAAATGCTGGTGTAATAGCCATTGCTTGAGTATCCAGGTATATCACCATCAGTGTATTTATCCTGATTATCCACTATTACTCTAGTTTTGCAGAGGAGGGTCACAGAGCTGCTGGCAGCATCACAACCAGCTGATGGATGCTGTGGTGTTATGGTTTCCTGATGAAGGACCTGCTATACTCTCCTTGGCTCCTGCTGAAGCAGCATATGGACACAAACTTGGGCTTCATATCAATAGAAAGACAAACCATTCAACTGGGACCTGAGAGTTCAAAAGCGCTTCAGCTCTCCAGTCAAAGAGTGGCTGAAATCTGAATTTAAATCTGCAGCTGCAAATGTGCCAGGGAGCAAGCTGTCAGCTGCTCTGGATGTGTAATGCTTCCAGGTCCTTCTTGTTTACAGAGTTTGTACTTTGAGTAAGTCAATAATTATTCTTAAGCCAGAAGGTGAGTACCCAAGCATGACTGACTATTCAAGGTATTAAAGAACTCGCCTGGGAAAAAAGAGACTTGGGTTCCAATCACAATTTTAGTCAACATTTAATCTAAAACTGGAACAGAGACTAGAAGTAAAGTGTTTCTGTTTTAAGGTCCTTGCTTCTAAGAGAACGATGTTAATGAACTCAACAAATTTTTTCTCTCTCCCCCAGTTAACTGAAACCCTTCTTGTCCTTTTTGAGAATGTTTTTTTGAAAATGTTAGCATCTCAGTTCTAGTGTTGCTGTATCTGAGATGGGATTTATAGCTGCAGGTGCATCACTGCTTCATCCTTTTTCACTCTTCCTGCCCCCACACCCTCTCTCCACACCTGATCCTCACTCCCCTCTGGCCCTGCACGCATCAGACTCCTCCTTCAGCCAAGGCATTTCACTCCTGTGGCACAAATCCGGGCAGGATTTAACATGGTCTGGCAGAAAACTCACTCACAGATGGGTCTGAGGAGTGCCAGGGATAGCACAGCAATCAGTGGGAATGGGAGGAAGGGACCAATGAAACTTGGAAAGGGGAAACAATCAATCTCCCTCTTTGGTTTCTTTTATTGGTTTGCAACACTTCAGGGAATGACATCCCAAAACAGACCAATTATGGGGAAAAGGTTACCATAAATATGACATAAATGACCTAAATCAGGATTTACAAGGCTGGAGAAGGCATGGCCACTTGCTTTTTGCCTGAATTTCTGACTACACTCAAACTTTGCATGGTCAAACTCTTGTTCTTTTTAGCCAGTTTTATTAGAAACATTGGTATTTTACCACTTCATATTAAACTTGTCTCGTATTTAATTGCAATATTTAAAATTTTTGTCTATTTTTCCTGTGGCTGTAGCTGTTTATCAAATTTGAAACAGAGGCATCACTTGAAATTATATTTTAAAACATGTAACTTATTCATCTATAAACAGGAGTTTCAAGAAGTTACTGACATGCATATTTACCTTTACGGTATAATTCTGATGTATCAATTTTCACTTGTATGTTTTGAAATGTTTAGAAATTACTGAAATTTATTATCTGTCTTTAAAAGATAAAGAAACTTAGTCAAGACTACGTGTGTCCAGAAATCTTCTATCCCAGTTCAGAAGCTGTTTAGGCAAGCTGACTCTTAAAACCCCTTAGAGAAGGCAATACTTTGGTACTAGGAGGACCTTTCTGAATGTTTGTCATAGTCTCAAACTAAATCCAAAATATGGCACTGTACCGGCTACTAAGAAGGAAATTATTACTACTATTATTATTATTATTATTATTATTATTATTATTATTATTACTAATCTCCAGGTTAAACAGGAAAATATTTCACGAAATTGTCTCTCTTAAATCAAATAAACTATAATGTAATTGTCAATTTCTATTTTGGCTAAAAATCATTTATTTTTGGTCTTACATACTGACAAAATAATGGTTTTTTTTTTCTTTTTTGAGTTCTCAACAGCAAAAAGCTCAGCCTGTCTTTTGATGCTGGTCCTAGATTTTCCAAATGCTTACTCTGTAGCAGTGTAGCTCATTTCTGCCAGGTAGCTTCCTCTCTGATAAAAGAATTAGCAACCCAACATCCATCAGTCTAGCAGATTAGTCTCCTAGAGCAAGAATTTGTTTCAGCCATTTTCACAGTACTGTCCATTTTATAGAACATGATATTCCCAAGCTACATTTAGTACAGATTTTTCCAGTTCTTAATATGAGATGTACTAACTTCCCTTTGGAGATCACTTGAGTATTGTTTTTTTGGGAAACCAACAGGAAACGTTTCTGCTGATAAAGTGGAATTTTGTCCTTTCCACCTGCTCTTTCCACCAGTAAGTAAAGCCAGTTGACCTAGAACTTCAAATTCAGTATTTAAATATAGCCAAGTAGTTCATATTTATTTTATTTAGGATCCCACCTCACTATTTGAAAAGACACTTTTCTTAACCATACTTGAGTGCAATTCTTTCTTGAACTTAATTTTGGAAGAGATTGTTTACCAGTCGTTTTCTGAGTATTTCAGGAGAATATCTTCATATCTCTGTAACTCTTCTTCTGTCTTCAGTGATCAGGCTGCAGTATAACCGTTAAAAACTGCTAAGTATAGAAAAATATCTGTTTAGTAGGTGAGACCTCTGAAGGATTTTCATCTTTATTTTGTGGAAACAAACTGGATATTTTTTTTTGCTTTTACTGTTATCTTGCTAGGAATAAGGGAGCTTGTGTTTCAAGTAGAAAAAACCCTGGTATTTCCTCACTGTGTCATCAGCTATACAAATAAGATACCTTTACAGATGCCCACATAAGAGAGCTTCTAAAATATGTTTTGGATATTGATACAAAGTATAATTAATAATTATATACTGTATATAAAATTGTATAATTAATGTTAGAATTCAAGTACAGTTGCATAAGCTCTTGTGTTATCTGACACTACAGGTTCTGGTAAGGGCAAATATGATATGCAGTCCTGAGTTTTGGAATTATGGATAGGTTTTTACCATCAATTCATGTCAATTCACATCCATTCATCAATTGGTGTTAAATTCACCAATTCACCAATTCACACAACGTACTTTTGTGCATTGTCCAGGGCTTTTAGGGATTCTCTGGGTCTTGACAGAGATAAATTCAGTCTGTTGCCCAGTGCAGGGTAGAACAGACTGCCTGAGGATGTGAGGTGATACTGCAGCCAGGCTGCCTGATTACAGCAAGAACTCACATGTAGTCTAAACTATGTAAAATAACATTTTCTGTTTCATGTCTGATAAATTGCACTGTATCCAATTGAGCATGGAGTTATTGTATCAATGAGTTGGGATAACTAATGATGGCAGTAATTAGAAAAGAACAGGAAGAAGGAAAAGGTTTTGGAGAAGAACAGGCTTGTCCCCTACATTGGCAGCATAATGTGAAACTTTACCTCTGAGAAACCTTATGACAGTGGGGTTATTTTTAAATGTAGAACTGTGAGAGAATTATTGCTATAATGTGAAACTGCACTCTGTGTCCTCTCTAACACAGAGCTCCTATGACCCTTCTTGGTTTAATCTCTTTCTCTTCTAATTGTCCACTTTTCTTTTGTTGTGGGAGTTCTGATTTACTTCTAGGATGACTTGCAAGCTATAACTCCCTTTTCACTCCACAGACCCTATAAATGGAGGATTTTTGCAAGTGCTTGGCCTCTTTACTCTCCCTTAATTCAAATTCTAAAATGAGATTCTTTACACCTTTGAACAGAACAGTCACCATCTGCCTTCCTAAATCAGCAAGGCTCACTTCAGTGAACTAGAAATCTGTACTCCACTCTTACAGCTCTTGGAATTATAGAATGTTCAAAGGCATCTCTGGACATCATCTGGTCCAATTTTCCTGCTTAAAACAAGACCAACTAGAGGAGGTTGCTCAGAGATATGTCCAGTCAGACTTCAAACATCTCCAAGGGTGGAGACTCCACAATCTCCTTGGGCAGCCTCTTCCATGTGCTCAGCCAGCCTCACAATAAACCATCTTTTTCTTATGTTTAATCCTTCTGTACTTCAATTAGTGCACTTGTCCTTTCACTGGGTACCACTGAGAAGAGTTCTGGCTCCATCTTCCCCCACATGAGAGATGTTCCAGCCCCTTAATGATCTTCATGGCACTGTGCTGGACTCTTCCCAGCACATCCATTTCTGTCTTGTAGAGAGGAGCCTGGAAGTGGACACAGCACTCCAGGTGTGTCTCACCAGTGCTGAGCACAGGGAAAGGATCACCTCCCTCAGCCTGCTCGCAATGAAATGCTCTGCCCAGGGCAGCCCAGGATGCTGTTGCCTCTCTTTGTTGCAAGGGTGTATTGCTGACTGTGTTCATCTAGCTGTGCCTCAGATCTCCCAGGTGTTTTTCTGCCAAGCTGCTCTCCAGCCCCTCAGCTCCCACCCTGTCGAGGTACCTGCAGTTAGCTGAAGGCCTCATGCAAATCTTCAATTAAAAGGTGAGGAAAAATACTTAACAATTAAGAGTCTTTTGTTTCTTGTTCTCGGGTCACAAGCATGATGATGATACTCTGGAGGCAAACATACTTCTGTAAATACTCACAAGGAAGAAAAGCAGGCTAACAGCAGCAGTTAGATGTTCTGTGCCTCAGAATGTAGCCATTTCTGACAAAAATTATTCTCTAAATGTATTCAGGGATATATTATACATAAGTTCTAGAGGCTTTTTAGGCAAGAGTGTTTTCTGCCTAATAAAGTATTCAATAGCACTTTGTATTTCTTTAGCTGGCAAATAGATATAAATATGCTTGGTTTCAAAGGGAAAGCATGTCTGATATGTATATTCTGTATAGGATCAGGAACACTCTCATGAATAAGCCAACAGACCCCAACACAGCAATTCATATAAATGAATGCTGTTCTGTTTTAGAGAAGACAGTATAGCAGCAGAGATGGCAGCCATGGTTATTTAATCACAAATCCTGTGATATTTTATTAGATTCCCTGCTCCTAGAAACTGAATCTCAGTTTGACTTCCAGCACTCTTGGCTGGAAAAAAATCTGAGAAATTGACGTGACATTTTGAAAATACAGTAAAAGAAAAAAATAGCTTAATTTTTCTTTCAGGGTGTCTAAACCAAACTCTTTCTTAGATTTTGATTTCTTAGTGTTGAAATGTTCAGACAGGTACTACTGGGCTGAGATTGAAGGGTTACCTTTGCCCGGTTCTGTGGGCCCACGGGCAGCATCCCGCTGTGGCCAGACTGTGATCCTGAGCTGCCCTACAGGAGTGCTCTCTCTGACTGTTAGGATGTCTGATATTTGGTATTTTTGGTGTTAGGCATTGGCACAGCATTTTCAGAGAAAGGGACTCACTGGGGATCACACAGTTTGAGGGGAATTCTCCCCACCACAGTGACTGGCAGAGGAACTGATCTCAGGCTTGGTGTACACTAATGGTCAAGAATATGATTACAGCTCTAAGGAAGGGAAATCTAAGACTGGTGCTCAGAGGAGGCTGCTAGTATAATTTAAGGCTAAAAGCAAAAGAAACTAATTGTTTCTTAAATGTGTGTTTATAATTTTCACAAGATTGTTGGTAGATCTTTTATTCATACATGTTCTTCCTTTTTTTGCACTGCATGTCTGTACATGATTGTCACAGACATTTTTGTGAAAAACCCTTTCTTAGGATTTTCCTGCTAGAGCTGAGAAGCTCAGTAACAAATGTAAACAATTATTATCTGCTGCTGTGGAATGTAACAGGTCCACCTGTGACTGGTCTTCTGTAGGTGTTTGGATTTACTGGCCACTCACAGTGAGGCTGCTCTTGCTCTCTGCCAAGAGACAGATCTTTGTTATTATTCTTTCTATTTCTATTCTTAGCATAGCCAGCTTCTGAAGAAGCTCCTTTCCTTTTCTATTTCTATGTTGTATAGTTATAATGTTATATATATATCATAATATAATAAATCAAGCCTTCTGATAACAGAATCAAGATCCTGACTCTTCCATCCTCTAAAAAACTCCTGTGACCACCACCACACATGGTAGTGCATGGCAGGGATTTTTCAGTTATGAAGCTCAAGAGTCACAGTTCTGATGGATCTCAAACAGAGGACCTAGTGTGGGCCAACTGAGAACTAAATCCATCTTGCTTGTTTCAGATGGCTAAAAGAAATTCTACATCAGTAATTAATCCTTACTTTTTAATGCAAGGCCTCGAGGAGTTGTGTGAATTTTCCTTACAGAGGTTTCATCTACCTTTCAGTGGTAGGTGCAGGTGGTAAAAAAACTTTAGGAAAATGAGGCAGAATTTTTCATAGAAATTTTGGAATGTACATGTCCTCCATCACAAAAATGGGCAAGTTGTATAACTTTAATTTTATAGTTGAGGAAACTGGAAGGGAGAGTTCAAGTGACTTATCCAATGTCATAGAGATAAATAACTTTGGAAGTGGCTGAATAAGTTCAAAACTCTGCTGTTCCATTTTCTTTCCCATGGACAGTTTTTACAGATAATAGAACTATTCCATATTTATGAAAGGAAAGGGGGTTTTAGATATGCACTACAGTCTTAAGAGAGGAAAAGGCTTCTCAAATCAAAGCTTGAATTGAATGGATTTGAGTAATACAGGCAAATCAAGGTACTGATTATATGTCCACAAAGATGTAGGGTACCCTTTCCCTCCAATGTTATAACACAGTTTAGTTGTTTCTGGCTATTTTTGCTTATCTTTAGAGCAGAGTCAAATGGTGGAATGTTAGTATCATTCCTTCATCCATTCACATAGCACTATAAAAGAAAGTAAAGCTAGTTCCAAGCCCTTCAATATTTTTATGAGAGGTTTTGGGTTTTACTACTTCTTCTTTATCAGACTAATTCCCTTTCAAATTTTCCTGGAAAATTATGCCCACTAGTTAACATTTCAAAGTTTTGAAACCCCAAACTAACTAGACTAAGGGCATTTTTCATTTGTTTCTAGAAGGCTATGGATTATGGAGAACTAGAAGTGAGGAAACAGGCTACATGATTTGCATATCCCAAAGGAAGAGATAGGGAGCTGGGGAAAGGGACCTGCCATACAATTGCTCTGGGGTAATGCAGCCTGTGGTCTGCTTGAAGGTAGAGAGGAAAGAACCAGGAGAGCAGTACAGGATTGAGAATGAGGGAGAACAAAGTCATGAGGATGGTGTGGAGATGTTACAGTCAAAAAGCCAAAAGACCGAGCAAGAGAAAAAATCCTTACAAAAAATGGGCATGGAGGGAGGGGTAAAGGGATGGGAAAGCAGTGAAAGTGGAGAATTCTGCTGTGCCTTCTGGTCAGAAAGTAATGTGAAAGGGAAGTAGAAAAAGAAGATGGTTAAGGTCTGGAAAATGTCTGAAAATGCAGAAGAGGTTACAGTGGTTAAAGACAGGGGAATATTACCATAGCAGTAATTCTGACTTTGGCTCTGTAAGTTGTAAATAATATATTGCTTCTCTGAGTGGAAGTACATTACTTCTTATTGATGGCATAGAGGATCTGCTTCTACAGTTACTGCAGCAATAGATGAGAGGCAGTTTTTTAAGTTATCCCTTTTCTTTGTTATGCTCTACTGCTTTTTCACATTTACAAGTTTCCAGATGCAGGCATTCCTTTGACACAGTAAAAGAAAAAAGACATACACAAGGATTTATCTCTCACTAATTCCTTCAAGAATTTTGATGGATTTTTCTTTCTTAAGAAAACCCCTTGTTAGAGCACTTTAGATGGAAGTGTATGGATGCTTTGTAGTAGTGATTAAACCATGCCTGTCAGCTATAAAAAGCTTTTTTTAACTGATGTAGCATGGGTCATTTTGCCTGTAATTTGAGGACAGAAACAGATTATACTTCCCATTTAGTGCTTTTTTTCAACTTTAGAAGAGAAATCTGCAACAAGCCTCCAGTGTGGAGGACTCTTTGCTATACAAAGAAGCAAAGTCAGAAGGTGCTTGACACTGCAAACTAATTTTGCTCTAAGACATAAAATGAAAATCATGATAGGATGAGGCATGTATACAGCATACACCCAGATCCTGGATCAGAAACAAGTAATGATAAAACATGAACGATTTTCCATGAAAGGAATATTCTGAAACAACTGGCAGTGTTCAAAGTGGAGATTTTCAGCAGAGCCTTGTTCCCACACAGAGCATGAGCTTTGGTCGTCAGTGATGTGCCCAGCTCACAGTTCTGTGTTCAGGTTCAGCCAGGAACCTGCTCCCTCCAGGGCCCCTCAACAGCACATCCAGCAGGCCCAGTGGCCATGGCAGAGATGAGCTTCCTGCTCCCTCTAGTGCAGCAATTGTGCACTCAGGCACTGCCTGCTACAGCTTTTCCAAAAGGTTCAGTGATATGAATGAAGTTAAAGAATAACCGTTTATGCGATAGAAATTGAATCAGGTGGTGTGTTGATTTACAAAAAAATTCAGGAATACTGTCAAAAGAACCATATTTTGTCAACTGATTTGATTGACGTGGTCTTTAAAGGTGCTTATGGGCATGAAAAGGGGAGCTATCCTGGCTAAAACCAGATCTGAATGGTAATGAGGGGCTGGAAGTTAGAAGTTGTGTTTCTATGGTGCCATAACTGGGGAATTGCGAGTCAGATGCAGATCTCTCAATCTCCTGTACAGAAAGTAAAGGAGAGGCCAAAGCTGCAGCAGCTGGACTGGGGAACTGCCTGCAAGCAGCAAATATGGATTTGGATTTTTAGGAAAGGGGAAATATAGGCTCAGAGTTAGCTCCTGTCTCTCACTTCCCTGTGCCCATGCAGGCATCACTTGTGTAAGTGGAGCTGGAGCATTTTTGTATGCAGAGGAGGAAATCTCCCCTCCTAGTTCTTACTGGGCCATGAAAGAACAGGGTGGTAAATTAAAACATCTTCTAAAAGATGATAAAAGTGCCTGGTAGTAGCTCTAGGTTCCCACTCCATTCAGCCTTTTGAAGACTCCTCTCTCTACCAGTGCTAGTGTCAATACCTTCCCTTTCCACATCACCTGCAGTCCTAAAAAAGGCCCAGAATTGGTGGTATGGCAGAGTGGGCTGCAGAAGAGCCAAGAGAGCACTAACAAAACCATTTTCTTTTTTTTAATGTTCTGGCAATACATTTTATATGGACAAAAAATTTGAATGGAAGAGGTATTACAGAAAGTACTGATACCCTTGACCTGCCAGAAATATTTTACATTTCAAATTGAATCAGTGTGATTATATTCTTTCCCTTCCTCAGGTTATTGCTTGTGTGCCTCTTTATAATTCTCCTCCAAGCAAAAACTTTTTTCTACTTCCAATCAAACTCCTGACATCTCCCTGGCATCTGGTGGCTGTCTATTGTGGACACAGCAGGGACAGACACATCTTATTTTGCCATTAGCTGTGACCTTAAGGGTGATCACATTTGCTTTCCCTTCTGTTTCTAAATTATCCTTTGTCAGGGTGCTTCTGTAATTTATGTATTTAATCCCTTCTTAGAGATCTATTTCTGAGTGCTTAGTACCATATAAGACATTTTAAACACATATTCTGCTAAATAAATGATTTCCAGCAAAGATCACACATCAAGCACTGGCAACATGGATGGCCTAATGGTCACAAGATTCTTTGCTTGACTGTTCTCTCCCCAGCTATTGGCAGTAAATACTTTACTCCATTCTCCCTTAGAGTAAATATTTTATTACCTGAGGCACCTGTTGTGTCACCTCTAAGAATGTGCCCTGGAGGCTGTGGGGATGTGATTCTCAAAGGTCCCTCTACACAGCACTTCACAGGGATTCACCACCAAGAGAGACACAAGGTGAGATAGGCAATCACAACTTGGCATCAGACATGGCTTTTGGACAGCAAAACGAAACCAAACAAAACAAAAGCAAAAAAAAAAAAAGAAGACTTTTTTTAGTTATAATGTTGTGGTGATCATAAATGCTATTACTTTGGTATCAAAAAGTAAACCATAAACGCTATCACTTTGGTATTATTTTGGTCTTTTTTCACATTGTCACTATTTTCCCACTGTCTAGACAGATATTAGCAAGGCACTGAGACTTCAAAACTTACCAGATAGAAGTTATTTTGTTACTTTCTTAAAAAATACTTTCCCTCAACTAAACAAGGCACAGTATGTGTTCTGCAGTTCTTTTTTCCAAGTTCATACAGCAGTTGGTGGTTAGCATAAGGTCGTTCTAACATTTGAATTCTTTGCACAGTATGTGTCATCTGGCTTAGCCAGTGAATTATGAAATATACAGCATTTAGATGGTTTGTCCTGAGCTGGTCCCACCCCAGTACAACACAAGCAATAACTCTGCGCCATTCTGAAGATCTGTTATATGTTTTCTTCCTTGCCACTCTCACTCCCTGACAGGCTCATCCCTCTTGGGTGTTTCTTAAAGCCTGAGAAAAACTTGAAAGTCTCTTAGAAGTTCCATACAATGTCACTCCTGTCTCTCCACTTTTTCTGTGCAATTTTCCTGTGTCTCCATTGAAGACTGTGGCCAAATGTTTAAAATTGAAAGGATAGCATACATCTGCAAGTTCCAGGTGTCTCCAGAAACCTCAGGTACTTAACATCTCAAAATCTGGGCCACGATCTCTATATTTATGAGATTCAAAATTCTCTCTGAGTTTTTAACAAAACTAAATTGTGTTTTGCTGCCAACAGAATCCACTGTAATAAAGTGAGATCTGATAAAGCACGAGGAAGTTTTCTCATTGTGTATAAATATTTATGTATGTAAATAGGTGTATGGTTAATTATAACTGACAAGAACAGACTGACACAAACTCAGATCCTCTGTCCCCATGGACAGATACAAGTTGCTTGTTGAAGTGTTGTGGCAGATCTCATGGGCTGTGTACTGAATCTTTGATTAAATGCTGCAGCATGTGGGTAGCTGAAATGCCAGTGACTCTTGAGCAGGAAGGGAGGAAGGAATGTCCACTGAATAAGAACACAGAGAGGTCATCAGGTTTGTATCTCTTGATTTTTCAGAAACTGGTCAAGAGCTGAAGGGTTTCCCTTTATATTTTACTTAAGTTTGAACAGAAACCTTTACTGAGGACTGTACAGGCTGTCTAGCTCACATATGCATACAGAATAGAATTCCTCACGCAGGGAAGAGGTAGAAAAGGATTTAATAGGAAGATGGGACAAGCTGCACTTGACAGGCACAACAGGGCAGTTTGAAAACAACCCTCCAATCTGAGTCTTTCAGCGCAGGCAGAATCCCTGAATCTGCTTATATATTTGGAAAATATTTGCATATAGCTGACACTTTTGAATGAGGCTTGCATTTTTTTTTGTTTCTGCTTTTTTTTCCTTTTTGCTTTTTTCCCTTTTAATTCTTTTTTTTTTTGCAGGTAAGCTTATATCTCTTCTACCAAGTACATCAAAAGAAAAACTCCATTGTACTTCTGCTTTTGCCTTTTAATAGATTTACAGTGTTAGTTGAAGAGAAAAGAACTGTTTAGATTAAATTTACAGTGCTGTTGAAAATCAGAAATGTCTCTTTAATTAAAACATATATCTATTCAATAAAAATATGAGAAAATGTGGAATAATGTGTAGCTGAGACCACAATTCTTTTGCATGACATTTTTGGGACATAGAGGAGGGGTATTTCCTTTTAATACTTCAGCTTGTTTTTTAGCATGGCATCATGCACTGCTTATGCATACCTTCAAACAGTATTGTTTTTAAGTGTGCTCTTTTTTGTGGGTTTTTTTTTGTCATTTCATGATGAAAAGCTGCATAGTTATGATAACAACATACTGCCATCATTTTCCATGTTTTCTGCATGAGATTCCTTTATTGGATGAAGGCTGTTAGATTGGTGTTTTTTGAATAATGGTGTGCCATGTGGTCTCCTCCTGTTTGGGAGAGAAGTCTCAATTTTGTCTTTGGAACTCTGCTTCAAGGAAACCTGGAAACAAAAGTAGATCATACCAAAACATACACTGGCATGAATTTTTTTCTGGAACTGAACCTGTGTAACTGTTTTGAAATGCCTTGTTCAACAAATGTACTGCATGCATGTGTAATATATGTGGATGTAAGGAACCTGGCAGGTAATTTGCCTTCTGTATAGAAGCAGAGATGTCTCCTGATCGAGTGCATAGCATTTTCCCTTCCCTTTCCCCATATATTTTATTTCTCTATGTGGCAAGAGACAGGCTCATCAATTACATTTCTGAAACAAAATAGAACTAAAAGACCCCCAAGCAACAAAGTCAGCTTGTGCTCTTAAATATCCAGCATTTTACCTGGACTGAGTTATCAATCTGCACAGTCTTGGGTACACAGAAATTGGTATTTGAGTGTTAACAAATCTAGAAGTGCCTGACAGGAAAGAGAAAAATATTACACTGCAATTGTTGTTCAGTTTTGAAGTAATTAACAAGAAAGATGTCTCTAAAAATTTTTGCAGCTTTCTGGTAGGTATATTCCTGTATTGCAAAGACATTATTAGGTTCTTTGTTTTACTCATGGAAGGCTTAAATATAACAGCCTGCACCTTCAGAGTTTGCTGAAACCCTAGAGAGGCAGAGTAACTCAGGTGTTCCACTCCTGCAAAATTCACTTGTCTTAAAGCCAAATGGGTTCTTAATGCTAAAAATGATTTGCAAGGACGGCGAAAGTGCACCTGACTTCATAGCTCCTATTCCAAAGCCCTTCTTATAGCCACCTCTACTTGGCCCTGCACACTCCATGGAAGCTGGGCTGTCAGTCTGACTTTTTGTGGCCTTCCAGAAAGTCCTTGCTGTGCTGGGCTCCTTGGGTCACTCCTTTAGGAGATTTTCAAGTCAATCTCCCATTTGTCCTGTTGCTGCTGATGGGGAATCTGCTGCCACGCCTTTACTGCCTTCTTCTCACTTTAACTCCTATCACCCATATTTCTTCTTACCCTCCTGAGTAGAGGTAGTTGATGGCAAAAGCTTTTATTTTCTTTCTAGTCCCTCTCTTCATATTCTTTTGTGTGTAGCTTGTCTGCTTCTATCACAATTTCTATCTTCTATTCTATCTTCTAGAGCTCAGCCCCTGCTGCTATCTTTAATGTACAACCATTCCAAATGACCTGCATTCCAGTGCAACTTGAATATTTTACTGCTGGATTCAGGGGCTTTAATGAGCTCATGGAATCATATTGTCTTGTGCATAATTTATTTTAATTGGAATCCATTACAGAAGATGCTCACAGGGCAGCTAACGTAGATTTTTCTGTTGACTTTGAGGCCTCCATTTGCAATCTATTTAAGTGTTCTTTTTTGCATACAGCAGTGCTGAAGAAACTGATGCACTGGGTATAGCCAAAAGGCCTTTTACCTGTTACACATTTTAGGAAGATGCATTAAAATATTTCTATGGAAATTCAGAAATAATTTTCTAGAGTAGAAGATTATGCCAAGATATTTGAAGACCTGTCGAGTCAACCTCAGCTTCTTAATTTCACAAAATTGGTTCTCCATTGGCCTGTGTAAGTTCTACACTGTTTTTAGAGCCAGTTCTAAATGTATGAGTGTTACTACCTAAATGCCCTCATAGATTCAGTCACAAATTACTGCTCAAGGGAAAAAGAGATAAAGGCTCATGAGGTAAAATCATTATGTTGGGTGCACCTGTTGGACTTCACTTGTAGAAAGCCAAATTCAATGCTGTTTTGACCATAGATTCAGGATTGCAAATACATAACTGCTGGAAAAGGAGAGGGACAGTTTAAATTAGCAGCTAAAGCTTTATAAGATGCCAAGTATTAGATAACAGCAAATACTGCAAGTTAGGAAGGAGGTTTAATGTCAGAATTGGGCTATGACTGGAGTAGCTATATTTCCACTATACCTTATTTCCACAGAAAATAAGGATAGATAAACTTGAAGAGCATTGGTAAGCAAGCCTGGAGATTGCACAACTTGATAAGCAGGAGGCAGCAGATGAGAACTGAAGCAGTGCAGCAGATGTAGGCAGAGGAAGAGCCTCTGGACCCCTGAGCAGAAGACCAGAGATTCCTGTGAGTTTCTTTATGATGCATTAGTAGAAAGAAGATTTGTAACACATGCAAGTGAGAAGTACCAGTTGCTATGGCTTACATTTCAAGTTTCAAAGTTAAGATTTTTAGTCCATCCTTTTTGATGGAAGAGGAGGGGATTTCAGTCTTAAAATTGCTAAACTGGTTGTTGCTGCTCCTGTCTAGTAGCAACAATGGAATAGAGAACCTTGCATGATCTTACTATTTTTTTTTTAATTTTATTTTTTATATAAACCTTCCTAAAAATAGAAATGGAAAAACAGACTTTAGCTTTCACTATCCCTGTTTGGAAAGTTTGGTCAAAGGCCTATGGCAGAACTGTGCAATATCCTCTGAACTAAAATAGCATCCATCTTTTTTATTTTAAAAACAATATAAGTAGTCATTAAATTTACCTGTTAAATTTACCTGTTTTACAATAAACCAATATGCAAGATATTTTGACAGATGTGACATTAACTAATATGAAATGGTGCCATGTAGGCTTCTCTTTATGTCATTCCAGATGAAAACATATGGAAGAGGTTTTTATTATTATTTTTGAAACACATAATTTTTATCCCAAACCTGGATAAGTTTTTTCACCCTAAGAAATTGACAGATGTCAGCTGATGGACAACTACTCATAACATTATTTTCTTATGCTTGTTGGTATCAGTTTTCCATTAATAAAAGATACTCTGAATATCCTTGGGAAATTTATCTCTCTCTGGTTTTTTTGCATCCAAAAATACATTTTTGGATGTATTTGTAATGTGTATTAAACATGATGTGGAGTAAATGAGTTTGTTTAAACTGATCAGTACTTCTCTACAATCTTCTATTTTGTGCTCTGAATATAAGACAGACCAAATAAGTCCCTTTACAAAACCAAGAGACTTCTGTAGTTTGTTTATGTGTGAAGTCTGTGCCTGCCTTGCCTGCTACCCACCTTTTTTAGACTATTCGATTTCACCCAGTAAAGGATCTTGTTTCAGCTATTTTGTGAATGCTGTTTCAGTTGTAACAATAGTGATTAAGCTCTTTTCAGAACAGAAGGAAACAGCCTCTTCCTCACTGGCTATGCAGCCCTTTTCTCACTAGAATAGTATTTAGGACATTAGCAACCTTGGGTATTAATGTATGCTAGTCAGCTAAATAAAGCTTTTCTTTTATAATGGATTTTAGACCACCTAACTTTTCAGTTACATGATATGCTGATTTTTGTACTTAATCCCATGACATTTTCTGCAAGAATTGGATCATAACATAAAAAGGCATTTCAGATAGATAAGTTAGTCACCATATTCTTTTCTTTCTCCTGCTCTCAAAATTCTCACATTAATTTACTATAGGTGCTTGTGAATTTATTTGTAAAATATTTTCACTACATGAATATCTTGTGAACAGTTTGTTGTGAATATTTATTATCTAACATCTACATTAACTCAAGTGACTTAAAATACATTGTCATTTGACAGTTTCTCTACTGAGTTACTTTGAATCTTACAAAGACCTTTTGCATTCAAAGTACTGTGAAAAATCTAACTCAACATACATTTTGCTACTACTTAAGATTTTGCTGAAATTTTCTACAGCAAATGAAAGTAAGCCTTGATTATTTCAGAAGTCAGGCAAACATCAGAGGCACTTTTCTTATTGCTGAGGCAACTCAAGTGATTGCAACCTTCTGACCCAGATTCTCCATGCAGACCCAGGTCAGTACAACATTCTTCCCTTGGTCCCTTGCACTGCTGTGCAAATCCCTGTGGGCTGTGAAGGAGTTGTCACAGTGCACTCCAGAAATGGCTTCACTGCAGCAAAAGACATTTATTAAGTCCTTTGGGATCCTTCCATGTAGGGCCCTGAGATGTAAGGTTTCTTTCACACGCTTTGTGACTAAAGAATGCAGTCAAGCACTATTAAGTCTAAGGTATTACTTCAAATCAGGCTTTACAGATGGATTGATGCAGTTGAAGAGAATAGGTTCATTTGTCTGTCTTTGTGTCACCTCCTGGTTTCTGTAAATCAGTGACAGACATATATTTAACCCTTACTAAAATAAATAGGGCTTCAAATTGTTGTATTTAATCATTCATGCTTGATAATTTTGGCTCTATCTTATCAGTGTTTCTGTTGTCCTAACTGTAAACACTACAATTCTGGGGTGTTCTGGGAATATCATGACAAGGTGTTGTGAGGATTATGTAATTGTTTAGAAAATACTTTAAGATAATCAAAGGAAAGAAAATTTCACGAGTGCAAGGCATTTTAATATGGTTTCTCTAAATATTGGTCATGGAAGCTATGCTATAACAATAATTTTTCATGGACAATGTCTTGAATAAAGTTTAATTGAATCTACTTTGACTTTTAAGTTAATTGTTAGTATCTGAAAAAAGTTTGTATTTAAGGATTGTAGATGAGATATCCAGTGGTGGTATCCAGACAGCTGTGAAGGATTTCTCCTGGAGACATGGTACCACAGACTCTGAGTGATGCTCAGAGTGATCCTTGTATGCAAGGTGGCCAAAGCCATAACTGCCAGCCAGCACTGCTGGTTTGTCTCTGTGAAGTTAAGAAACCTTTCTCTTGGGACAGAAATATGAAATTAGCAATGCCTTGGGGCTGCTTTCTAGATGTTGGAGGAACCAACAGGGAAGGCAGAGTAAAGAATTTGGCAGCAAAGGGGAGGGAGCAGAGTACTGAAGGGGAAGACTCTGGTGTTTGCATTTTCAGTGGAAGGCTCCCAGAAAAGAAGAAATGAGAGACGCAAAAGCATCTTGGCTTTTTAAGGCTGTAGTATCTCGGGACACTGAAGGGTGCTCAGGAACTCTGAGAACAAATTTCCTGCATAATGAGCCATTGGTTATTTCATGTCTGAAAATTTTGTCAGCAAGAGCATCAGAGAATAAATGTATCAGTGCTCTTGTAATGTCACTAAGTATTTTGTACTTCTGAATGAAGTCTCTTCCTCTGATGTTCTCAATTGATATATTTGCTGCCTTTTATTGTCATATAGGAAGATGATGCCATTTATGAATCAACCTGCATCTCATCCATCTGCAGAACATCAGAGCATCTTGCCAAGATGCATCTGACACACACAAAGTTGTGATTTCACTCCCTTTGGTTGTTTTACTATTTATGACACAACTGCAGCAGCAATTTTTCCCTCTGACTTACTTTTTATCTATAACCATTGGGTATTCTCCTGGATATTGCTGCTGCTTTGCTTTAATAGTCTTTAAGAGTCAGAAGAGAGACTGAAGAAGATACCAGAGCAACTTATGTTCTCTTGGCAGATTTTTTATTTTTTCTGCGTGAGGACATCCCTGGCCATTTTAAAAACTATTCAGGTGACTCATGGTATTGAGTAGACAGAGGGCAATAAGGTGGAAATTTTTACTGAGGTTTTTGCATATTAAGATTTTCAATGGGAGTCTTTCTGTGACCCTGCAGTCTTTTTCACTCAGATTCTCCCCAGATATTTCTTCATGCCCCTGAGTTTGAATGTGTCCAATGTTGGGAGGATTTTCACAGGTCATCCCCATGAGGAACTGACATCCAGAAGTTGACTCTCCAGTTATTAAACATTAATACGCAGTGTTCAGTACATCTATAGCTCACTTATATGGCATTTGTATACCCCTTCTTACAGATACTTTAAGCAATACCACTCCCACACCACCCCTTCCAGTGCTGCCTCAAATTCAGTTTTGGTTGCCAGTCCCAGACAACTGCTTTGAGAACAAATGCAAAGATGTGTAGTTGTCAGTTTTTGATGACTTTTCCTTAAACATATCTGTTTCCATTTTCTTTTTCTCCATGCAGTTTAATTCCCTTATTACAGACACCAGTTTTTCCCAGCCTTTTTGTTTCTACACATACAGAAGAGCTGCAGTGGACTCCTAAAACATTTTGTCCTGGGGCAATTTCATCCAAGCACTTGATATTGCTGGGCACTTTGCAGTTGTAATTTGAGAGGACCACCATAAATTTGAGTGGATGGGGAGACATGAGACATTCCCATCAGCCTCTGTGTGAGAGAAAAACTTGGACAAGAAGGAGGAAAGCTGGCAGCCAAGTTAGTGTGTGTTGTCAAGTTACCCTGTTGGAGCCTATCAGTGTCAGCTTGTGCACAGAAATAGAAGCCCATTGGTAAACAAAATCTATGAAAACAAAATAGGTAAAAAGTTAGGGGCACACTTAACCTCCTGAACCTGTTATTCCTTAATTTTAGCTCAGTCTGTTTTGGACAAACCATTGTTTTTCAATGTTTCCATTAATTGAACAGCTGTGTAGTTTATTAGGCTAAGAAAAACAGTTAAGGTGAAAATTTAAACAGTTTAAGAGCTGCAAGTAGTGGAAACGTTACAAACTAGGAAGAGCAGAAGAGAAAAACTAAAAAGAGAATAAAATGGAAACGAGAGACACATACCCCTCATTTTCTGCTTCTATACTGAATAGCTTTCCCTTATTCCTTTTTTGTTTTGTTTGAAGAATTGCAGTCCATCTGGTAGAGAGGTGTATCTTCTTTTTTTCTGCCTGAAGTAGTATGAAAAAAATGTTAAGCCAACATCAATATTTTAGGAAGTTGAACTAAGACAGCGTGTGCCCCCATACCTCCAACTCTTGTTTCTTTTACCAGAATATGTGTAAATTATTTTAGAATGTTTTATGGCCAGTGATTTTATTTACATAAGAGCCTGTGCAGTTAGTGATGCTTGGCCTGATCTGGTTTCCTGGGCTCTGTGCATGTTCACTGAAGGGGAGAGACAACCAGTAGGCAGCTATTGGCAATGAAACAGGAGCAAGGAATCCTTCTGTGAGTGAAAAAGCTGCACTCTTGAGCCTCTGGAGGCTGTGCCCAGCTGAGCACACCGGGGGCAGAGGCAGCAGCTATATATAGGTGTGGCCTGAGGCTGCAGGGCACCACACACAGGCACAGCCAAGCCAAATAAAGCTGCTGCTGCCTGTGTGAATCAGCTGGTGAGTCAGCAAAGCCTTTGCCAGGAGAGCAGCAGGCACAGAAAAAGGGAGGCTAACTGGGTTTCCTAAGTAATAGCTTTTTGTTGTGCCTTTTGGGTCTCAGAAAGTGAAGAAATGTGCACAGTCTGCTGTTTCACTGAGTGATTTCACATTTAACCTGGCAAGCTCTTCAAAAACATGAGAAAAAACAAATGACTGAGAAATGTTACAGAGCTATTGAAGGCATTTGAATAGTGCCAGACATGTAAGGTTAGATGTGTTTGGCTTTTGAAATTTGGAAACTGTTGTCAGAGGGACATAGGAGAATCGACTGGAGTGTTCTGGAAGTATCTACATCCAGGGCAGATGAGAGAAACTGACATCTAAGAACAGATTTAGGTGAGAAAGTTGGTTTTGGGGAAAGCAGCATTTTTTCCCAAGGCAGATGGTCATGATGCTGGTTTTTCTTTAGGGTCATCTGGTCCTGGTGCAAGGCCAGAAGTGTTCACCATGTAGTTGTGCCTGGGTTTGGCAGGGGCAGAAGTGGACGAGCTTGCCTTGACATGTGCAAGGTGAAGGGGAAGCAGGGCCAGGTGTGTGGGACAGGGCAGCTTCTGCAGCCAGGGTGTGCATCTCCCTGGGGAGCACGGCTCCTGGAGCCAGGGGAGTGGCAGGCAAGCAAGCCTACAGATCTGAAGAAGCATTGTGGTCATAACTGGTAAAGAAACACTGATGTGGGCTCTTAAATATGTCTGTGAGAGTAGAAAACACTGTTTCGCTCTCTGTCACGCACACATCTTCCTGGAGCATCCCATGCACATCTCTGCATGGAATAAAAACATACTCAAGAAAAATCAGAAGAGCACTCTTCATCTTCTTACCTGTGCTTGCTCAGTCTTCTGATTTGGTGGTAGGTATGCAGCTCCTTTGCTATACAGCTTAGGACCTTTGTTCTCTTTGTGTTGCTGACATCTTTTTGTGAAAAATCCTTTCTTAGGATTTTTCCTGCTGGAGCTGAGAAGTTTCAGCAACAAATGTAAACAATTATTATCTGCTGCTGTAGAATGCAACAGGTCCACCCATGATTGGTTTCCTGTAGATGTTTGGAGTTACTGACCAGTCACTGCAGAGCTGGCTCTCTCTCTCTGTCAGAGCCAGCTCCATTGTTATTCATTCTTTCTATTCTATTCTATTCTTAGTTTAACCAGCTTCTGAAGAAGCCTTCTCTTTTCTATTCCTATTTAGTATAGTTATAATGTTATATATATATCAAAAAATAATAAATCAATTCTGATCATGGAATCAAGATTTTCGTCTCTTCCTTCATTTGCAAACCCCTGTGACCACCATCACACTCTTTGATTTACCAATACTGAAATAATTTCCCAGCTTACACTGCCTCAGCTGCTGAGAGGTGGAAGTGATATTGGTAACTGACATTCATCCTCAGAGACAACCATATGACCATAAAAGCAGAGACATTCCTTCTGCAAACATCTGCTGCCCTAGCAGACCTCTGATCTATTTTGTCCTCACAGCTTTAATTCTAACAGGAACTCAGAAATGAAACCAATCAAATAATTAATTTTCATAGTAATCCACAAAAATAATAAGAAAAATAAGAGCTGTTGTACTTAAGTGTTTGACGACAAAAGTTCTCCTGGCAACGTGAGGGAGCTCAGTCTAGATCCCATGGCTGTAAACAGCAGAGTGATTCCCCCTGGCTCTTGATCCCCTTTTTCCTCTTTGCTGTTCCTGGGAAAGCAGCTAGAGAGCAGGAAACTGTGGCTGGCAGTGGCCACCTGTCCTCAGCTGTTATTTTGCCAGGATGCCCAGCTGCTTTCCCCAGCACACTGGATTTGCTGTGCAGGAGCAGAGTAGTACATGGGCACAGCTTGTCCTCTGCCTCCTAGATCACAGAGCGGGCAAGAAATTGCCCACAAAGAACAGAGATTCACAAAACCTCCTCTCACACCTCTTTTTCTGGGCAGGGCAGGGCAGATTTGTTGGGGACACACAGAGTAATGGGCACACATACCAAAAGCAGTGGACACAGTCCCCATGTCCCCATTCCCCACAGTCCCCAGCTCAGACATATGGTAGAGGGGGCCAGTATGGATGAGGTCCATGGCCCTGGATCCTCCTGGATAAATACTCAACATAGGTTAACAGAAAACAAATAATTTTGCTCTTTCTGTGGCAGTGGTTGCAGAAAAATGGAATTGTCTTGTTTATGAGTCGTGTCATTAGCAAGTATTTGAGTGTAGCAGCATGTACTGAGAACTTTCTCAACCTCATTAAACTAGACTTAGGACTTGCATAAACATTTGGGTTTGCTGGAAGCACATGGGCTTTAGTTGGCTGCAAAATGGTAAATTAATTCAAAGCTGAAACTACCTTTCAGCTGCAGACAGTGTCATTTGCATTCAAAAACAATGTTGTAAATAACACTCTTCCAATGTTCTTTACCAGCAAATGTGTGATATTATTTTAAGTGAAAATTTGGGAAGCCTGCCCAACATGAAGCAGCAAACCATTTCTGTCTGAAATAGATTATTCTTTAAAGCTCTGAAGATTGGAAAGAGATTTATTTTCTCTTGAACAGCTGCTGCTAACAACATAGATGGCAAAAAATTGCTTCCTTATTTTTAGAAGAAAATTATTACTAAAGAGTTGTAGGCTTGAAAAAATAGAACTGAGGTTTCCAAGTATTTGAATTCTCTGACCTGAATGATGTAATTTTTCTTAATTCTGGTAAATTCTTTAATAGCATTATTATTATTTAAACAAGTCTTAAGACTTTGAGGTTTACTGCCTGCTGACTTGTAAAAGAGATGATGTTTTATTTGGCTTTGAGATTTTAAAGAACACAACAAAAGCTTTGGAAAAAATCTGCAGAGCAACTAGGAGATACCTACACCTGACCTTGGAAAAGATGTGGGAAGTGGATGACAGTTGAACAAACACCTCCTAAATTGTTATATTGCATGAGGAAGTAGATAAGAGCAGTTAAAGGTGGCAGGGGATTGCAGCTGAGGTAGGAGAGGTCTGAGATAAAGGACACAGATATGAGAATACTGACAGTAGATATCCAAACTACTCATTGTCCTTGGACTAGAAGTCCACTTGTCAGCTGTCCATGGGCAGTCTACCTGAAGTGCTGTTTAAACTGGAGATTCAGAGGTGCCACAGCTGTTTGCAAGCTGAGCTGGCCCATGTCTGGATCATTAGCTTGTCAGAGTGACCCCGAGAAAAGTTCCAAAGTCTGTTTTCCCAGCCCGGCGCTGAAAGAAGGAGTCAGAGCTCTTCATTTCTCGGTCTCAAGGTTGTTTATTTTATCTTATCTATAAAAAATTTTCTCCTGCCCTGCCGAGGTCAGCTCAGCAGGACAGTCCAGGCACTCTGCCTGCCCCGGGGTGGTGTTATGTCTTTATACTACAAACTACGTGTGCAATGTTTACAATTATTTTCCAATACCCATCACCTATGCTAGACAGTGGGCTTCTACTTTAAACCAATCTGTAAGTGCCACCATCACAGCAGAAGATGGAGGCCAAGAAGAAGAAGGAGAAAGGCTGGACACACCCAGTTCCCTCCATCTTGCCTCCTGAACCCCCATACCAAAAATCCTAAAATCTACTTTTCCACCCTGTGATAACTTCACTAATATTCTACTTAAACTGTTGTGGCTTGCTGATCTTCATATAAGGTTGGTAATTTGCTCCACGGGTCATAATCAAACTCACAGGGGCATTTTGGGCTCTGTGCCAGGGTCTCTGAGACCCCTGGCAGAGGGATGTCCTGGTCCTGACAGCCCAGGTCCCCAGGGTGGGTGAGCTCCCACCAGCACCACACAAGCACAGCACAGCTGTGGCCCATGCTCTGGTGTTTGAGTAGCATCACTTAGTAACTGTAAGGCAGATTAAATACATTTTATCCAATAAATTAAATTATTAATTATTAAACAATTAAATCCAATATATTTTCACAATATATAACCACGTGACCATGGGGCTCTTATTTCTTCAGCTTATTTCCATTGCACTTGACTTTCTTTCTCTCACAAGGCAGCCACACTGTCCCCCAGACAGTGCTTACTCTGCTATATACTTCATCATCTCCAGAGCAAAAGTGCCTGTGGAGGAGAAACTAGGCATAAATTAATTTTGTGCCATTTATTTTGCAGATGCAAAATAATGAGATGTCTCATATACATGAGACATCTATACATGTCTCATGTATAGATGAAGTGAACTTTATAAGGGATTTAATGCAATTGCTTGTGGCCCAGCTCTTGGGAAAAGCTGAAGTGACTGCCTGAAGCATGCATCCAGGACCTGTATTTACGAGTTTGCAGTTTCAGGCTGGCCTCAGTCATATCTGGAGAACAGCGTGTGTTCCAGACACTGTCAAAGGCAGCAAACTGACAAGGTAGACGAGAGACTTGCTTATCCGATGATGACCCACAAAATCTCAAATTTATTGATTAACAGAAACACTTATAATCACAGTAATAAGGCTCATACATATTGCAAAACTAGAGCTCACTATTGGTCAGCTATAAAAAGTCAGTCACACCTTTCTCAAGACGTTTGTGGCTTCTTTTTTACTTCCTGTTATCGCATAATTTACCAAACAACTTCTTGCTCAAAGAAACCATGTCCTTGAATTAGGCAGCTGTTGCTTTCTCAGATGTACTTTCTCACGTTTCTTTTCCCATGGACTATGTCTCAGTAAAAAACTGTCCACAGCAAACTGCTGAAAAAATCCTGCCAAAGCAACAGCTGAAGCAACGAGAGCTTTCAGTTTCTTACAACTCCATTTAACCGCGTGCTTAGGAGCAACTCATTAAGTAGCAAGCGAGCATGGGAGGGGATGCCAAAGATTAAAGGAATCCTGTCATGAGATAGTGGTGACATTTGCCTGCTGCTTTCCAAGTGACAGTGCCTGCCAAGCCTGGGGAAGCCGGTGACAGCCCACAGCAGCAGCATCAATTCAAGCAGCAGATTGGCAGGAACGGCGCCTGCTTTGAATATGAATGCTTGAGCCACGCTCATGGTAGGTCCAATTTGTAAATCCTGCCCAGAGAAAGAGTGTTACAGAAGCCAATTGCCTTTTACACACATTTTCACGTGTGTGCACGCTCCCAGGTGGACCTAGCTCAAACAAGACTCTTGCACTGATAAATCAGTGCCTGCAGTGGCCAGCACAAAGGGACAGGGGCAGTTGTGCTGCTGCCCCAGAAGGGAACACAGGGAGCAGCTCTCTTCCACTTCACAAGTTCCTATGGCTGTTGTGACCCGATGGAAACAAAGAGCAGCTCTGAATTTCCCACCTGTGGGAGGTTGGAAGGCATTCAGGACACCAGCAGACTCATCAGGACGTCTTCAGCCCTCTGAGTGCCTTCCCTGTGCTCTCTGAACCCCAGAAATTCCAGGCTTCACTACCTCCTCACCTGTGTGACTTGGCAGAAGAACACTGATGTCCGTGGAGTTCACTGGCCATTCTAACAATCCTGCAGGCTTGGTAATCACCTCTCATCCAGGAAGTCTGAGAGCACTGAAATGTACTTTAGCACAATTACAAAAATTTTGCAAGAGGTTTCTGTTTATGGTTGTTTTTCTGGTTGTTTTCTTTTTTCCCCTGAAGTACTATGCTGCTACTACACAGAAAACCTTGCTGAATTTACAAGAAATATGCCTTACTGATGTTTCTTACATTAGCCTGAGGAAAGTGGAACTTTTTTAGTGTTCTTATTGAGATGTACTGCTCGAGAGAAATAACCTGGAAAGGCCATGAATGCTATGCAACTACTTATATCAAAGAGTAACACAGCAATTAATAAATCCCTATTAACATCTCTAATTCTAATAACTTTGCAACATTCATAGAAATCCCAAGCCTTTTCCTCCAGTTACTGTTTTTATGTACTCTCAGTTATTTTTAGGAATTTCAAATGCTCAGTCCCCATGTCCTGACACTGTGTAAAAAGTCCTTGTTCTTGCTTTGTGCAACAGGAGGTATTAATTTAGCTTAGAGCAAGAAATCTTGTGAAGAACTGTAGGCTGGAAAATAAAACCAAATTGCATGGTTGCTCAGAACAGGATAACAGGATTTTTGGGGATTATACTACCACCTAGAGAGTGAAAGCAGCTACTTGCAACAATATGTGCATAGCACAACTACAAACTCCATTTTTCCTTCCTGGTACCTATTTGTCCTCTAACTTCTCTGTCTGTTTGTTACATCTTTGCCTTGTATTCTCAATGTAAAGATGTGCCCAGTGATGTTATGGAATGATATAAGCTAAAATAGTTGCTAGAGACCAAGCAAGAGGAGGTAGTTTCCAACTTCCACAGCTCTCTCTGTTCTGAAGCCTCTAAAGCCCTGGTTTTGTTTTTTCAGCTGGTTGCTAGAGGTGTCTTGAGCTTATAAGTCTGTGGCTTCTGATGTGATTTAATTTTCCTGAATCTGACACATTGAGAACTACAATGGAATGACATTTTTTAGAACTGTCAGTAATTGCTGCTGTTATCAATCATTAGCCAGAGGCGCCATCTTCATCAGCTGACTTTGCCTTTTTTTCCTCATTTCCTTTGTAATTTCACAAAATAATGACATTCTTAAGCTTCCTCCCTCTGTTTCTAGTTGTAAAATTGATATCCTCCCAACACATTCCCTGTCATGCTCAAATGAAAGCTGAAACAGGAAGAGTATTTCTCTTTTACCTTGTATTTCTAAACATTCATGTTATTTTAAAATAATATTTCTGACTGTGTTTTAGGATCTCCATACTACAGCACTTAATAAATAATAATGGTCTGTGTTATCATTGTTTTTCTATCTGCATGCTCCAGAACTATGTTTAAAATATTTTTTCCTTCCTCTGTTATAATGCTTTTTGTAAACATCTGATAATCTTTGTTTTGAATTAATTTTCAGGAGCCTGCTTTGCTGCTAAATTTGGGCTCATA
The DNA here is from genome assembly GCA_009764595.1 of Geothlypis trichas. Lineage (NCBI taxonomy): Eukaryota > Metazoa > Chordata > Aves > Passeriformes > Parulidae > Geothlypis > Geothlypis trichas. Next base: position 4,603,333 of record CM019906.1, on the reverse strand, counting down.
TTCTCTAATACAGTGCAACTGCATATTTTTTCAAGTTAACAGCACTTGCAGCATGTGCTTTAATCAATCTTTCTTAACACTGATCCTTTTAGCAGCCTTCTCAGGTAGTGGAAAATTGATTATTACTATTGTTTTACTGGGGTACATCTTACTGAACCATACAAGAGAGGTTCCTTCTCCAAAGACCAGCAACTTTAATACAGTTCTTTCCTGAAGCATGGTCAGTCTCCTGGGCTGTTCATGGGTCCTTTTTTACATTTTCAGAAACCCAGTTCACATGTCTCCTGTATTCTTCCACTTATTTTTTTTCTTGTTAGTGTCATTCATTGTTTTTAGAACTTGGGATTTTTGCAATTCTTTCTATTGCTTTTCTCTCACAAGAAGCTCTTGATACACAGTTTTGCTCCTCACTGTGTTAATATGTTGAATTAAGTGCAGTGACCATGGCTGCATGCTGTGTGAGCAGCTGGATTTGACACTTTACCTGTGTGGATTCCTAACACTGGCTGGTTTTAAAACAAACAAAAAACCCAGGCCCAGACAGTGGTAGGATTGTCATCAACTACTCTTCCAGAACAGTTCCCCTTATCAATACTCATGATTAATTTGATTGAAGCAGTCCAGGGATAATCTATCGATTCATGTTTCAGTGATAAAATTATTAACAACAGGAATATTACAAAATTATAGTGTTTTTACACTGTACACCTCAGCAGTTTTTTATCTAGCAGGCAAGGACTGTCATGAAATAGGGTCTGGGGTGAGTTGTATGAAAATTGTGCAGAGACTGTCCTCAATTTTATTACATGCTGTGAACTTGGCCAAGTGAGCCTGGCTTTGTGCAACAAATTGTTTCCAGTGGTACATTTCAAGATGCTGTCATTTTGCCAGGGAAATCAGTTGGGTGTTCAGCAGGGTGTAGACATATCTGAGCCAAATCCAAACAAATGGCTTGGCTAGGACCCTGGCTGTTTCAAAATGCAAAATAACCAGCAGGAACCATGAACAGGAGGGGGATCACAATTGCCTTAATGCTACAGTCCTTAACAGTGATGTATTTAACTCCTGTCAGAGTGACCTGACCTTAACTCAGTTTTTCTTTCCTACCTTACTTTGTACTTTCTTAACCTGAAACCTGAACTACCTAGTGTACAAGTTAATGTCACCCAGTTATAAAAACCTATATAACCTGTTCTCCTGCTAATTCCTTTCCAATTTTTCTCTCTTGTGAATTCAAAATGAACTTTGATGTGGCCTGGTCAGCCTTGGTCTTTAGTAGCTTTGCTTCTAGTCTGCCTTCCAGCTGTCCTGCTGTGCTGTTGATGTGACAAGAAGACTTTTCTTCTGATGGCAAGTGGCTTAAATCAAAATATCTTCCAGTACAGAGCCTGAAAGAGACTTAGATACCAGAGCTGACAAGGAAGAGATTCTTATGTGTGATGGGCACACTCAATAGCTAGGGTTGTTAGACATATATGGCTAAAATACACATTTAGATGTTGAAAGTGTAATTGGAATGAGGAAAAAGGACAGGAAAGACAGACCACAGAACAAGGTGATAATCCAAAAGTTTCCTTTAACTGAGACTTTTTTTTTCTTAATTGTTCTTCTTAATATTTCAGAATGAAAATGCTTTCCTCTCTGTATGTAAAAATATGATCTGAGAAAAACAAGTTCTCTCTTCATACTTTACATCTTTTATTTTGTTAATTTCCTATTATAGTCTCACACTTCTACATAGAGTGAAATTATCTATAATCCAAATAATGATTCATGTTGGTTTGCTACCATATTATGTACAGTGTTTTATGTCAGTGAATCCCAAACTTTTTTTTACCAAGAATTCCTCTGGCATGTAAGTCAACTTCCCAGGGCCTTCTTTTTGATCTGTTCTCTCTTTTGATCCCACTGGTGCTGCCTAGCTCTTCTAACCCACCTCCAGATGCCTTCTCCTTCCACTACTATCAGGATCCTACTAGAAGGATCCTGATATCATCCTTCTTTCCATTCCTCTCTGAACAGACCTTCCCTCCCACCCTTCTGGTTTTTTATCACTCTTCCCAACCAGCTCAGAATATATTTTCTTCTTGGAGTTTCAGTGCTTTTTCCTTAAGAAAGAGGTGAGGGCATAGTATCACTAAAGGGTTTTTCCTGCTTCTGGCCTTCCCCTTTTTTTGCAGAAAAGCAGACACAAATTCTCCCTTTTCCATCCTAGCAAAACTAGATTTCCTGCTTTCTGAAATGGAGATTGATGGTTCAGGGGATAGGTGCTGTCACAGCAGTCTCCTGGTGTCCAGCATTTACCCTTGGGGAGGAGGAAGCACTTTATGTCACCTATGAATGCACCTCTGTCTGCAAGTATTTGAAATCTAACATTTGATTATATAAAATTTTTCACATCAGACTGCTGTGGGCTGTTTCTGATCCTGTCATCCTTTGGTCCCAACGTGTTCCCTTTGGAAGTATTACAATATCATTCAGAGGGAAAAAATATTTATCCATCTGAACCTAATGGTGGTGCAAATTCTATGGACCTAATCCTAATATGCTCAGTTTGCCCATTTTCAGACAAAATTTACACTGAAGTTAATGGCTCAAGGTTTTGTGTTACTGTTATAATGCCATTGGAAAAGAGAAAAAACTTGTCAGAAGCATTTATTTTTAGACAGCAATGCATTTCTTTCTTAGATGAGGAGAATCAACTGGAAAGCAAATATAATTGAGAAGATCTTTAGGCATTACAGGCATTACACAATGAATAGAGATGCTTTTCTGTAAGAGTTTGATATGACAACTTAGAACTAATTTTCATTGCTTTTAAATTACCCTCTGACATTTCCAGAGGTTTTGTCTTGTGTTTAAAAAGCAGAAAGAAGTGTTTCCCTAGAATAAGATGCCATCCTGTGTAATTTCTTTCCTCCTTGCTTGCAATCAATCATTCTTTCAGTGATGCTCATCTTTGGTGCTGCTCTGTGGCTGCCTGATATTTCTTGCCATGGGATACCCATGGTTGTAAAATGATAAATCACCATAAAATGATTTGCTAGGTACAGTCATCTGTGGATAGGGTCTGGAACATGATATTTTGATTGGATTTAATGTGAAGAAGTGTGTTCTTCCTTTCCTCCACTGTCAAGTGCTTTCCAAGAAGTCTTTGTGCCTCATTTCTGGCTCTCCCAGCACACAGCAGTGTGGAAGGGATGGAGTTTCTCAGCAGTACCTTGTGGAGCTGCCCTGAATTGCTCCTCCTGGACACAGATTGGTTAGAAAAATGCACAGAGCTCTCATTTGGGGAGCACCCAGCAATATTTTTTGTTTGTATTTTATCCACCATTTAGACATTCAGAGTCACTGACTTTTTGTGGATTCAGACCTGAAATAACAGGTTATTTATTTTCAAGGGCTAATGTCAATCACTTGAAGTCGATTCTTTTAGTAAGAAGTTTACTATTCTTGAGACCTTTTTGTTCTATAAAAATTATTGCTCATATTCTGACCAGAAGAAGAGAGAATTGGCAGAAGGTTAATTATGTAAAGCAATGACAAAGATTTTAACTTGGCAAGAGAGAAATGCCAGATCAGCAGAAATGATGAGTTAGAGCTATTGCTTGAGAACATCTCCTACCCCATGGAATCTCTTGCTGCTAAACATGTTTTGTTCTACAGACTTGTTAACACAGTCAAGATTGAGGAAAGTGACTCTAATTCACTGGTTTGGGCATGCATCTGGTGTATTTGAAAACCAGCTGTGTTTTTCAGCCCCACAGGTATAGAGGTTTCTGTTCAAATGGCAGGAGTGAATTATGAATGACTACAATGCACTACCAAAAATTACATTAGTATGTGCAACACAGAGAGGGATATAATGGCAGTAGCTGTACACAGCAAAGTTTGGGTGAGTTAAAAAATAGTGAGACAAATGTTATTCCTGCTGCATAATCTTTGTGTGCTTGGAGAAAGAGATTTCAGTCTTCCTTTGATTTGTATAATCTTAGTATTTGCCTAGCATTTTTTTTTTTGCCAAAACCCACTATGTAGCACAGATGTGGAATAAATGATCAACTCACATTAGGCCACAGGTGAAATCTAGGATTCAACAATTCAGATTTTACATGCACTGAAATGTTTACAGACTGAATAAAAACTCTTTGTTTCCTTCACATAATTATTAGGTTCTCAGTGATTGCAGGCTACAATAGTAAAGATGATCAACAAGGTTGCCACAACTATATCATTGTCAGGGAACTAGGGAGTGGAAAATAAACACATGAGAAGAGGGAATTTTTTGAACCATGGTAGAAAATTATCTTAGTGCAGTTCTCAGTCTAGAATAGCTGCTGCCCTGCCAGCAGAGAGAGTTCATCTGAATTGAAATAACTCTGACTTTCTGAGGCTTTTGTTTAGGACATATTTAAGTCCTTCTAAAAAATCTTCATTTTTTAATTTAAACTTCAGATAAGTTGATTGCAAGCACCTCTGTGTACATAATGTCCCTCCATTTCTTGTTTCTTGGTGTAACAGGAATATTCAACAACACTTTCTTGGGAAGCCACAGCCATTTTGTCAGCAGCAATACAACTTTTGAATACTGACTACATCTAATGATAGACTTAGGGGTTATGGCAATTAACAAATACTGCTGCTGATCTAATCCTGTAAAACTTGATGCACTTTTGCTTTGCTAAAATTTCTGTTTATCAGTTTATTAAAGGAAGCTGATGTATATACATAGCTCTATAAATGCTGTAGTGTCTGGGTCAGTTTATTAAACTTACGGTCTTTCCTGTCTCCATCGTCCTAGACTCTTTTTTTCTCAGAAAAAAAAAAAAAATTAGATTCAGTCTTGTCAGTGCTTAGCTTTGTGTTTAGTTACTTGTTAGCTAGCCTTGTGTTTTGTATTTTAATACCAAGACTACCACTTAGATTGCAAAAATACCTGACTCCAATTCACCCTGTATTTGTCAGAATGCTTCTATTGTTTCTACATCCTACTTCTACAGGAATGTTCCCTGGTTTCTCTGAGCTGGAAGAAGGTAATTCATGAGCTTAAAGGTGATAGAAATCTACTTTTTCATCTTTCCTTCTCTGCTCACCTCACAGCCACTGTGATATATCAGTGGGGTGATTCTGTGAACAGCTGTGGGGTTCAGCCCCAGTGTTTCCTTCTCAGAATAATCCAGCTGCACACAGTAATCTTGATGAAATTAATTGCTTACTAGAGCAAGAGCTATGTGCAGTGCAGGGCTCTAGGTGGTGTCACAGTACTGCAGTTACTACTCATGCTGCAAATGAATCTGCTGTGTTCTTTTAACAAGGGAAACTAAATGCATCATGCTAAAATCCAATCAGTGCCATCCAGATCAGTCACCAGGGGTCTCTTGATCTCTTCCTATCAAGGCTTTTGTTATTCAGACATTCCCTGCAAGCTGTCAAATGGTTCTACTCAATAACAACCAATAAAGTAATCACCCCTTAAAAATTTCCCCAGGGAATCTTTTTAAATTGAACAGTAATATATTGTGTAGTGCCAATAATGCTGAAAATGTTGATTTGGTTGGTGCTACTGTGTGCCTGCTCAAGTCACATTCCAAATGCTGCTCTGGGGAGATGACTTCTACCTGAATTCACACCTGAATTGCTCTCTGCCTGCAGCACCAATTTCAAACCTGTGGCAAGGGCTATCTGAGATGGGCTGTATAGTGAAAGAGTGTTCTGGTGACCTGACTGCTTTCCCAACCTTTTAAATCTAACCACTGATAGTGACGCTCTTCATTAAATTAAAATCAGATGGCAAGGATGGATGTGCTGATAAGATGTTCTCAGATGGCTGACTGATAGAGTCCCCACATGCAGCAGAAATGTGTCCATCTGCTGAGCATAGCATGAGTCTGATTTACTAAGCAAAGCTGGTTTAACAACACTATCAATAATGTAATTTTCTTTATTATATAAACTGGGTAGAAAAAGACTTTACCATGCAAATTTAGTCTACTAAGGACATTTCTGTGAATAAATTATACTAGATGTTCTTTTAAGTCTTGTTAATACAGTTTTTTTTCACAGATGTCATTTTTGGGCATTAGAAAATATTTTTTTCTCCTGCTGTTGTGAAAGAAGAACTACAAGTGCTGACATTAAACATGAGAATTTTGTTCTGTTCTTTTTATAATAAGAGAAAGCAGCCCTGCCAAAATTAAAACCTACCTGTGACTTAAATGCTTGTTTTACTGTATTATTTCTTAGGTGCTTGATATCATCCTATAAAAATTAATTAAGGGACTATTTCTGAAGTTCCAATTGCATAGTTATACTCTATAACCGTGCTTTTATTTCTTAATTTGTTAAAAAAATTCTATCTACAGTGGACACAAACTGACAGCTTTACGTATGACTACTAAAATGGGTTTTCGATATAAACTTGTGGATGAGATAACAAATGCTAAAAGCCTTCTGATTATGAGATGTTCTTTTTAGGGTTTGGTCGGGCACCAGAGCAGACTGGAATTGGTGAGGATGGTGATGAAACCCTGGCACAAGTTGTCCAGAGGAGTGGTGGATGCTCCATCCCTGGAAGTGCGCAAGGCAAGGTCGAATGAGGCTTGGAGCAGCTTGGTCTAGTGGAAGATGTCCCTGCCCGTGGCAGGCCATTGGAATGAGATGAGTTTTAGCAAATCCAACCCAAGCTATTCCATGATTCCATGTCCCAGGCTGGCCTCAGCCCATCCCCATGCCCAGGGAGGTGCCCGATGCCCAAGGCTGGGGCTGCCCCAGTGCCCTGCTGCTGGCTGGGGTGGTGGGGCTGGGCCAGCTGCCAGGGGTCCCCATCGGGCACCCTGCAGACAGGACAGATGTTAGTTCAACTCCTCTCCTCAAGGAAACACCATTTTTAGGAGTGTGTGAGGTGGTGCCAGCTCTCCCGCAGCTGGGTGAGCCCTGCCGTGGTTGACACAGGCACCTGTGCCCATGCACGTGGGGATGGGCACGCTGCTCTGAGAGCCTCCGGAAAACACAGAGCTGGCACAGACGCAGCAAACCCTGCTCAGATGTCGGGGTTTAATTCCAGCTGGCAACAAAGTACCACGGAGCTCTGAGTCACTTCTCGCTCCAAACCTGTTTGGATGAGCGGAATAGGGAAAAAAGCAGTGAAACCAGTGGGTTCACTTTAATAACTGAAACAATGTAAAATATAATGTATAATGTAATAATAATAACAATAGTAAAAATAGTGATTAAAGGGGGATGGGGAAGAGAGAGATAAAACCCAAGAAAGACAAGTGATGCACAACAGCATCAGCTGCTGATTGACGCCAAACTCATCCCCAAACCAGAACCAGCCCCGCTGCCAGGTAAGTTCCCAGTTTATGTAGTGGCCGTGGTGTGAGCATCCCCTTGGCTAGCTCAGCTCAGCTGTCCTGGCCACGCTCCCTCCCTGCCGGCTGCTGGTGACAAGATGAGACGCGGAGAAACTTACTTAGCAACAACAACAGCATTGGTGTGTTATTAGCATTACCCTTATGCTGAATCCAAAACACAGCCCTCTACAGCTACTAGGAAGAAAATAAAGTCGATCCCAGCCGAAACCAGCACAATACATAAAGCAAAAACCCCGGGAGCCACTCGGTGAGTTTGCAGCCGTTTGACTGAGGGGAGCCGCAAGGGGGCGCCATGGGCCCGCACTCCGTGCTGGGGAAAGGCCTCGGGCTGAGGCGGCGGGAGCGCTGTAAGGCCCCGTGATGGGCTGTTCCTGTGGGACATTGTCCACGGGACACCGTGAGGGGCTGTTCCTGTGGGACACGGCCCATGGGACACCGTGATAGGCTGTTCCTGTGGGACATTGTTCACGGGACACCGTGAGGGGCTGTTCCTGTGGGACATTGTCCATGGGACACCATGATGGGCTGTTCCTGTGGGACATTGTCACTGGGACACCATGATGGGCTGTTCCTGTGGGATATTGTCACTGGGACACTGTGAGGGGCTGTTCCTGTGGGACATTGTCACTGGGACACCGTGAGGAGCTGTTCCTGTGGGACACTGTGGCGGTGCCGAATCCGAGCCCGGCTGGCTCCACAGAATGCACAGCTCACAGCCTGGGTTTGGGGCACAGGCAGCTGCAAGCCCAGGACCTCCGGCGGGAGCAAGCTGGGAGTTCAGTGCCCTCTTTGGAGCTCCCTCCACGTCGGTGGTGGAGGAGGCAGCTCCAGCTGGTCAAGAGGCAGAGACGACAACAACACGATGGAGGTGAAAAGAGCAGGCGTGAGGCAGCAGTTGTCCACAGCAAGGGTTTATTCAGGGAAGGAGAGGAAGGGTACAGGTGGGTAGGGTGGCTGCAGAGAACTGCCCCGAGGGGCGGGGTGAACATGACATATATAGGGGGACCAGGGGGAGGTGAACCCCTTCTCCTGGCCAATAACATAAGCGCATTACATAAATGACCTGGGGCGGCAGCAAATTAAATTACATAAGGGGTGGAACAGCTCTCTCCTGCCCAATCACTCTCTGCCCTGAGGGGAATGTTCTGGAGAAGCAGGCAGGGACAGAGAGTGACAGGCAGGCAGGCTGACAACTTAAAATACAAGGGAGGGGACAACTGGATACAAAAAGGCGGGAGTAACTAAGGCAACGGGGTGAGTGGCAGCTCTGCACCTGAAAAACAAGGGGGAGGGGAGACCCGGCAAGTGCCATCTTAAACAATTGAAACCAATACATTACAATACAATAAATTAAAGGCGAACTGAACTGGGGAGGGGGAGGGAGACTGTGGGGGCGCACCGCAACATCTCCCTCTTTTTTACACAAAACAAAAAGAAAAGCAAAGGTAAGTTCTTAGAAAAACGTAACTGAAAAATGTCCAGAAATAAACATCCTTAGAATATTAAACTTCGTGGTCGTCCTCAGGTCCCTCTGGCGGTGGGGTGGTCTCCTGGTGGCATGAGCTGGTCTCGGAGCTTTCTGGGTCCACTTCGTTGTCGGGGAAGTGGACCATATTGACGCTGTGCGGGATTAGTTTTGAGACCAGCTTGCGGACCACAGCCCACACGATGGAGCACCCGAGGACGACTGCTAAAATAAGAAAAACTCTGAACAAAATATCTTTTAAAATTGACCCAGCCCAGCCCGAAAGTCCCAGCCCCGAGAGCAAATTCCCCAGCCAGTCCTCAGTCTCTCTCTTGACATCATTGACCAGGCCTTTCATTTCCTCCAACGCCTTCTGCACATTCGGTGCTTTAGATGTTAAATTGAAACAGCACAGACCCTCAAACTCCTCGCAGCGATGGTGATGCAAGAGAAGTAAATAATCAATTGCTGCTCTATTTTGCAGCATCACCTGTCTGGTTATTTTCTCATCGGCTAGGAGTCCCGCGATGGCTGTGGAAGTTAAGTTTGCTTGTTTCTCTGACCAGCACTCTAATTTGCCCAATTCGCCAATGGCCTTTCCGGCCGAAACCCATGGCAGGAATAAAGAGACTGCAACTCTTTTGCCCTCGTTCCAATGATAAATTTTGGAGTCACAGTCCGGGCCAAATTCTGTCAAATCTTTCTTCTGCCTGATTACTTTCCCTTCGAAATTTTTGGTAGGCCAATTCTCTAATTTAGGCGTGCTGGGAGTGAACAGCGACACATGACCAATTGTGCATGGGCCTCCTAACAGACGAGAGGGGATGCCGTTCCACGCTCGGTTTCCGCAAATTAAATAAAAACCTTTGGGTAGACGACGAGGTTTGAAATCGGGAGTTGTTGGACCTCGGGCGGAGAAGGTCTCAGCACACCACTGGTGGTCGGATCCTCCTTCGACCAGGGTCCACTGAGGGTCATTGGAAGGGAGAGATTTGACTAAACTATAAGGTACAGAAAACTGAAAGCATCGAGGGGCTTTGGCGGAACCAAGCAACTCAAATTTCAGAGGCTCTTCAGGAGAGGGAGGAAGAAGGTTGATGGGTCCTCTCCAATCCTCTGTTGAATCTTGATTATCTTTGATCTCCGCTAACGAACTTAAAGGGGAGGGGTAATCTCAGGGAGGAATCGGGATCCCCACCAGACAGGACGACAGAGGGTCTGTGGCTGATTCAGCGTGGAGGCAAATGTGGTCCTGGCCGAGAGAGCGGGCTAAAGTCTTCCAGACGTTGTTTCCTGGCTGGGGAACGATGTCGGGCTCTCCAGAGGCTGCACTGAGCAGAATGATGGTGATGACAAGCAGCTCCGTGCTCTTTTCTTGGGCCATGGCCGGATCTGGGATAACTAAAATTGAAAGATACTTATTAAAGGCAGAAGGGCTTGCTTGGGGGGGTTTTTAAGGTTTCAGGGAGGAACAGAAGGTCTAAAGGAAAAAGGGAGTCTTCTCCATCCCTCTGCTTTCGCCGCCAGCTTGCGACCCGGACTTGAGGCGTGGATGTTGTCGCCTTCCCTGTTTTGGGCACAAAGGGCCGGACCCAGCGAGAAGGGACCCACCTGGGGCCTGTTGGGGTAGAAACACAAGCATACCCTCGACCCCAGGTGATAAGATCAAATGGTCCCTCCAATCGCCAGGTCTCTGGGTCCTTCACCAGAACCGGTGGTTTCTCTTTCAAGCTGAGACTGCCGTGCTGCCCGAAGTGCCGCACAATGGGCGGATTCAGGTTCTCGAACGAACAATTTAGAAAATTGATTGTATAAAGCGCCCGCGATAATTGGGAATGAGGGGACTCCACCTTCATCGCCGGAGTAAGAAGGGAAAGAACTCTCTTGAGGCTCTGGTGGGTCCTCTCAATCACGGCTTGTCCCGTGGGGGAATAGGGGATGCCGGTCTTGTGCTCTATTCCCCATTGCTGCAGGAAGCTCTTGAGCTCCCTGGACACGTACGCAGGCCCGTTATCTGTTTTCAAAACCTTAGGGATGGCCAGCACGGAGAAAGCCTGAAGCAGGTGTTTGATGACATCCTTGGCTTTCTCCCCTGTGTGGGCAGAAGCGAAGACGGCACTTGAGAAAGTGTCCACTGAAACGTGGACATACTTGAGGCGGCCGAATTGGGGAACTTTGGTTACATCCATCTGCCACACCTCGCAGCTTGCAAGCCCTCTGGGGTTGGCACCAGCAGGCAGGGATGGAAGCTGATCCCGCTGGCAATGAGGACATGTGGCCACAATGGCCTTGGCTTGGTCCCGCGTGAGCTGGAATTGGCGAACCAAGCCAGGCGCATTTTGATGAACCAACTGGTGGCTGATCTTGGCTTGCTGGAACACATCTGGGAGCGGGGCCCATTGCACCGCGTGGGCAAGCGCCCACTCGGCCGGGGAAGCGAGGCTATCAGCCAATCGGTTCCCCTCCGCAATGAACCCGGGCAAATCAGTGTGAGATCTCACATGCATTACATAATATCTTTGCTCCCGGTGGGAGATGAGTTTAATTAATTTTGAGAGCAAATTGAATAAGGCCGAATTGGAAACCTCCTCGAGGACAGCATTTTCTGCTCTGGCGACTACACCGGCAACGTAAGCCGAGTCCGTGACCAAATTGAATGGCTTGTCTTTGAATTTTTCGAACGCTCTGACGACTGCGTCCAACTCAGCAACTTGAGGGGAACTCTCAATGACGGCAACATCCATCTCCCACTGCTGAGTTTGAGGGTCCTTCCAAGTCATAACTGACTTGTGGGATCCTCCGGACGTGTCCGTAAAAACAGTCAGAGCATCGAGTGGGACTCGACTTTGAATTTTCTTAAGGGAAAATTTAAACTGCAAGTCTTGATTGAAAAGAGCATGCTGAGGGTGGCCAATCTCAATCTTTCCAGTGTACTCCGCCAAAGCGAATTGCAAAACTTCGCTTTCCTCGAGAAGTTGATTTAAGGCTTTAGATCTTAATTTACCTGATTTTAATTCAATAGGAATATGGATGCATGTGAAATCCACACCTGCCAACTCCCTGATCCGCGATCTTGCCTTGCGGATCAGTTCTGCCACCAGTTCGTGTGGCCTCGTGATTCTTTTGGACCTATGATGGCTGAGGAACACCCACTCTATAATCAAGAGGGGGTCAATCAAACCTGGGTCCGTCCTTTTCCCCTTAGGTGTTTTGTGGGACTTGCGGGACTTATCCCATTGAAAGATCATTCCATGAAGGTGTGGCAGGTTCCCAAGTACAATAAATTTGAAGGGCAGGCCCGGATGACAACGATGGGCCTGCCTTGCCTCGATTAGATGTTTGATTTTCTCGAGTGCTGTGTTTGCCTCTGGGGTGAGTTCCCTAGGAGAACTAAGCTCCTCTCCCCCTTTCAACAAACTGAAAAGGGGGGCTAGGTCCTCGGTGGTGATGCCTAGCCAGGGTCTCACCCAATTCAAAGCCCCACACAGCTGATGAACATCCGCTAAGGTTCTCACCTGATGGTGAATGGCCAATTTTTGCAGAGCAATGGTCCACTTCGTGATCTCCAGGCCTAGGTACTTCCAGGGCGGCATCCGTTGAATCTTTTCGCTCTGGAGCTCGAACCCTGTGGCAATTAAACAATCAGTTACGCGGGAGAGCGCGTGAACCAGCAAATCATCATTGGGGGCGCAGACCAGCACGTCGTCCATATAATGATAAATGATGGCGTCGGGACACTCGGTGCGGATGGGCTGGAGCAGAGAAGCAACGTACCACTGGCAAATAACTGGACTACACTTCATGCCCTGAGGCAACACACGCCAGTGGTAGCACTTCCCGGGAGCTTCACGGTTTAAGGTGGGCACCGTGAACGCAAAACGTGGTGCGTCATCCGGGTGAAGGGGAATTTGAAAGAAGCAATCTTTAATATCAATAACGACCAAATTCCAGTTTTGGGGGAGCATCGCTGGGAACGGCATCCCTGGCTGGAGAGTACCCATATCTTCTATGATTTAATTTACTTTGCGGAGGTCGGTGAGGAGCCGCCATTTGCCAGATGACTTACGGATGACAAACACTGGGGAGTTCCACTCAGACATGGACTCCATCAGGTTGCCTTTTTGGACCTGCTCCTCAACGAGTTCCACGAGCGCCTCTAATTTTTGTTTGTTGAGCGGCCACTGAGCTACCTGGACTGGTTTATCAGACTTCCAATTCAGTTTCCAGGTAGGGCGCTGTTCAGTGACCGCTGCCCGAAAAACCTGGGGAGCCGGCAGGTCAATTTTGGCTCCCCACTGGGCAAGGGTATCTCTCCCCAAGAGAGGCTCCACGTAATCTAACACGAATGGGCGAACACTAGCCAATTGCCCATCCGGCCCCTTACTTTGTACGACACTCTTCGATTGACGAGCCAATTGGGTCCCCCCAACACCTTGGATGCGGCCATCCACGTTTTGCAACTCCCAGTGTGACGGCCATTCCCGAGAAGGAATGATCGTCACATCCGCTCCGGTGTCTAGCATCCCTCTTACGGAAATCGTGTCCCTCCCCCGGGAAAGCTGACAGTCGAGGCGAGGCTTTGCCCGCCCTAGGTGTTCGGCCCAGGCAACTGAAGGGATATTAGACTTTATTGAAATGGCCTGGGCCACCACCTCTCCGGCGGGGAGGAACAGAGGGGGACGCAGACACCTGCACCTGATGACGCATGGGCGCTGGTCTGCTGACACCAAAGCTGGAAGTACTTGAAGATCTTGTGGAGTCACTTCGGTGTCTCCCACAACGATGAATTGTTGGTCAATTTCCCAATTACCTGGGGCCTTCGGGCAGACGGACAACGCGTGAAGGGTGGAATCGGAAAAGTAAAAAGGTCGCATTGTCTCGAGCCTGAAAGAGAAACCAGAAGAAAAGGTGGTTAGATTTCGTTCTGTTGAAGGTCCCGGGTCAGAACGGCAAAGGCGAGGATCAACCACGCCTGAAGTCAGGTCAGATGAGGTGTCGAGTCCGGTGTAAAAAGTGTCTTTGAGCTCTGATGACCCGAGCTCGGCTGGCGGCGAGCAAGTTGGAGATTTAAGTTTCCTCCCCCTGGCTTTAGATGATGTGTCCCCGCTCGCATTTTTGTCCACACGCAGGGGGGGGCTGCGCTCTTTTAGATGTTTTTTTGGACCTCTCCTCCTCGGACGCCTGACTGCCGCTCCCTTCGGAAAGCGTAGAATTCCTTGCGGAGGGGAAAATCAGGCATCCAATGGTCCTCCTGGTGACACAGGTGGCAGGCAGAGGAAGATCTTTTTCCTCCTTGGGGGGTGCCAGGTTCCGGACGGCAGACCGATGGAGAGGGTGAGGCTGCGGCGGCTGCTGCCGGGGTGTCAGCGAAGGCCACCCGACGGGTCGGTGGTGTTGGTTTTCCGTCGGACGCCTTCGGTGCCACCGGTACTTTTGCGGCACAGACTTCCAGCAGGTCTCGGAGCGTCGGACGAGGATACAATGGCAGGCTCAAGATGGCAGTCCTGCAGGGCGCGTTGGCGTTGGTGCTTGCCAGGAGAGTCACCATTTTCTCCCGCGCGTTCTCGTCCGGCTCCTCTGCCTCGGCCGCCATCTGAAGCCGCACCACAAAGTCATCGAAGCTTTCCGTCGGCCCCTGAAAGATATGGGAAACCGGAACCGACGGCACCCCCGCGGCCACTCTGTAAAAGGCCTGCAGTGCCACCTGTGCACTCCGGCTCAACGCCTCAGTAGGGATTTTGGAAGCCTGCTTTTGGGCCTTGCCCCAGTCGCCCAGCCCACAAAGATGATCCATGGTGAGCTGCTCTCCGTCCGTATCTTCCCCTATCTCCGAGTCCTCCCAAAGATGGGGCAGAAGGTCGGCCACCCCCCTCTCCCACGCTGCTTCCCATCTAGGAAACTGAGCTCCATTCAAAAGACATTTAAAAATCTGCCGCAAGTCGGCAGAAACGAGCTCAGTTTCCAGAAGGGAAGCTCCCAGTAGTCCCCTAAAATATTCGCTTTGTCCCCTGAGCTCCCTCTGAGCCTTAACGAGCTCTTTGATGAGGGATCGGGGGACCGGGGACCACTGGATACGTGGGTTCCTGCCCCTATTGCAGCTGTAGGACACCGGAGCCGCCATGATGGGTTCAGCCGGCTCCGGGCTGTCCTCTTCCTCCCCCGTCCCAGCCCCCGGCCCGTGGGAAAAATCCGGCCAAGATGGCGGACCGTGGGAACCGGAACTGAGGAGGGGTGGACAGGAAGGGGCGGGGACAGGGGTGCCGTGGGAACTCGGAGCGGGGCCGGACGGGAGAGGGCCCGCCCAGTGGGAAGGGCAAGGGGGCAAGGCTTGAGGCGGAGGCGGAGCTTGCGGAGGACTGGCTGAGGAGGAGGGCGGAGCGCTGGGAGAGGGAGGGGTGGAGAATGAAGGGGTGGGATTAGAAAAAAGGAAGGGGTTGGTACTCGGGAGGAAACGGTTGGAAGGCGGGAAACAAGAAGGGGGGTGGTAGAAATAAGGAGGGGGAAGGGGCTTTTCCCGCCGAGAAGCTTCGTGGTCTCCGCCATCTTGGGCTCCACAGGAGCCATCTTGTGACGGGACCATGAAATGAACTTTAGATTTTAACTTGGGGGACTTGACAACTCGGAAAGAGGGAGCAGGGGAAGACGGGGGAAAGGGAGAGCCGGCCAGAGTCTGGCCAGGACTCCGACCGCGGGGGGATTGGCAATCCTGAGGAGAGCCAGGGCGATGGAGGAGCTCCTGCCCGCTGTGGACGGGGTTTGCCCTCCTCAGGATCCCAGGTTTTGCGGGGGAAGCAGGTTGGGATTGAGGGGTAGGAACACTGTCTTGGGGAGAATTGGGGACAGAAACCGAACTGGGGAGCTTGGGGTGTTCTCTCAGTTTCTTCGCTTTTTCTTTTCTCAGCACCTGAAGGAGCTGAGTCACCCAATTCAGGTGTCTAGCCAATTTTAATTTCTTTGTAAGTGCAGTCTCCTCTGACCGAGCCAAATAAGATAATTTTCTGGAGACCTCTTCCCAAAATTGGAGGCTCCTACACTGATCGGAGGAGAGATTTCTAAACTGAGAGGAGACCCAATGGATCAAGCTCCTAATTTCTTTTTCTTTAACTAAAACATTTCCATTAACTAAAATGTCAACAACAACAAAAACTGCCTCACGCTGCTCGGCCGACAGCTTAGCACCCATTGCTACTGTTGTTTAAGTGGCCGAGCAGGCTCAACCAACACCCGAGGAAAGAAAAAGGGAAGGCAAAATAACCGAAAAGGGGACTGATGAAAAGAAGTTCCCCCAGGGCCCCCTGCCCAAGAAGAAAAAGCGACCACCACCTGGTGGACGAAACAGCCAGGGGGGTCAAATAAAAGACAGGGGGGGGACTAACAACTCACCGACCCTGGGGTTAGAGGAAGGGTCCAGGTGCTGGGGAGTTCACCTCCGGAATCAATCCGAGGTGCCGGATGTCCTCGATTCCGTCCACCGGAGCGCCACCCCCAGCGACCAGGGGTCTGCTCACGGTGGCACTGCCGCGCCCAAGGAAGACAAATCTCTCCGACACGTGGGTCCGACATAGTCCAACGGGAATACGGTGCAAGGCAGCCCCACGTTGGGCGCCAGCAGCTGTGGCGGTGCCGAATCCGAGCCCGGCTGGCTCCACAGAATGCACAGCTCACAGCCTGGGTTTGGGGCACAGGCAGCTGCAAGCCCAGGACCTCCGGCGGGAGCAAGCTGGGAGTTCAGTGCCCTCTTTGGAGCTCCCTCCATGTCGGTGGTGGAGGAGGCAGCTCCAGCAGGCCAAGAGGCAGAGACGACAACAACACAATGGAGGTGAAAAGAGCAGGCGTGAGGCAGCAGTCCTCCACAGCAAGGGTTTATTCAGGGAAGGAGAGGAAGGGTACAGGTGGGTAGGGTGGCTGCAGAGAACTGTCCAGGTTTAGAGTAAATTTGGGAAAAAATTCCCCAAAGTAGCTCCAGTGAGAAAACAGATCCAATCGGCCCCTCCCCCCCCTCAACTGGTCCGGGAGGAAAACAGTACCTCCTTGGAGAAAGATGGAAAAAAACTGTTTATTAAACAGTAAAACTAAAACAATATCAAACAATGAGAAAACCCCCTCCCCGGGTTGCAGCTCACTCAGTCTCTGATCAGTCCCTCCAGTGCTGGAATTGTCGCAGGCCAGGCCCGGCCCGGTGGACCAGAAATGTGAGCTGCCGGTGCTTCCCTGAGTGTTCAATCCAGAGCAGGTTTCAAAAGGTCCAAAGAAAAAAAAGAAAAGAAAAAACCACAGTCCAGGGAACTTCTTTGCCTCAGCTAGCTGAAAACTAACTAAAAAGCCAAGAAGCGCTCTATCCGTTGTCTGTCTGCAGACAACAACCGCCGGCCCACAGAAGGAATGTGGGGGAGTGACAGGAGTATCTGGAGGGAAAAAACTGCATTTTCTCTCCCCCTTCACTGTCTGCAATAAGTCTTAAAGGTGCAAAACTTACTATTTGGCACAAACAGAACAAGACGATTGGGGATAAAAGCATCATACAGCCAACCCAGGACATTCCACCCCTTATCCCCATATCGTCTGCTTATTACCAAAACTAATATAAAGTCTAACTCTATAAATACATGCATTATACATTCATTATACAACTATATACAGACAACAGCAATAGCATTCAGCATTCAGCAAACAGTGATATTTATACATAGGTTTTATCCAACAATCAGATCTCCTTGAGGTACACATCGTATTCTTCCATCTTTTTGCATTTTCCACCATGTGCAACCTGGTCCCTGAGCAAAAACAACCCCACGAATGGGTTTGTCAGTATTCGAGGCAGAGTTAATCCAAACTGTCTTCCCTAATAAACCTCTGACATGTACCACTGGGACTTTGTCTCCATCCACTCTATGCAAAGGCTCAGACTGGGCAGGGCCCATTCGGTTAGTAGAGCCTCGGGTGTTAACTAACCAGGTGGCTTTTGCCAGATGCTGCTCCCAGTTTTTTAAAGTTCCCCCACCTAATGCTTTCAATGTGGTTTTTAATAGTCCGTTGTACCTCTCCACTTTGCCTGCAGCTGGTGCATGGTAGGGAATATGGTACATCCACTCAATGCCATGTTCCCTAGCCCAGGTGTTGATGAGGTTGTTCTTGAAATGAGTCCCATTGTCTGACTCAATCCTCTCAGGGGTACCATGTCTCCACAGAACTTGCTTTTCAAGGCCCAGGATGGTGTTCCGGGCCGTAGCATGAGGCACAGGGTGGGTTTCCAGCCATCCCGTGGTGGCTTCCACCATTGTCAGCACATAGCGCTTGCCCTGGCGTGTCTGGGGCAGGGTGATGTAGTCAATCTGCCAGGCCTCCCCATACTTGTACTTGGACCACCGTCCACCATACCACAGGGGCTTCACTCGCTTGGCCTGCTTGATGGCAGCACACGTCTCACAGTCATGGATAACCTGAGAAATACTGTCCATGGTTAGATCCACCCCTCGGTCTCATGCCCACTTATAGGTGGCATCCCTGCCCTGATGGCCTGAGGCATCATGGGCCCATCGAGCTAGGAATAACTCTCCTTTATGTTCCCAATCTAAATCTATCTTTGACACCTCTATTTTTGCAGCCTGGTCTACTTGCTCATTGTTTTGGTGCTCCTCATTAGCTCTACTCTTGGGGACATGGGCATCCACATGGCGGACCTTCACAGGCAGTTTCCCTACCCTGGTAGCAATGTCTTTCCACTCTTCAGCAGCCCAAATTGGTTTTCCTCTATGCTGCCAGTTGGCCTCTTTCCACCTCTCCAGCCATCCCCACAGAGCATTGGCTACCATCCATGAATCAGTGTGGAGGTAGAGCTTTGGCCACTTCTCTCTCTCAGCAATGTCTAGGGCCAGTTGAACGGCTTTGAGTTCAGCAAATTGGCTTGATCCACCTTCTCCTTCAGTGGCCTCTGCGACCTGTCGTGTGGGGCTCCATACGGCTGCTTTCCACTTCCGATTCATTCCCACAATGCGGCAAGAACCATCAGTAAAGAGAGCGTATCGTGTATCCTCTGCTGGGAGTTCATTGTATGGTGGAGCTTCTTCAGCCCGTGTCACTTCTTGTTCCCCTTCATCAGCGAGACCAAAGTTTTCACCTTCCGGCCAGTTTGTAATTATTTCCAGAATCCCAGGGCGATTCAGTTTTCCAATACGGGCGCGCTGTGTGATAACAGCAATCCATTTGCTCCATGTGGCACTGGTGGCATGGTGCGTAGAAGGAACTTTCGCTTTGAACATCCACCCCAGTACTGGTAGTCGAGGTGCCAGGAGGAGTTGTGCTTCAGTCCCTATTACTTCCGAGGCAGCCTGGACTCCTTCATAGGCAGCCAAGATTTCTTTCTCTGTTGGAGTATAGTTGGCTTCAGACCCTCTGTAGCCTCGACTCCAAAATCCTAGTGGTCGGCCTCGAGTCTCCCCAGGCACCTTCTGCCAAAGGCTCCAGGACAAGCCATGGTTCCCGGCTGCAGAGTAGAGCACATTCTTCACCTCTGGTCCTGTCCTGACTGGGCCAAGGGCTACTGCATGAGCAATCTCCTGCTTGATCTGTGCAAAGGCTTGTTGCTGCTCAGGGCCCCAGTGGAAAGTGTTCTTCTTACGGGTGACCAGATAGAGAGGGCTCACAATCTGACTGTATTCGGGAATATGCATCCTCCAAAAACCTATGGTGCCTAGGAAAGCTTGTGTTTCTTTCTTACTGGATGGTGGAGACATTGCTGTGATCTTGTTGATGACATCAGTGGGAATCTGACGCCGTCCGTCTTGCCACTTCACTCCCAGAAACTGGATCTCTTGGGCAGGTCCCTTGACTTTGCTCTTCTTGATGGCGAAGCCAGCTTTTAGGAGAATCTGGATGATTTTCTCCCCTTTCTCGAACACCTCTGCTGCTGTCTTCCCCCACACAATGATGTCATCAATATATTGCAGATGATCTGGAGCCTCACCCTTTTCCAGTGCAGCCTGGATCAGTCCATGGCAGATGGTGGGGCTGTGCTTCCACCCCTGGGGCAGTCGGTTTCAGGTGTACTGCACGCCTCTCCAGGTGAAAGCAAACTGAGGCCTGCATTCTGCTGCCAGAGGAATGGAGAAAAATGCATGGGCAATGTCTATAGTGGCGTACCACCTTGCTGCCTTGGACTCCAGCTCGTACTGGAGTTCCAGCATGTCCGGCACAGCAGCGCTCAGTGGTGGAGTCACTTCATTCAATGCACGATAGTCCACAGTCAATCTCCATTCTCCTTCAGATTTACGCACAGGCCAAATGGGGCTGTTGAAGGGTGAGTGGGTCTTGCTAACCACCCCTTGGCTCTCCAGCTCACGGATCATTTTGTGGATGGGAATCACAGCATCTCGATTTGTTCGGTACTGTCGGCGGTGCACTGTTGAGGTGGCAATTGGCACTTGTTGCTCTTCTACCTTCAGGAGTCCTACTGCAGATGGGTTTTCTGACAGTCCAGGCAAACTGTTCAACTGCTTGATACCCTCTGTCTCTACAGCAGCTATTCCAAATGCCCATCTGAGTCCCTTTGGGTCTTTGAAATACCCACTTCGAAGGTAGTCTATGCCCAAAATACATGGGGCCTCTGGGCCAGTCACAATAGGATGTCTCTTTCACTCATTCCCAGTCAAGTTCACATCAGCTTCCACCAAAGTGAAATCCTGGGATCCCCCTGTCACACCAGCAATGGAGACAGACTCTGTCCCCACATGTCTTGATGGAATTAATGTACATTGTGCACCTGTATCAACCAAAGCTTTATACTCTTGTGGTTCCGATGTGCCAGGCCAACGAATCCACACAGACCAGAAAACACGATTTTCCCTGGCCTCTACCTGGCTAGAGGCAGGGCCTCTCTAAGCCTGGTTATCCTTCTTTCCCTGGGGATATGTCTTGGATGTTCCTTCAAGGGGATCGGACATGTCATCATCATCATACCTGGTAGTTCGGCTATGGGCAACTGGAGCTGCTTTCCTTTTGGTGGCTTCCTTCAATTCACGCACCCGTCGTGCCAGAACAGCAGTAGGTTTTCCATCCCACCTCCCCATGTTTTCTCCACAATCACGCAGGTAGAACCACAACTCATTTCGTGGGGTGTACCATCTCTCACCACCTGGGAAACGTCTGCCTTGGATACCAGAACCTCTGATCTGTACTGCCGATACTTGGAGAAGGTCTTCTTTAATCTCCTGTCTGAGCTTCTTAAGATTCTCCTCTATCTTATCCTCTAATTCCTGCATACGTGTTTCCACCGCTGAGATTCTGGCATGTGTTGGGCCATGCACAGCATCTGCATATGCTCGGAGCTTCCTTGCCATATCCAGCACAGTCTCTTCCCTCTCATCCCTCTTCATTATGGCTAAGGCAGAAGCATATTCATGTGGCCCAAGTCGCACAAGTTTTCGCCACATCACAGGCGTGCATGGTACAAGGTCTGGGTTCTTAGTTGTCTCGTCATCTGAGAAGATAATCTCTGCCACTGCCATTTCTCTCAGGCGTTGGATCCCTTGCTCTATGGTCTTCCACTGAGTTTGTTGCATATAAAGATCATCTGCACACATGTATCTTTGTGCAACACTATCCAAGACCCGTGACCAGAGGCTGCGTGGATTAGCCCCCCTCATCACTCCTTGGTCGATGACAGGATCCTGTGACAGGGACCCCAAATGCCTCGCTTCAGTGCCATCCAGAATTGTAGCCTCGCCTGCAGCATCCCAGAGACGGACTAACCAACTAATTATGGATTCATCAGGTCGTCGAGTGTAATCCTTCCGTAGGCCACGAAGGTCCTTCAGGGAAAAGGTCTCAGTATTTGCATCTGATCTTGCACCTGCTGCTTTGACTCCTGATTTAACGTCAGGAGGCATCGAGGTTCCTTCTCCTGTATCACCATCATCATCGTCATCATCTGCTGGTCGATTAGTTTTTTCCGTGCATTTTTCCCACTTCTAGTACTGGTAGCAACAGCTATGGGTTTAGATGCTGGCTTAGGCTCACTGTCTGGTTTGGCTGCGGGCTTCGAGTCTGGGCTGTTGGGTACAGCTTGAGTGACTGGGATAGCTGATTTATCTCCCTGCCCCCCTGCCTCTGTCTGCTGCCCTACACTATCTAACAAAGTGCGATAAGCATAGGCCAGGGCCCAGCTTATTGCAATAAGCCTCTTTTCCTTAGAATCGTCATGGCACTTCTCTTTTAGGTATTTCCCCACCTCAGCTGGGTTCTGAATTTGTTCCCGTGGAAAATCCCAGTCTACAGGATCAGAAAATTCCTTCAGGGTTTGGCCTATATTTTCCCATTCTCCACACCACTCAGGATTTTTCACACCTGCATCTGATTCTGGGTCAGGGGTCTCACTAGCTCCTCTGGATATCTCAGCCCTCACTCTAGAGAGGCTACAGACAACATAGAGGAAGCCTACCAGATTAAATACCAGAAAGATGGTCTCTTTAACATTCAGGGGAAACTGAACATTCTCAAAAAGTGACATCACAGATCCAGAGGAGAAGAAAGAAAAGAAAGGCTGGAAAGCCATATTCTCGGCTCCTCCTGTACCAGACTGAGTGTAATTACTAGACTGAGTGTAATTACTAATAAATTCCCAAAATGTACTACTGGAATTGGGATGCAGGGTAGGATGAAGGAACCATAAACCATACATGTTGTAAACAGACGCCAGTATCTTTGTAAACGCTTTATAAATCATCATCACCAAGGCGAGCACAACAGCTATTCCAATCCGTACCCCTGTACCGCAAAAATTACGTGTTATGGACCATATTCCTAGTGACAAGAAAGGCATTGAAATCTCAAAAAGGTCTTGAGCCCAGAGCCACACGAAGGCTTTCACCCCCAAGGATATTATGGATCCAAACAGCATGTCTACTAACTGCTTTAACAACCACAAACACACAATTAATAGAGCTTTTTTCCACATTCTCCAGCCCCACGTCTGGGCGCCAATTATGTATTTGTCCAGGTTTAGAGTAAATTTGGGAAAAAGTTCCCCAAAGTAGCTCCAGTGAGAAAACAGATCCAATCGGCCCCTCCCCCCCCTCAACTGGTCCGGGAGGAAAACAGTACCTCCTTGGAGAAAGATGGAAAAAAACTGTTTATTAAACAGTAAAACTAAAACAATATCAAACAATGAGAAAACCCCCTCCCCGGGTTGCAGCTCACTCAGTCTCTGATCAGTCCCTCCAGTGCTGGAATTGTCGCAGGCCAGGCCCGGCCTGGTGGACCAGAAATGTGAGCTGCCGGTGCTTCCCTGAGTGTTCAATCCAGAGCAGGTTTCAAAAGGTCCAAAGAAAAAAAAGAAAAGAAAAAACCACAGTCCAGGGAACTTCTTTGCCTCAGCTAGCTGAAAACTAACTAAAAAGCCAAGAAGCGCTCTGTCCGTTGTCTGTCTGCAGACAACAACCGCCGGCCCACAGAAGGAATGTGGGGGAGTGACAGGAGTATCTGGAGGGAAAAAACTGCATTTTCTCTCCCCCTTCACTGTCTGCAATAAGTCTTAAAGGTGCAAAACTTACTATTTGGCACAAACAGAACAAGACGATTGGGGATAAAAGCATCATACAGCCAACCCAGGACAGAACTGCCCCGAGGGGCGGGGTGAACATGACATATATAGGGGGACCAGGGGGAGGTGAACCCCTTCTCCTGGCCAATAACATAAGTGCATTACATAAATGACCTGGGGCGGCAGCAAATTAAATTACATAAGGGGTGGAACAGCTCTCTCCTGCCCAATCACTCTCTGCCCTGAGGGGAATGTTCTGGAGAAGCAGGCAGGGACAGAGAGTGACAGGCAGGCAGGCTGACAACTTAAAATACAAGGGAGGGGACAACTGGATACAAAAAGGCGGGAGTAACTAAGGCAACGGGGTGAGTGGCAGCTCTGCACCTGAAAAACAAGGGGGAGGGGAGACCCGGCAAGTGCCATCTTAAACAATTGAAACCAATACATTACAATACAATAAATTAAAGGCGAACTGAACTGGGGAGGGGGAGGGAGACTGTGGGGGCACACCGCAACAGGACACTGTCCATGGGACACCGTGAGGGGCTGTTCCTGTGGGACACTGTCCATGGGACACCGTGAGGGGCTGTTCCTGTGGGACACGGCCTATGGGACACCGTGAGGGGCTGTTCCTGTGGGACACTGTCCACGGGACACCGTGATGGGCTGTTCCTGTGGGACATTGTCCATGGGACACTGTGATGGTCTGTTCCTGTGGGACATTGTCACTGGGACACTGTGAGGGGCTGTTCCTGTGGGACATTGTCACTGGGACACCGTGAGGGGCTGTTCCTGTGGGACACCAAGCATGAGACACCGTGAGGGGCTGTTCCTGTGGGACATGGTCCATGGGACACCGTGAGGGGCTGTTCCTGTGGGACACAGTCCTTGGGACACTGTGAGGGGCTGTTCCTGTGGGACACTGTCCATGGGACACCATCCATGGGACACCATGAGGGTGGCGTTCCTGTGGGACACCATTGCTTGGACACCATGGTGAGGCGTGTTCTTGGGGGACACATCCAGCTCAGGCTGCCACTGCCATGGAGTACTTCAGCCTAGAATGTTCTCTGAAAGCCTCCAGTCCAACCATTAGCCCGATACATCCCTCCAGGATTGGTGACTCTGCTGCTTCCCTGCACAGCCTGTGCCAGTGCTTCACAATGGTTTCTGAGAATTTGTTTTCTTAATAAAATACCCTTTGCTGGCTAAAACTAAATATTCCTTTTTGGTTTAAAAACATTTTAAAGGTCTGAAGTGGCTCAAGGATGATGAATAATTCTAATTCTAATGGAAACCCTCTAATCTCGTCACATTTCTCAGATGAGAAGAGAGATGGTTCTACCCAGAGTGAACACTGACCATCATTTACGGAGCAGGTTCTGTTTCCAGGAGAGCTGAGAGCAGTGCTGCCAGCAGCCTTTGCTGTCTATAGCTGCACCATGGAATGCCAGTGCCTTGGCCAGGAGGTGAGACTGCCTTGTGCTTAGTGTTATAATAAAAACTCTTCTGAGAGGGGCTTGGGGGTGCCAGTGCATAGGAGGCTGGGCATGAATCTGCCCTTGTGCCCCAAAACCAGCCATGTCCTGGGCTGCATCCAAAGAGTGTGGGCAGCAGGCTGAGGGAGGGGATCCCCCTCCTCTGCCCAGCTCTTGTGACACCCACCTGGAGTCCTGCATCCAGTCTGCGATGAGGGTCACAAGGCTTTCAACTTCAAGCTTCTTTTGTTTAAGTAAATATAAAAATAAGTAAAACATGTGAGAGCTTCCTTTTCAGATACTTTATTGCCAGGAATTCAGGCCTACATCATTGGTTCCAGCTATCTGCTGTCACTGCAGGTTTGTTTCATCATCTCTTTTCCAAGGTTGTAGTAATTGCTATATACTAGCAGAAACCTTCTTTTACATGTGTGGCAAAAGCAGAATGAGGGAAAGAATTCAAGAGCACTATCCATGACAAGAACTATATATAGCAAAGGAGAGGTTTATGTTTCTGCTCCATTTTTTCCTCTTACCTATAAATGAAATCAGCTTTCATTGGATTGCTTTTTATTACAGGCTTTGCAGCGCAATTATGTGTCTGTTGCATGAAGGGTATGCACAGAAATCCCATCATTAATAAAATATCAGCAAAACCTTGTGGGAAAGAATTCCTTAATTTTCTGGTAGCACGAAGCTACAGAGAACTTTTTCTTTGTCTCCTTGCCATGACACCACCAGTCTGAAACCATCATCAGTTTGTTACCCCAACCTTCAGCCTTTCATCTGGGACAGAAAAACTCCAATGTGGACTTTCACCAAGTGATTTTCAGCAAATAAATAATGTAATACCTGTTTCTTCTAATGTAGACCATGGCAAAGAACCGCAGTTAGTTGTCCAGCCATTGTATAAGCTTGATACACATTAGAGGGAATAAAACAATAAAGGAAAAATACTTTTAATTGAGGGAATTGTATGTGTGTATGGACCCTTGTCTGTACTTGACTTTGCCCTCCATTTTAACCCTATCTGAGCATTTCCCAGATGTCAAAGTACATTTACTCTTGTAATGCATGGAGCTTTCTCTTGGTTTTGGTTCTGTAGGAAAGTTCTCTCTAAGTTTTGTTGGTTCATTTTTGAGAAATCCTGCTGTGTATCTCAAATACGTATGTCCAGTCTCAGGCTGTTTGAGCAGCAGGCTGAAATGCTGCAACAGCAAAGATTGCAGACTCACCTGGGAAAGCACGCACAGGCAAGCAATTGTCAGAAAAGACACAGGCATCATCAAATTCCAATACTGTAACAGCTCATTGATTTAAAATACACTATTGACAACCATTTCTGGTTTTTCCCATACTTGCTATCAGGAGCGTTCCTCAACAACATTTATTTGGAAGTGTAGATTCCCACACTGTGAGGGTTTTCCCCCTGGAGTAATTTAGTACTTCGAATGATCCTGTTGAGTTTGCAAACATTGTATCCTAACTTTCCATCTTCCAAGTTCAGTCACTAATGACTCTATCACTAAATAGAGCTCTACCAGAATGCTGGTATGAGTTTATCACAGTGTATGTGTGATAAATATATGTGTTAGAGGAGTACAGCTCTTCCAGACAAGGTATCAGATACTGTCTGGGAAAAGAATGAGAATTCATAGAACCAGATTGGTTTCTGTGAGCCAGTCTACTTCTGTCATTGACTCAAGAAGATCCTTAGAGATCTGCTAAATGTTGTGCTTTAGCCTATTGGTTTTTTTTTCTTTTAGAATAATAAGTTCTTAGAGGCTTGGCACAGATGGAGATGCCCAAGTCTCTTACAGACTTCAGAGGCAGAGGACCATTAATATAATTAGGCTCCTATTGTGCAAAGCACTGTGCAAAAATTAAGAGAAAGGAAAATCTGTGCTCACATAAATAATCATCTCCAAAACTCAGCAGTTTTCTGAATGTTAGAAAATATCTGGGTAATTTTAAAAAATTACTTATTTAATGGACAGTCCTTTTGATACATCAAGGCACTGAAGGTATTTCTGGATGCAAGGAAAAAAGCAAAATTGAAAGGCAAGTCCCCAGTAGGCAGCTTGAGTTGAGGCTGAGGAAGTTGCAAACTGCAGCTTTATAAGCCAGGAGAGCAAGGGGAGGAAATATGGGTTTGGGTGCATGGTTTCCCTTGCATCCCCTTAGCTGGCAGCAGGGGAATGGAGCTTTTGTGCTAAGATTTTGGCAGACTACTTTGAATCAGTCTGTAGAAGGAAACGAAAATTTTCTTTCTGTTTCACAGCTAGCAGAGGTGCAAACACATGTATTGCTACTGTCTCTCCTTTCTGGTAATCGCTTCTGGTGGAAATAACTATTTAAATTATTTGCCTAAAAATATTTCTTAGTGTAAACATTTCTACCATAAGCAGTTGTATTTCCTAGTTTGGTTTTGGTGCTCTTTGAGAAGTCTACTATGAACAGCACACAGCTATGGAAGCTCAAATTGGAAGATTGGCAAAAATGCCCTTAAAATTTCTTCAAGATGGAATCATTTCAGACTCAGACATAAAAAATAGATTCTTGAGATGGTATACATAGTCTCTTTATTTGCTTGAATATCAGTAGAAAAAAAAGTAGTTGCCATTTGCAATAATTCTGTGCCTTAAAAGATAAAAAACTTAATTTACATTGGATATATGCATGAGAATTAGGGAATTATGGCGTTGAGTCTCTTATATTTTTAGAACAGTTGAGCTTGTCAGTGCTTACCTCACTTTCAAAATGGGAACTTAGGTTCCTAAGTAATCAATGTGCTTATTAAAGTTTTATTATAAATGGCTTTTTCAAGCACTCTGCCTTTGGAGTGTGACCATCTCTATGTTACATCCATACTTCTGAAATTCTTAGAAAGAGTAAAGATATCATCTAAGTGCACCAGCTGCTTATCTTTTCCTTCAGGAAGTTCCAATGAATTGTTTTTTATTAGACTAGATTTGATTTTGGCCTTGAAAAAATTACTGCATAATCTGCTAAGCATTTCTCAAAAGCATTTTGTACAAAAATATCTCATCTGTTTTTCAAGGTATTTTCTAATGTAGATTTATGGTTGTCTTGAAATCAAATCTGGAAATATTCTGGAAAACTATGTCATTCTAAAATAGTCTGCCATATTAATAAGACACAAGCTTTTCACTCTTCTCAAAGTCAGAAAAAGGAGACAGTAAGTCATGTTTTTAGATGTGAGATCAGTTAGTCACTACCACTCCTTATTACACTGACCTGGGGAGCATACTTGTGTCTGACAACCTGCAATTAGAGAGTACAATTTGCTTCTTGACTCAGGCAGTGGTGATTTATGTAGCAAAAAAAAGGAGATTGTTTTTTCTTATGCTTTGTTCTGTAGAATAACCTGACCATTGCCCTTCTTCAGGCAGCACAGGGCTGAAGCATTGAGAGTGGATCCTCAAGGGGATTTCTGTTGCTGCAGCACTAACCTACATTATTCCTAATTTTGCAAACTCAGAGGGCTGGATGAGTTCACAATGCAGAAAAAACACCACGAATTCTGCCACCCAGGCCTCTCATCTTATATTTTACCTTGCTATGTATCTTATATTGCATCTAAAAATGGGTTTGTAATTCAGCATGAGGAAATGGCAAAACCTCTAGGAGATGGGGAAAATCTACCAGAGGGGCCAGCCCTGAGGAGCTCCCCAGTCTCTCATGGCCCTCCCCAGCTTCCTGCTACTTTTAAGAAACAAATGTTAATTTCCTCTAGGACTTAGATTGATTTTTGAATTCCAAGGATCCATGATGGCAAATGATTTTTATTTTTTCTATGCAAAGAAGAAGTTCACAAGGGAAGATTGAGAACAACTTGTCTTAATGTTTCCAGTGGGGTAGTGTCCTGCTGAATGGTTTGATAGGTCCAAGTTTTATAATGTGTGTTAATCTTTTGATCTGTATTTTCCAGCTCCTAAAAAAATATTCTGATGACTTTATGGAGATTTCCTATGATCTCTTTAATTGGGTTGAAATAGAGTATATTAGCTGCTGTCTGTGAGAAATTACGGGAAATGTCAGTGTTACATGTAAGAGAAGTTTTTAAGTCGTGTCAACAGACTTGCACTAAAATATGGAGAAAGGAATATGTAAAGGAATTCCAACCTCAGGGTGGTCAGAAAAGCTTTTATCCAGCATTCCTTCATGAAGTCTAAATAAAACCCTATAGATAGCACCTATTTTTCAGGTTGGGGTTTGAAGTGAGGGAAAAAAACATGAAGACAAAAAAGTTCTTTCAAAGAAGAGAAGAATAACAAATACTGTCATTTTCAGAAGTGTCTTGCTAACTGTTACTTGAAGCCTTGCTATTTCTAAAATAACTGAAACCTGGTATTTTGTTTAGCCAGGGAAATGTCATACCTAAGTAATTTCTCCCTTCTTACTGTGATTGTTTTTAACTCCCTGGTAGTTCATATTGCTCATTTGGTGTTATTCAAGTCTGTATTACATCTGAATTACCCCAGTTAAGGATTTGGCTTAGAAACTAAAATTTAATTTGCACATCTTAATCCATTAACTATAACTTAATTTCCACATCATTAATGTAAGGGGGGGAACCCCACTCCATGCCATATACACTGTGTACCAGATTTATATTATATTCCTTTTATTTCTTCCATATATACTTAGTACCAGATTTAAGTGTTGGTAAGTTCTCATTTTTTTTGTAGATAAAATGGAAAATATGGATCAGATTGGTATCCTACTCTCATATTTTTAGGATCTGAGATCTAGAATAAAATTAAAGTGCTGACCATTTAACTAATGCCCTGTATAATTTTGCATTAAATTTGTTGAAGAGAAAGGCTATCCTTTGGACATGCTGGATATTGCTGCAGTGGATATGTTTTCTGTGCTGTCTGTGGTGATTCCAGTGAAATGCTATTAATGGTGAGAGATTACTCTGTACAGTTCATGATGTTAGCCTTGCTGATAGAAGCAGATACTTTCTATTACATTAATGTTCCATTTAAGTAGCAGATTGCCAGACACAAACTTTATATAATCTCATTCCCCATATGTGCAATATATGTGTCTCTGAGTATGGCTTTGTAGATTCATTTAGCACCTAATGCACTTTTAATGAAAGATGGTTTTTAGCATCTCTTTGCAAAGCTTGTGATGCAATGATTTTTCATAGTGCTTCATAGAAGAGGCACTTACAATTTTCAACAGAGTTATGCAAGTCTGATATTGGGTTTACTACAGGGAGAGGGGAAAAGAAGCAAAAAATGAATTAGGTCAGAAACTTCACATACAATCCAGTACAGCCTCATGACATTTCATCCTTCTCTTTCTGCTCAAAAATATAAGTTAAACTGATGAGCTGCTTCTGCTGAAGAGCTCAGATGCAGAACTAGTAAAATATCCAACCACCAATGTATCCCATCAAAACCTATTTGACAAAATACCTAATCAAGGCCACTGATTATTCACAATTCCAGAAGAATGGAATTAAGTGTGGAAAGAAATTAGTTTTCCCACACAATGACTAGTGTTGAACAGGATCCAGGAACCATTTGTGTATCTGCCTTTGTATGGCCAACCAGTATGAAGACCTACTGCTTGCATTGCAAATTCATGCTTCATTTCTGGCTTGGGAAGTGTAAGGGGGTGGTGGCCATGGGGAAATTTATCTGAGCAGAGCAATCAAGAAGAATGGAGGCAGTATGAGTGGCTTGCATATGACTTTAGAAATTTAAACTGAATTAGACAGACAGCTGTAAAACAGAAAACTAATGAATGTCTTCAAATACAGACAGTAGTTACAATGGTTTAGAATATTAGACCAGACTGTGAGCCAAAATAAAGTTAACTGGAAAAAATTGTGCTAATAATTCTCCAGCACAATTTTAAAAAACTTGTCAAAGCTGGGGATCTAATTAATGCATTAGATCACATTTGTGGGTAGCAGATGGAGAACAGACTGTTTCTCAATTGGTTTAACTCATGTTAGTGAGCTAGCATAAAGCAGTACAGGAGTAATATATTGTTTAGGAATATATGAGTTGAAATAGTTCACTACTATCCAATTACCAGAGCTAAAATTGGAAAAACTGACAACTATTAATGGGATTGAACATTTAAATGATTATTAATCATTATATTTCAGGAGGTATTAATACTGAGCTTAAGCCAGTATTTTCTTATTGACCGTGGTATTCTGAATTTTTAGTCAGAATTATTTGTATCTCTCCTATCTGTCCTGTTCTGTGTCAGGTAACTCATATTGACTACCATCCAGAAGAGGACATAAAATTACATGAACTGTAGTGAATAGGGTTAGGCACTCGGAAAATCTCGCGATGTCACGGAAAGCAGTAGAGTTACTCTCCCCCTAACGCCTAGTGATAAAAGATCACCCAAGAATGTAGTCCCCCCTAACATTTGTATCTTTTTGCCCCTTACTAACCAATTACAGTAAAGTAAGACCCCCTGACGTAGAGAAAAAACTAGCAGAGTATAAAACCCGACGAGGCGGGACAATAAAGGTCTTGAACCGTCCACCATACTGGTGTCCGCGTGTGTTCTTGGCCCGAGTGACCCTGGAGAGTTTGGGTCACCGTGCCGTTCTCTCGGAACCAGGTCGCCTCACCTTGCATTGGAAGGTAACAATGAACCTTTGGTTAGGTTCAGTAAATAATATATTTTTCCTCTCTAGCAGCAAATGCTTCCAGAGTGTATGGAATGAAATGGCAGAAAAGACAAGTGGGAAAAAAATTCAGCCACAAAACCTGTAGCAGTTCTTCCTTTTCAGAGAGATAAATTTATCATGGAAAATTCTCTTGTCTGTTTCAGTAGACCATGAGACAGCTGGTAGGTATTATTAAGATGAAATATTTAATAGCTTTTTCCTCTATTAAGATACTTCTTAACCATCTACAGTAGGGGACAATGCATAATGAGTATTGTTCCCAGTGGAATTCTGAACCAAGAATTTACCTAATGTATTCACTAGTGAACCCACACTTCAGATCCTTTCTTTGGTGGACCACACTTATTTAATAAGAAATCTGAAAAATTGTACCACTTGTGACATTTTTATTATGTAGTTTCCTTATTCAGGGCAGAGCTTTTTGGTTGGTTGAGTTTTTTTTGGTGAGCTTAAATATGCCATGAACTTATGCTTTTCCTTCTACATGTCAGGATCTGGACTGCTGTTGGCTTTTGGAGAGTCGCTGTAACTGATTATCCTTCAGTAGATTTCTTTTACCTCTATCCAGAGTTCAGAATTACTCCACCTTGTCTAGATCCTAAGCTAAAGTAACAGTGAATTCTTAACTTGAGTTTCATGGCCTTCACTTTCTAGATCCACTAATTAGATTATCCTGTAGTTAAATCTCAAAAGTGATTCCAGCTAGTGAAATGCCTTGTGAACTGGAAAGACCAGACAAAATGCAGTATGATGTCTCCGTTTCCTTTAGAAGGAAGATAGTTTCACCCTACCATTTCCTTAATTTGTCATAGCCTGTAATTGGAAAAAAATTATGTTCATCTTTGTTTCCTGTCTTACAGAGCTGAGACCCACATGCCCCATTCTCTTGCCAAGTTTGGGTGCCCATGATCACCAGGATATATACATGGGGAGTGCTTGTCAGCCATCCTGTTGAATTTAGATTGTTGTGTAGCCATGAACTCAGGATTCAGTAGGCCAGCAAGAGAATAGAGTAGGACATGGCTACATGGGTAGGGCACTGTGTGACAGAGGGATAGCTTCAGTTCTACTCCAAGGATTCCTATTTATTCAGTGCTGTTTCATCGTGTCCCCTTTCAACTGTGTTTTAAAAGGAAAAGAATAGTTCCTGCTTTGCTATTTCAAAGACAGGTCACAGACCCCTTCTTTCAGGAAAGAGCTAAAAGCTGTGAATCTGCAACAGATAAAAGCATTTTCCTGCAAAATGTGAAGCACAGTAGGTCATGGTCACATTTCAGATGCATCCTCACACTTACTGTTTCCTAAAACAGCTGCTGCCTTGGCCTCCTTCCCCCACAACAGAAAATGAATTCTGGAAATACTTCCCTCAGGAGCAAAGGGAGGCCTGAGGAAAGATTACTGAGTCTACCTTTTTCTTTATCCTCAGTCTTTCTCTCTGGTAATCTTGTGAGAATATACACTTGTTACAGTGGGTTAAGCATGCTGGAGGAAGGCACGAGCAAGGCTCAAGGTTCCAGTGTGTCTTATCCTCCTGGCAGCTGCAGGGTAAGGATGTTTAGTCTCTCCTGCCCCTCTCCAGCCTGCCTGGCTCTGGCCTGGCTGTGCCACCACCTCTGGCAGATCTCTTCTTACCTGGTGGGGTAAGGCAGCAGTGAGCCCTGGCTGTGAGAAAAAGGCCATTTCTCAGTGAATGTCTTTGTGAATGGGGAAACAAGGCCTAAGGTTACTGATGGGAGGCCAAACAAATAATCTTTAGAGCAAGTTTGGCAAGAGCTGAGCTCTCTTGATCTCTTGACAACAGGAGTCCCAGATGAGTCCCCTTCTGCTGGAGTTTGGGCAACTGTGGTGGTGTTCACAGGGGTTCCAGGACGAGGGAAGAGATGAGAATCTTGACTCCATGTTCAGAAGGCTGATTTATTATTTTAGGATATATATAATATTAAAACTATACTAAAATAATAAAAGAAAGGATTTCATCAGAAGGCTTGCAAGGAAAGAAAAAAAAATAGAATGATAAAAAAAGCTTGTGACTGACCACATAGTCCCATACAGCTGGGCTGTGATTGGCCATTAATTAAAAGCAACCACATGGGCCAATCACAGATGCACCTGTTGCATTCCAGAGCAGCAGATAATTATTGTTTACATTTCATTTCTGAGGCCTCTCAGCTTCTCAGCAGAAAAATCCTAAGGAAAGGATTTTTCATAAAGGATGTCTGTGACAGGCAATTAAGAATTTCTGTGCAGGATAGAAACAGTCTGGATGTTTTATGCTAGAGGATCATCAGTGAAATGGAAGATGAGGTGAATGGCTAGAGCAATCCTCAGAAGGGAAGAGTGTGAGTTTGTGAAAGAGTGAACATAGAAATGAGGAAGCTGGAGACAGGAAGAAGGCCCAAATTATCTTTAGACCAACAATAATACCAGTGTCTATCTTTAGTACCACATGTTAATGTCTCTTTGGATGCCCTTTTAATCCTCCCTTGTGGAGCAGTGGTGCTTTGAGCAGGTATGTGCAGACCTTTCAGAGAGGTGAATGCTGGAAAGTGCAAGTTTGACTGTGCAATGCCTGACTTGGAAGTGCTCACTCTCCTTGTTAGCATTGGTTTTGATAGCATGGAAGAGGAGAAAAATGCTGAAGGTGAAAGAGAAAAAAGCAGCACAATTTAGCAGCAGAAATTTTCATTGTTGAGGTCCTATCTAGTGCTGGTTGCTGGTTATTTTCTTCAGATGTTTGTTTTCTCTAAAAGTGTCCAGTGGTCATCCTCCAGCCTTACAAAACCCAGTCATGGTATTTGTGATGGAAAGCAATCCTTTCTTTCCTACATGTTTTTGCAAGCCAGCCTTCCCTAAATTAAATATTCTTCCAGCTAGCAGTGAAGACAAGACTAATGTGTCATCTTCAACCTGGTAGCTGACCTTCATCTTACAAGAAATAAAAGGATTTTTGTTTCATTTACTCTTTTGGTGTGGTGCTGGGGGGCTGTGGCTTGACTGCAAAGCCACCTGAGCAATCTGAGAAAATGAGTTGAATGGTTCAGCTGACATGCATGTGTAACTCCAGGCCATCAGGATATTCAAATGAAAACTGGGTGACTTGAAGTGTGATAAATAAGAAAAGGTTTTTTCATTGAGGAAATTCTAAATTCACTGTGCTTTGATTTAGTCTTTAAATAGTTCCAGTAGGAAAAAGTGCACGGTAACAGACAAAGGCAGACTGCAGATTTTTTCTAAATTACTTTGTGTTCCAAAATTATCACATTAAACGATGCAAGGGGATGTGATGACCCTGCAAAATTTTTATGATTCTACCAAAATATTTTCTTATAAATTAAGGTCCTCTGACAGAAACATAAATATATACATTCAAATTCAAATGTTGATATAGATACAAGTGTAATGATGAAACTTGTCAGGGCTACACTGGTCTTGAAAGGTGACAGAACTGTGGGAAGATATTTTGGTGATGACAAACTAATCCCAGGTGTGTTTCTGCATAGGGCTGAGGAACAATCTGAAGTGATGTAATTTATCTGGTTATATCATTAGAGAATAATGATATAATAGAGGGTATTGGAATATGCTGCATCTTGTTCTTGCTTATTCTTCAGTATTGCTTCCTCGTAATCAACCTTCCTTCCCCACTGTTCTTCCTCTTTCCTGACCTCCAGTGCAAGAGGAAGAGGATGTAAGATATTAACTTCTTAGAATCAGTGCATGATTAAAGCAACATCCAGTATATAGAAACTTACTCGTCTCGATATATGGATTTATTAAGTTTAAATAACATTTGAGTTTCTTGTAGTCCAGTTTCCACACAGCCATAATGTCTTTCAGCCTTCACTTGATAAAGATTGCTTCATGTGTATAAGCAAAAGAAGGTGAAATAAAACTGTGTAAAATGCACTGTCCTGTTAGGCACAGTGTGGCAATAATGACTTGAATGAGACTATATCAGCACTGAAATTTGCTGTGCCTGCTTTCTGGATTTCTTTTGTCAGGGTTTTACTTTTTGGGACAGCTTTTTCCTGTATTTCAAGTAGTCAGTGAAGTGTCATACAGTGACTCCTTTTCAGTTTTAGTTTTGCATTTTTATTCACTTGCTTTCCTTCCATCTATTTCTATTTAGGTTTTTATCAGAAAAGCAAATGCTTGACCTCTTTTCTTACCTTAATTACAAATCAGTTTTGATACTGATGGGATATTTCATTAATATTTGGCTTGCAACTTTGATAGCAGTGGCAAGATCAAAACCCAGTTTTAATAAATTTCCAATATATTTTCAGTGTGTCCTTGATCCTGCCATCTGATATTACAGTTGTCTCCAATGAGCAGAAGCACGTCATAGTTCAAATATATTGTCCATTCTTCTGCTTTGTGTCTTTTCTGTACATGAACAAGGTCTCTGAACGCTAAAGGCTAGGATAGGCTTTCAGAGGCATTCCACTGTCCCTCAGGTCATGAAATCTTATCTGACTCCTGGAACTGGCAGAAGAAAAGATCCCTTAGGGTCTGGGTTTTCTTGCAGTGAATGCAGTATTGTCTTCTGCTTTTGAAGAACTTTTATCTTTCAACGTTTCAATTGCTGAACAAAAACACCCCAAAGCTTGCCTTTATGAGATTACTCTGTAAATTCATGCAATTTACAATCAGGACTTTTTCTCATATTGATCCTTACTTTTTTCCCATTCCAACTGCATACCTTTATTTTGACAAGTTTTGCTTTTTCTTTTGAGAAAATTTAAATCCACCCATATATAAAAAGTGATTTCCCTGTTCATACTTCCTTACTCTTTTCCTGAATCTGATGAAATGGCAACATTTTGAGGTATCTCTTTGGTACCAATTTCATCCTGAGAACTCCCTTGGCCTCTGTTAGGACTTGTGGTTCAATTCAAGCCAGCCAGACACTTGTTTTGTATTTTATGCTTTCGAAACTGAGTCCAGCCCAGGTCTTAATTAGCAATGACATATTCCCTGAACTCTGGGTTGGTAAGAGAAGATAAACAGCTCTAGGTTGGTAAGCAGAAGATAAACAGCAGTTGCAGCATTCCTGGCTAGGAATCCTGCCCTCAGTGCCTGTGCTTGGTTTGCAGGCACAGTCCCTGAGCTGCTTATACCCATGTCCATCTGCTGAGATGGCACAGCGCCTCGTCACAAGTTGTTTGGACTCCTGCCTCAAGCACAGAGGTGCCAGGCAATGATCAGCAGCCTGCATGACAACGCAAGCATCATTTCTTCTAAAAGAGCAGCTCCTTTAAGCAATTAGTGTATTACAGGCTGCTGCCACAGGTCTCTTGGAGCATGGCTACACCTGTTGGTCATTGTGTGCCAAGGAGAGAATCCATGAACCATACAGAGAGCAGTCCAGCCAGCACGGTGACAATTTCAGCTGCCAAGGAGACAGGTTGCGCTGCCGCAGGGGCACAAAAACTCATCAGGAGTTCTCAGAGTGGCAAAAAAGGATCTCAGCAGGCCAGAACTGCCGGCACATCCAAAACAGTCACTACAATGGCCCCCAAGCAGCAACTATAACAAAGTAACAGTAACAGAACCTGTGTGACAGCTTTCCTCCTAGACCTGGTAATGAAATCAAGACAAAACTGGATAGTTTGGTGCTACCTTCTTCAAAGAAAAATAGAAGACTCTGACCTTATTCTTTCCACTGAATAAACACCTGTGATATGGAAAAGAAGGTACAATTCTTTTTTGTGGGCCTAATTAAGTAACCCTACAGAGTGATGGGACTCAACATACCAGTGCTTAACCACTTTGCTGGCAGAAAAAACAAAGGGCAAGGAGGAAATTCTGGATAATGCTCCTTACAACTGCAACAGAGGGGAATGCCCTGACGTGCAAGTCCTTTTTCAATATCTGTTTTGTCTCAGGAGTCCTGTACCCTCAGTTTAGGGTGCAGAAGCTGCCTGACAGCAGGAGTAATTTCATCAGCTGAGGTTACTAAAAGTATTTCATCTTGAGATCTTTTTAGATCACCACAAGCCACTTGTTTTGAAGATGAGTCCAGAAGCAGCTTCTAACCTATTCTGCCAGCCTCGTGCTATCCAGAAGTCAAATCTACAAAAATAAGCCAGGATTAAAAAAAAAAAAAAACAAAACAAAACACCTTTTTGGGGAAATTTTAACAGTTTTTATATGCATTGTCCCAGTTAGCTCATTTCAAAGATGATAAACTGTTACATATATATATATATATATATATATATATATATGATTTTTAATTTAAAATTTGTTTAACTGAAAAAGAATTTTTTTCTTTATTTTTAAACTGCATTGCAAAACATTTCAAATTGAGCAGATTTTGACCGTGCTAGTAATTTTTAGAATTTTAGTAGTCTGTAAAGTTAATGACATATTCATCTAAGGGAATCTTGAAACAACATCTCATTTTTATTTTTCTTATACAGCAGAGAACAGAAATCAGTTGTAGCTTTACCTCCCAGCAATAGCCTTGGGGTAATTTAAAATCTTTGAGTTGCTGGAGTGGACAAAAGGAGCAGTGAAAGCCTCTGAGTGTTTCCAAGGGTGTACAATGAGCTGAAGGGCTGTTTGCAGTCTGCTCTGGCTTACACGCAGCTGTCACAGGCTGTGTCAGTTTCACTGCAATCAGTGGGATTTCTGCCATTAACTTCATTAGGACCAAGATTTTCCCTAAACCCAGCTGATATTTTGTGTGCACCATTGGGGTTATGCTATTTCCTGCCAAGTGATCATTTTGAGTGCCAGATGAAGGGATTTTGGCAAAGCCTGGTGAACAAAGGCTGTTGATTCCTTATTATGGGAAAGTTTTAGTTCTGGTACATGAAATAGCCTTTGGATTTGTGCAGTACAGCTGAGTGCAGAAACTTGTCTCTTGTGTGCAGATCTATGAGGGATGCCAGAGACTGGGTTTCAATACCTGCAGCTAACATCAAAAAAGGCCTGGGAACATGTAGATAATGTAATTCAAATGTAGACTGGGCTTTGTGTGAGCCTTTACTCTCTAACTGGAAAAAAATACAAAATGACCTCCATAACACAAGAATATTGAATACCAAGTAAATAACCCATTACATTTCTTCTGTGTGCTGTCCCAAAGAGTCTGGATTGATATTTCAACATCATATCACAGATTCATTGACTACAGAACTAGCTTATTCTTCAGGAAGCATCTTAGTCTGGAATTGTTCTGGCTGGAAAGTAGGATTTACTCTACTCATTATACAGTTTTACATTTGTTGATTGAAAATCATTTTTGGAATAACAATTTAAATAGTCACAGCCCTACTATAAAATGCTGTCTGGCAGCTTTATTTTGTCCTTGGGTCTATAAGTATAAATCTTACTGATAGTAATACAGTTTCTTTGTATAGACCCAAGGATAAAGTTTGGTCAATGATATTTTATTCTTACACGAGGTACATATAAGTTCATGCAGGTTTTTTTGGGGTGTCCATGTTTTGTGGCACAGAAACTGAGTGCTGATCCCTTTGCCAGCCTCTCAGGAATGATGCTGGTACATGAGGAGCTGTTGCTCATATGACTAGCACCAGCATTCTTTTCTCTTGGGTGGCAGAAAACAGATGGAGATTATTGTACTCTGAAAAACCTGACTCTGATCCAGAAGATAAACTTAGAAAAGGAGAAAACACTTCTGGCTTTTCATTCTACACTCCTCTATATCAAAACCTAATGCAGCTGTCCTTGAAGGTAACAAGCCCAATTGCATTGCTTATGATGGGAAAAATAGCAGACTTTGGCCTTTCTGCTGAGATCAACCAAAAGGATAATTTAAGGGTGACTGTGGCAATGTGACGTAGTTGTGATCTACAGAAATTTCAGAAAAGCATAAAAACCATAACAGTAGTCATTGTCAGGACTATCCAGTGCAGCCTCTTATCTTTGAAAGCAGCCAATAATGGGTGGCAAGGGGAACGTACAAAGGCAGGGCAGATGGTAATACTTCACAGGATTTTCTCCAATATTAAATGAGAAACTCAAACCTCTGTGATGCAGAACACACAGAGTCAAAAGAGTAACTATTTTCAGTCTCTCATTTCCTACTTTGAGTTCAAAACAGCAGACGGCTCCACATTTCATTACTACTAGCAGCTATTTCAAAGCCTAAGCTGGGGTAAAATTATGGGCAAAGCATGCATCACACTCTACACTGTGTGAAAATACTGTGCTGAAGAGCCTGAAGATTTAGGAGGAAACTGGATGCAGATTAAAAGGCCTTTTAAAGCAACAAATGAAAACATTCCCTGGGTGCCTACAATCATTCTCAAATACACCTGACAATTAATTCCTTCTAAGTTCATATTTGTGTTTCATAATGAAATGCTGAAGTCCAGCATTTTACTCTAAAGAAATCTTTTACTGCCTCATTTCTTTAAGCATCCCTTGCTAATTAATAAGCTCCACGAATAGAAGAGTTAGTTCTTTTAAAATTAAAGCTAATGTCAAGGCCTCTCTTGTTTGCTAGCTTCTCTGCAATTTACTTTTCACTGTTAGGACTCAGAATGAGACAGACATAATAAACCTCCTTGTGGTCCACAGAGCCTTTGTGCTGTAATGAAAGCTGAAAGCAAAGAATATGAGAAACTGGCAGCTTCTCAGTGTAATAAGAAAAACAGGGGCAAGAGAGAACGTAAAGGATGATGCTTCAGCAGTAGTGATAATAATGACTCCATCTCTATTTCCCTGCTGAGCAGAGCAAGTTGTTGAATTAAGCAAACACGAAAAGGTCAGAGGAAAGAAGCCAACAATATCTCTTTTTCTTTGTCTGTAGGACACAGGTGGAGTTTAGATGCCCAGGGCTGGGAAACAATTCACAGTGCCCCTAAAACCCCAGCAACACCTACTTTCAGATGTAGGATTTTGAACATACACACTAACAAGTCTGCAAAAGCAAAGAGAGATGTGTGTGCCTGGAACATCTGCCTTGCCCTTCTGTGGTCCAAAAGCAAGGTGCAGGGGTTTCCCAGGTTTTCTAAATCTCCAAACATGTGTCAGTGTCCTTCAGGTCAAGACTGACATACAGGTGACTCCTTTCTGTCAGATGGAGAATTGTATGCTTTACTTCTATTTGAAGCTAACTCACCGTGTGGTTTCTGGTTTCTTTAGTCAGTGACTGGGCAATTTAAAATACACAAACAGAGTTTAAAAAACACCCAAGCTTTTTGATTTTCTTCTTAACTTG
The DNA here is from genome assembly GCA_009764595.1 of Geothlypis trichas. Lineage (NCBI taxonomy): Eukaryota > Metazoa > Chordata > Aves > Passeriformes > Parulidae > Geothlypis > Geothlypis trichas. Next base: position 4,562,585 of record CM019906.1, on the reverse strand, counting down.
CTGACCTGCCTATTAGTTTACATTTGCTTTGGTCCTCTGAAGCTATGCTGGGTGTGACCAGTCACTGTGTTTTGCCTCCCAGAAAAATCTTCTCCATAACTTCACCAGTGACTGAAGTAAGACTGGCAGGCCTATAGTTTCTGGGGTCCTCCTTTTGCCCTTCTTGAAAATCAGAACAATTTTCACCGCTTTGCAGTCAGTTTGGACCTTTCTGGATTCCCAAGACCACTCAAAAATCATTTAGACAGTTTTTGTAATGACATCAGCCAGCTTCTTGAGGGATTCTTGAGGGATGAATCCTATCAGGCCCATAGATTTGTAGGGATTCAGCTGCAGCAGAGAATGGTGCTGTGCATGCACCCCATGATCCTGGTGGGTCCCTTCCAGCTCAGCCTGCTCTGTGATTCTGTGATATTTACCCTTTTTTCTGTGTGCCTTGTGTGTCTTTAGAGGATATGCATTTCAGTGCCAATAAAGTGTTTGTTGCTTTGCCTTGGAAAAGATCTGCAAGAGATGATCACCTGTCTGATTAAATATAATGCAAATGTTTATTTAAAATATTGGGAGAAAGTATAATAGAAAATATTTTTCCTTACACATTTATAAGTTTATTCTGTCAAAAACAATTCATGTGTGTGCATATAAGGGAAGGAGAAATTTTGCTGGTACCATGGCAACGGTCTCTTTATTTCATAGAGTAAAATCTTGCAGCTTTCTTCGTTTTAATTGAGTAATTTTGTCTCTCTTTTTTTTTCCTTCCCACGAGAACATCAGATTTTTTACCTGCTTCCTACTCTCTGCCTTAGTGAATGTCTCAGTTTTCTTCATGTGCATAATGTAAAACTGAACACTTTGAAATACCTATTTAAGAGACAGACTTAACTGTAAAGTATCTAAAAACTGAAGCATTGAATCTCATCTGCCTAATATACATGAATCTTGCTTTGTTGAATTTCTCCATAAGAAAATTTTTATATCAAATTATGCAAAAGAAAAGCAGAAGAGAGATAAAAGCTAAACTTAGCTCTAGGTTCCTGCAAGTCAATGGTCAAGTGGATGGAGAACAACTTTATGGTGTATGATGTTCCTGTCATGTAAAATATTCTGCTTTTTAAATAGTTTATCTAGAATTAGAGTTATTACCCATAGGAAAAGCTCAAGTTTCAGCTGTAAACAACCTGGGACTGGCATAAAATTTGGCAATAGTACCAATAATTTCAAAGGTTTTTCAGAATAAAAATCCTTATAGAAAAGAAGCAGTGGTTATTTGCTGTTCCAGCTTTCTAAAAGTTTCCTAGAATTCACCTTTGTCAAAGAGCACATATATGAATTTCACAACATTAAGGAAATTCAGTAATGACTGAAAGTGAAAATTTTCCAGTAAAAATTTATTCTTCCATTCAATTATAGGCATATATATAGTGCCATTATAATTCTTTCTATTTCTGCACCACTGCCTGTTCTTCAACTGGAGAAACCACTCTCCTAATTTATAATTATTCCTACACTTGTTCTTTTACAGGTTTACAGCTCTGAATTTGAGCAGACAGGTAAGAAGTGATGGTGTTCCTTTTGATATGACTTCAGCTGCTGTATACACAGCACATGCATGCTTATATAACTTCTTGGATTGGATTCATGAATATAATATTGGCTTTAATTTCCAGTATAGTTAACTGCTCCAGGATATTTGAAGCACTTGGTGAGTTGATAGTGCAGAGATAGGATGGGATGGTGGAAAATGATGTTATAGTTTTTCTAGGAGAGACTTATACAGAATTTGACTGTGCAAGTGAAAGACTAATCTATAAAGTTTAAAATTTCTTAAAATAATCCTTTATGCTTGCCACTAGATTTGAAGCAGGAGGGAATGTATGTGATATAGAAATCGGCCTGAAAAGTAAATATGGAGATAAAACATTAAGAATAAATGATGCCCAGAAAACTGACACTGAGAAATCAGCCAGCCTCACAAAAAATTCCACAGTTTAAAATTGATCCTACCTGTCAAAAAAAAAAAGAAAATATCCCCAAACATTTCCCCTCCATATTGTAAACTGCAGGCATGTCTAAACTATGCATTTCCTTAAGTGAGAATCCTTAAATTTGCTCAGAATTATAATCCAATCCATCTGTACATGATGGCTAAAGCAGGCATACATGATTCAGAGCCACTGCAGTCCTGGGCAGAGAAAGGGGTACAGCACTGAGACCCTCTCCATTTGGAAAGTGTTTCATAGCTGAAGTTGAACACCTTGCTCCAGAAAGGACACATGTTATGATAGAAGTCACCCATATGTAAAGGGCTGGTGGACCACTGCATTAAAAAAAAGAAAAAAAATTTAAGACAAAATATTTGCATGTTTTCTGTTGCTGGGTACTGAAAAAGAGACTTCCAGGGTTAACCCATTTGTGGAGTTAGGAAGAACAGCCACTTGCTTCTTGTGGACTGCAGGCAGCAGCAGCTCTGTGGAATGGAGGAGCTCATGTCCATGCTGTGTGGATTTCAGGAGGTTTTATTTTCCCCTTCTCTGGTTCTGGTTCCTGTACAAGGAATGTTTGGTGTTGCTAGGTGTCCTCCTGGAGTATACCTCTGGATTTATTTCTGCCTGAAGAACAACCAATTCATGCAGTCCGAAACTGCACTGCTGTGAGAATGGAAGTGCAGTAAAAGGGAATGTTTAACAGATTGACATAAAATCTGCTCCCCTGATGTACACTAAAATGCTAATGCAGAGGTGCTCTGGATTACAAGTTTCTCACCAAAGGAAAGAGTATGTGTGCAGATAGTGAACAGCTAGGGCAGAAAAAAACTCCTGTCTCTAGGTTTAGTAGTGCAGGGGTTTATTTTGATGCTCAAGGTCTCTTTTGTATAAGATTATTTGTCACAGTCAATTTTTCCGAAAAATCCCTTCACCAGGATTTCTTGTCCTGGGAAGCTGAGAAGCCACAGAGAAAAATTAAAACAATATTATCTCATTTGCTTCTCCCTGTTTTGCTGCTTTGGAATGTGGTTGGAGATTGTTTATCCAACCTGTGAATTGTTTTGACTTAATGACCAATCACAGCCAGCTGCATTAGACTGCCTGAGCTGATGCAATTTGGGTGAGTGCCCCACAAATCATAATAATTGCATACTTGGTTTGTGTGCTTGTTCAGAATGTCCCCTATGGAACTAGAAGATAGCAAAACTCATAATAATGGTACGAGTCAATATTGCAAAGATCAAGAAAACTATTTGCTTAGCATTTCTAAAAATCATATTTATTATTACATTGTATGGGATGTGTAATCCAAATATGGATCCACATATGGCCTAAGGAATGGAAACAAACTAGCAAAGGAGAAATTATTCCAAATGTCAAAGTGCTTTCAAAACAGTCTGCAGTGGAGGGAAAGTCTCCAAAAGGCTGTTAGGTTGGGGGTTTTTTCTCTCCTAATCACATAGCCTCGTGTAATGGACTTGAATTTATATTGGGGGAATGAAAGATGAATCAAATGCATTTTCTCTCTTTTCATCAAAGCAGTTTGTGGGTCTTCCTTGACCCATTTCCATTTGCAAGTTGCATCTTCAGGCAATGAATGCATGCCAGTAATATTTCAATGAATGCCAAGCTGAGCATAAGTGTTATTCTAGAAGATGATAAAGGACTTTCTTTGCTCTCCCTTGTCTTGAACTTGACTGGAATACTGGAAAAGTACCAGACTGAAGAGCTGATATGGAGCTGACAAAGTAATGAATCACCATTTCAAAGTCTATTAAATTTTAAGAATTAAGAATAACTGCTTGATTCCCTCTTCTAGGGAAAATGCAGCATCAGAATGACATTAAGTCAAGATGGAAATTTGGAGAAGATAATTCTGTTTAAATAAATCTGTTCTGTAGGAGGGGGACATGAAGACATGGATGATCTTCCCTCTGTGTAACAGCCTGAAAAATGTCATGGTGCTTCATGTTAGCTTGCAGACAAGGGAGCTGTGTCATCGTGTTTACCTGTGATAGTGCAAACAGTAGCACAGCACATTTGAGTACATCTTACAGAATATGACTCGATTTAAGAAGATTGGCAACAAATAGGTACGTGGAGGGCATCTATTTGGAATGGGAGAAAGATATAAAGCATTTCACTCAGGCTCCTGTTGTGGAATACCACTAAACAGTAGGTGCTTGCTTTTATTTGGTTGTGTCTGTGAAATTTTCACAAATCTTAAGTTTATTTATTATATATACTGGAATGCTTCTGTAAATTTTAAAAGTTATGGCTTATCAAAATACTACAGGTTCAAGTACTGGAAACAGAAATAAATAAAACCACAAATTCATGATTAGTAATTTTTTCAATCCTTGAAGTCCCTTCTAGGAATTACATACTCTGACCTCCAAAAGATCTCATGGCCCTTTGATCCCCACAGTTTTGAATATATAATGTTGCATAGAGGTAGAAATTTTATAAAAGAAAGGCCTTATAATATCATGGCTTAAGCCTGCTGATTTGGCTGGGTGCAGCTAACAGCTAATCTGTCTGTTTCCATGAGAAAGAATCAGAGGAATGAGGATCAGTTTGCATAACAATCTATCCTTGTAAAGAAAAAGAGGTTCACACCTGTAAAAAGAAGAAATCGATCCCATGGGAATCAATGAACAAAATATGTGAACTATCCAGGAACAGAGGATAGAAGAAGAAATGTAAAAAGAAGAAGTCCATCCCATGGGAATCAGTGAACAAAATATGTAAAGTATCCAGGAACAGAGGGGTTTGGTGGACATACATAGAGGCCACTTACCAGTGAGCAAACTGAGTTTCAGTGTATTGTGTGCCAGTTGGATTTAACACTGTGCCTTCTGATATTTCCTATAAAATACAAGCTATGTAAAAAAAGAACTGGCTTTTCTGCATGAAGAAACTGAGTTCTGTCTGCTTTTATTGTGACAATATGACTCCCAAGGGGTAACACTGTGTTGTTACACTGCATTTGTGCTTCTGTCCTGGCCAGGACTGCACAGACACATCTGGGGACAGTTGAGGCCACCAGGGTCAAACTTCCAGGTGACCTCTGCAGTCATGTGGCTCAAATCTGTGTCCTCACTTCAGCCTGTGCTGTGTGTTCAGCCCCTCCAAAAGCCAAGAGTGCTCAACTGTTAGCAGCCCATGCTTTTAGAGCTGCCATATATGGGTAACATGTCTTAAAGATCAAATGCACATGAAATAATTTTTTAACTGAGGAAAAAAATACTCTGAAGTACTGATAGCACAGATTCAGCTGGTTCAGTTGGTGTTGGGCCATTTGCAAATAGTTTAATTCCAGTCATGGGAAAAATAAAAATGGCTGTTGGCTTAATAACTGGTGGCTCAGCAAAGCATGAACAGGAGACACAACTGCCCAGGACTGGAGTTTTTGCTGCTTGCACCCTTATGGCACTGCTGACAGCTGCCAGGGTTTGATATCTTATGTTGGCTCAGTTGGAAAGTGAAGTATTTAAATTAACAGATACATGGAAAAACTGAGGTTTTGTTTTCTTTAAAGTCATAGATCAGCAACATCACAACTTCCCTGATAATGCAAGAAATTTTAATTTAATCCTAACACCCTTTCTCACCTATGTCTGTGTCAATTTTACATGCATATATAAATTGAGGAAGGACAGACCTGAAAATATTCCAACATAACTTCAGAACAGAGGAACCTACAAGCAAACATAACAATATCAGTAAGTATGCCAAGATTTTTGATTCTTTCAAAAATGAATCATGCTTGTATACTGCCTGCAGTGTAAGTGTTTGAAAAAACCTCTGATTTATTTACCTTTGGAGTAGCAATGCAATGTCTCAAACCCTTCTTTGTGTAACTTTTTCTCTAATTGAGACCCTAGGCATGCTTCACACCTTGACCATGCTTTCAGAAGACTCCCCAGAAATCCTTTCCAAGTTTTATGTTGATGTAGGATGCCATAATCATATTTTTGAAGCAAAATAGCTCCAAGACAATTGTAAAATCAGACTTCCCACTAGGTGGCAAAGAGAGACAGTGATTTGCACTGCATTCCTGCACATGGGAAAATGAGAATGAAAAGCAGCTAACTACAGAGCCAAGTTTACAAAAATACTTTGTCTTGTATTGGTCTAGCTGTTTGGAGTGAGGCTGAGTTTGAATAATGTGAGTCTGGAAGGAGCAGGCTGATGAAGGCAGTTAGGAGCAGGAAACAAAAGCTACCTGTGTGTAAGGAAAATGTTCCAATTTCAGTTTGTCCATTTTAATATCCCATTTGAAAGGTGCATGCTTCTCCTGTTAATTCCTTACAAATTCCAATATTTGTGGTGGAGGACCACAAATGGTGGTGGGGTCAGCTCAGTTAAATTGCTGAAGTAGTAAGCTTATAAAAAAATAATCTAGTTAATGAAGAAATTCCACTAGGCACGCTACAGAATGTTGGAAGTATGGGTTACCTCTACTGCAATTATTTATATTTATATTTATATTTATATTTATATTTATATTTATATTTATATTTATATTTATATTTATATTATATACATGCAGAATTATCATAGCAAAATCCATTGGTGCAGGTAAAGCCATTTATAATCTGTGAATTTACATCTGCACAGGGCTTCCTTCATCTTGCAAGGTCCTACCTCAACAATGTGGAGTGGAAACTTTAAAAATGACAAGTGTAAAAAACTTTTGGGACTTTTTTTTTTTCCTTTCTTGTGTTTTTCTCTACCAACTTAAGGATCAGATGAGGTTTCCATCAGTTGGATATGAGGTGACTGTGACATAATATTTATTATAAAACAACAGCTATGCTGAGCAGTTGAAATTTCTTTAACAGCACTTGTTGCATTGTCAGAATATATTTTATTCAGATTTATAAAGAATTTTAACTTTCCCTTGGAAGGAAAAGAATGCAAGTTGAATTTGTGGAATGCAAACAAAGCATTTACCAATACTATTGGTATTGTTAAAATTGTGTGTTTTTTTGAGAAATTCAGCTTGTGTTGTTTCTGCTGGAAAGATAATGAAGTTCAAGAAACTATTTCAAGAATATATATATATAGTTTCTCTGTACTTTCTATTATAATATTTTTTGCATATTTTTAAGAGCTGTAATATCTCAGTGAATTATAGGAACTTGACATTTGGGATAGACTAATAATCCTGAAACACAGGTAATCTTTTGTTCAGAAAAAAAAATCCTACTTCTCAGGACAGATTTTGAGGTAATAACAAAAACAGTAGTTTGCACTTCTTAAATTTATTAGTATTACTCTTAGATTTATAAACTTACTGCATAGATAATGGCAATAGAACATGGTGGGGAAGGCATCATGGAGAAAACTAGAAAACTTAGAAGAAGATAATCTTTCCAGTGGACAGTGACTAGGATGTTTATTTTATGCAGCGGTGTTGGCCAAAATGGTCAAGTGTCCGGCAAGCTCTGAGGGGCCAACACTCAGGCTGCACACTGTGGGTCCCCTCGGTGGCTTAAGACCTTGGGCTGACCGCACTATGGACAGCTACCACTGCGATGCGAGCGAGGAAGGAGCCAGGACACTCACTGGGTTGAAGGCAGGTTTATTCCTAAACCAGGATGACGTCCAGGGAACAGATCCAGGGGGAAAACCGCAGGGTAACAGGGAAGGGAAGGTCCCAGTGAGTGGCCAAGAGGGAGGGGCGAAACAAGATTATATAGAGGGAGGGTTACAAAGGGAGGAGTTGACACAGAACCAATTGGGGAATACATGGGAGTGGGTTGCACATAATTGACATTATACAAGAACGAATTGAAACATAATGAGGGAGGGTCCCCGGGACCACAGCCAATCCCTGCTCCTAGAACGGAGAATTTTCTGGAAATTGGGAAGGGGCAGGGAATGATTGACTGTGCCTGGGGAGGGGGATAAGTATACATATTAGGGGAAAAGGGGAGGAGGAATTACATAACTTGTATAACTGACATAAGAGGGTGGCGGGAGTAACCAAGGTTACAAAAGATTGGCAGGCCACTGGCAGGAAGAAACAGAGGATTGAACCATTGCCACAACATAGGGGGAAACAGCACCTAATAGGGGAGCATTAGAACAAAATAAATTAACACACTACAACATCTCCCCATTTTTTACGAAATAAAAACGAATGGAACTGAGAGTCCGTATAAAACTAAAAAGTCTGGACTTGCGGCTGGTCCTCCCAAGTCGTGTCCTCTTAGAAACAGATGTCTTCTAGCAGCATTTCGATGGACCCCTCTTCCTCCATGGCTCTCTGGGTCTCCAAAGAGGGGTCTTCTATTTCGAAATGTTCGAAATAGGGAGAGGAGACTCTGTTCACGCTTGGGAGCGCTTTGGCAATCAGTCTCTGGACCAGCCCGCGGATCAGGGCAAACAGAATTAATAATAAAATTAAACCCAAAACGACTTTACAAACAGACTCTAAAATTGAACTGGCCCACCCGCTAAGGCCCTAACCCTTGAAAATGTCCCCCAGCCAGTCCGATGATTCTTTCTTTATTTGATGGATAAGGTCTTGCAGTTGTGTAATTGTGTGTCTGGCGTCCTCAGCTCGAGATGATAAATTGAGGCAGCAGAGGCCCTCGAATTCTTCACATTTGTGATGGTGGAGCAGCAATAGAAAATCTATTGCTGCCCTGTTTTGAAGAGTCGCCTTCCTTGTTATCTCCTCGTCTGTGAGGAGGTCGTATAACGCAGCTGATGTAAAATTCGCTTGTTTAGCCACCCAACACTCTAGGCGGCCCAATTCACCTAGAGATTTCGCCACCGATACCCAAGGTAATAAGATGGTAAAGGCGACGCTTTTGGAATGAGACCAATGAGTAATTTCATCGTCATAATCTTCGGTGAGGTCTTCGAGACCTCTTTTTGTCCTATCCAATTTAGATGTGACGTTTGCTCTTTTCCAATTAATAATTTGGGTAATGTTGGGGGTAAACAGCGTCAGTCTGCCAAAAGTGCACGGCCCTCCGGTCAGGCGAGAGGGGATGCCTGCCCACGCTCGGTCGCCACAAATCAAAAACACACCTTTAGGAAGGGTGTAGGGTTTCTGGCCAGTTGTAGTGGGCCCGCTAATCTTTAGTACTGCCGAGCACCATTGTTGGGCTTGATACTTGATTTTATTTTGCTGTACTACTTCTACGCCTTTTTTGATGGGTGCTATTGAGTATTCAAAATGAAAACAAACGGTGGCATTGGCTGAACCGAGCAGGTGTAATTCTGTGGGCTCTGGGGTCAAGGGGTCCAGCCTCCTTACCCCGTCTCTCCAGGCATTGCTTGAATCGAAACTGGGTGGAATGGTGAGGCTCCGGGCCAAAACTGGGGATAGGGCAGACTGGAAGGCGGATGGGAACTCGCCTGGAGAGAAAGGGATCCCCACAAGGCAAGACGACATTGGGTCCTCTACCACACCAGTGTCCAGGCAAATGTGGTCCTGGCCCATGGACTGAGCTAAGGTACGCCAGACATTGACCTTTGGCTGGGGGACGACCCACGACTCTGAGATTGGTGTCAGGAGACCGCAGGCCATGAGCAAGATGATATTGAGAGCCGGGTTGGGAGCCATTGATGTTGAAGCGGGGACCAGCGGGGAGATGAACTGAAAGATAAAAGGAAAAGTATTAGTGCAATATTGTCGAGTTCATGGTTCATCCTCATAAAGTAATTTTAAATCATATGAAAATGGGGAAGACGCACGGGAAGGGGGTTCGGCGTCTTCTGAGGGAAGATCAAGGGAAAAAGGGGATATCAGAGGGGGAGACTCCGCTTCTGTGGAGGATAGAGAGCTTGAGGAGGAGGCAGAGTTGGAAGGTTTCCTTCTTCGCTGCCAGCATGCCTCGTGCACCTGGGGTACAGCCTTTTTCTGTGTCCCCTGCCTCGGGAGGAAGGGCCAGACCCACTTAGCTGGTATCCATTTGGGGCCTGAGGGAGTGGACACACAAGCGTATCCCCTCCCCCAGGTGACTAGGTCGTACGGCCCTTCTGTCCTCCAGGTCTCCGGATCCTTGATAAGGACCGGAGGCCTGACCCTAGGCTGCAGCTGTTTGTGACTGCCGAAATGCCTGACCACTGGAGGATTGAGGTTGTCGAAGGCACAATTCAAGAAGTTGAGAGTATAGAGTGCCCTCGACAACCGGACATGGGGGGTCTCCACCTTCACGGCCGCTTGCTGACGAGCTAAAACTTTTTTAAGGCTCTGGTGGGCCCTCTCCACCATGGCTTGGCCTGTCGGGGAATAGGGGATGCCGGTCTTATGTTCTATTCCCCATTGCTGCAGGAAGCTCCGCAGATCCTTGGACGTGTACGCTGGCCCATTATCAGTTTTAATGGCCCTAGGGATGCCCAAGACAGCGAATGCCAAAAGCAGATGCTTTTGAACATCCGCCGCCTTTTCACCTGTGTGGGCGGAGGCAAAGATAGCACCAGAAAAGGTGTCTACAGAGACATGGACGTAACACAGTCTACCAAAGGATGGGACATGTGTCACGTCCATCTGCCACACCTCACAGCTCGCCAAGCCTCGGGGATTTGTCCCCGAAGCAATGACGGGCATCTGGTCTTTCTGGCACTGGGGACATGTGGCCACGATCGCCTTGGCCTGGTCCTGAGTAAGGTTGAACTGCCGAACCAGGCCAGGCGCATTCTGATGGAACAGCTGGTGGCTGATCTTAGCCTGGCCGAACACATCCGGGAGCGGGCCCACCGTGACGGCAGCCGCAGCCAAGGAATCGGCCCGGTTGCCCTCAGCGATGAATCCCGGCAGGTCTGTGTGTGACCTTACATGCATCACATAATAGGGATGCTCACGGTGGGAGACTAGATCTACGAGTCTCGTGAGCAAGTTAAATAAATTTTGGTTTGAAACCTCTTGAAGAACTGCAAATTCCGCTCTGGATACTACCCCAGCGACGTATGCTGAATCTGTGACCAGATTGAAGGGTCCCGAGAACCTCTGGAATGCTCTGACGACTGCGTCTAACTCAGCAATTTGTGGAGAACCCTCCACAATTGCAACATCAGTCTCCCACTGCTGAGTCTGAGGATCTTTCCAAGTCATTACAGACTTGTGAGATGCTCCAGACGCGTCTGTGAAAACTGTCAAGGCATCTAGGGGTTCCTGACTTTGAACCCTTTTTAATGACAATTTAAACTCCGAATTAAATAATTTGTGGGCCGGCCGATTAACTGCAATACTCCCTGTGTAGCCATCCAGAGCAAATTGAAGCATTTCATTCGTTTGGAGCAGATCTTCAAAAGCTTTCTTAGTGAATTGGCCCGATTCCAATTGAATTGGTATGTGAATGCATGCAAAGTCACAGCCTGCCAGCTCCCTGATCCGTGTTCTTGCTTTGCGGATCAGTTCGGCTACCAGCTCCTGTGGCCTTGTCATTCTTTTGGACCTATTGTGGCTGAGAAAAACCCAGCTCTATTATTAAGAGGGGATCTCCCGAGCCCTGGTCCTTTAGACTCTTGTCCCTTTGGTGTATCATGCCATGGAGGTGTGGCAACTTTCCCAGCACAATGAATTTAAAGGGCAGGCCCGGATGATAACGGTGGGCCTGCCGTGCTGAGATGGCCTTCTGTATCCTTTCTAGAGCCACCTGAGCCTCCGGGGTGAGAGCCCTGGGAGAACAGAGCTCCTCTCCCCCTTTCAACAAATTGAAAAGGGGGGCTAGGTCTTCGGTAGAAATGCCTAGCCAGGGCCTCACCCAATTTAAAGACCCACACAGTTGATGGACATCTGCTAGGGTCCGGACATTAGTCCGAATAGCCAATTTTTGCGGAACAATGGTCCGCTTTGTAATTTCCAGGCCAAGGTACCTCCAAGGTGGCATCCTTTGAATTTTTTCTTGCTGGAGCTCGAACCCTGCAGCAACCAACGCATCGGTTGTCAGGCCAAGCGCATGGACAAGCAGATCATTGTCTGGCGCACAAACGAGGATGTCGTCCATGTAATGGTGTATGATGACGACATCCCCTAAGGCTGTACGAACTGGGGACAGCAGAGAAGCGACATACCACTGGCAGATCACTGGCGAGTTCTTCATGCCTTGAGGAAGGACCTGCCAATGGTAGCGCTTGTCCGGGGACTCACGGTTGATGGAGGGAACCGTGAATGCGAAACACGGAGCATCATCAGGGTGTAGGGGAATTTGGAAAAAGCAATCCTTTATATCAATTACTGCCAGATTCCAATTTTGGGGGAGCATTGCAGGGGATGGCATCCCTGGTTGGAGAGGACCCATATCTATAATTCTTTCATTAATTTGGCGGAGGTTGGTCAGGAGCCGCCACTTATCTTTATTCGGCTTTTTGATGACAAAAATTGGAGAATTCCATGGGGACATGGTCTCCACAATATTGCCTTTGAGCAGCTGCTCCTGAACGAGCTCGTTGAGCGCCTTCAATTTTTGTTTGTTAAGTGGCCACTGTAAGACCTGTACTGGTTCATCTGATTTCCAATCCAGCTTCCAGGTCCGGCGCTCCTCAGCGGCCACTGCCCGAAAAACCTGGGGAGCCTTTGGCAGGTCAGTTTTGGCTCCCCACTGGGCTAGCAGGTCTCTCCCCCAGAGAGGCTCGGTGTAATCCAAAACAAACGGGCGTACTGAAGCCAATTGCCCGTCGGGCCCCGTAATTTGCACAATGCCCCTTGACTGTTTCACCAATTGCAACCCTCCTACACCTTGAATTGTGCCGGCCGCGTTTTGCAAGCCCCAATGTGACAGCCACTCCCGAGAGGGAACGATCGTCACATCTGCCCCTGTGTCCAAGAGACCCCTTACGATTTTTCGGTCCCCGCCCAACGAAAGTTGACATGTTAGGCGGGGCTTCTCCCTCCCCACGACCTGCGCCCAGGCCACCAACGGAGGCGAGGAATCCTTAGATGATTTAGGCTCCCGCCCTGTTTCTATAATTGGGATGGCCTGGGCGATGATCTGACCTTTGGGGAGGAAGAGTGGGGGTTGGACACAGTACAGCCCCACCTCGAAACGATCCCGGTCGGTCGTAACCAGACCTGGGATGATGTGGAGGTCTCGAGGTGTGTGTTTAGTGTCACCGACAATGGTCCACCTGTATTGTCCAAGTTTCCTCCAGCGACCTGGATGTTGAAGGTCGACAGTCACAAAGTTGAGGTCTGAATTGGGCAGATGGATGGCCCTTGTCAGCTGCAACCTGTAAGGTGTAACAGAGGACACGGTGGTTAAAACAGGCTGAGGCTGAGGACCCCAGGTGCGAGGTATCACATACGGAAGTAGAAAAGTCAAGTCCGGTAAGTTTGGCGGCGAGTTCTCTGTTCCCCCCTCCCCACTAGATGGTATCATGCCCGCCTCATTTATGTCCTCGCGCAGGGAGGGTCTGCGCTTCGTGATTAGTTTTTTCGGTCTCCCTCTCCTTTCTCCTCCTCTTTCCTTCGGAACTCCAAGAACTTGCGGCGCAGAGGGCACTGCGGCATCCAATGGCCTATTTGGCCACATAGATGGCAAGGGTGCGTCACAGCGGTCCTCCGGCCGGTTCCTGGTGTAGATGGGGCGGATGCGGCGGCGGCTTCGGCGTCAGGGTATTCCTCATCAGGCATCTCGGCGAAGGCTACGGAGACACGCTTCTGGCAGGACCGCTGGTCTTGCAGAGGAACCTTCCTCGCGCACACCTCTATCATCTGCTCCACCGTCGGTCACGGGCTCAGGGGGAGAGAACGGATGGCCTCCCTGCAAGCTACGTTGGCATTGAGGTAGGCCATCTGTCGTAGCAGTTCTTCTCTCTCCCTCTCCCCGGGAACCTGGGCGCTGACGAACCGGTGGAGCCTTTCGACAAACGCGAGGTATGGTTCCTGCGGTCCCTGCCTTACTTCTTCTGCTTCCACTTGGGATGTAGCAGCCGGAAGCTTGTAAAATGCGCACTCCGCAGCCCTGCAAGACTCTGACAGCTGGTTTGGGAATAGTACCCGCGCCTGAACCGCCCCGCCTGCCCAGACACCAGTGCCAAGAAGATGGTCAGTTCCCAGCACCGCGCCTTCCGCGTCATGAGAGGTGGAGGGGCTCCCCCAAAGCATTGGGAGAACCTCCCCAACCTCCCTCCCCCACTCAACCGCCCATACCCTAAATTCCATAGGGCTCAAAAGGCTGGAGAAGAGAGCCCACAGGTCAGCTGGCACCAGATCTCCCTGCGCAAGGACCAAGTGGAGAAGCCCCCGGAAATACTCAGATTCCTGGGAGAACTCCCTCTGTGCCTTGCACAGTTCCTTGATCTGTGCCTGGGCAATCGGCACCCACTGGGCCTGCAAACTCCCATCCCCACCCAGGCGGTACGTGACCGGGGCAGCTTCCAATAAAGGCGCTGGCCCCCGCTTCCGGTCATCCACCCCCCCCCCCCCCCCCCCATCCCCCCGGAACACATAGCGTGGGAGCTGGAAGAGGGAGCGTGGGAACCGGAAATGAGGGAGGATGAGGCGGGGCTTAGTGACTGGGAGGGGCACTGGGCTGGGTGTGGAGTTCCGATTTGCCCCGCTCCTAAGGTGGAATCAAGGGGCGGAGCAAGGTAAGGAGGAGGAACTTGGGAGGAGCCAGAAAAGGGAGGAACTGAGGGCGGGGACATAGGAGGAGCGGGGGGAGGTGCAGAAGGCGGGGTTAAAGGATGGGAAAATGACGCAGTCGGGGCGGAACAGGAAAAGGGACGACGTGGGAAAGGGCTGGTTCTGGGGAGAGGAAGGGGTTGGACTTATGTAGGAAAGGGTTAGGGGTGAGGGAAGGAGAAGGGGGGTTTGTGGCGGGAAGGGTGACTTGATGTCCGCCATTTTGCGCTCCCTGGGAGCCATCTTGAGGTTCGGTAAACCTAACTGTTTTGGGAGTGGGAACTAGGGACTTAGGGACTAGGGTAGAGGGAGAAAGGGAAAGGCTCCGAAGAGACTGGCCAGGACTCTTCGGAGGGGGAGGCCGAACCGGTCAAGGGGGAGCAGGGGCAAGGTGGACCCCCTGCTTTCGGTTGGCCTTAAGAATCCCCCTCAAGGGCTCGGGCCGAAGGGAAGAGGGAGAGGTACGAGGGGTAGGAACACGACAACTAGGAGACAAACTGGGGGTCAAACTGGAACAAGAAGGACCTTTTCTCAATTCCCCGGGCGGACGGAGTGCGGTTGACACCCTGCCCGCCCAATACGCCACGTTAGATAGTTTAGTTTCCCCAGAATTTATTTCTTTATCCAATTTGGCCAAAATGGCTGCCCAAAAACGTGGCTCTTTTGCAATCTCTGGGGAAACTTCGGGGAACTGAGAAAAGACCCATTTAACTAGTAATTTCAATTCTTTCTTGGGGGCAGGAAAACCTCCCCCTATTAACAAACTTTTAATAACGTAATAAACTCCTTTTTGATTTTTGCTCAGACCAGCACCCATGGTCAACCTTTTGAGGGGAAAAACAGGGAAAAGCCGCCTCAAAAGGAGCAAAAATCAAGATGTTGCTGACCCGGCCGGAGAAGAAACACAAACTTAAACAGTGAGGTGCCGACCACCAGCCCCTGCTCCCCGCGCTGTCCCCAAGTCTGGGGTTTCACCGGGGGGAAGGAAAGGATTTTGGGTGGTGTGATCTGGCCCCAAGTCTGGGGACACAGACCACACGGGAAAAGAAAATAACAAACGAAGGGGTGGGACAGGTCCTGAAAAGGAAATGAGATTGGGGAAACTGCCCTAAGGGAAAAGGGTAGAGAGCAGGTCCCAGCGCAGGGCATGTGCTCTTAGGGGGGTTTAAAAAGGCAGGGGGGAAACCCCAAGTCTGGGGCTTACCAGGTCCGGGGGCGGCACAAAAGAAGATCTGGGGGGGGTGATCCTCATCGCCGAAGCCCTCCACTGGGTGCGAGGAGTTGTGGCTTCGGATCCCCAGGGAGCGCTGCTCCTAGAACGGAGCCTGCTACTACCTGGGGTAGCTTGACGGCCAAAGGAAATTACAATCCACTCCGGGAGGTCCGGCGGTCCTGGTGTCCAGTTGTCCAGCCGTGGCCCCACGTTGGGCGCCAAACTGCAGTTGGTGTTGGCCAAAATGGTCAAGTGTCCGGCAAGCTCTGAGGGGCCAACACTCAGGCTGCACACTGTGGGTCCCCTCGGTGGCTTAAGACCTTGGGCTGACCGCACTATGGACAGCTACCACTGCGATGCGAGCGAGGAAGGAGCCAGGACACTCACTGGGTTGAAGGCAGGTTTATTCCTAAACCAGGATGACGTCCAGGGAACAGATCCAGGGGGAAAACCGCAGGGTAACAGGGAAGGGAAAGTCCCAGTGATGGCCAAGAGGGAGGGGCGAAACAAGATTATATAGAGGGAGGGTTACAAAGGGAGGAGTTGACACAGAACCAATTGGGGAATACATGGGAGTGGGTTGCACATAATTGACATTATACAAGAACGAATTGAAACATAATGAGGGAGGGTCCCCGGGACCACAGCCAATCCCTGCTCCTAGAACGGAGAATTTTCTGGAAATTGGGAAGGGGCAGGGAATGATTGACTGTGCCTGGGGAGGGGGATAAGTATACATATTAGGGAAAAGGGGAGGAGGAATTACATAACTTGTATAACTGACATAAGAGGGTGGCGGGAGTAACCAAGGTCACAAAAGAAACATAATGAGGGAGGGTCCCTGGGACCACAGCCATCCCTGCTCCTAGAACGGAGAATTTTCTGGAAATTGGGAAGGGGCAGGAATGATTGACTGTGCCTGGGGAGGGGGATAAGTATACATATTAGGGAAAAGGGGAGGAGGAATTACATAACTTGTATAACTGACATAAGAGGGTGGCGGGAGTAACCAAGGTCACAAAAGAAACATAATGAGGGAGGGTCCCTGGGACCACAGCCAATCCCTGCTCCTAGAACGGAGAATTTTCTGGAAATTGGGAAGGGGCAGGGAATGATTGACTGTGCCTGGGGAGGGGGATAAGTATACATATTAGGGAAAAGGGGAGGAGGAATTACATAACTTGTATAACTGACATAAGAGGGTGGCGGGAGTAACCAAGGTAACAAAAGATTGGCAGGCCACTGGCAGGAAGAAACAGAGGATTGAACCATTGCCACAACATAGGGGGAAACAGCACCTAATAGGGGAGCATTAGAACAAAATAAATTAACACACTACAACAATTTTATGTCTTATGGTGGGACACAGGAATAGATAGGAACTTTTTGCAGGAAGGCTTATTAATTAATTATTGATGGAATTTCTGTGCTGGAAAGTTTAAAAAGTTGCATGTCATTAGGATCTTCATGGAGCACATCCAAAGGTAAAGAAGGTCCAAATTCCTGACTGACTGAACTCTTACCAGAAGCCCCTGGAAATTATGTTAGAATTTTACTTTATATTTCACTTAGCCTAAGTTAATTAATTCTGTTTCAAGATAGGTGGGCAAGGAGAATTTATCCAGATTTCCATAGGCTGCTCTGGAAAACAAAGCAAATGTGGAGGTGTTCACAGGATGAGAGAAGAGGTGAAAATCTTGACTCCATGCTTCAGAAGGCTGATTTATTATTTGATGATATATATTATATTAAAAGAAAATGATACACTAAAACTACACTAAAAGAAGAGAAGAAAGGGTTTCATCAGAAGGCTGGCAAGGAATAGAAAAGAATGATAATAAAATCTTGTGACTGCTCACAGCCTCGACACAGGTGGCTGCCATTGGTCATCGGGTAAAAACAATTTCACATGCTGGGTAAACAATTCTCCAGATCACATTCCAAAGCAGCAAAACATGGAGGAGCTGAAGCTTCTCAGGAGAAAAGATCCTGGCAATAGGATTTTTCAGAAAATATGTCTGCAACAAGCATATGCCAGCATTTGTGAGCTTCAGCAAGAAATTACCTATGGACAACTGATGGCACTGTCTGCCTCAGATTTATATTTATCATATGACCAGAACCATAACTTACACAGCCTCTTAAAAGCTACTAGAGTGATCTAAAACTGTTCTCTGAAAATGTTCTGTTGGCAGACTTCACTGCTAGAGCTGCAGGTAGCATACAGTATTTGATGACATACTGATAAGTGGCAAAAAACATTGAATAGGACATTCCTGAAAGACAATAAAGTGATAAAGAATCACCCAAAAGTGTTGTTTTTAGGTAATACCTATGTGTCATTTACACATTTATACTCAGCTTATGCTAAACTGTGGCTGTAAAAATCCCATTGATCTTCATGGTACAAGTTCTAAATAGGTATAGCGTTTTTATACATATATATATATATATATATATATATATATTATATATATATATATGTATATATATATATATATATAAATAGGGGTTTTAGACATATATATATAGAAATACACACATACATACATATATGTATAGATAGATAGATATTTAATTTTTTAATAGTGATTACATGTTTTCCCTTATAAAAATATCAATGTAAATTCAATGTCTTAAAACCTGTCCTTAATCAAATGAGCTTTAGAGTAGCTAGCAAAAGAACTTTCTGGATGGTTAGCACTGATTTGTTTAATTCATACTGGAAAAAACACAGACATTCCAAGGGTTGAAACCAAGGCAGTACCATGGCAGTTTTGTTAGTTTAAATTAACAGCCAGACATTTCACAGTGTGATCTCTGGCAAAATAATGGATGGACCTGATGCAGGACTCTATTTATAAAAACTTAAAGGACAGTAATATAATTAAAGCATTAAATTTCCTAAGAACAGGCTTTTTAGTCAGGTAGTACAGCCCTATGAAAACCAAAATGCTAAAAGTCCAGAGTGAGAATGTTGAGAATGTTATTCTGTTTATATTTTAAACGTTGAGGATAACTAAAAAAGAAGCAGTTTACAAAGAGTTCTATATTTTTTCATCACTAGGACACACTTCTATATATATGGATATACTTCTGAAAGAAAATGTCTTGCCCACACCCAAGCATGAAGCTGGAACTAGTGCATGAACATCAGCTGGTGTGAAATAGGTTAGAGTACACAGTTAAAATGGGCTTGGCTGGATTTAAAAGGCTTTAATGTGTGAAAGAGAAGCATTGCCATACCTAGCTGCAAACTCAGTAAATCAATTCCCTTTGTACTCTTTATATAGTAAGCAACAGTTCTGGCTTCAGTCTCATGTTAAATTATTTCCATGACAATTCTTTTATGTTGGAGCAAGTTAAATGGTAAAAGTCTGTGTTTGAAGAGAACACTCAAAATGTATGTATATTTAAAAAAAAAAGTAGCCCTGAGAGTTTTGACTTTTTATGTTTGATTTGAGTGGGAATCCAGCTTTTTATTATATTTGCTAATAAACCAGTGATTTTCTTGTAAGCTCAGCTGAATTTCATTACATCAAAAATGGAAATTTCAGATTTGAACTGCAAAATTATTCTTTGTAATGGTGCAAGTACAACAAACACAGGATGTCTTTCATACCATGGGTATTCTGCATGCTAGAGATGATAACTTGAAATTTTTTTTTGCAAGCCCATTGGGCTTGATGCAGAGTCACTGGGGAAGAACAAAACACAGAGGGCTATGAAGTAATTTCTGACACAGTGCTTTTCTTAGTTGAAACCCACTTTAAAGCTGATACTTGGCTGTTGAAGGAGCACTGCTGTCCAAGTGCTGCTGAACTTCACTGTCACAGCAACAGGCAAAGGCAAAAGCTGCCAGTGTCTCCAGCATGTGCTCAGCTTTCCTTTAGCCTTGGCAGTGCTGAGCAGCTCAGCGCCTTCCTCATCCCCAAGCCTTGCTGGGAC
The DNA here is from genome assembly GCA_009764595.1 of Geothlypis trichas. Lineage (NCBI taxonomy): Eukaryota > Metazoa > Chordata > Aves > Passeriformes > Parulidae > Geothlypis > Geothlypis trichas. The sequence goes on along the minus strand of CM019906.1, from coordinate 4,542,847 downwards.
ACCTCAGTACCCACCTCAGCCACAGAAAAGGTTTAGATGAAAGGTTTTTGATGGAATCCACTGGAAAAGCCCTGCTGAAAGCGTGCCTGGGAGGTGCAGGGTAAGGAGTTCCTGCTGCCCATGGGGGACACAGCTCTGTTCCCCTTTGATAAGGTGGATTGTAGCCCTTCTCCCCATCCAGAGAGATGTGCCCTCCCTCTCTGGCACACAGGGGGTTCTGCTTTGCAGTCTCAGGTGGCTCTTCACCCCTAGTGCTTACTGGGAGTCTGTGGGAATCCTTAAAATTAGAGGGTTTTAAGAAAGTTAGGAAAAAGGCAGGCCTCTGACAGCAAAGACAGTGAAATGCTGAAGCAGCAGAAAAATTAGTAATGTAGATGTGAGAAATAGAACAATAGGCCTATGTTAGGTGCTGCCATGCTGGACATAAATTCATGGGAGTCTTTCTTTGCTTACCAAGTTACGCAAGGCAATTTCCCTTCCTGGATTTAGGGAAAAGAAAGAAAGCTCCCATGAATCTATGTCCCTAAGTCCTAGAGCTGATTTATGTGCAGCAATTATTAACAGCATGAGCAGGGCTGCTGGGCATCCTTGCACGGCTGCTCAGGAATGCTGTGCATTACCACACTGAGCTCCAGCCCCTGATCCTGAGCTCCTCACTGTTTCTGGGGTAAGGAGCACTGAACATTTTATTCTTTGCTGTGCCTTCCAGTCACTGTGATGACAATCCAGCAGATGAATGCTGCTGTGAACCTGAGCCTGCAACCCGTGTGTGTTTTCATCTGATCATCTGCTACAGGTCATAGAAATTCCCAGTGGACCACTTGGGAATAAATATCATAAAATACACATTATAACCCAGCAGACCATAGCAATTGCATATAAAACATCATAGCATATCATTAAAACGTTTATGACTAATTAGTTTAAAGCAATAGAATACCATAATTATCATCCACTAAATAATTAGTATTAATTACTTAGAGGATTAATTAGTTTGCTTCTGAAGCACTTTGATGATGGAAAGCAAAGAGTAACTGCCACGTACCATGACCTGTGTTCCCTTACAACAGAATACAACATATTGGCTAAAATGTGTCTTTTTGTTTATACAAAACTTGTATTTCATTAGGCCAGTATGTGGCAGCATTATTGACTGGATGTGACAGGATTTTGTTGCTATGAAACCCATTCAGACAAGTGGCCCTTTCTCCATTCTAAATGAGTGATTGCAGCTCTCCTGTAGGGAGATCTAAGACTTGAAGGAGAATGCAATTAAGATTCATCATGCATAGGGAGTGAAATTCTTCCCTGTACATTGGTCTGTAATATATTTTTATATGCATACTAGCATTAAGAATCTAATTACTACATACTGAGAGCAAAATTTGCCCCTGAAAATATAAGCTGTAACTAGTTCAAAGGTGCTGTTCAGGAATTCCTGTAGCTCTTATACCTCAAAAAGCCCCACATAAAGTTCCTGATTTGTAAAATACAGAATGCCAAGATTTTCTAATTACCTTAGTGGGAGTAGTGGCTGCTTTTCAAACCTCAGAATCTAACATCCTTTGCATAAACTCTGAATTTTTCTATCTAGTATGAAACAGAAATCTTTCTGCGGGAGAAATCTATTAGCCCATCAGTGCTTCTTAGCAGGTATGCAAGACTGTGCAGAACTAAAATAACAAAATAATACAAAAAAAACCCAGGGTTTTTTGTATTCTGTAGAGAGTTCTGAATGTTAGATATCTGTAAGGGTTTGTATGTTGGTCTCTAATCTAAATGCTGTAATTTTCTGAACACTGAAAATAATCTGAATTGTCCCTTCCACAAATGGGAAAAAAATAATCTAGTAATTAAACCTCATTGTACATGATGGAAAATTTACTGCATGAATATGAATGGATGATTAATGGAGTTAAACCAAGAAATGATAAGGAAAATCCTGTGATAAATCCCTAACCTCACAGCAGTGGGAGGCATTTATATCTAGATATTACAACAGTCTTGATCAGTTCATTGGCAAGAGACAAAAGCCAACTGCACTATAGTCTTAGATATGAAGAGTCAGCAAGTGACCTTCAGCCCCTTTAAATATTTTTAGAGCAATTATGTTAATACTTGTTCTTAAGCACCAAAAGCCTTTATGAGTTTCATTTATCCTTTCTAGAATTATGTTAAAGTGCACCAAAAGTACATTAACTACAGACAAGAGATGAGCTATTCAGCAGGATCTTAAACCTTAGTGAAGAAGAGGTTTGATAAGCTGAATATGATGTTGGTATTATAATGCCTACAATCCTTATATATTTCTTTCCGTTTCCTTCAGTTTTGGGGTGAAAGAGATTAAAAGAAGAAAGGCTCAGTGTTGGTATAGCATATTTCTGAATTATATAGCAGTTGCAACTGATTTATTTTTTCAAGTGGAAGCATACTGCTCATTCAGTGGAAGTTATGATTTTACTTACAGACTTTCTATAACTCTGAGGAATTAATTAAAAAATGTTTGTAATCTTTTGAAATTCCACATGTTCTACCAGGTATGAGGACTAAACCTTAAATGTATTCCTTGCTCTTTCCTAGTTTCAAGAAGGGTTGGTTATTTATTCTAGAAGTTTATGAAGACTTAAATGGTGATGGATAGGGCCAGGATTGGACTCAATGTTCCTGATAGCTCCCTTCCAACTCAGCATATTTTCTGATTCTGTGATAACAAAGTTATCCAAAAATACATACTAAATATCTGTCTAGAGAGTATGTGAGCAGTCACAGCCTAAGTTCAATGTAGTTAAACCATCCACCACATACTTTAAAAAGAATGAATACTTCTGGGTTGGGAGGGACTTTTAAAGGTGAGCTAGTTCCAACCATCTGCAACGAGCAGGGGCATCTTCACCTAGGTCAGGTTGCACAAATGGGCTGAAATTTCATTTGTTTGCAGTTTTCTCATCACAGAAGCTTTTGCAGTGCCTTTGTTTGAACCAGATATCAGAAGCATAGCTGGTTGTGAAAAATTCTGCCACACTATCCCAGATCAGCCCAGCTTGGCAAGAATTTCCTTCATCTTATTCCAATAACCTTCTATTTAAACAGCCTTGGGTCTGGAAATCTTGGTCTCCCAGGTGAGGAGGAATAGGAAAAAATATCTCTACCAGCAGCTTGTTCTGAGATCTTCCTCATTGGCCTATAACCTTGCAATCCTCACAGACAGACTTTGGAAATTCCCACTCTGAGCAGAGGATGCAGGACTCTCCTCTTCATCTTTCCTCCCACCACCCCTCCCCTGTTCTGGCTGGAGCCTGGAAGCTGCCAGGTTATTTTTGGAGAGCAGCAGGTCTCCACTCTAGATGGCAAAGCCACCCTAGGTGGAGAGGTCCTAGCTGAAAGTCCTTGCACATCCATTATGGGTTCTCAATGTGGCTTTTGGGGCATTTTCCAGTGTTTTTCAAATGATAGGCACTGGTCAAGTTCTGCCTCTGCTCCAAAGGCAGCAGCATCTCCAGAACTGGGCTCTCTCTAATTAACATTTGGTGGCAGTTTCCACAGTGAGATCCAGAACTGAACAGAGCTAATTTGAATACATTTTTCAGAAGAGCTTTTTCTGGCAAGGACTTATTTGCTTGTAGTGGAAAAGAGAGTTGGACCAAGTTCTGCCTCTGGTGTGACAATCCCCTGAGTAAAATAAATATGTCTTCAAGACTCTCAGTTTGATGTTATCAATAAGAATTTAATTGGCTTTTATAACAGGTCATAAAGAAGGAAACTACTTCTCATATTAGCAAGTTTCCTGCTATCTAAGGCATTACAGGTGTTGCAGGGAGAGTGATAGCAAACCTGGTGGACAAAGGTTTTTTTGGAGATTGCCTGCAGCTTCTGCTGAGGAGGCAAAGATAGTGTAAATCATATCTCTGAGTCACACAGCTGCTGAATGTAACTCAGCATTCCTCCCTTCATTCTTCAGCATGATGTCTTTAATTGTGAAGCTGGAAGATTAATTTACAGTCTGGAAAACAGCCCAATTTTCAGGAGAAGCATTTGTATTAAATGATCAATGCAACACTGAAAAAGGGATGTGTGCATAACCCATGAATCTTTTTTTGAGCCTAGAAAAAAAGCAAATGCTTTAGCCATGGACAGCAATGAATTTTATTCCTTAGCCTCCTGGATACATTGAGATTATGATGTTATTTAAGTGTTACATCATTGTATTGATGTCAAGTTCATTGATATTAATTTTTGTTGGCCTCAACAAACAAAAGGGCAGTGTTTTAAATATTAAGCTATGTTAAGTGTGGACAGTATTATTTATTCTTGCCTTGAGCCTTGCAAGCATGCAAGTTGTATTCTTATTCACTTAAATATTATTAAAATGTTTATTTCCTTTTGTGAACCCCCAACAGGGCAAAGTCAAGATAGATCAACAATTCCACATATTTTCTTTTGAGAATTAGTTGCAGTAATTCTTCTGTTCAGTCCTGTTCATAACTACATCTCCTGAATGCAGTTCTTACTGTGATTTAAAACACATTAAAATAATACCTGTATCCACATATGCTAACCATGAGGATGGAACTAGGGAATGTAAGTAATAAAACCAAGGAAATTTTTTTCTATTTTTTTTTTCCTTTTAGAAAATCAGAACAAATATCAGGTGCCACCTGAAAGGCTCCTGCATATCAGCGTTTCCTTAGTCAGCCAAGCCTATGTTGTATGCCATAGTTTGGAAGATATTTCTAAGTATTTCCATATCCTGCACAAATGTCACCAACAAAGATGACACTTGTGTTTGCACCCTCATGTTGTCATTTAAGTGGCTGGAGGATTTTAACAGTGAGGATAAAATGATCCTCATGTGTGGTAGCCAGGACAAGATCTGTCTTTTCCCCTGATGCCTTCCCAGTGCTGTAAGCTCAAAGGTTTTGTGGTGTTGTTCATTATGTCCATGAAACTTAGAAAAAATGGGGTTCTAAAAAGTTTTAACTTCTAGCTTAGGCAACTATATGAATTGACTTGCTTTTTTAAATTGACTCAGATTTTTCAACTTTTGGGCACCAGAAAATGGGTTTTATAAGTATTTGCAAGGAGTCAGTAATAGATATTTGACACTGCTGAATAATTGTTGAAAGCCTCTTAGAGTTCTTTTTGGAATGTAGGTAAATCATACAAGTCACACTGCGTTGCTGCCTGGGGAATTTCTAGGTTCATCTCAGAGAACAGCTTTTCAAACATCAATGTATGTTTGGATTTTGACATTAGACTGCTTATAAGAAGAAAAAAGCAATGAAAAGGATTGGGCAATGTGGATCACCTTCTATTTTGTATTGACATTTTTCTTGATCACTTTTTGCTTTAGACATTAACTACACATATAATTAATTTTCCCAATAGCGCATGTTTCTCTTTTTTAGGCCCTTGAAGGCTGCTGGATCAGAGAAAGCTCAAGTTTCTCAGCAATCCAATCACAGAACATGAGGAAAGGAAATTGTTTTTGAGTTGCTGTCAGGTGATGCCCAGACCTGCACTGCACTTCAGTACAGACATCCTTGTGTGTCCATCCCACTCACACTGCTGCAGTCACATCAGACACATGAAATGACATCATAGAGGGTTTGGGAAAAAAGGAATTCAAGAGCCGTTGTTCCCTGTTCTGTGATGTTCATCCATGAAAAAAAAAATAAATTAGTCTGTAGCATGCTCTATCAGTCAATATTCAACACTGGCTTTTTTGGCAAACACAGTATCAGACATGCCAGGCTATGTACTGAAAGCCATCACTATTTCTCAAGTGCTTTCATTAGTCCTAAAATAACTAGCTGAGATTGTAGTGTTATAGACTCTTCTTGCACTATGTTTTTTTTGTACAATGTTAATACTTATTTTCCTTTCCTAGCTCAGGATTTATAGGTGAGTGGTCTGCTCTAATCAACCCTTCCCACATTTTCTCATGTCTTTCATTACTCCTCAGTCATGCTTTGCACTCTGCTTCCTCTCAGTTCCCCTCTGCAATTCAGTCCTCTTAGCTGTAAAATTCTTGTTGTGCTAGCAAACATTCTTCAGGTTTCCATGTATTGAGAAAGAACACTGGGACGTGACAAACTCTAAACCAATTTATTTTTAACTTGTTAAAAATACTTGTTACTTGTTTCGGGTTTTGCCTTCCATGTCTGCAGTCACCCTCTCTGGAATTTCTTCAATCACCACATAAGCAAGGCCCATTTACCACATTGTCAAAAATCTGAAATCATACAGGCCCCATTTAATTATTTTCTGAATATTTCCCTAAATTTAGGTGTCCTGAATACAAGCTAACACGAGCTTCATTGTAAAAGCTTTTTTGCAGCCTCTGGCTTGCAGTGTATTCCTGATAAGTGTTTTTTTTTTAATCTCCTTCATCTATGCACATACTGTGTGTCTTGTTATCTCCAGACTGTGGATGTTTTGTTCTGTTTGACTTGCTCCAAAAAGTGTTTTACTGGGATTTTTTGTTTACTTTTAATATGTAGGGATATAACTTTATGATGTAAAGATACTTGTCTGTGTGTCCTCAAAATATATTTTTATCTGTAGTTGTCTGTTAAGTATATTCTTATGTATCTGTATATAAAACCACTAAAATGATGTTCTGGATTTCATTATTGCTGCAGCTGCAAAGAGAGCTACCTAACAAAGTTGAAGAGAATGAATCCTTCGCTATGCTTAACCCTAAATAATATTGATTATTTCTACAATAGTGTGAGTGATGTCCCCATGAGTTGTGCCTATATGCCTGGCAAGTCATTCCAGCCAGTGACAATCCTATCAAATGAAATCATGAGGAGTCCTTATTCATATTCTTCTAGGAATGAGTCAGATGTCTGGCCTTGCCTCCAATTGCTTTTCCTAAACTTCCATAGAAAAAAGATAATGTATATACTGCAAGACAAACATTATCCTGTTCTTCAAGGTTTCATATTTTTGTTTGAAATTTCATTAGAAATGTATGAGATTTATTTCATGATTATGATTAACTATCTCCAAGTTAATCCAAGTTTGGACATGTTCACTGTGTATTTTTAATAGTTACAACTATTCTACAGAACAAGATTTTATTACTTGGATATTAGAATTGTACTTAGAAACTAAAGAAACATCAGAGATAAAATGTCTCTAACATACGGAGTGGAATAACCTTTTCAAATTGTATTTATTCAAATTATTTCAAACTGTAATAAAATAAATTATGATTGCCTTTGAAATTATAGTGGATTTCCTACACTTTTAAGAATTCTGCTATCGTTTGATATCAAAAACCCTTTGGTTCCACTGCAAGATGTAAATGCAGTTTCCACAGGGTCACTGGGAGTTTCTGTGGGCTGCCAGAGGGAGGACAAGAGCTGGTATAGCCAGTTAGGAAATTTTATTGCCCTTGTGCTGTCAGGGTAGCAAAACTCTGACACACAACAATGACTAGCCCTCCACTTTGGAGGAGAATTGTCAGCTAAAGCCCTGTGTGCAAGGCAGAGCTGTAAAGTCTGTCTGCTGCCTGGGATCCCCTTGTTTGAAATTAATTTTACCCTTTCAGACTCACCTGGTACGCATAGGTGTGGACTTAAACTAAAATGGGCTCTGAGGTGTCATCCTGCCTGCTAGGGAAACCACCCCAAATCTGAAGTGTGCTTCCTAGCAGAGGGGGCTCAGACCAAGCAGCAATGCCTCAAAACATGCTCAGCCAGCACCCAAGGCCTTTTGACAGCCAGTGTGATCACCCAGCGCCGCCACATTTCTCTTCACACAGAAAAGCAAGTCACACTTCTTCCCAAGGATTTCTGAGGCTCACATTCTCTGAACCTCAGAGAAAGGAGAAATAAATCTCATTTGCTGTGCCTGTGTTGTGCCAGACCATTATGCAATGTGGAGATTGCTCACCCACAGTGATGGAGTTTTGTTCCCTTGGCCTGTCAGGGCCAGGTGTGTGTGTGTGTGTGTGTGTGTGTGTGTGTGTGTGGGGACTGTGGGTGACAGCCACGAGATTCTGGGCAGTGTGAGCAGCTGAGTGCTTGGCAGATTCAGTTTAGATATAATGTAATGTATTGTAACATAGTATAGAATAATATAATATAATAAAATAATTAATGAGCTTTGTGATTAGATAAAGTCAGATGCATCATTCCTTCCTTCCACGGGACTGTCCTGATTCCATAACCCTGATCTGGGTTTAGTACAGGAGTTCACCTGCATGGGCATGAGCCAGGCCACAACAAAAACCCCATTTCCTTCCCTAAACTGGACCAGGCACAGCCTGGATGTATTCACCTGACATCAATGGTGAACATCTTGTTTTAAAAAGCTGAGAAGTTGTGAGGGGCACACACTAACAAGCTTTTTATCTTTGCACACTAAAAATACTTGCAGCTTAAATTCATGTTCTTGAGTGTTTGCATGCTGTGTGGATTTGCAATTTGACCTGGATAAAATCTATCACTCAGAATTGGCAAACATTTGTTCTGCTTTGCATCATCTGTGAACTCCTTTATAAAATTGACATATTATAACTGTGCTCCACTGCAGCTGCTACAATTTTACCTGCCATAAGTCAGTGTGGAACTTGTCTGGATGTCTGTCTACAGGAATAATATTTCCTACCTGATTATCGTTGGTCCAGGAAGGACAAAAATTGAATGCCTGAATTTTTTTACCTGAGAAGCTGATTCCCAGGGGATTTGGGGAGAACAATTCTTGACAGATTCATGGGAAATAAATCATGCATGGGCTCCAAGCCTCACAAGCCCTCTGTTGATAAACTGCCTTCTGAGGAGTGCTCTTCACAATTTTCTCTCCTTGCAGCCTGGGTATACATTCCTTTTCCAAAGGGCTGACCACACTGGGGGCTTTGTGGAAAGCACAGGACAGTGTGGGAAATGCCTGGGTAGGTAAGCAGCTTTTTCCCCCTTTGCTTGGAATGGTAAATCAAAGGCTTCTGTAATTTTCACAGGTAGAAATAGTTTGCTAGTACAGAGATCCATCTAATAAAATTAAGTAGGTGCTTTACAGTGTGCACACACTCCTACATATGTGCCCCTGAATCCAGCACACAGGTATGGATTTTTATTCTTTTCTTTCAAGTGTTTAGAGGCTGAAATGATAGAGGGAGGTTTGTCTTCCTTGTTTGGAGATGCTAAACACTTTAATGGACCTCTGTGTTTTGTAGACTCCTTTTGGAAACGTTTTGGACAAAAACCCAAGTGTATGTTGTTGAAATGACAGATTTCAAAACTGTTTTTGTTCTATGTGCATGCACTTCTCAAACATAAAACAGAAACAAGTTTAACAAATATGACTTTATATATCAGCTATGAACTTTAATGTGTTTAAATGCTCTGGGTGACTTAATGGATAAATATAAGGGGTTCCTAAACCCATCAGTCTCCTTTCAAAATCCTTGATGTTATAATTGTGTTACTAAAAGTAGTGCCTACATCCCTGATATGGATTTAAAATATCCATAGTGTTTACTTGGAGGTTATTAATGCACTTGCCTTTAAGCTTCTGATTTTTCTAGCTCTCACCAGTTCAGATGGGCTTTCATTACCTTCCCAGAGCAGGGCTGTTCAGGTCAGGTGTTTTGGGTGATCTGGTTTTGTGTACTGTACACAAGGTAAAGGCATAGGTGAGGTATTCTTGTGCCTCTCAGAGAGAGGTCAACAGCAGTGAAAAAGCAGAGGAAGATGTGAAAGGAATATGTGCTGCCCTCAGCCTGCCACCACCACCCCATTTGAATTTGCTGCTATCTATGAAGGACCTTGAGTAGAATTTTTGTGAACAAATTTCTACCTTGAGCAGAATTTTTGTGAAAAAATTCTTCTTAAAGGGATTCCGTAGGTGCCTTAATTTAAAAATCTTTAAAAAACAAGACAGATAAGTGCATGGAGATCTGTTACTCGATATCAAATATGCAGGATAAACACTGATGTGGTGGTGTGCTCCAAGCTAATCTTAGGTTGGTAGCTGAGACACCTGGAGCATCCAGCAGCAGTGCTCACTGCAGATACAGCACTGATGGCTGGCACTGGAGATTTTTAAGGTTGTTTGTAAAGTTATGTACACTTGCTCATCCAACAGGTGTTATAGGTGGTTTTTAGCTAAAGAGTTCATTTCATCATCTTGGTCATCATCAGGGAGAGAGTTGGATTCAGGAGGGTTTCAAAGATAAAATACTGGGCACTGTCAGCTGATGCACACTGTTCCAGTGTTACATATTTCTTGTCTTGTCCACAACAGAGAATATTCATCCTAAACCCCAGCCCTTTCTCAGCAGCCAGTTTCCCTGGAAACAAAGCCAATGATTCACTGAATTGGCCCAGGGTAACTATGGAGCCATACTACTGACTTAATTTGAGGCTAAATTCTGATGTACCTGGAAATAGAACTGGTGCTAGCAGCATTATGATCTCTTATTGGAATCTTCTTTCACCTCAGGTAGCTAATCCATGGCCAAAGAAATCCCCACCCCACACTTTGCCTCCTCCTGGGTTCAGGCCCCTGGCTGTCTTCTCTGTTGAGTGATTAAAATGCAAGGCATATCCAGTGATATGAAAAGATTTGTCTGTGTTCCTGAACCATTGCCATGTTGCCCCAGGATAAGGCTTTTTAGCACGTCTGAAAGAGGGTGTGTGTCTCTTCTGCTAACCAGGACACATTAAAGGAAGATTTCTCTCAGAAGTACCTTAATTCCCCTCCATATTTTTTTTTTAGAGAGCCAATCCCCTTATATCCTATTGAAATTAGAGTTATATTAAACTAAAGTTAAATTAAGGCATATCTACAACAAAGTTTCAGTGAGGATTACAGCACCAAAATTTGACAGACCAACAAATCCTGTCCTCCTGCCCTGTTATCACCTGGATGCTTGCCCAGGCTTCAGGCCTGCCCTTGCCATATGTCCATATAATGCCTTTATTCAATTCTCCATCCCCAACAGAGATCCCTTAGCAGGTCTTTCATTTCTTACTCTCCATTCTCTCAGCTCTGAATTAGAGGAACGATGGTTCAGCACTTCTTTTTTGTGGTTCTTTGCTTGCTTTGTCACCTGCTTTTTGTAGCAGTAAAATACTGTTTAGCTTCATGTCAGCCATGAGTTAAAGTTGCTCTGCTCAATCCAGGATGCTCAAGAGGGAATAGCCAAACAATAAAGCAGAACATGATCTGTGTTTAGCACTTGGATTTGCTCACTTCAGCTTGTAATCTGTAGCTGCTTTTTCATGATGCTGCTAACAAATATCAGCACTAATTGAGCATTATTTCCTGTGAGTTTTTGATAGGCCAAATATTTGGAGTTTATAGTACTTTTTAAGTCAATTTATTTGTACAAAAGTTCAAGTTCTATCTTGACTCAACACTGCTCTCAATAAAAGCCAAAATGAGAAATACTTCTAATTAAAATGTCATCACTGTCATCTAAATTGCTGCCCATCTGAATCAGGCTGAAGTGCAACCATGTGTTGATATGCAGAGATAGAGTTTCAGACTCTGCAAGCTCAAACACTTCTACATATTTCTGTATCAGATTCACTTATTTGGTTGCTTAAAGTTTGCTTCTCCACGCTGTAACAGCTGGAGAGTTGCTTTGCTTTAAAGAACATAAAATAACTGGGAAAAGTATCTGGAACTGACATACACACACATGAAATTCTGCCATGCTCTCAAGGCACCAGCCAACACCAGAATGGCTGCCATGGCATCTCAGCACCCTGACTCTTGCCCTGCTTGCCAAAATGAGCCTTGCATGAGTGCCGCATCTGGTGTCAGCCACACTGTACTTTGGATCTGTGCCTGGCCACCACCTGGAAGAAAGGCTGTAAATTAAAGCCTGGAACTGAAAGGCATTTGATTTTGTGAGCTGTAGGGAACATAACGTTCTGTTTGTGTCTGCTGCTCTGAGTGTTTCACATTAGATAATAAAACTGAAAGGACTGCATGTATCTAAATCTGAACTAACTACTTCATGATGGAAATTTTTATAAATTAGTCAACAGCAGCTAGCAGTCAAACCTAATGGCAGCAGATGGACTCCATGGTGTCTATTCCAAACCCTTTGCTACTCTGCTAGTCCCTTCACATTCCACTCTTGTTGCAATCTCTTTGTTTAAAACAAGCACAGTTGCCTTCTTTTTCCTGATATTTGCTCAGCTGCTTTTCCCTGAGGGTTGCATTGCAAGGGGTTGCAAAGGCTTAATCTGTGCCTGGACCACTGGGTCCTCACTGCCTCCCTGTCCTTCCAGAATACTGGCTCTTGGAGCAAACACCCAGCTTCACATCTGTATCCTCAGATTTGATGTAGGATTTTCTCAGCACTGCTTTTCTTTTTTGGGAGGTTTCTCACCTGTCCTCTGTAGTTGCATCTACATTGCCATCTGCCCTAGAATGCCAAGTACCCTCACTGTGGCCTGGAATCTTCCCTTTCTCTGCATTGTATCCTTTACACCAGAGGAGGGAATAACAGAAAACAGGCCCTGACATGCTGTTATCATTTAGCCTGCTGCAAATATGAAAAATGGACTCTGCAGCATCTCTTACTTGCCTGTTCATTCTTGGGCTTGCTTTGGGGATTTTTGGGGTGAGGCCATGGATAATTTGTACTGTATGCTGCTGTATGCATAGGTAATGTAGTGGGCAACTCATGCTCTCTTACAGAAAGTGCGATTTAAAGGTAATTTATGAAGCTTTGATAAAACCAGCATCCCTTTTCAGTTGGAAAAAAAATCAATTTTAGATTTTGTAATCTAGTGTTTCTCATTAGTTTATGATCCCACTGTAACAGAAGTGCAAGAGTTATTGAGGAAAAAAAGGAGAAATATCCATCCTCTCACCTACTGTGTGTTACATGTTCTGTGGTGTCCAAAGTCAAGACTGAAACCTAATTGTGCCTGGATCTGTAAAAACATGAAATGAGATCACATTACTGTCAGTAACCTGAATAAAAGATTACACCTGGGTCCGTTTTGGGGGCAGTTGGCAGAACTGAGTCTGAGGAGATTAAATGAGATGAATGCCAAGAGACTGGTGCAATAAGACAGCAAATCACTTCCAGGTATGAAGCACACATGGCAAAGGAATAAAGGATGAAAAAGGTTCAAGGTGAAACCGATCAAGCTGTTCTGGGCCTTCACCAGAGGGATAAGGAATTGAACCTGGCAGTAAATCTAGCATCAAGTAGGACTTACCCAAAAGAAGCATGAAATAATTTGGAGGCAGAAGTATCAACTCAGATAAAGAAAATTATTTTATGAGTTGAGTGACATGTAATTCAAGAGGATTACAAAGAAATAATAGGGCAAAATGTAACCTCCCCTGCTTCTAACAAGCAAGCTCCCTTCTCAATATGGCTTTTTATGCTTTGCTGCTACCCAGATATGCAGGTAAGGGCTGTGTCTTCCACTCTGATACAGCTCAGTGCCCAGTAATTTGCCACAGAATTTAGAGAGCAGTTGGTTAAAAAACTTGGTCTGGCTCTTTATAATAAGGAATGTCATAGGCAGCATCACCCTTAAGCATCATAACTGGATTGTATCTTAATTAACAAAGTTAAGTACCTTACAGCATGAGTCCAGGTCAAAATTAGTGAAGAGAATTTAAGAGAAGGGAAGAATCTAAGATTCTTGAATAATGAAAGGACAATCATAGCAATCAAAACCCACTGGTTTTCCTGTCATAAGCATACAGTTATTACACTGATGATCCTGGATCTGGTCGTTCAAAGCATATGGACAAGAGCTCCACCAAAACTCCATTTAATTAAAATTTATTGATTATTTTTCTGAACTCTTAAATACTTCTGTGAAATTTGCACCCCATTAGTTTTCACTGAAATGGTTTAGATGACACAATAATCAGAGAAGGGTTTTTTTTGAGAAAAGTCTACCTTTTTATTTTAGTGTTACTCTGTTCCTGAAGAACCATAGCCAACAATTTCTTCCATATCTCTGGATATGGAGCCAAAACCAGACAACATGGAAAGAAGGAGCTAATGTGAGATTTGATACTTGTAAGGATGGATCACCATTGACTATGTTGACTTTAGCTTCATTATTGAGCTCCTATCTGCTTTCCTGTAATACCATAAATCCCCAAGTTTTAACCTGGCCTCTCAAGGCTGTAAAAATATTTAATTATTAGACAGGAGGTCAATCTTTGAAAACAGCTTCTTTCCTCTGAATCATGCTTACAGTGTACATCTCTTTCACAGGACTGGGTACAGAAGGATTCCAACCTCTCAACTTCCCCTTCCAGTCCTGCAGGGTGTGTGAGGAGAAGAGCAGAAACAGGAGTGGTACAGAAGGATTCCAACCTCCCATTTCCACCTCCCAGTCCTGCAGGGTGTGTGAGGAGGAGAGCAGAAATTGCTTTCTGTCTGCACAGGCTGGCCTGGCCAGGCTGCCCAGTATGGGTGGCTTTGTGCCAAATCCAAATCTGCAACAGAAACTGCTGCACTACCTGGCATGGAAACCTCAAAGGTGACCTCCTGCTTAAACTAAATATTAGTATAGACTTGCCCTGTGTTCCAGATGACAAATTAATTTGTTTTACTCGATTTTCTGTGCTTATTGATTTTGTAGAGGTGTAATAGGAGAGCAGGAGTTTGCAGACCTTGTTTCCAAGCCATGTTACGACAGGCTCTGTGGCAAATGAGCCTTCCAGCATCTGACTGCCAACCACTGAACTCTGAGAGGACACAGCTGGCCTTTGCCAGGTCAAAAGACCAGGAAAACAATAATAAGGGTATCTAACAGAGAGCAGCACAGCTCCTTTTGCCTTTTTCTGGTAACTATCCAGAGGAGGAAGGTGGAACGGAAAGGGGAACGGAAAGGAAAAAGGAAAGGGAAAGGGAAGGGAAAGGGAAAAGGAAAGGAAGTAGTAAGGGCACAGCTTTTTTCCTGTCTCAAGAGGGACAGTGAGCAGCAGCCATCACTGCTCTAGCACTTAATGATACTGCTCAGGTTGCAGAAGATTAAATTTGTACAATTGATAAGGGAACTAAATAACATCATAAACTGAATTTTTTGCTTGTGGCTAGTAACTTCATGTTTCATACACACAAGTCCTTGTTTTACGTCAAATGTTGGAAGCAAGACATTTGAAAGGGGACAAAACCAAGGACCTTCAATTTTAAATTCCCTGGGGTTTTTTCAAATAGTGTAGCTTTAAATACCACTATGCAAAGCCACAAAAGCCTAAATTAATTGAAGACACTAGTGTTCAGCTAATAGATTTGGCTCAGTCATGCTTAGTAGGGACATAAATCTGTAAGTCAAAGACAACAATTAATCTAATTGAAAACACAATGTTAAATTAAGCATTGGGTTTGCTTGTTTTTAATTAGCCAGAATAAATTTTGAAAAATGCTCAGCTTACTTTGGATTTGCTTTATAACATAAAGCCCTACAAACAACACTCTCAGCACCCTCTCCAGATGGAAAAAAAATAACTTCTCTTCTGCACTAGTACTTTATGTATATTATGTTGCAAAGCAAAGGGTAAGTTCTCCAAGTGTGGATCACTCTTAAATGGGATTTATAAGGAAATTGGTGTGTAAAACACCATGATGTATTTACAGCACAGAATGCTCAGGAAGGTGAGTCCATGGATGAGGTCCACAGCCCATTAAAAAGAGTTGGTGCAGTAATTCCAGGGGTTTCAGCTGAGCTGAGGCTGCTCAATTTCACTGATACCTTTGAGGAAAAAAGGGGAAGAATAAGAATGTTCTATTAGTCTTCAACAGGAGAAAGAAGTAGAAAAACCCAAGAGACTGGTCACAATTAAGGAAGTGGAAGTTTTATGAGAAAGACTAAACTAGCAGAGTTTCTTGTACATTTCTCTCTCAACTTCTTAACCCAGCAACAGCAAAGCAATAGATGGATACCAAAGATTTGTCAAATTGACTCATGATTCTATTTGTGGCATGTATTCCTTTAAGTATCTATGGGCCTGTGAAAAAATACCAAACTTGACCACAGACCAATGAACAGTCAGTTACAAATCAAACAAATACCTTTTTGAGTCAGTTGGTTACCATCATCAAAAATCTGCACTTAATTGCTGCTAATTCAGTGAGAAAAAAAATTATTTTAATACTAAATCCTAGGATCTATTATTAAAGAACAGAGCAATCCTGCCTTCCAAACCCCTGTAATAATTGATGCCGAGAGATCAAAAATGGGGACATCAAATTTTAAGTGGAATATTAGCACCAATATACAAGCACCAAATAGAAACTCTATGGCCTTGAAAATGTAGTTTACCTGGAACACCACTGCGGCTCTGTGTGGATCAGCCAAATTCAGCAAAGTGCTCTCTGCTGTCCCTGTATCAATTAAACATTGCCAACAGTTTCATAAGAGAAAGTGGCACTTAAACATGGACATAATCGTTAATGATATGAAGCTATTCTTAATTACCTGAAGGTTCAGATTAGGTAATCTAAATGCTTCAGCACTGCAAACACAGGAGAAAACAAACCCTATCCATTTCCCTCACTGTGAGCTTTATTGAAATAGTCTGTCAGCCTGCAAAGTGTTTCTTCCTGTGAATGTCACTGTTTTTACAGCTATTGCCATCAAAGTCTGCTTCTACAGGTAATTTTCCTAATTAATTACTATTTTCTTTGAACATCATTTTAAAAAGAGAACACAGGACCTAGCAGCAGCAAAAAAAAAAAAAAAAGCAAAACAAAAAACATCTGAAACCTAAAAGAAAAGGAACAGAACATAAAATACATCATGAAATATTTACCTAAAGGAGCCACAAAAGTATCATCAGCTGACATTTACTCAGGCTTAGGAGTGTATATTACTGTTCAAGGAAAGAGGATGATTGCTGGATAAATCTTGCTTATGTGAACAGTCCTGCTTGGATCAGTCAGAGCTCTTTTAAGCAAGATGAATGCTTTTGTCATAGGTGTATTAACACCCAGGAAGGACCAGGATGTGCAATTTTGCTGTATTGAATTATTCCAGTGAAACACAGCAAGCCTTTCCATGGTGCTCTCACAGATCCTTTACCCTTCCCATACCACCACTAACTTATTTACCTTTCCTCCATGCTCCCTACACTTTTCAGTCATTTTCTGCTACACTAATCAGTGTTTTGCCCAGTCATCATTTGCCTACTCCACATTATCTATGCACTGGTAACCTCACTTTCAAATCTTGCATGTTACTAAGTGGTCAAAAAGAAGTCAGAAAGGCCTTATAAATGCATGAAATTGCAAGGATCCCAGTTTAAATAGAAAGAAATAATACATACTCTTATGAAGTTATTTTGGCAGAGACTCCAGGACATTCAGTTTCAATTCCAGGAGCAGGCCAAGTTCTTCAGAAGCATGTCACTGTCATATTTTCTGAAAAATCCCCTTGCCCAGGATTTCCCTCCTGGGAAGCTGAGAAGCCTCAGAGAAAAAGGAAAACAATATTATCTCATTTGCTTCTTTGGAATGTGGTTGGAGGTTGATTATCCAACATGCAAATTGTCATTTTGACTTAATGACCAATCATGGTCAGGCTGTATCAGATGCTGGAGAAAGAGGCAGGAGTTTTCATTATTATCTTTTAGCCTTCTGTAAGTATCCTTTCTGAATTCTTTAGTATAGTTTAGTATAGCATTCTTTAATATAATATGGATCATAAAATAATAAATTAGCCTCCTAAGAACATGAAGGCAGATTGATTCATTCCTCCCAACAATGCAGTCTCAGAAAACACCCCAGAAGCAGCAGGGCAAAATGAAGAACAGTAAGAAGTTGTTCAGAAATGGAAATTCAGGCAGTAGCATGGCAGAAGTCTACTCCAGAACACTTCACTACAATTACTCTACAAGACCTCCTCTTATTTGTGATCCAGACCAAGATAGAGAGTGAGAAAAGCCTTTAAAAGAACCTTAGAGTCGATAGTGCTTGTCCTTCTCCAGCTGATGTCAACAGAAACACTCACTGTGCCAAGGTCTGCTGCATTCCCTGAGATGCCTCTGTGCTGGCCTGGCCCCAACATCCACAGGCATGAGAGAAGCACAGGAAGCTCTGCACACTGCTTAGGAAGGTGTGAGTTGGAGACAAGGGAACTTCCTGGTTTATATGAAGTGAATTCATCATAAGATGTTCATTACATTCCTGCAAGCAGGGTCAGTTTCAGTTAAAGGTATTACACTTCTCCTTCTCTGCCATGTTCTGCTAAATCCGACTCTCCAACCTTTCAGGTGTTCAAAACCATCTTACAAGTGTGAGGAGGAATAAAGAAAATGAGCATGGCTTTTTCAGAATATGGGCTTTACTGTTATCAGTAATTCTGGGCTCATCCATCTTACAAGCATGACTACCTGCAAATAACCTGCAATTTGTGAACGAGCTGCTAGAATGCACTGGCTTTATTTATACCATCTTGTCAGAATTTATTTTAACTGGACTCATCAGTTCAACATAATTCTAACTGCCTCAGCCATCAGGTACCAGCAGTCTCTTTTCTAGGAGGTCTACCAATCTCCTAGAACCTTGGGGCATGAATAAAGCTCACAGGGAAGATAAATAAAGGAAGTCATTGGCAGTAAATATCCAGACCTCAGTTGTTAGCCACTCTCTTCTGCCCTTTCAAGGGAAATTTGAGCTGCTTTTGCAAGGAGAAGGTTCAGTGGTAGTCTCTGGATATCAATCACCCTCTGCTTATTTCAGCATTTCATTAAAGTTTTCCTAATTTTTCTCTAGTCCTGGAAGACAGTGCTCGTAAATTTTTCATGTAGCAGGAATCCCAGCCAGTCTATCAAAGTTTCTGGTAGGTCCCTTTCTGCAACCCATTAGACCCTTCTCTCTTGCAGTAGCTAGATCTGTTCCCAGGTCCCTAAAAATATCCTCTGTACATATATAATACATATATAAATATATATATACCTCTGGCCTAGCAACTTGCCTCACAACTTTTCACCATGCTGAAACTTTTGATAATTCTGATTTCTGTTTGAAAAACAGCCAGAAAGCAAAGGAAGAATCAGTGCTTTGAAGCTAAGAAAAAACACAAACAAGCCCCACCTGCTTTTGGTCAACCATCACTATGCGCAAGCTCCTGTCAGTGTAGGCACAAGTTCATCCAGCTCTTTCCCCAGCCCAAAAATGAGATTTTGGGATGAGATTTTGGATAATGCCAGTTCACTTATGCTCCCTACATGCTCTCAGAAGATATTAGATAACATGAGGCAGGTGACACAGGCAATAAATGTCATGCTTAATGAAAATTTGGGAGTTTTTCCATGTTTTCAGATGAGGTTCTGCCAGCATCTTGACTTAGTGGAGATGTCCTTTACATGTCCTTGTTTTATATGGCTTTACATTTGTACAGCAACACACTCTGCAAATGTAATGGCCATTTGTTCTGTTCATTGCTTTCCTGCCAGTTCCCTTAAAGAAATTCCTCTAAAACTCCTGGGTGAAAAGTTTTACTACAACCAATGGCTAGAAAAAACATAGATACATTATAAGGATAAATTAGTTTACTCAACACAGGTCAGAATTTTAGCATGGACAATTTCCTTACTAAAAACTGCAACTGTTCTCCCTTTTTGGTCTTTTTACTATAAATGAAAACTAAATGACAAGCAAAAGACAGGGAGAAAATTATCTTTAACTTTCTTACAGATACTATTAAACCATAATAGTCATTCTGAAAAAACAAGAATAGTAATTTTTGTTGCTTAAAAAAAATCAGCAATTTGGGGGTTATTTTAGTGCATTACAGAACTGATGTTTATGATCACAGAAATTAAACATTGCAAACTTAGTTGTTTACAAAATCTAATACTTATACAAGTCTGTGATCAGAATTTAATCCTAGAACACAAAAATAAGTAGCAAATATTCATAGAGGACCTTTTTCAAACAATTCAAGAATTATTAAAATATTGTTAAAAGCAATTTCATAGAATGAAACCACAGAATCATAGATTCCTCATCTAGGTTGGAAAAGACCTGTAAGATCATTGAGTACAACCATAAACCTCACACTGCCCTTTCTCTTTCTGGCCAACTCATAACCAGAGGAAAAAAGAGGAAAATTCACTAGCATTGTTATTAATTTAATATTTGGCATCATGTACTGTTCAGTATTCTTATTTTTTAAATTAACAATGATGGTTTTTCATTGTAAGGAATTAATCCAGCCATACTCAATAGAACCTTGCACTGATTTCCAAGACAATGAGTTGCTCAGCACTCACTGAATTCACTTGAACTGCCATAAATTCAAAGACTTGAAAGCAGTATCAGAGGAACCCTTTTTTCCTCTTTGTATTCCTGTAGATAGTACTTGGTAAGCCAGATCCATTTGTCACTGGTACAGTAAGGACCAGCAAGGGCTATAAAAATCAAGTTAATAACTTTTTGCCCATGACAGGTCCATCAGATTTGGAATCCATTTCATTCAATTTTTAGTGATGATCAAAATTTCTATTCTACTGAATTTCTTATCTAATCTCTCAAGAATTTTCTGGTCATGACTAACCTGTCATCACAAAGGTGTGGTAATTAAAGGCCTTGTTTTCACAAAATTATTACAATTCTGACGCCATGCAACAAAAGCAAAAAAAGCAATTTATTTGCAAACTAGAAGTTAAATACCTTCACATAAAGACTAGAAAACAGCACTGCCTTATTGTGAGGTGTAATTTTACATATTTCTATAACGGCTGCAAACAATGCAATTAATTTATTTTCAGACAGTAGGAGAAGGGGGGAAAAAAGCAAACAAATAAAACCCATGAACAGTCATTTTCTGTCTGGACTAAAATGTTGCCATTCAGAGTAAATAGATGCTATTGCACATTTAGTGATTTATTCATCAGCACTACCCAGGGAGGGCAGATTTCATTAATACAGACAAAACAAGCAAGACTGTCAGCATTATGTTTTGCTGAAGATATATATAAGAAATAAGTCTTAAGTTTTATTTATTCCATTTAGTTTGGGAGAAGAATATGAGCATATTACTATACAGCAAGTTTGGAGAATTCAAATATGAAGTGAGTATATGAAATCCCTGCAGAGGGTCTTGCAAGTTATTAAAGTAACACAGAATAAATGTTTTTTCCATATGAGAAATTCTTGTAACTGCTAGACAGTGAACTCAGAAACAAATTCTAATTTCTAAGGTTATATTGCTCTGTCTGTCTGGTAGTAACTTTCTGCATTGTTTTTTCACTTTAAAGATTTACCTTAGCTCAGCTATAAAGAAGTGAATTAAAGAGTATAACAAGACCTTATTTATTTCCAGCTACCATCCAAACTTGTAGACTGGATAGCAAAGGATTATCTGGTAGTGCTTACCACTTTTGTTTTATTTCCATTACACATCCAATCCTGCAGATATTATAAAACATAATAAGGGACAAGGCTGGAGAATCACATTAAGATGCAATCTCATGAAAGGTTAAGATGCCATGAATGGAGATGCAGTGTTTATTAAGGACTTGGGATCATAAATACAATTATTCACAAACAAAACCCATTCATCAAAAGTGAGCTGCGATTGAAACTGCATTTCAGTGGAGCCCAGCTCTTCTGTGTAATGCTAATAAATACATCAATATATTGAATTTGGATTACAGTGGGAAGAGAAAGTCACAGACTATGGCAGGAGTGGGCTCAGTACCTTGTAAAACTGCACCTGCCATTTTTTGGTACAACTTTATTACAGAATAGATTTCACTTAGTAGGTTTCCTCTCAGACAGATTGAATTTGGCTTTGTTTGAGGATGATTAAAAACCAAGCTGCAAACTGGGACTCAGTGATGCCACTGCTACCTGATACAAGAACTGTGCAAGGATTTAGCCTGGCTTTGCAGGGCAGGGGCTCCATGGGCAGTGTTGGCAAAACCTCTGTGCACCCTGGGTGTTACCTTCAAATGCAAGGTGAGGCGACCTGGTTCCAAGGAAACGGCACGGCAACCCAAACTCTCCAGGGTCACTCGGGCCAAGAACACACGCAGACACCAGTATGGTGGACGGTTCAAGACCTTTATTGTCCCATCTCGTCGGGTTTTATACTCTGCTAGTTTTTCTCTACGTCAGGGGGTCTTACCTTACTGTAATTGGTTAGTAAGGGGTAAAAAGTTACAAATGTTAGGGGGGACTACATTCTTGGGTGATCCTTTATCACTAGGTGTTAGGAGGAGAGCAACTCTACTGCTTTCCATGACATCGCGAGATTTTCCGAGCGCCTAACCCTATTCACTACATCTCCCCCCCTTTTTTTGCAAATGAACGAAGTAGTCATATACATAGGTACTCAGATGAGGCATGAGGTTGTTGACAAAGAAAGGGGTTTGGTAAACTTGAGTAGAAAATCTTGTGACTGGCAGTGTTCCCTGGTCGAATTCACAGGAGTTGTTGCCGGCCTATGAACAGGATGTTGGCCCTGTCTGAATGAATGAGACTAGCTTGTTCAGCAGGCATGGTCCGAAGGTGACAGCTAAAAGCAGCATTGCCAATGGACCTATTAGGGTAGAAATCAGAGTGGTTAGCCATGGTGATCGATTGAACCAGGACTCGAACCAGCCCTGTTGGGCTTCTCTGTCTTTCTGCCTCTGAGCCAGTCTGTTTCGGAGTTCTGCCATGGAGTCTCTCACAACTCCCATGTGGTCTGCATAGAAGCAGCACTCCTCCTTCAAGGAGGCACACAGGCCCCCTTGCTGCATGAACAGGAGGTCTAGACCTCGCCTGTTCTGCAAAACCACTTCTGAGAGTGAGGAGACTGACTTCTCTAGAAAGGAGATGGATTTCTCGATCCTTTGCAGGTCCTCGTTGATTGTTGCCTGCAGCTGTGACAGTCCTTGGTGCTGGGTCGCCAAGGCTGAGACTCCTGTGGCCGTTCCAGCTGCTCCTAGGCCCAGCAGCACTGCGATAGTTATACTTGTTACTATTTCTCTTTTGTGAAGCCGGCTGGGTTCCTCAAAAAGGGGGTACACTTCTTCATCTGTGTGGTACAGGAACCTAGGAACAATCAGAACTTGGACACAAAAGTCGTTAGAGTCATCGAATTTGGCAAGGAAGACACAGGGACTCACTCCTGATCGCTGGCAAACCCACATCTCAGATGCGGATGGGACTACCCACTTATTGTTTTTTCCCGTTGGGTTTGACAACTTCGGTGCAGACGTTGCCTTTCCGCCTAACTAGGGTTGCATTGCCAAAGCATCTGCCCTGGCCTGTGACTTGACTCAGGGTGATTCCTTTGCGGGGGGTGTCCCATCTACATTGGTTGGGTGCGTCTGCTGTGGAGTAACTGAAGGGAGTGTTTAAAGCGACTCCTTCATAAAAGGGGGGTTCGACATCGTAAAAAAGCCAGCAGGATTCGGTTAGGTTAGGGTTAGATTCGTTCAGGGATAGGAAGGTAGCTTCTAGCATACGAAGGATTGGGTCTAAATCTGACTTGGCTAAACGGTCTACCTGAAAGGCTTCTACATGGCCGATCGAGATATCAGCGACCCTTATGGGTAAGGCTTTGGGGTGGGTCGCGTTTCTCCCTTTCGGCACGCTTTTAATCACTTTGTTGGGTCCAACCGCTCAGGGTGCCGACGGTTGGAGCCTAATAATTCGCACGTTCACCTTTTCTTTTGACCCTTGAAGGACTACTGTCCATGTTCTGCCTGTCGCCCAGCTAGGGTGACGTGGCTGTAAAACTGTCATGTTGTAGTCTGTGCATTTCCAAAATTTGGGGATTTTATGGCGATATTGATGGAAGTTTTCAGGTATGAAGAAGGGTGTTTTGCAACCAGTGGGTGCCCAGGTGAACTGTAAGAATTTGTCGGGCTCCTGTGGATCCCACCCAGGCCCCGACGGTCTGGCATCTGTGACAATGGTTTCGCAGCCCCAGTGCCCACAGTGTCCCCACCCTGGGTGATTGCAGTAGCTTTTCCCAGGGTTTGAAGCTGGGCACCAGTAGGATAGGTACATGTGTGTGGCGTGTGTGGAATGGGGGTCTACCTTTGGTCGTCCTGGAAACAGGTTGGTGATGCGGAGCACGAAGGATGGGGTGTTCGGTGTGGTGATTTCTTTGAGCACCTTGTCACTACTAAGGTGTTGCATGACCCACCTGAAGGGCTGATGGGGGTAGTGATCTGGGCTGGCTTGCCCTCTGGCAACAAGCCCCAACAGCAAAATCACACAAAAGCACCGTTGATGCTTGGGTCTCACCCGTGCGGGTCTCTCGGGCGCTGCCTGACGGCTTGGTGGTCTGTCGCTTACCTCTGGAATGGGGATGTACGCGTCACAAGGACGTCCCACGAGCATGTCCTGTAAACAGAAACTCGCAACTCTCATCATCATTTTGCTCGCTATGGAGGTCCGGCTTAATTGACTTAAGTGGACACCACCTAGTTTTGCTGTCCTTTTTGACAGCTGCGTACCCTCGCTCCGTGAGCATCAACCTCCAGCCCCGTTCCTATTCGCCTAGCTCGTTTCTAATTACAACCTGCGGGCCCTCCTCTAGCATTCGAGTGACCCAGTGTTTTTGAATGGGACTGTTTGTTTCATCTCCCCTAGGGAATTGGTTCAATGCCAGCAGAGCGGTTGCCAGTATACATGCCTGATCTCCTGGGGGAATGGCATTGGCAAAGCCTTCTGCTTCCACCAACACTTCTATCTTGGTTTTCAGGGTCTGATTTGCTCTCTCGACTATGGCCTGCCCGGTACTGTTATACGGGATACCTCGCACTAATGTGATGCCCCATTTTGAAGCGAACTCTTGTACTGGTTTAGAAATGAAACTGGAACCATTGTCAGTTTTGATCTGTTTAGGGATACCAAGCCAGGCCATGGCTGTCAGCCAGTGCTGAATTGTGGCCTTGGAGTTTGTTTTGGCGCGCTGTGTGGCTATGATCATTCCACTATAAGTGTCTACTGTCGCTGCAAGCCGTGCTCGAGGCTTCAGCAGTTCGCACCAAGTGAAGTCCAACTGCCAGATTTCTGAGGGCTTGAGACCTCTCGGGTTGACCCCGTAGGTCCACAGGGGTGACTTCCGGCAATGAGGGCAGGTGGCTACCACATGTTTCGCGTCCGCTGTCGGTATTCCGCATCTCTTCGCCAGTGCTTTGGCTCCGATGTGGAGCGACTCGTGCAGTTGACGAGCTTCCTGCAACGTCCAGACGCCTTGCGCTGCAGCGTCCGCTTTGTCGTTGCCGATCTGGAAGTAACCTTTGACTGGGTCGTGGCTGTTGATGTGGATGACTGACACGGTGCCCTGTTGCGAGGAGAGTGCTTCTTCTAGCGTTAGGGCTGCTGCTGAAGTCGACACTCCTGGTCCTGCCATGGCTAGGCAGAGCCTTGCCACGAATATAGAGTCTGTTACAATGTTGAGGTGTTCTTCTTGGAAGAGTCCGCACGCCAAGATGACTGCTGCTGCCTCCAGCTGTTGCACCGACAGTGTGGGGTCACACGCTTTGACGCAATGCCATTGCTCTCCTGCCTGCCACACTGCTGCTGCGGTTGAGGTCGTGGAGGATGCGTCTGTGAAGACCGTTGGTCCTGGCTGCTGTCGACCCATGACCTTTGGTGGCATGTCCATGTCGACTACGGTCAGCAGCTTAGTCCAGGGTGGCTTGGAGGAGTAGGAGATTTCTCCTCCGAAGCTGGTGAGAGCGAGGGCTAGGTACTCCGATATTGTGGTTGACTCCGTGGTCAGTTGCTTGCGGAAAGGGAGGTGGATGCTTGTCGGTTCTGTTCCTAGGTGTCTCAAAGCGAGTTTCCTGCCCTTCATGATGAGGTTAGCAATGCATTCTATTCCTGGGGAAAAGGCACGGGCAGGTCTTCCGAGCACCACCCATTGAATGGGTCGGGCCTTTTCAGAAGGTCCTTGGGCTAGTGCTCCCACTCCCCCCTTCAGTGTAAAGTTGACGTATAGGTCCAGCGGCATGGCTGGGTTCCACCTGGTGAGTGTGCCAGTGGCCATCTGGCTTTCGATGAAGTTGAGGGAGCTCATTGCCTGTGGTGTCAGCTTCTTGGGATCCCAAGGGTTCTTTCCTTTCAGGAGGTCATATGGAGGATCCATGACCTCGGGGGGAACTAAGACGATGTTGCGAAGCCACTGCAGCGATCCCACCAGGCGTTGCACGTCGTGGAGTGTTTCGATGTCTCGACAGACCTTCGCCTTGGGGGGTGTCACGTGGGAGCTTGTGATCCCCACTCCCAGGAAGGTCACGCAGGGTCCTCTCTTGATCTTTGCGCTCGCGATCTCGAAGCCGTTGGCCTGAAGGGTTTCTGTGATTGTGGACACCAGGTGATCCACTTGGCTTGTCGATGGTGCAGCGACTAAGATGTCGTCCATGTATTGGATGATGGTTGCATCAGGGTAGGAGTGTCGGACTGGCGTCAGTGCTTTGTCCACGGTGATTTGGCATATGACAGGGCTGTCAACAAGACCTTGTGGAAGTACCCTCCATTGGAAACGAAGGTTGGGCCACTTGCCGTTTCGAAACACCACGGAAAAGGCGAACCGTTCTCTGTCCTTGAGGTGCAGGGGTATTGAAAAGAAACAGTCCTTGATGTCTAGCACTGCGCACGGCTGCCCTGCAGGGATGGCTGAGTTCGCGGGGAGCAGTGTCTGGACTGGACCCATGGGTCGGATCATCTTGTTCACTTCTCTCAGGTCGTGGATGAGGCGACAGCCTTCTCCAGACCTTTTGGGGATCACGAATACAGGGGTGTTCCACAGGCTGACGGAGGGTTCTATGTGACCCTTTTGCAGTTGGCGGTTGACCAGTTCCAGCAAGGCTGCCATTCGAGGCTCTGTCAGGGGCCACTGCTCAACCCATACGGGGTCTGATGATTTCCAAGTTAATTTGATTGGCAGCGGGGGGTGCACAGCAGTGGCCCTTAGGATAAATTTGTGATCCGGAATCCTAGCAAGGAAAGAACATCCCTTCCCAACAGGGGTGGGGAATTTTGCAAAATGTAGGGGTAGATTGCTACTGTCTGTTCTGGTCCCTCTTTTGTGTGAAGTGTTAAAGCCACCAGCTGGGTGCTTTTCCATGCCCGGGACTGCCCTCCCACTCCGTTCACTGGAGGGACTTCTTTGAATTGCCAATGCCCGGGCCAATATGCTTGGGGAATAATTGTGCAGTCTGATCCTGTGTCGGCCCAGAACTGAAACCCTCTGACGTGGGGATCCTGCCTGCCGTAAAGGCGGCAAGTCCCCTGCACCATCAGGGGTTCCTTCCCTATTCTCATGGCCAGGGCCACCCAGGGATCCCGCGCTGGGGTGTCCCCTGCTGTTCCTGTGACACCGGCGCGGCTTGTGGCGGTGGGGGGTGTGAAAGCATTACTGGTGGTGTTGTGCAGTTCTGGCATTGTGTTGTAGGTGGGGATGTAAAATTGACTGCTTCCTGTAGGGGCGTGGGGTATGAGGGTCCCATGCCCCACTGGGGGTTGCTGTAGCTGGGCCTCTGCACATTCCAGGCGGGAGGGGGCTGAGCATGGCCCGGCCACCCCCTCCCTCTGCCGTTTCCCTGAAGCCTGGATCTGCATTCCTTAGTTAAATGCCCCTTTTTCCCACATGCCCAGCATGGTCCCCTAAGTCCTCCCTGGCGTGGTGGAGCAGCTGCTGATCGGCACCTTGGCTGGGGGCAGTTTACTGCCACGTGGCCTGCCTGGCCACACTTAAGGCATGCCATCATACTGGTTATTGCGGTGTGGACTGCTGCTTGGATGGGAGCAAGGTGTTCCTCCTTTTCCACGTGTCTGATCATGTCTGCTATGTTGGCCCCAGGTGGCAGTGATCTTAGAATGTCCTTGGTGGCTGAGTTGCATTGCTGGCGTAGGCAGTCTGCCAGCACGGGACCCTTAGCTTCTGAGGGTAATGAGGAGGAATCTAACGCTGCCTGAAGCCTGTCCACAAACTGAGTGAAGCTCTCACTTTCACTCTGTCTTATGGTAGACCACTGTGAGGGTTTGGCTACTACTTTGGCAGTAGCACGGATGTCTTCCCGGGCAGCACGGGTGGTTGTCATAACTTCATGGGCCCTTAATCCCTCAGCCCGGGTCTGGGGGGTGATCATAGTGGGGTCTCTACCCATTAATCTCTGTATACTGGAGCCGTGTAGTGGATGGTCAGGTCCCGTTCTCTGGGCTAGCTCCTTTGTGCATTGATCCTCCCACTCTTGTTTAAAAACAATCATTCCTCCTCCATCAAAGATCATTCTGCACATCTGTTTAATGTCAAAGGGAAGCATGTCATCTCCCCCAAAAACGCCGTCAACGAGTGTGGTAACCATGGCGGAATTAATTCCCTTGTCTGCAATCGCTTTAATAATTGCCTGTACCTCTTTTGGATTCACTGGAGAATAGGTCCTTCTTTGGTTTTCGCCTGCCCCCCCACACGGACAGGGAACACTAGCTTGGCTGAAGGGGTGTATTGGGCGCAGGCTATCTTTATTTTTCGCCAGTCTGTGAGTGGGGTCCAGTCTTTCTCTGATGACCCCTTCACCCATGTGGGAGCGCTGCGACTAGAGATCTTATATGCTGCTGCTCTCTCTCTGTTAAGGCTGGTATCCGAACCGGAGCTTTCCGACTCCCTCTCAGACTCGTCCCGGCTCGAGTCTGAGTCGGAGTCGGATGTGGAATGGCCGAGCACTTCCGCGCTGCTCTCCCTTTTTCTTGGGCTCCGACCCCACCCCCTCCTGCGGGGGGCGGACCCTTCCCTCCACCTGGGGTCTCCCCGCCTCCTGCTGGGGGAGGTCCTTGCCTTATATGGGCTTAATTTGAATAGAGCACTCTGAGTGGTCTATTCACCGCGGGGACCGCCCCCCCTCCCCCTTCTCCCGCGCATGCGATGTTAAGTGGGCTGAGTCCATTTCCGCCCTTTGTCTCCTCTTCTCTTCCGCCCTGACCACGAGGCCGGCCGCCATCTTCGAGCCCATACGGCGGCGGAGAGATTGCATCGATCCGGGCGGTTTCTGACCATCCCGCCGCTTCCCACGCCTCCTCCGTCAGCCCCCCCCAAAAACACTGTGCCCGTTGCCCTGCCTCCTGTGTCGGGTCAGCGATCGGCGGGGGGGGAACGGGTGGAGGGGCCGCGGTTTTGTCGAGAGGCTCCGAGGGGGGGCTGGGGTCTGGTGGGCTCCGCGGGGGGGGTTGGGGGGTCTCCCGGGGCTTTTGGGCTTGGGCTCGGGGGGAGGTGGGATGCGCCTAGCCCCCACACATCCCCGTCTGCAATCTGATCACTTTCCGTGGTGGTCTGTGTCGCTGCCCCCACCCCTAGCTGCGGAGTGGCTATTAAACAACTTCTGGTAGCTTTCCAAGCTTCCTGCTCTTGTCTGGCTTTTTGTAGAGCCTGAATGACTCTGCCCCATGATTTTAGGGCTTTCCCCGAGCCTGAACACATGGTATCCTGGGCCAGGGTTTTCGTACAATTATCCCACACCTCCAGGTGTAAAATATCCACGGGGCTCTCTATAGTCCCCAGCTTAATCAATCTCGGCAATGCGAGAGTCATATCCTTAAGCTTACAATCGATTACCCATTGTGCATGCATTTCATTCACTACCTTTGCGATCGCCTCCATGATTCGAGGGCGTCCCCTCCGCTGCACTAGGCCAGCTGTGCAGCCGCCGTCCTCTCTCCAGGTGGATTCCCGTTCCCCGGGCGCTGGTTCGATCCCGGGTGTCGACACCAATTGTTACCTTCTAATGCAAGGTGAGGCGACCTGGTTCCGAGGAAACGGCACGGCAACCCAAACTCTCCAGGGTCACTCGGGCCAAGAACACACGCAGACACCAGTATGGTGGACGGTTCAAGACCTTTATTGTCCCATCTCGTCGGGTTTTATACTCTGCTAGTTTTTCTCTACGTCAGGGGGTCTTACCTTACTGTAATTGGTTAGTAAGGGGTAAAAAGTTACAAATGTTAGGGGGGACTACATTCTTGGGTGATCCTTTATCACTAGGCGTTAGGGGGAGAGCAACTCTACTGCTTTCCGTGACATCGCGAGATTTTCCGAGCGCCTAACCCTATTCACTACACCTGGGATGGATGTTCTTACCAAGAGGGCAGCTCTATTTCTCACACAGTGCTCCTGAAGAGAACAGAGGCACAGCTGGCAAGGGAGACCCTTCAAATCAATGCTCTTGAAGCAAGAAAAATATAGCAGTCTGCAAAGAATATCAGCAAGAATAAACTCTCAGTTTAAATGCACACATTTAGAAATAGCCTGATGCCTGCTTCTCAGAGACAGAGATACTTTAGTCATTAATACATGTTAAGGGAGCTTCATGTGAAATTTTTCATATATATATATATATTTATATTTATATATTTATATTTATATATACACATGTAAACCTGGCTCACACCAAAACACTGTTTAAAAGGCTTGTTCTCATTTCAGTTATTGAACTGTGGCTTGGTGTACTAGCTTATTTAAAAACTGTAGTCTCATTGCTTCAATAGCCCAAGAACCAGCTGACACCATTCCCTGATCACCTGTAGCCCACTGAGCTCATGGAAGTCAGACAGTCTCTGTGTATTGCAGTTCATCTCAGAGAATGAGGCTAAAAATTCTTTTTTTCTCCTGTGTAAAGAACTTGTGTCTCTAGTGACACTTAATGTTCCAGGGAACATCAGAGCTGAATGGTCCTGGAGAATCCTCTGTGTCAAGGGTTCTGGCTGCTTAAATGGGAAATTTGCAGGTGGGGAATGCTTTGGGAAGGTCACAAGGGTGACTCAGACATTCTGGTGTACCACCTAGATGACATTTAGCAGCAACTCTGCCAGGTCCTTCCACATTAACAGCATTGTGTTGGCGAGGACAATAAAATTTAAAAGCCCCAAGTGTCACCATGATATTTTCTGAAAAGTCCCTTTGCCAGGATTTTTCTCCTGAGAAGCCTCAGAGGAAAAGAAAAACAATAATTATTTACTGCTGTGGAATGCAACAGGTGGATCTTTGACTGGTCTCATGTGGTTGTTTTTAATTAATGGCCAATCACAGTCAGCTGGCTCAGACTCTCTGGTCAGTCACAAGACTTTATTATCATTCCACTCCTTTCTTTGCTAGACTTTTGATGAAATCCTTTCTTCTATTATTTAGTATAGTTTTAATATATCCTTTTCTTTTAATATAATATATATCATAAAATAATAAATCAGCTTTCTGAATCATGGAGTCAAGATTCTCATCTCTTCTATCATCCTGGAACCCCTGCAAACACCACCACACCCAAGAGCTTCAGAAATGAGCTCTAGAGGGAGATGCCTGCATGCTGCAGCCCCAGACACTCCAGCCTGCTTTCTTTTTTGCTCAAGCTTTAGTCACTGCAACTCCCAGGGGAAAATTCATGAGAAGAAACTCATCTGTCACACTGCACTTGACAGTCCTTGACTTTGCTTGCAGTGGCTCCTGTTGGAAAGCTAATGCTGCTTCTCAGGGCAAAGATGGCATTGCCAACAAAAGAACCACAGAACCACACAAGCTGCTATGCACCTGACAGCTCCTTGAGAACCTGTGAAAGGATGAAACAGGAAGGAAGACATCCAGAGCTTCAAGAGTTTTGTAGCTAGTAAAATACAGGGTTTGTTATGTTATAACTTGGATTGGGAGAAACCATCTTAGGCCAGTGCAGCACCTGACAATACAAACAAAACTTACAATTTCCCCTGGATAAATTATTGCTTTTGACTTCTGGAAGAAAGTACAAGATTTTCAAAGCCTCTGGTGCAATTTCTCAAAAAACAAAACAAAACCAAACCCTGACTTTTCTTAAATTTATTCCTTTCCCTCCTTTGTTTCTCCTTATAAATGGTCCATGAACACAACTTTGACATCTTCAGCCATCACAACAGGAACAGGGTCTGCAGAAGAGGAAGGGACCACAGCACAAATATTTAGTTAAGACTCGTAAAGCACCATATTTCACTTTCCCATCACACCTTCTGTATTGGCTTATTTTACCTTAATAAAATTACTTAATTGTGTTTGCTAGTGGGAAGTCATATTGCTATGATTTCTTGTGGACAAATTTTTTTGCATTTTAATGCCAGGAAACAGAATTATTGATAGCAATGCTGATCAAGGCAGTGGCAGGTAGGGAATTGTTGAACCAAGTAATCTTATTTAGCCTAGTGAGGTCTGACACTACATTACATCTCTCTGTGTTTACCTTAGGGATAACATTTTAGTAATAAATTGTTGGAACTCTGTAAAGAGCATTTGTTAACAGGGCTTGGGGTCCATGGTAAATCTGAAGGATTTGAGATATGCAATTTCATGTTAGCCATTTTTTCTAGTATGATATTTGTAAATTTCTGTGAAAGCTTGGGAAAAAGTCCCATCATAAGCAAGCTGTATTTTATTTACTTATTTTCAGTGACATTGTGCTTGAAAAAAGCACCATTCTTCTGACATGCACAAAAAGTAGTGTTAGAAATAAATCAAGTCAAAGTAGCCCTTCTACTTTAAACAATCCAAATAAAGCCACACTTGAGGTCCTGGGTCAAGACTGGGACATCTCACCTTAAAAAATTTGGGACCCTATTTAACAAAATCCATGGAAGAGCACAAAAAATAATCAAAATTCTAGAAGAGATGAAATACACACAGTGAAAAACAGGAAAGCCTCTCAGTCTAGTCTGGACTATAGACAACTGAGGAGACAGCTGCAACTATTAAAGATTACCACAAAGAGGAAAAGAATAATATCTATTATGTTATATATGAATATATGTTATCTATATTCATATGTATATGAATATATATGTTACATATATTCATCTGGAGAAGGCCAAAAATCCATGGACAAGAATTTATGAGGACACTTGATTGACATGTTAAAATAAAATTTTCCTAGCCATAAATATAAATGAATTTAAAATATTTTAAATATTTCAAATATTGAAATTTGAATAAATTTGAACAAATTTAAATGTTTCACAGAGAAAGGAGATGGATTCCACTACCAGAAGCTTTGAAAAACCATAGAGAACCACAGTGCCCTGAGCAGCTGAGTAAAGACTACATAGCTTCCTGCAGTCCTTACTCAGTCAATTTTGATTATGATTCAGTAATATGAACTTCTAAAATGAGATTAATCTGTGAAGGTGGACTTGGGAAATTGACTGCACAACTTTTCTGCTCAGGGAAGCAAAGAGGACTAACACAAACAAGGAAAGAATGTGGCAGGAGTGCATGGGTGTGCAGCAGCTGGTTGGGTTCTCCAGTACAGAGATTCTGTTGTGAGTATGCCTTGGAACAAGAAACTACTAGCTTAGTTAATTCTTCACATTATCTATTTAGTACCCAAAAATTATTCTGGGCACCATATACACGCCAAGTGGCAGTGACAAGTGAAATAACCTTCCTCTCTGGAAGAAGGAGGCAAAAAATTGGAGTAATTTTCTTCTTCCACCACTCTGAAGCCAGGTAGGAGCAGAGAGTAGTTCTAACCTTATTGCTGTGGGGATTTCATGGCAGCAGACTCCAAATATGACTATTGATTTCCCAGACAGAGGATTCATAAAAACTTTTGAAACCCAGACAGATTTAATCTACTGCATTTCTTAGAAAATCAGTTAGCACACTGAAAGCTGCTTGATTATTCAGACACAGCCTATCTTTGGCAAATCCTTAGCTCATTTTCTATCCTTTTTTCTTTATCTCTGTTTCTTTAATTACAACTTGTCTGGTTCATATCCTTCACCCACAGCAATTATAACAAGCCTGTAACAGCCTTCATTATCTCTTCCTTCAAGATCTCTTTTAAGTCCTTGCCTTATGCTGAGGTCAGACTAATGACACCATCGTTGTCCAGTTCATTATTTTACAGTGTCACACAAGGTTGGACATGATATGGATTAGAACTAAAAATAAACACGAGGAAATACAGTGGGTAGAGCTGAAAGAGGAATATCTGGCTGCAACTGAAGGCCTTTCTAAAACTAAATTTTCATTCCCATTCCTTGAAACAAAATGTGCAAATACCCTAAAATAATATGCAGGCAATAAGCAGTTAATAAGTGTTTCCACTCTTCAAAAGAATAAATATTTCATGCTGCAAAACCCTGAAATAGAAATTAAGTTCAAACATGCAACGTGCAAGATCAACCTCTGAGCAAACACTCCAAAATTTTTATGAGCTCGGAACACATCAATCAAATAACAAAGAAGAGAATGACTGTTAAATTACAAAAATTACCAAGGAATGCAAAAAGAGGTTATGAAGACTGAACATAATATAATGACCATTTAGAAAAGCATGTCCTACTTATTACTTTTATATCACCAGTACTCTTACTGTAAAAAAAAACACTTTATAATAGAATTGGAAACATTATTACAGCTCGAGCAATGATGAGATTTCACATAGTGTTTTTACAAACTGATAAACTGAACTGAAACAAGTGCAAGGGCCTTTTAGGATGTTGATGGTAATTGAAAACCTGCTTTATAAGAGAAACTAAAAAAAAATTATCTGATTAGTCAACAAAACCAACCATTAAAAGGAAAATTCACCACAACCCCCCTTATCCCATCTCAACAAGCCCTGCTGAATAGTTTGGACCCATCTTTCCTGTAAGATCCCTTTAGGTACCAAAGCAGCTCCAAGGTGTCCCAGACCCTTCTCTCAGCCTGTCCCCATTACACAAGTGCTGCAACGCTCAGGGAATGTTCTGGTCTGTTCTGGACTTGCTCCAACACCTCCATGGTTGTGTTGGGGGCCACAAGGCCACACACAGGACTGCAGCTGGAGCCTTACCAGAGTGGAAGAAACAGGGTGAATCCCCTCCCTGAATCTGCAGGTCACATTTCTTTTGATACAGCTGAAAATACAGCTCCTGCCATTCTGTGCTGCAAGCACACCTTGCCATGTCATGCCCAGCTTGTCATGTCATCCACCAGTGCCCCCAAGTCTTCCCAGCAGGGCCTCTCAAATCCCTCACCTGTAGTGGTGTTCATGGGGTTCCTACAATGAGGGAAGAGATGAGGATCTGACTCCATGTTTCAGAAGGCTTGATTTATTATTTTATTATATATATATAATATTAAAACTATACTAAAAGAATAGAAGAAAGGATTTCATCAGAAGGCTTGCAAGGAAAGGAGAAAAATTATAACAAAAGCTCATGTCTGAGTGACAGTCTGAGCCAGCTGACTGTGATTGGCCATTAATTAGAAACAACCACATGGGCCAATTACAGATGCACCTGTGCATCCCACAGCAGCAGATAATCATTGTTCACATTTTGCTCCTGAGACATCTCAGGAGAAAAAATCCTAAGGAAAGGATTTTTCATAAAACATGTCTGTGACACTCCACCCTCCAGCCTGTGTTAGTCTGCTGAGGGCAGCTCCTCAGGGAATCCTGCTGACTCATTCCTTGCACAGCTGGAAGTTTCCTTTCTTAAAATTCCTTTAGTTTCTTAAAATTCAGGGTTCTGACTTTATTCTTTGCCTGGCCCCTATCACTTAGGACTGCAAACTCCAGCAGTGATCCCCCCAGCCCAGGCTGCTTCCAGCCCTGACATCACCAATCAGCTCAGGTTGGACCTCAGGTCCCATCTCACATCCCCTCTGGCAGGGCTATCACCTGGCTGAAGAAATTAAGATTTAGGGACACACCACTTGCCTACAGCACTTCAGTGAAATAGATTTTAATTTACACTTTAGTAGAAATTGACTGCTAAGACTAATTCACTGAATTTTCTCCTTTCTCTCCCTAAAACTTGATATATCAGAGAGAAGGATAGTGGGATAATGAAACCACTCAGTAATTTACTACAATTCCGGTAAGAATGTTGAATTGTCAGGAAAAGGACTTCTCGCACTTAAAATACCCTTAAAATACTTGATAAGATTGAGCTTCTAACAACTGGTTTAGATACTGAAGTTTCCAACTCAAATACAGTTATAAAAGGAAATAAAGGGAAAAAAAATTAATGTTTGAGAAGTAAAATTACAATTTGCCATGATTTGTGTCTGAATGTGAATCTGGGGCAAAACATTCAAATGTGAATGTGGTTGAGCACATGTTTAAATGTTGTTCACAATATTTAATGTTTTTCATTTGTTTTTTTAAATGTTTTTCATTTGTTTCAGTGCTGCTCTCAATAAGAATGCAATACTAACCTTTCAGATGAAAATCAGTGTGAACACATCAGTGTTAAGGGAGAAACATCAGCTTCTGCACAACCTGAGAAGGCACAATTTCACCTTGTGAATTTTTCAAGGACATCTCCAAGAGCAGATCATGGCCATGACAGCAATCAGACACACATTAGGCACATTGTTGTCAGATTAATTTTCACCTTGTCTTCTTGGGAAAACGAATGCAAAAATATTTACATCTTTAGTTAATGTTTTCATGGCAAAGGTCAATTATTTTTGTAAAATGAGATTTCACGTTATGGGTATTTTATGGTGTCATGCAAGAATTCCTTTTCCTGACAATTCAACATTCTTACTGAATTGTAGTAAATTCACAAGTAATTGAGCCTTAGGATAATATTAACATTATAACATCCATTCTTTGCTCATTTAATAAACATACAGATGTCTCTGTTGGCTGAGTGAACACATTTGGCTTTCAAGATTTTCCTGTCTAGAAATGTCCATTGATTCTTCAGTCTATAATTCAGTGAACACCTTACACATACAGAAATAAAGTTGTCTTGCTGATTACAGAATCACAGACTTTTAACAGGAAAACTCTTTCCAATTTAGCTTCTGTGTACAAATAAAAGTCATCATTCCAGGTATATTAAGTGCAGATTTAGAAAAAAAAAAGCTGTATGTGCATAAGCAAAATTACATTTTCTAATTACAGAAATGTACATAATTTAAAAGGTAATGGACCAACAAATGTTGTGTATGAATCTCTTTAACTCAACTACATAAGTCATTTATAAAGTGGGAAAATAGCTAAGATAATAATTTGCAGAGGCAGTAAAAATAGTAATTAAGAACAGTTTGAATGTTTGCCTTCTTTCCTATGATATTTCCATATAGACGTCATAAGGGAACAGGAGAAGAGGAAAAATCTGCACCATACATTTAAGATTTCAGGCAGACACTTCTGCAGGAAGCTCAGAGATTTGCTGAGAAAGATTCAACTGCATAACCAGGTCCTAAGGGAATGTGTTTGGAGGCAAAATCTAGGAGCAACACAACAGCCACACACCTTCATCACCAAACCAACTGTGTCCACAGTGCTAATGCTGTCACCTTTCCAGTGAGGAAGAAACACAAAGCCCTGACAAATCTGGACGCTGTGAATGTCACTGCTCTTTGCCCGGTAACATGACAGCCATCAGCAGCTCTGCCAGGGAGTTTATCCATCAAAATCCAAACATCCTTAATTGGCAAACTCCCCTCTTCTGCTCTGAGGCACCACAGGATGTTTAAAGCTCCAGCTCCACATCAGTGCTGAGCAAAAAAAGTTTGATAGGTACCCTTCATATTTAACCAATGTCTTGTGTTTGTGGGGTTCCCAGATGAAGGAAAAAATGATGGATCTAACTCCATATTCTCAGAAGGCTAATTTATTGTTTTATGATACTACATTGTAGTAAAGAATACTAAACTAAACTATACTAAAGAATACAGAAAAGAAAAGCCTTACAGAAGGCTAAAAAAATAATAATGAAAAACTTGTGACTTTTTCCAGAGTCTCAACACAGCTTGACCCTGATTGGCCAATGAGTGAAAACAGTTCACATGAAACCAATGAAGCAATCTCCAAACAAATTCCAAAGCAGCAAAACAGGAGAAGCAAATGACATAATATTGTTTTTCTTTTTCTCTGAGGCTTCTCAGCTTCCCAGGAGAAGAATCCTGGGCAAGGGGATTTTTCCCAGAAAATATGACAGTGACACCAATGCCTTTTTGAAGTGCTATAAAATCCATACAATTCTTAGGACAGTCCCAAAATCTTCTAAACTTGGAAGATTGCAGGCTTTGAATGTTTGCATCACACTTCTGTGAGTGCTGTTATCAGTCTCTCTCAAGGCATATGGGCTCTCTCAAGGAATATCAATTTGCAGCAAGTGGAAAATCCCCAGAACAAATAAAAACATCAGTGTATCAAAAAAAGCCAAATTCAAGCCCAATTTGAATGTGACTTTGAGACCTGACATCACAGGTGAATGTCTTTACCACTGGATAGTCTTTCCATCTTGTTTCTCAAAGAAACCTTTGAGAAACCTTGGGTTTATCCCACTGTGGTACAGAATCACTTGTGAAATCTCAGGAACAAAAAACGCCTGGTGTGGAAGAGAATTCCTGCACACAGCTGTGTCAGATGTGGATTGAAAGCTGCATTTGCATGTCCTGCCACTCTGCCTTGCCATCCTTTTCCATACTTGGTGTGCATGTCTGAACCCTCAGCACTCCCCCAGCAACCCCAAGCTTTCCTCAGGCAGAAATCAAGGTGTAGTCCCTCCTGCATAGAACAGAAAAGCAATTCTGCACAAAACTTGTGCTGCTGCTTCACCTTTGTGCCTTTTCAAGCCTATTATGAACAATGAATTCCCAGGAAGTTTCCTACACTTGTAACTGAGTCCCCAGCTCTGCTGTGTTTTTATTTGGCTCACATGGCTGCTATGCCTATAAAGCAAAAATGCATTTTGTTAACTACTGTTAGCTTTTAGTTCCCTCATTTATGCTTGCATCTTTCAGCTGAATTTATAAACATGTACTGAAGGGTAAAGAATAACCTTCCCTAAGAATGAAGCACAGCAAAAAAGAACAATTTAAGGAATTGGCAGGGTTGGTGGGCATGGGGGGAAATATTCCAGCCTCATGAGAGAAACTACTGTGCAAGAACGTGAGCAAAACAATTCAATCCATACAGCATGGGGAATTCTGCAGGTGTGCAAGAAACAATATGTTCAGGTAGCCTGGGGTGAATCAGATGAACAATTTGGCATGGCAGGATGTGCTAACTTTATTATAAACCCTTATTTTATTTTTTATTTTTGAGACACATGAGTCCTGCCCATGTGTTACCATTGTGTGCCCATACATATCCTTCTGGAAAAAAATGCATTTTGTGCCCATCTGTACTTGGATCTGAACACCAATTCAGCCACCAGATAAAAAGTCCAAGTTATCCTTTGGAAAAACACTGGTAACCTTTAAAATGTAATTGCTTTTGCAAAGTGACAACTAATTATCCAAAAGCGAAAAGCACATTAGGCATTCAAATAATGAAATGTCAGTCAGTATAATAGACCTGTCACTTTATTTTTTACTTTGAGAAAATATTTTAGTCTTAAAATCAATCTATATACGCATAGGCAAATGTATTTTGCAATTATGCTTATTCACATAAAATAAAATCTTAGGAAGCTGTACTAATTCTACCTACAGACTGTGTGCTTGTGTCCTTCAATTACCACTGGTATTTTTAAAGGTACAAATGTCACTACTGCTGCAAGCTGCTTCAGGCCTGCATTTATTTTTAAGTGCCCTCTGCACCATTTTGCTGCTCTCCAAGGGAATTTTCTGTCCACTGATGATTGCTAGAACATACTTATTTTACTGTGTAATGAACCTGGAAGTGAGACATCCTTACACGCACAAACAAACTGTCATTATGACATTTTCTGAAAAATCCCTTTGACAGGACTTCTTCTTCAAAGCTGAGAAGCCTCAGAGAAAAATGAAAACAATAATTATCTGATTGCTTCTTCCTTTTTGCTGCTTTGGAAAGTGGTCTGGAGATTGTTGATCCAACAGGTGCACGTTGGATTGGTTTCATGGGAATTCACATGCTGCCCGTGCCTATTCAGATTCACACAGACTGATGCAGATTAAAGCAATTGCAATATTTTCCAAAGCCCATAAGTATGTTTTATACTTATGAGTATATAAATACTCATCTACATGTACATGTATTTTCTGTTGGGGTATAGGCACTGGTGAGTGTGTACAATATAAACCAGAATTCAGTGTGAGCAAAAGAAACAAAATAAGTTCAAAATAATACAGTTGTGAAACCAGTACTCATGCTGCAGTACCATATTTTAACAAAATAATTTGGAAGTACAAAGTAAAATGTGGAGTATTTGAATAGAGTCAGAAACACAGCCCTGTTCCAAACACATCCATCCTTTTTCCAGTAAAACTCATTATAAGCTTTTTGGAAATGGTATGCAGAGCTTTTGCTAAATTTTCTAGGTGGGCACACAGATCTGTAACTTTATGCTCACTCA
This sequence comes from Geothlypis trichas, assembly GCA_009764595.1. Taxonomy (NCBI): domain Eukaryota; kingdom Metazoa; phylum Chordata; class Aves; order Passeriformes; family Parulidae; genus Geothlypis; species Geothlypis trichas. The sequence continues at coordinate 4,502,649 of CM019906.1, read as the reverse complement.
GACATTCTAGTTTAGCCACATATTTTACAGGAAAAACAGAAATAGGTAGTTCAACTCCTTTCACACCTCTTATTAATTTTTCATTACAACAGCTCTTCAGTCAATTAAAAACCCAAGAATTAATTTCTCCATCTCCATGTATATGCAAATTACCAAAGTTCTTTATTTAGTATATATCCCTCTAGTTTAATGAGCTCACAATGAGACAGATTCATAACATGCAAGAATAAAAAAAGAAATTGCCTTGTAGTTGTGAAAATTGATGATATAGCTCATTCTTCAGGTACCCTGCAGATGCAGGCACTACTTTTTAACCATCCTGATGAAGATATCTGTAAGATGCGCTGAGCATCTCTCCAGGTGTCTGTGTCTGATACCAAGGAAAAGCAGAGGGCACAGCAAGAGCCACACCTTGCCATAGGGGTGGGCGCACATCTGAGAACCAGAGCCACCATCACAGAGCACGTGCAGTTTATGCATGGGAACAGATGCAGGAAAGTGTCACCCTGATCTTCTCACAAGGACAATACTTGGAGCTGGCTTCAACTTTTGATATTTCCCATTTTGTGCTGGTGCTTAAATGTACACCCTTCCTTTCTTTGTTGGGTAACTGCACATAAATCACAGTTATGCTTTTCTTTTATAACAAAAGCTATGCTTTCCTTTTTTATTCTGGAAGAAATAATTCATGTAATTCCAGAAAACATTCACATAATAAAATGTAGTATTAATAAATATTAATGATGAAGGCTTGAAACCTATTTTGATGAGCATTTGTGCCTGCAACATGCAGCAAGGCAAACATCTGTTGTAGATAACACAAGGGAGGTAGAAATATGACCATTCAGTTTGCAAAACAGACATTTTAGTGCTGATTTTTGAGCTATTCATCAAGCTTGGTTTTTTTTCAGAAATAGAATGGGAAAAAGAGCAAGAGTGGTCGGGTAAGCATCCAATCTCTGCTTCCTCTGTGAACAGACAGAGCCAGCTCACACATTTTAAATATCACAGGGCCAGTTGTTATGAAGACTGTGCTTTGAGGCTGTGTTGATATCTCTGTGATGATCTGAGTCATTTGCATGGCAAAGGAAAGAGCAAGGAACCCTCTCTTGTATTTTTCCATGTAAAAGGGGAAGATGGAGCAGCCATGAAGCAGATATCCTCACTGAGCTCCTCTGCCCTCCCCCTCACCTTCCCAAGACTCGGGTACATAATTGTGCTATTTTAGAGATGACTGAGCTGTGACTGGTTCATAGCAGGCTTTTTCAGTGAACCAATTTTAATTTTTATTAATACTAAGCACAGCTATCATAAACACAAAGAATCATTTTGTGATGACAGCAATGAATTTCTTGTCATTTCCTCTATCACAGTAAGGAAATGGGAAATACATCCAAAAAACATTTTCTTCTGCATATTCATCATCATATTTTATTGCTATTCTATGAACACTGTATTGAGATACTTGTGCTTAGAGAACACCTTCTCATTTTTGCAATTTCCCTTTTATAACTCTAGAATTCCAGCTAATTTCTGCCTCATTACTTTAATATAATTCCTCACTGATGAGAATCTTAGGAGAGGGGACACATTTTATGACTTCAGCTCTTCATGAAAAGATTGTAAAAATATGTATGAAAGCAATTGAGTCCAACAGAAAAAGGACAGGCATTAAAGGCTCAGCCCAGATCTATTTATTTTTAAAGATTTTTCTCCCCTATGCCACTGAAGGACCAAAGGAAACAAAAAAGAAACTTCATATATTGGGTAAAAAAATTTAATAAAACTAAGAACATCGCAGGAGATTGATTTTGTTTTTTCTTAGTAGAACTACCAGCTTCTCCTTGGGATAAAAGAGCAAAGGTGAGGATATATGTTAAAATTAACCTGATAAGAGACTCAGAACTTTTTCAACAGATAAGCACAGTACTAGTTTCAGACTTGAAAAAATATTTAGGCATAATCACTATTACAAAATTAACCCAAAGTAGAAAAATTAACAGAAAACCAACAAAACAAGCTCAACTCATTTTTGAACACCATAGTCCTTCCTCATTCCCAATATGCAATTAATTCTCTCCTGCCATTTATATCTCCAGCATCATCCCATATTGAGCATTCTTGGCACTAAAAGTCCCTCAGAGCCAATTAGCATTCAACTTTCCCTTTCTCAGGACTGTGTGCTTTCTGTGTTTTCATGCACACGAGGGGCAGCTGTCAGATCCACCTTCCAGCAGCTTAACAAGAACTCAGATGTTCTCTCCAGCCTCAAGAGCTGCTCACAGTAAGGCAGCTTTCAACCAGTCAGGGGGTTGAACTCTTGCTTCTTCCCTGGCAGCGGCCTTGTAAAATTCCCTCAGCTGGAGCTCAGCCCCCACTCCCTGAATTTTCATCTCTACCTTTAATTAATGGATTGTGTGGAAGACTGTGCAGCAGTTTCTGAAAAAGATTTCGGGACAAATGGGAAATTCATGGTCTCCAGTTTCTCCGTTAGTTGATGAGTGTCAGGGGTCATCTAATAACAGCACCATCAACAGTTTCAGCACTACCACTGTGCACCAACACTTCTTAGGACATGAAGAGAAGTGCTGTCATGGCTAAACACTTTCATGGATCAGGGAAGTGGAGAGGAAGCAGGAAGGCAGGAGATCAGAAGTTTCACAGTTCCTCTCACCACAGCTCCGTGCCAAGTACCTGGTGCTGGGCAGGGGCTCTGCACAAATCACAAACAGGACAGAACTGCTGGGAACGTGCCTTGAGCTGTTTGATTTTCCAGCATCATTCTCATTCCATGGTTATGACAATGGGAAGATGCCACTAGCTCACATCCCAGGCAGCAGACCAAGAATTTAATTTGCCCAGTCACACAAAGCAAAAGCACATTGACAGTAGCTCCATCCAACCACTATCAGCACAGGTACTTTAGTTAAAACAATGCTTGCTTATTTCAAATACAACACCTGCTTGTGAGCCTTAAAACACAATTCACAGAGCTCCATTATGAAGCCTAGAACTTCCTAACATCTCACTAGATATTCTTTTCTGCAGCTTAGGGAGTTATTCTAGACAAGTGTTAATACACAGACCATTGTTCTATTTGTCCTTGCTTTTCTACAGTTTAAATAATTTTTCTGCTGACCAATCTCATGGTTAGTGCTTAGCTCTAATCCCATTTCTACTGCCTCTGGGGCCTGCCTTTTGCAGTTTTCCCAAAACCCCCTCTGATTTTATAGATTCCTGCAGTACTCAGTGCTGGATGAACCCAAGTGCAGAAACAGAGGAAGCAGGATTTACAGTGAGTCTACTCACCCAAAATCTTGGGAAAGAAACTCCCTATCAGAGGAGTTCTGCTGATTACAGACAGGAGGAAATGCAATTACAGTGGGTTATGCCTGAGAACTGTGCTCACATGCAGTTTCCCTGTGGGTTTTTTGGCCTTGCTAGCAAACATCATCCCTGGAAGCACATGAGCAGAAGCAGATGCATTCCCCAGTGAGCACCTCGCTGAGATAACCCCCACAAAGAAACCATTCCATGTCCCGTGGTAAAATACAACTGCTGAACTTCCAGCTATAGCATTCCTCCCCCAGGGCTCTGTGTTTGTATCCCTGCACTTATCAGGAGAGAGAGCAGCTGAGCTGACACCTCTCTGTGGGAAAGAGCCTTCAGTCTGCACATTCTTTTCAACCATTCTAAGCAAAGACACCGACCCACAGTCACAAGGAAAAACAGCTGTGGAACTTCTCCTTGAACATGCTACAGCTAAAATAAATCTGCCAAGGTGTCCTGGTATTTCCTGTAAGAAACCATTCTTGCTTCTTAGACAGAACACTGTCACAAAACTAAATGCTGCAACAGGAGCAGACAGCATGCCAAGCAAGCACTGCTGATCTCAAATGTATCCAAAGCAACTAAACCTCCTAAGCCTGGAAATTCTGGCTGGAAATTCCATTACAATAAACTTTCCAGCACTGGCACTCTGGGATTTGGAAAGTAGTCTGTTCTCTTGGTCTTGTAAATTCCTTGATTTATCCTCATTTTTTGTGTTCAGCCCCAAATAAGTCAGATTCTACTCAATTACAGTCTGAACTAGAGAATATTCCCCTACTCAGCTGAGTGGTGTTCCATCACAGTGAAATAAAAAAAGCCTACAAGGATGCAGCACAGGTCTTTTCTCTTTTTCTCTTTTCTTTTCCCAAAGCTTGCCATGCCTGGGTTTTTATTTCTGCTCCATTTTTCTAGAAACCTACTTAGACTAGGAGAATACCACCAGTTACCTGCCTATATGTGAAAGCTCATCACAAAAACAGAAGAAATAATTTAGGACCAAAAACAGCCCCCCAAAAATTGCCACATTTGCAGAAGAGAATTCCACCAATAAACCTGCTCTGGTGCAGGTATAGCAGGCAGAATTTTTTCCAAGCAAAATACAGCTGGACCTTGACTAATCCTTCACATTGAAATGAAGTTGTATTTTTGTACCAGGGGAAACTCTAATAAGTACTGTCAAAGAAACTATTCTGATAGAGAAGAGAAATTAATCCTGTATTCACATGTTAAAAAGTCTTGGATTGGTTCCTCAATATTTGCCATTTGGAATTCACTTCTAATTTTCTTGCCCAGCACAGCAATCACTGCCAGTCTCAGTCACAGGTGCATTGACAGATTACTAAAAGATGCTGAGGACCAGTCCTAAATTCATTTATGAGTTTAGTTCTGTTATCAGAAGGACAGCATCAGTTTTCTTTGTCCCTATCTAGTTTTCTTCCTTGATTTTCAGTTTCTCAGAAGGGAATTCCCAGACTCCCACATTTGTCTTAATAAAATCCCAAGATTTTATTATTAATCCCTGTCTCTTCTATCCTTCTGATGAAATCCTTTCTTCCATTCTTTAGTGTAGTTTTAGTATATAATTTTCTTTTCATATAATATATATCATAAAATAATAAATCAGCCTTCTGAAACACAGAGTCAAGATTCTCATCTCTTCCCTCATCCAGGGGACCCTCAAACACCACCACATTCTGATTACTTGTTTAGAGACAAAACCATTTTAATTAGTGCTAGGAACCTTGCCCCACCTCTATTGGACTTCTATTTCTCCTTCTCTTGTATTTATTATTTCACCAGACTGCAACTTGTTCAGATTTGTTTGTCAGCAAACCTGGTATGTCAAAAAATTGTTCAACTGAGAAGCTCAATCTCAAAGTGCTTAGGCTATCATATAACCCAGGCAATGTTTTACTTACACCCTGATAGTTAAAATCATTAAACTTGTATCCCACCTAGCTTGTTGACACAGCATTACCAGGAAAGAAAGTTCATTTTGTCTACACATGCAAAAATCATGAGAGGAAAGATGTGGCAGAGCATTTTGACTGATACAGCAAAGTTCTTACCAGATAAAAAAGTAGTGTGTGTGTTTTTCCTGGGTTTTTTTTGTTGCTGTAGCTTTTTTAAAATAATACACAAAGTTCAGTCATTTGAGAAAATCATCATAGAGTAATTGCCACACCAATGCTATTTAGCATGTTCCTTTCTCCTTTTTTCCCTGACTGAAACCCACATCAAGTAATTACATGGAATTAAACATATTCTTTCCAATGCTTTTGCCTTGTTTTCTTTTTTCATTTCACTACAATTACAGTGAATTCTCTTTTACTCATCAACTTGCATTTTTCAAGCAAATTTTCATGCATTTTATGCATCAAAAGGTCAAATACCTCAAAGAGGAGGATCTTTGTAGTCTGCCCTGATGGAGGGCCATTTCATCCAAATTTCATCATTTTCATCCAGAGTTGTTCTGTGCCTCATCAAGGGTCTGATAATAGACTCTACACAGCAGAAATAGTCAAATTGCAGTTCAAACCAGAGAATTTTTTTTATTTACTGCAAAGTAGCAATTACATGAATCCTCAGCTACTAAAGGGAACTTCTCAAACAACAGTGCTGTAAATCAAGTAGTTTGTTCACTTGAGATAGGACCCTAATAAGAGAAAAATACAAGAAAAATATTCTCCAAAAGAATTTATCCCATCATTGAATTTTTAGGCTGTTGGAGACAGAGCCTGTGTTTGGATGCCTAAGGGGGTCTTAAGAGCTACACAGGCAATGGTGTGGTGCAAATAACAAACATGTGAGTCAGCACTGACAGGATCTCTGTCCTTTATCAAATCACCATTGATAGGCTCTTCTTACTCTCAAATATTTTAGGAGCACAAACACTCTTCAGCCTCCATGAAAAAACATGGTATTGACTTCTCTCTATACCAAGAATGGAAGAAATGTGCTACAGCCTCACCTAGAGTAGTTAAAACCATTCCCATTTCTAAATTACAGGCCTGTCCAGTTACTAAGTAAAATAAAATAATAACAGAAATATATTCAGAGACCAACAGAACTAATAAACCTTTTTTTCATGGCTTCTTCCACAGAATATCATACTTGTTTCTCATCCTTTCCACGAACCAGTTGCCACCAAAAAACATATTGGGAAACCAGAGAGCCTGAAGAAATCCTTTCCTCCATGCACCTCCACGTTCATAGCACTCCTGGAACTGGGCTAAATTACCATCTGTTGACTTATCAAAAGAAAGATAATTGAATTTTATTATTTGGGCTTTTAGGGATTCTTGGTCACAGCCTTAATGGCACAAACAGTGCTTTACTTACTGGGAAGGACAAAAGGAAAATAACTGCTTTGTCTTCCAATGGCAGAAACTCATTTTAAAAAAGGGGAGGATGAAATTACATGCCCCAAAGACCACAGACCTTCCTTGTACTTCAAAAGCTATAAAGCAGTGAGGCATAGAGAATTTTTGAATCAGACTGACATTCATCCACAGAATCTTGGAGCCACAGGGATAGAACTTTCAGTTATGTTTGCTGTCTGGAAAATACCAATAAAAAAGAGAAGCTAGGTAAATACCATTCAGAAGCCAGATGGCACCGAGTGGGGCACCCATATCCACCCTCAGGATTGCAAGACAAACTCTGATCCTGTCTCCAGTAGGAAGGCATCTGCTTGTGTGGTATGAGAGCCCATATACGAGATTCCCAGACATGAAAATGATAAAGCTGTTATAGTGACAAGTGGAATATTATACCACTTCAATTACCAACCTTTGATTACTGCTGTTGGACCAGAAAATATTATACATGAAGCACCTGCATTATTGAAGTATCAAAAAAAAAAAAAAAAGCAAAGAATAATAGATATATTTCCTGTTAAAAAAAAATATATATTTCCTATGAAACACATTACATGACACCTAGATCTTTGAAGCATCTGACTCATTTTTGCTTGTAATGAAGAGTTTCTTCCTGGATGGTGCTGAATGCTGGCAGGGTATCATGAAGCCTTTGAACCACAGTTCTGGACACATCAAGAGTAATAATGTGATATGGGAGAGTCAGCATGGATTTATCACAGGTAAATAATGCCTGAATGTCACAGACATCTTTTATGAAAAATCCTTTCCTTAGGATTTTTCCTCCTGAGAAGCTGAGAGGCCTCAGGAACAAAATGTGAACAATGGTTATCTGCTGCTGTGGAATGCAACAGGTGCACCTGTGATTGGTCTCATGTGGTTGTTGCTAATTAATGGCCAGTCACAGTCAGCTGGCTCAGACTCTCTGTCTGAGACACAAGCCTTTGTTATCATTCTTTCTTTTTCTATTCTTAGCTGGCCTTCTGATGAAATCCTTTCTTCTATTCTATTAGTATAGTTTTAATATAATATATAAAATAATAAATCAGCCTTCTGAAATGTGGAGTCAGATCCTCATCTCTTCCCTCATCCTCAGACTCCTGTGAACACCATCACACCTGAACAACCTGGCCACCCTCTATGGTAAAATATCTACATCTGTGGATAAGGGGAGAGATGTGGGTATCAGCTATTGGCTTCAGCAAGAGTTTTGCCACTGGGTCCCACTACAGAATTGTAGAACATTGTGGCCTGTACAGTCTCTCTGTTAGATGAGTAAAAACCTGCTTGGATGGAGGGAGAGCAGCAGTCCATGGTCATTCTCCACCTGGCAGGGTCTGTGTGTGTCTGAGGGGTACCTCAGGAGCTGTGTCCTCTCCTGCTCACTGCCATCACCAGTGCTCACCCACCTCCTCCAGGGATGAGGGAGGGATTGTGGAGCTCAGCAGTGGCTCCAAAGCAGGGACAGCTGAGGCTGGCAGTGCTGGGCAGTGCTGGCACCCAGGATTTGGAGAAGAACCAGCTTCTGTAGCACTGAGCAGCAGCCTTTGAATGCCTGTGAAGAGGCCCTCAAGAAGACACAGCCAGGCTGTTTGAAGGGCTGCCTAGCAGCAGGATGAAAGGAAACAGGTATCTGCCTCTGATGAGATTAATTCCATAATACATGCTCATGCAGGAAACATGAAAGGAATTAATCCTCAGGTTTTCTTGAATGGATAAAAAAACCCCTTTTCATGGCTTTAATTTCTGTCATGCATTTCAAAATGCTGTACTCAAGGGATTTGACATAGTTCCCACAGGCTAAAGACATCCAAAGGATTAAGAAATCTTTTAAGTTTGTCTGAACCACCATTTTTCTTCCTTGTCCCCTAATCTGCAGTGCATAAAGTTTTTCTCTAGGTGTGGATATGAACCACGGTTATTACATATATCTCACAGTGGTATAAATACCAATTTTTAGCACAATAACTTCTTTATATAGTCATGTTATATTTCTGCATTATATTTGCAAAATCATGTTTTAGGAATCATTTGTCAACAGAGTCTCAGGGAACAGAGGCTTATGTAAAGAGTCTGATTTCTTTTAACTTTTTCTGGTTTGAGATGAAATAAGCTTTGGGGTCTCCAGGATTTGAAGGCAAACTATTTTTTTTCACTTTCAAGTTTGGGCCCTTGCTTGCTCATGTGAATTCTTTTCCAACTTTGAAAGGGCATTTCCTACTCCAGCCACCAAGATGAGAGTTAAGAGGAAAATTGTACATTAGAGAAGAAAGCAGAGTAACTTTAAAGCTCAAAGACTCTCTGACCACTGAGTACAAAGAACCACTTAGCTGAGATCAAGCGACAGTGGAATCAGCATCAGCAAAACACAGAGACTTCATCATCTGCAGAGACCTGATAGCACCTTTGAGTACCTAAAGGGGCTCTAAGAGAGTTGGAGAGGGATTTTGTATAGTGAGATTGAGTGACAGAACACAGGGGGTTGGCTTCAAACTGCAGGAGTGCTGGATTATATCAGATACGAGTAAGAAATTATTTACTGTGTGTTGCCATCTTATTGCAAAAGTTCCCTACCCTGTTGGTGATTTCTCATGGGCATCTCCTCACAGCACTGACTCCTTCTTCTTCACAGCACAGCCAACAGACTCCAGCCCTCTCCTCACCCACTCTTTTGTAGCACTCATCCTCACTGGACACAGCTGTGGCCTGTTAAGGACAGGCCTGTTCCTAATCTTTGGTAATTAGTACACCTGCACCTCCTCAGGGGTGAGATTACCTTCTGCACCATCTTTATTTTCTTATATTCTATCCCCCACAACTGTGAGGCACTGGCACAGGTTACCCAGAAAAGCTGTGGATGCTCCATGTCTGAAATGCCCCAGGCCAGGTTGGGTGGGCACTGAGCAACCTGATCTGGTGGAAGGTGTCTTTCCCCATGGCAGAAAATTTGGAACTAGATGGTCTTAAAGGTCCCTTCAAACCCAAAGCATTCTGTGATTCAATGACAATTTAAAATTTAACAACAGTTATGTGATAGTAAACGATGGGACTGGGTTAAAAAAAATCTTGTGCTTTTTGCTTACCTTCTACAATTGCAACTAGACCAACTAGGTGAAGCAAATATTTAAATAACATAACACACATTATATTTTTTAGATTTCAGAATTCTGAAACACGAGAGGGTTCTTTGATCAGATGTATGAAACCTACTCTTCTTTGTAGATAAGAAGTACAAACAGGGCTTAAGTGGAGTAGCACTCTTGGCTGTCTGTGGTTGAGATGATTCCCCAGGTATTAGAAAGTCTTTTTTTCCCAGCCCTGCGACTGTAGAAGAAGTCAAGATTCATTGGTTTTGTTTTTCAAGGTCATTTATTTTCCCTTATCTATCCCATTCCTTCTCTGACCTGCTGAGATCTGTCCAGCAGGTCAGGCTGTGGCACAGTCCCTGCCCTTGGGGTGGTGTTGGCTTTTTATACCAAGAACTACGTGTGCTTTATTTACAATAATTTTCCAATACCCATCACCTGTGTTAGGCAGTCTGTCTCTACCCTAAACCAATCCAGAAGTGCCACCATCACAGCAGGAGATGGAGGACAAGAAGAAGGAGAAGAAGGACAGGACATGCCCAGATTCCTCCATCTTGCCTGTTGAGTCCCCATTCTAAAATCCCAAAATTCTACTTTTTCACCCTGTGACAAGTTAGCTATCATTCTACTCAAACTCTTGTGGCTTGTAACTCCTCACACAAGGTTGGGAATTGTTTCCATGGGCTAAAACCAAAGGCACAGGTGTTTGTGACTCCGTGCCAAGGTCCCTGAGCCCCCTGTCCTCCAGGGCAGCCAGAGCAATGTCCTGGGTCCCAACACAGCACATTCATTCTCTGCAAAGTGTTCTGTCAAAGGCAAGTATTTCTTAAACAGATGACTAAAAGACTGCTATAGTTATTTCTATAATACTCTTCTTCCTGTATCCTACATGCAAATTTTTACAAAACTGGGAGCTAGTCCATAACTAATCCAAAGTCCACAGTTCCAAGGTCACATCAACACAGTACTGGGGAGGAAAAAACCCTCACAGACCATGATAAAGTGAAAAGCTGAATTGTGCTTTCAAAAAGCCAGTCACATTTGGTGGGTTTTTTGATTTTCAAAGACAGCAATAGCTTTTTATTATATATCAAACCCCATCTATTATGTCCACTGCTCTTTATGCTCTGTTTGGAGAAGCAGAATCTCTGTGTAGAGACAACATAGGGGTGTTTGGAGAGACCAGGGTGTGCTCTCACAGACATTCTTGGTTTGGAAGAGAAACCAAAGCTTGGAGATCATAAAAAGCTCAGGAGAGGTCACAGCAGTCACAGCATGGGCCCCTGATGAATGGGTGCAAACAGCAAAGTCTCATGATAGAAAATAACATGATAGCAGTCCTGCTCCTGTCAGGATTGGCCTGAGCTTGGTGGTGCCAACATTCCCACTGTGTATCCCTGCCCAGGAGTTGTTTCAGGATCCTCCAGTCAGCAAGGCAATGAAATAAATTTCCTCTTTTCATTTCAGCCATGGCTTCGTGGTTGTTCTGGCTGCCTGCCTGTGCCAAACCACACAGGAACCAAGTGCTAAACTTGAGCAACATCTTCAATGCACAGAACAGACTGGTGACAAAGAGCAAGCCAGCTTTAGGCCCAATAAAAGAGACTGGTTCATGCTCTTCTGATTGCAGTCCAACCCTGCTGCTTCCTCCATTCCCTTTTCCCTACAGTAGCTGAGACTTGGTTCAATTGACTTCTCCAAACCCAGGCGGACTTTATCAAATCTCTTTCTATAATCTGTCAGGCACTTCTAATCACATTAGTGATTTCCCATCATACAACATCAGTAATTATATTATTAGACTTGGGTTGAGGTTTTTTTTTCCCCAATCTGATATAAAACTGCCTCTGCATATTAATAACATTTCTATCATGAGACTTTAATGAAGCAGAATATCAATGAGATGTGCTGGGTGGAAAACTGTTAGTGATATAAAAGATGTTCATTTGGGTATAGACATGGCACTATTAGAAGTGGTTTCCTTACAATGAGAAGAAGTCTCTGTCCTTTTCTTCCCTTTCATTTCCCTCGGTGTGGGACAATTTTAAAACTTTATTTACAATTCATATGGAGAATGATTAAATAGCTTTCATTCTCCGAGTGTTGAAAAACTGCAAATCACAAAGGCATCCACTTGGTAAGAAGAAATTACAGTGATATTGTCTCATCCTCAGCATCATTTGTTACTTTAAAAAACTGAAGAAAGTATGTCAAATTGTGGCAGAGACTGTAGCTTTATCTAAAATAAACTTATTAAAGAAGACAGTTTTTTATTAGCAAGTCACAAACCAAATGATTAAACAGCTTTCTCTCTTTCTGAATACCAACTAGAAATCAATGTACATTATACAGCTGTGGCAGCTGAGACTGCAGAAGATTCAAGGACAGCATGAAGACTGTGATTTACTGAAAATATTTCACCCAGGCAACAGCCATAAGACAAAGTCCAGTTTGCCCTCATAATACATTTCCTTGCTCTTTTCAATATTAATTAAGAAAACTTACTTGCATTAACTGTAAAAAGGTGGTAGTCTTGTTACAAATCCTTAATTGTTGAACCTAAAAAGAATTATTTCTCTATCCTGAGCAGGCTCTATAGACAGCCTCTTGAAATATCATGTATTGCTATTCAAAGGCAGGCAATGTTAAAACTTTTTTATTGGTGGTTGTGACAATTGCAGCAATAGAAAACATGATTAAAGCATGATTGCCATTTAACATTACTATGGATGGACCTGCAACGTACAGTGTCACACCTGACAGCTAAAGCACTTCAATAAAACATGCAGGGCTTTTGGTTTCTGGTAGTTTCTTTTTTTGGTTTTTTATTTTTTGTGCAAAGATTCCAAATGGGATGCAGGAATTAATTTTCCTTAAACATAAATACAAGATTTTTACACAGTTTCACAAGTTATCTTTTTCATTTGCTGGATGTAAGCTGGTAGAACTGGCAAAAACAGATAAATGTGGGGCAGAGTAGCTAAAATTCAAAAAGTAAGCAACAGAATGGCAGAGATACATAATGGAAATAAAAACATTCTGGATGATATATACTAATCACCACAAAATAAATATATATTTTTAAAGCAAATTATTACTAGAAATCATATTCATTCCATTACTCTAATTTTATTGATATAATTGATATATATAATTTTATATATATAATTGATATAATTGATATAATTTATTGATATAATTTTATTGATATAATCAGAAATTATTTATCATTATTTATTATCATATGACCTGAATAACATAAAACAATATTAGTCACAAACCAGTGCTTTTCTGAATGGTTTGGGGCAAAGAATCATCTACATCATACAGCTAATATACCTTCCACTGCCCAGTATCCATCTGACAGATGGGAATCTTGAGAGGCCCTGGATTAAATAATTATACTGTAGGTATAATTATTTAATTAACAGCATGTCTAGTGCTGTTAATTCCTATGTTCAAAAAGGCCTGGTTTCTTTAAAAACAGGAATATTCCCCAGTGCTACATAAAAAAGATCCTCTATCCCAGGATGCAAGTGACAAAGGAGGATGCCAGGGAAGGAATTCCAAACAAGGAAATTACACTGTACTTCAGGCACGTTCCCTATTTCCAGATCAACAGATCAGCTCTGCACACACACAGAACCCTCAGTGGGGTTCTCTTCCCTGAAAATCCCCCCTTCCTGCTGTTCCCACATGAAGCTTTAGCACCCCCAAACCAATGAGCCTGCCAGCCACCATCTGACACCACCAACAGAGGCACAAAAGGATTTTCAGTGACACTGCCAGTGAAAGGGATTGACAAATAGCAGCTCTTCAGCTGCTAAAACGAGAGCATGAAAGGAGGTTGATTTAAATAGATTTCTATCACATGCAATTGAAAGAAATCAAGGGCTGGCTCTGAACAAGAATGAGTCTTTCAAAGCAACAATTAGAAGTCAGGCTAAGATCTAGCTGTCTAAAAGTTGCATGCCTAATCTAAATTATTATCATTTCTTTATGCTATAGATAGGAACACATAGCAAGGAAACTTGCTCCAGATGACAAGCCAAACCCTCTCTATGATGACTGTTTTCTTGGAAATTAACAGGAGCATATCTATTCTCTTTAACTATTTGGTTCATTCATTGAAAAGAAAACCTTGCTTACATAAAATAATTCCTAAATTCCTACAATATATAAGAAAATAACAAAATTGTATCCCACTAAAACTTTCCTTAAAATACCTCTAGTACTAAAAACCCACTGGTTTATCAGAAGGATAAAGTTCAGACAGAACCCACAGAATTATAATTTATCTTGTTGCTGAAAGGAACGTCTGACATCAGGAGTTTTTCTTTTAAAGGAAGATTACCCTTGGTTACTAAAGGACAAATTTTATCACTTGAAGCCCACTGCTGGAGTAATGTTTATAATACCTTCACCCCTAAATGTGTTCCCTTGAGTAATGCCACAGGACAGCTGGCTTCCCAGAAATATGACAGCATCTTCTACCATTTAATTGGGCCCCTGGACTTGGTGGAACATTCAGGAGAGGCTGTCCAGGTGCAGGTTATTTGCACTCCAGGATCTATATATTTATACACAGCATTGGGTTTTCCTACACAGGTTTTTATTTCTAATGACTCTCTTCCTCTTGATTTGCAACTCTTATTACAGCAATTTTACAACAAGCCACATTACAGCTGCGTGTAAATCATCACACAAAATCAGAATCCTGGTTACTTCACACTAGAACAAATGAAATCATTTTTCTCAACTGTTAGGCTAACATGTTATAATTCTCAGCACTTCAATTTTTTTTCCATCTTTCAAAACTGTGGCAGTGAAAAAATGTCTGAAAATAAATATTTTCTTTGATATCCAGGGTCATTTCAGCAGACAGTGACAAATGTCTCAAAGGATGCAACAGATCACCTCAATACAAGGGAGGTTCAAGGTCCTTTTGCTTTGTTTGTATTCACCAGAGATTTTAAGATAAATGTATACCTTAAAAATTGCCTTATGCTGTCAATGTACTCACATTTGTAGGAACACAATTGTTGTCGTGTACATCTTAATAATTTTGCTGATTAACACAAAAGTACAGAATCTGGAGTGATAGTCTGTTTATGCAGAAAACAGGCTACCTCAGGTGGCAGCAGAAAAACCACCACACTTGGAAATGAGATAAATATTGTGATAGTCTGTACACTTGCTATTAGACATAAATACTAATTTTAATGCCCGTATGAGGAAAAAAACCCAAACCCCACCTACATGGGTAGGTGGGTACAGTTCAATTTGCAGTTACACAATTTTAAATGAATATGTCAGCATACCAAATATGTCAGCATACCAATTTGTTCCCAGATGTAGGTGTGTAAGAGCACAGAGAAGAATAATCTAAAACCTTCTTCCAAATTCATGGAAGTCTTTCCTCAGCAAACAACCAACTTTACTGGCAGTTCTTTCTGAAAATTTTTAGTTATTAGTTCCAGTCCAGTAGCATCAATAGACCTGAAGGAGCTCCAGATGTATCACATACTAAATAAATATAAAGATATATTTTTTCTCCCCAAAATACATAATGTAAAGGCATTCTTCATAAAGAAGTGAGGTAGGACTACGTTGTTGGGTTTTTCCTGTGCACTTCCTATAAGGTGAAATGTGCCTTTTCTTGTTAGAATGCAGTGTGACATGATCTCCCCACATGCACATGTAACCTGCAGAAGAAAGCTCAGAAGCTGATGATGATGCCAGTCCTGAAATCCACATCCAGCTATTTAAGATAGCAATGAGCAATGGTTCTACATTATCCTGCTTTTCCATGTCTGGTTCTGAAAATGTCTGAAAATATCTAATTGTAAGTCTTGGAATCATAGAATCCTAGAATGATTTGAGTTGAAGGGGTCATAAAAATCACCTGGTTCCAACCTCACTGCCACGTGCAGTAGTTCCTTTGTCCAGACCAGGTTACTGAATGTCCCATCCATCCTGACCTTGAGCACTGCCAGGGATGCTGTAGAGGGCTGGGCAGTCAGGAGTTAAAGCCCCAAACTCCAGTGCTCACTCAAGCAGTGTGCTGCAGAGCTGGGGAAGGCAGAGCAGCTCCTCTCTGGAGCCAATTCTCCTGTTCAGGTCCATGGGGACCACCCAGCTGTGCCGTCACAAGAAGCAGGGGCAGTTGTATTCCAGGGGTGTAATGGACCAACCAAGGATCCCAGAGCACCCACAACCTTGTCAGAAACTCTCCATCAGAACACTACACATGCCCCATAACATTGCATCAGACACAAAAAAATCCATGAGGGAAGACCAAGGCATTCCCAGTGCCAACTTGAATGTGTTCAACTCCATGAACTTTTCATTTTGTGGACCCCCACTGGCAACAGATCAGGACTGTGACCTTCATTCTGACCACAGACATGGAAATTGCAACCATCAGCTCTTGGTGCTAGATCCACAGACATCTTTTCTCTCCACTATCTACTATCCATTATCCTTTCCTTCACTTTCTTTTCCTTTTTCCTTATTTTCTTCATGAATGTTCATACTTCCATAGAAAATAACCAAAATGGCCACATACATTCTTTCCACTGCAATTACATGGTTTTAAAATAAAGCTTTTTCATAAATATGCTGTTCATTCAGTGTTCTCTCACTCTAATTCACCCCAAGGGATTTATTAATGGGAACCTTAGTTACCCTGTCTTAGATGTGGGTTGGAGCAGATGGGGCATCCACAGCTTCTCTGGGCAGCCTGTTTCAGTTGTCTCACCACCCTCACAGTAAAGAATTTCTTCTGTATATCTAACCTAAATTTCCTGTCTTTCAGTTTGAAAATGTCTGACTGGTTTTATAATAACCTCCAAAATTCCACTATTACCCTTTATTAACAAGAGAGAAAATTCTACTATTATTTCTCTGGTATAATTGCTCTTCCCAATGAAGCCTGAATAAAGCCTGAATTCTGTATAATGTTGATACATTGGCTCATTTAGAAAAGCATTGTTAGCAGCTGATTGCTTATATAATCTTCTTAGCAATTTTTTACGTTTAGATTGTCCTTATTTTGTTACAAGAAAGGAACACCAGGGTTTTTACTTCGATTGGGTCCATTAATTTTCTGAAGTCATTTGGACAGCAAGGTATTTAATCAATCTCCTGTGTGGCTACAATGAGACACTATTTCTAAAGGACCTAAATTGAGTGCTTTTATTCTAGGGCTTAAGGCATTCATTAGAAACAAGCCACGTTATCCATGAAAGATTAATACCTGTATGAACAAGGAGTAATGTAATCAGGAATGGTGGTCTTATAGCATCATAAAAATGGGGAGTTTGAAACAAACCTGCGTGGCTGGTGCTTTTATCATTAACAACAAATTAAAACTAATTACTTTCTAATGACAACACCGTCTGATGTTCCAATCATACTTTGTAGTGATTATCAGCGCAGGTGTGGAGCACTGGGAATGCTCAGCTAACACCCATGAAAAACATGAATGATTGGGATTAGTTCTGTGTGTTGAGCTCATTTTCTTCCAGGTTTTTGATTCTGTATGGAAGCAGGAGGGCTCTCACATTCCTGCCTCCCCAAGGATGCTCTGTTCAGACAAGCACGCTTGGGTGATTTGGTGCACACAGCATTTCTGCCAAGTAATCTGAGGATGGATTCAAGCTGGATACACTTCTCTGAAATTCTAGGAATAATGATAGAGATGGTGAAGAGCAACTCCAGAATTTCAGATGCCCATTGAGCTTCCTTTTGTTTAATTTTCTAGTATTATGTTAGAGAATCAAGAAGCTTTTGAAACAGTCAAAGAAGAGAAAAAATCAAATCAAAACTTTGATTACAGTTTGCTGCAGTCTCTTTCCAATCAGGGGCTTTTGATTTTGCTTACATAATATGTAGAATATTTATAATTGCTGCATATTTATTTTTCTGGTTTTTCTGTATGAATGCTGAATGCTCTTGCTGTCATATATGGATATAATGGAATTCAATTCTCAATCATATTGGTTAGTAATCACATCAGTTTTGTTTCAATGTTGTTTTCTATTTCACTGAGACCAAAACATGGTCAACTTGGCTGGTCAAGGACAATATTCTTGACTCCTAAATATAAATGGGGAAAAGAGCTCCTAAGGAGAAAAATATTCCAAAGAAGAGATTTTTAAAAAGCCGCTTTACTGAACTGATCATTAAATATAACAAAATAATGTCTGTAGAAATGGTCTTAAAGACATATCAAATAAAATTTTATAAAGTGAATGGGATATGAAAAGTCCTAACACTGGGTATTTTATGAGGTTGAGACAGATGTGGTGAGCTGAGAGAAGTGTGTCAGTGCTTCATTGCAGCTGCAGGAGGGAACCTCAGCGTGGATTTTGGCTCAGTTCAGAGGAGCCTGCTCCAGGGCAGAATGCATCTCTGATCACCAAGGGAAGGTATTTTATTTTGACTACAGGAAATAGATGTAATAATGGGTGTGTTTATTTTCTCCTGGCTGCTTCAAGGCATGAAGGTAAGGAGTTCATCCTTCCTATCATGCCTTGCTAAGGTTTTCTTTACATTCTCCGTTTCCTGATTTTTCTTTTTGACTTAATTTAAACTAAATTGTTTTACTTGTAAACCAACACACCACAAACATCTTACTAAACAAACTACAAAAGTGCATTTTCTCCAGTGTTACCTGTGCATATTTCTAATTTATTTTTAGAATACCAAAAATCTTTTGGTCTTAGATTTGCACAGATTCTAGCGTAAGAGTTCTGTGGTGTGTGTCTTGGGTTTCTAGATATTTCTCAACTCTCATAGATACTACTAAGAGATGATCTGACATTTTTGTGTGAGTCCAGCTCTCACTTTAGATCAAAGTGTGTTTGTGCTGGTTATGCAATGCCAAAATCAAAGCTGAATAGAGGCTTGGTCCCTGCCTTAGTGGAGGACCTGGTCCCACCTCAGTGCAGGAGATGTTGGGAGTTGGTTTAGTTGGCTAAGCTGTGCTGTGCTCCATTGGTCCTCCAAATTCATCTCCACAAACACCACTGGCCTCAGCTGTGGGGAAGTTATGTACTAAGTAATTAAAATTACCATCCATTTAAAAAGTTCTAAAACTTCTTATATAATTGATGTCAGTCTTATCCAGAGGATAACTTTTATGTCCACTGGAAAAAAATGGAATTCCCACATTTAAAACTTAGGTGCCTGATTTACTGCTTCCTCTTGAGTTAGTTTAGTTGGCTAAGCTGTGTTGTGCTCCTTTGGTCCTCCAAATTCATCTCCACAAACACCACTGGCCTCAGCTGCGGGGCAGTTATGTACTAAGTAATTAAAACTACCATCTATTTTAAAAAGTTCTAAAACTTCTTATATAATTGATGTCAGTCTTATCCAGAGGATAACTTTTATGTCCACTGGAAAAGAATGCAATTCCCAGATTTAAAAATTAGGTGCCTGATTTACTGCTTCCTCTTCCTGCCTCAGCACTGCTTCTCCACCCCCACAAACAAGTAATCAAATCCTAAATGGGTTGAAAATAAATTCTGTGCTTTTAAACAAATGTAAGTTGAAATGTAGCAAAGCACTTTCAGATCCTTCCCTCTGGAATATTATAAGGAGCACAGTGATACCATTTTCTTGAAAATATTAGCATTGGAACAAGAAGTTTCATAAACAAATGAAAGTAACTGGGTTGAATGTCAGAATATAAATGCAAATTTTGATCAGAAAATCAGTTTCTTCTTTCTATTAATATGAAACTTATGGATAGTAGAAAGCTGCTCAAAACCAGTTGCTAATACAAAAATATTGGTAGAAAAATTAGTCTTGTATGTGTAGCAGTGAGCTGTGAGGCATTGACGTTTTGTGTCATGGGTTTAGAAATGCCACCTGGAACTTGCATTCCCATGGACTTTTCAGTAGAGTCGCGCTAAAAAGCTTTTATTAATTGGTGTAATTAATAAGATACCTTCCTGTCTTCCTGGCCTGGCTGAGGGGATCCACCTGTGTCCATCCCACAAGTGCAGATTTAACCGTGCTGTATTCAATCGTGGTACGTCAGAAGCACAGAACACAAACCTGAGTGAAAGGTGACCCCCCAAAGGTGGGAAATGCTGCAGAGGATGGTGGGGTTGGTAGCAAACCATCCCTGTCCTGCCCACTCTGGCTGCTCCTCCAAGCAGGTGCCAATATTCACCCACATCTTGCAGGATCAACCATGTGGGTGAAGATTTCGTGTCCCATATAGTGAAAAAGCCTGCAGGGACATCTTACATCCCATGGAGCCAGGGACTAATCTGAGTAATGCTAAATAGGTGTTCATAAAGTGATTGTGTACCTTGAGCTGTTGGCTTTGATTTCTTTTATTTCAAAAATAAATAAAAATTTAGAAAACTAACAAAACCATGTAAAGTATTTTCTAGTGAGAAGTTGGTCGTTAAAGATGTAAATAAAATTATGAAGGTTTCCTGTAGCCTTTGATCTTCTGTGAAGGACAATAGAAAAGCTTAGCTCATTGAAATTTCCCCTACTTCTGTACATTAAAAATCAGTAAAAATTTGAATTTCCATGGGGTTTCATTTGAAGTTTTGTGAGACAGATATATCTGAATATTAAGGTAGTGTATTGAAAGACAAGTGGAGCGTGCTACTGCTCTACTACCAGCAAGGGACCATCATTACAATTTAATCAATTTTCAATACATTGTACAAAAGTTTAACTTTTCTCTTTATAATTTTGTTTCAATTAGCATTAAGGGAATGGTCTCCCTTTTTAACAGCACAGTAAGCAGATAACTTAGTATTCCAATTTCTTCTCTTTAAGAAATAGTGGCAAAATAACCTTGCTGTGTTGCTGTAAACACACATCCCATTAGCTGTAATATATTTATGTATTTAAAACTGCTAATAGTTTACAATGTGATCGTTATGGGTAATGCTCTTGAACAGTCCCCATCTGATGTTTCATTACCTTTTCCACAAACTGCAGCAACCACTCAACTGGATATCAGTCCCCACGCACAGAAGTCCATGAATGAAATGAGAATTTACATTTTCTGGGGGTTTTTTTTTCCCAAGGTGCTTGCTTTTCTAACCCATCCACTGTGCATTCATTAGAGCTGGAGCAGAGTTTAAGCAGCCTTAAGTGGCCCTTACCTGCGTGGAGTCTGAATTACTGAGTAATCTAACTGGACAGTTAAGGATTTTCTGTCCAGGCTGACTGATGTTAATTTTAATAATCCTAGACTTTTTCCCCTTAATGTTTCAGAGAGTCACTGGCAGAGTTCAGTCTTTTTTTGCCTTGATTAGGAAGAGCTTTGAATGCCTGCTGATCCCCATGGTGAGGAGTTGCCTTGCTTGAATCAAAAATGTGATGATGGCAGTGTAAATGTGGAGGGATGGTTTCCCACAAGGAGGTTTGCTTTTGATGGCATGTCTTCAGGGCCATCTGTATTTTCTGTGTCTCAGTTCATCAAAAGTGTGCTTCAAATTCCCAAAAAATAGAAACAGGAAAATAAAAAATCTTAACAAAGCAACAAACACAAACCAATAAATAACTCACAACACTTTATTTGCCAGATGAATTTGGAAGCTTTTATGCTGTGAAACACAAAATCCAGAACCAACATATTCTTCAGTATTAAGAATACATTAATTTTTCAATAATTTGTGCATTAATTTGTAGTCACTTTGTTTCAATTCGTCTGCCTAAGGAAAGGTTCTTTCATTTTCTTCAGCCTAACTAACACATAAAAATACTTCTGACATTATTTTATTATAAGGTTAATTATAAGCATTAATTTATTCTAAGGTTCATTGATATTCCTTGGGATCTTTGTAGGATGCCATTCACTTCTTTAGGTTCTAGAAACTGGCCCAGGTTTCATCCCAACACTCCCAGACTTTAGAATAATTAAGGTAAATATTTGTACTTGGCTTCCTTGCAGGCAATAATGTGTGTCTCTCTTAGGACAGGGCAGTTCATCCCATTTCTGCAGTCAAATAGAATTAGCTGAGTGTTGCCTTTCAAGGCGTGGTGACCTGGTTCTAAGACAGGCACGGTGGCCCAGCGCTCGGGCACACTCGGTCCATATGCTCCTGACACCAACGTGGTGGACAGCAAATGGCGTTTATTCAAGGGTGTGGGGGGTTTTTATGGCTTGGGGTCGCCTGTGTCATTTCCTTCAGCTCATGTCCAGCTGGGTGCGACCTTGGTGGGGATTAGAGGTCAAACTGCAGGGTAGGGGGGATGTCCTGACTGACCGTTACAGCCCGAATTCTTCCGCACGCAGGTCCTAACTCACCACATCTCCCCCCTCCCTCATGATTAGTAAAATTCTCCTAAGGTTAGAAACTTAAAGGTTACAAAATTTCATGGGTTAGTAAAATTAGTACAAAATTATATGTGCGTTAGTAGCTGGCACGCCTTAAAGCAATTGTCGGCGCTCGAGAAAGAAAATGTTAGTCATTTCTAAACGCTTTTTAACGAATAGCACCAGTTTGTTTAATATGCAAGGCCCGAAGATTAGGCTTAGTAGGATTATAGTGACTGGGCCTATTAAGGTAGAAATCAAGGTGGTTAGCCATGGAGATCGGTTGAACCAGGATTCGAACCAGCCCTGTTGGGCTTCTCTGTCCCTCTGTCTCTGAGCCAGTCTGTTTCGGAGCTCTGCCATGGAGTCTCTGACGACTCCTGTGTGGTCTGCGTAGAAGCAGCACTCCTCTTTCAGGGCAGCACACAGGCCACCTTGCTGCATGAGCAGGAGGTCCAGTCCTCGCCTGTTCTGCAGGACCACCTCTGAAAGTGAAGAGACTGACTTCTCCAGAAAGGATATGGATTTCTCGATTCTTTGTAGGTCCTCATCAATCGTCATCTGCAGCTGGGACAGTCCTTGGTGCTGAGTCGCTAGGGCCGAGACACCTGTAGCCGTTCCAGCTGCTCCTAGTCCGAGCAACATCGCTATAGTTATACCTGTTAATATTTCTCTCTTGTGAAGCCGGCTGGATTCCTCGAAAAGGTGATACACTTCTTCGTCGGAGTGGTACAGGACCCTAGGGACAATCAGAACTTGGACACAAAAGTCGTTAGAGTTATTGAATTTGGCAAGGAACACACAGGGACTCACTCCAGATCGCTGGCAAACCCACATGCCAGATGCGGAGGGGACCACCCACTTATTATTCTTCCTGTCTTCCACATGCCCACCATGATCCCCTAAATCTCTCCTGGTGTGGTGGAACAGTTGCTGGCGGGTGTCCTGACTGGGGGCAGTTCACTGCCATGTGCCCTGCCTGGTCACACTCAGAGCATGTCATACTGGTTATTGCAGTGTGAACTGCTGCTTGGATCGGGGCAAGATGTTCCTCTTTTGCAACGTGTCTGATCATGGTAGCTATATTTGACCCAGGTGGCAGTGATCTTAAAATGTCCTTGGTGGCTGAATTGCATTGCTGGCGTAGGCATTCTGCCAGTACAGGGCCCTTCGCCCCTGAGGGTAACGCAGAGGAATCTAATGCTGCCTGAAGACGATCTACAAATTGAGTAAAGCTCTCACTCTCACTCTGCTTTATAGTGGACCATGGTGATGCTTTAGCTACTACCTTGGAGGCAGCCCGAATGGCTTCTCTGGCAGCACGGGTTGTTGTCATGACCTCGTGAGCCCGCAGGCCTTCAGCCTGTGCCTGAGGTGTTATCATAGTGGGATCTGTTCCCATTAGCCTCTGTAAACTGGAGCCATGCAGAGGGTGCTCTGCCCCTGTCACCAAAGCTAGCTGCTTTGTACAATTGTCTTCCCATTCTTGTTTAAAAACAATCATCCCTGCCCCATCAAAGATGAGCCTGCAAGTCTGTTTTATATCAAAGGGTAGCATGTCATCACCTCCAAACACGCTGTCAATGAGTGTGGAAACCATGGCAGAATTAATTCCCTTATCTGCAATCGCTTTAGTAATTGCTTGTACATCTTTCGGATTTACCGGAGAGTAAGTCCTTTGGTTTCCGCCTGCTCCCCCCACGTGAACGGGAAATACTAGTGTAGAAGCCGGGGCATACTCTGCACATGCTATTTTTATTTTTCACCAGTCTGTAAGCGGAGTTGAATCTTTCTCTGATATGCCCTTAACCCATGCCGGAGCATTGTGGTTTGTGATCTTATATGCCACCTGTCTGTTTTTGTTAAAGCCGGAATCCGAGTCGGAATCCTCTGACCGGCATTCGCGTTCTTCCCAGCTCGACTCGGAGTCAGAGCCGGAAGTTGACTGGCTGGACACTTCTGGGCTACTCTGCTTTTTCCTCGGGCTCCGACCCTGCCCCTTGCGGGGGTCGGGCCGTTCCCTCCCCCTGGGCTCCCTCCGCCTCCTGGGGGAAGTCCTTTCCTTATTAGGACCCAGGGAGAACAGAGCGCTCTGATTGGTTTTGTGCTCCTTCTCGGGGGCTGCCCCTCCTCCCTGCTCACCTGCTCCGGCGCCATTTTCAAATCCATAAGGTGGAGGTGGAATTTTATCAGGGGCTTCAGGGACCGATGCTCCAGCCGCCCCCTGCGCCTCCTCTGCCAACCCCCGCCAAAACGCTCGCGCGGACTCCCCCCCTCTGATGGTGAGTCCGTTTGCTGAGGGGGCTCTGGCGCTCCCACCTCCGCGGGGGCCTCCGCGCTCCCGACCTGATCGGGGTCCGCCGGGGTCTGCGTTGCCGCGCCCACGCCCAACGGCGGTATAGCCAGCAAACAAGACTGCGCTGTTTTCCATGTTTCCTGCTCCTGCCGAGCCTTTTGCAGTGCCCGACTCACTTTACCCCACGATTTCAGGGCTTTTCCCGAGCCTGAGGACATGGTATCCTCGGCAAGGGCCTTAGTACATTTTTCCCAGATCTCTGGGTGTAATACTTCTACCGGGCTGCCTATAGCCCCAAGCTCAATAAGTCTCGTAATTGCAAGACATAAATCCTTGTGCTTACATTCGATACCCCACTGAGTATGAATTTCTTGTATGACCTTAGCGATGGCTTCCATGATCCAGGCTGGTCCTGCGGAGGTGTCCCTCCCGCTGCACACGCCAGCTGTGCAGCCGCCGGTCCTGTGTCCAGGCGAACCCCAAATCCCGGGCGCTGAGCGATCCCGGGTGTTCGGCACCAGATGTTGCCTTTCAAGGCATGACGACCCGGTTCTAAGACAGGCACGGTGGCCCAGTGCTCGGGCACACTCAGTCCATAATGCTCCTGACACCAACGTGGTGGACAGCAAATGGCGTTTATTCAAGGGTGTGGGGGTTTTTTATGGCTTTGGGTCTCATGTGTCATTTCCTTCAGCTCATGTCCAGATGGATGCGACCTTGGTGGGGATTAGAAGTCAAACTGCAGGGTAGGGGGGATGTCCTGACTGACCGTTACAGCCCGAATTCTTCCGCACGCAGGTCCTAACTCACCACAGCTGAGCATTTCTCAAAGGCAATTTCTCACTTGCCTTTTTTTTTCCCTTTTTTTTTTTTATATAGGTCTATGTTTACAATTGAAAGAGAGTTTCTAAAAAATGGCATATCCCAAAAAGTGGATGCCTTCAGAGGCATCATATAGTCAACCCAGCACAACCATATGTGGCCTGTTCATTCAGAATTTGACATTTTCCTATTTCTACAAGTTACTGTTAGATCTGTATTAACCAGTCAACCTTCAAACACAGAAACAGCTGATTTTGGCAGTTCAGATTTTGTGGTGGATTGGCTCATGCATCAAAATTGGTAGTTGAATTTAGACTGCAGTCTTCTATAATACTTACTCAAGTTTTTAGAATGTACTCAGCAGAACTCTAGGCCCCAAGTGTATAAACTTGGGTTGACTTGATATTACACATTAAAAGAAAAATCAAGTAGAAATTGTCATATTCACACACAATAAGTTTTTCGCCTAGTTCAGCCCTAAATATATATTTAGAGATCTGACCTGCACATAAAAATTGCCAGCTTTGATCCTATAATTTATATGTTGTCATTTATGTCATGAGGGTCTAAGAGTTTGTGCATAACAGTATGTGATGGTACTTTCATCATTCATTTTATGTTTCTCTTTGGTTGGTTTTATGACTAAAATTATGTTTTTATGGAGACTTCCTT
The DNA here is from genome assembly GCA_009764595.1 of Geothlypis trichas. Taxonomy (NCBI): domain Eukaryota; kingdom Metazoa; phylum Chordata; class Aves; order Passeriformes; family Parulidae; genus Geothlypis; species Geothlypis trichas. Next base: position 4,476,765 of record CM019906.1, on the reverse strand, counting down.
ATTAGTTATACAGCAGTCATGAATAAGATGTATACATGATCCAGTTGTAGAATTGTGGGATTTAGGAGCAGTAAAGGTCACAAGTATTAGGAGCAAAAACTTCTCTACACCATGTTTTAACCTTGACATTCAATGAGTGCAAGTGTCAGTGATGTGTCACACCATTTTCTTCTGCCTTCTCTCTCTTCCAGAACTAGGGCTGAAATTACACTTTTCTTGGGTATCAATTTGTTCTGCTACAAATGGAACTAATTTGATTGTAATTTGTATTTACTTTGTAGAAGGTGGTTGCACTTCCTAATCATACATAGTAAAAACTCATTGACTGAGACTGAGATTTTGGCTGAGGAATGAGCTAAGAATCTGCTTTATTCTATCACTGAGAAAGAGCACGTTTTTGGTGCCTCTCACACCTGTAAGTGTATTTTTCTAAGTCCTCATTTCTCTCTAATGGTATCTTGTTTGTGGGGTAAATTCTCCAAGCTTCGTTGGAGGGAAAATCATTGTCTTTTTATCCTCCCTGTGGGGAATTCATTCCACTTGTTTACTGATATGTGTGGCAGACTGAATAAAATTATTCCTAATTAGCATATATGAAATAATCATTGGTCTATCTGGAGTCATAATTAATGCATTAGGAAGAATTTACTGAGTGTCAAGGAAACACCGCTCAGAGGTGTGAGCGGTGAGGATGATGAGGGCTCAGGGCAGCCCCAGGTGTGAGCGGTCAGGATGATGAGGGCTCAGGGCAGCCCCAGGTGTGAGCGGTCAGGATGATGAGGGGCCGGGTCTTGCCGGGGGCTTTTTTAGGGGGAGAGTTTCTCCCCACTCCCTTTTGCGTGGAGCTGACGGAGCTGATGGATTTCTGGGGAGCTGCTGGGGCGTCTCATGGTCAGATGGTGAGAGCTTCTCACAGGGTCGGGGGGACCGCCTGGAGATGCACTTGGGTACGTGGAGCATTCCTAAAGGAGGTGCCAAGGGACGAATCTGTGCCGGGAAGCAGCAGCCGAACAGGTGAGCCTGTGTGGATTTGCGCTGGGGACCTTTCTCCTTTCCCTTTTCAACTTTATCTTGCCAATCCCTCCCTGGTTTCCCCAGGAAAAGAATGGGGGTTGTGAGGACAAAATAAACTCAATTTGAGTGAAGCAAGTTCTCTTCCTTTACTGTCTGTGTTTGAACTGGCGGTGGTGGGGGCGGGTCACCCTTCACCTGTGGTTTTCAGGTTGTTGTTTGAAGGAAATCCTCCCTTTTCCAGGGTGTCAGGGAATCCTGTGTTCTATTTTAAGGGGAAGGGGAAACATATTGTTGTCGTATTATGGGATTGATTTGAGAGTAGCCCCCCAGTTTTCATCATCCTAAGATTTAAATTGAGGGGGCAGCCCTGGCGTCCCTCCTTTTAAAGGGTTTGAATTGAAGTAAAAAAATCCCTCTTTTACCATAATATGAGGACAACCCCTTCTTTTCTGCTATTCTAGGGGTTGAAATTGAAGGGGAGAACACATTTCTGTGCCCTCGTTGAAGTGAGGCGAGCCTCGCCTGCGGCGTCAGTTTCGGGGTTCAGTTGCGGGGAGCTGCAGCTCTGGCAGCGTTTGCGGGGGCGCACTGGGGCTGTGCCGCTGCATTTGAGGGCGCTCCTTGTGCCCGCGGCCCGGCCCGGAACGCTGCCGCTCGGGAGCCCTCCCGGCACGGCCCGGGCAGTTGGCGAGGCGGACGGGGAATTTGTCGCGGCAGCGGCGGAGCCGCGCCGGTGCGAGCCGTGCGGAGCCGAGCGGAGCCGTGGCGGGCCGGCCGAGGGCGGCGGAGGCGGCGCGGGCGCTGCTGCGCCGGCCCGGGCGGTGCCGGCCGCTCTGGCCGCTCCGGGCGCGGGGCTCGGGCGCCCCCGGGGCCCCCCGGGCCCGGTGCCGGCCCCGCCGGGCAGGGGGGAGCGGGCGGGGGGCTCCGGGGCGGTGCCGCCCCTGCGTGCCGGAGGAGGCGCCGCAGGAGCCGCTGTCCTGCCGGGAGCCGCGCTCCGGCCGGGGCCGGCAGCGAGCGCGGGCTGCAGCCGCTGAAAGCTCTCGGGTGTCGTGGTTTGGAGGCGCTTTGTAGGGATTTATTGCATCGTTTTGTTTGCTCTGCAGCGGGTGTAGCTGAGGGATATGGTGTCCGTCCTGACTGCTGTGGTTCTCGGTTCAGGCGGTGATGATAAAGGTTTGGTTTGGATTGTTTTGTAGTCGGATGGGTTTTTTGTTTTGACAGGCGTGCCATGGTTTTTATGTGTCGTGGCGTGAAGTAGCGGTTCGGGTTTGAATTCTGTTGTGGTGGCTTTTATTAGCGTGAGTGTGTAGTGTTTGTTTTGGTGGGCTTGAGGTGGCGTCATGCCGTTCATAGCAGCGGGGTTTTTAAAATCTTGATAATTGCATTTGTGTTTATCGTCTTCCAGGGCTGTTCTTGATTTGATTTGTTTGTTTGTAGTGTGTGTTTTATTGTTCCGGATCATTTGGGGGATATTGTTTCTGGTTACGTTTGTCTTTAGGCTTTGTGTTTATTTCTAGGTGGTATTTTTGTTTTGATAGATTGAGGCACTATGGGTTTATTCCGTTAGGAATAATTTTTTTTTTTTGTTGCAAATGTAAGTTTAGTTGGTTTTGGGTTTTTTTGGGTTTTTTTTTGGTTTTTTGGTCTTTTTATCTATTTGGTTGTTGTTTATCAGTTTTATTTTTGGAAACATGGGTATTTATATGATGGGTCTTTTTAAGTACTTTTTTTTATTTGGGGAGTTATTTTCTTAGTTTTTAGTGGTGTAGATTTTATTCGATTTCGTTAATTGGTTCAGTTTCTAAAGTTCTATTTACAGAGTATTGGTTATTCTTTGAGTTACTGTAGAGGTAATGGTTTAGATTTTTTTTCTAGTAACGTTTAAGTTCAGTGGCACTGTTTGGAGTTTAGTAAGTTGGTTTGATTGTTTTTTAGCAGTTTTTGTGATTTGCTGTTTGTGTTTCTATAAGGTTTTCTTTTCTTTTGATTCCATTTTTCTGCTGCGATGAAAATTGTTATTGAACAGTGTTGTGTGGTTTTTTTCTGGCAGTTGTTTGGCTGGTGGAGGTATCTCGATGTTTTTGGAAGATATTGGTGGGAATTTGATGCTGTTTGTTTTGTCATTTTATTTAGGAATTAGATTTTAAATGTACAGTTATAACTCTAACTATATTTAAACAAAACAGATGTGTAGAAATGGGAACAAACCGCTTCTATTTTTATGTATTCGGTCTATTTTTAAAATTTAACATGTAACATAAATCATCATATTCTACAATATGATACTATATTTTTTGATAGAGTATTGTGTATGTTCATAGATATCTAAATATAGAATGTAAATACAAACACAACCAGAACCAAAATATAAATATAGAAATGGTTTGCAAATATGTGCAGATATATATAAAATTATTAAATAATTGTAAATAAAAAAACAACATCAATCAAAACAATATATAATACAAGTAATACTATATACATTTTATTATATTAAAGGGAGTTGATATAAAATAGAAATACAGTACATCAATATGATATATAGAACAAATTATAGATATAATAAATACAAATATAAAAATATTTTTTCAGGTAGTTTAGGAAAAGGATGGTTTTGGTTTTTATTTGGCAAAAGCAGAGCTTTTAGTATAAAAATTATAAATAAGAATAATATAAAGGTAGAAATCAAAGTATAGCAATATATAATAAGTACATAAAGATTTATATAAAAATTAAAAATAGAAGAAAAAAGTTGTAGCAGTAAATATGGTACAAAATTTTAAGAATACTTTATCTCTGTTATTTGAATATGAAACATAGTATATATAATTATTAATAGAATGCATCAATCTAAACTATAAATATAAATATCAATGTGAATACAGTCATGCAAGCTATAAATTTAAAAATATTTCAATATAGTTTAAAAGAAGAGGGGTTTTTGTATTTAATTCGTTAGGGAAGGGATTTTTATTTTAAATAATAAAAGTATTAAAGAAATGTAATTTTAAAAATAAAAATATACAATCAATATATAAAGATATTTATAAAAACACAAAAGAGAAGTAAACATAAATAAGAGGAATAGACATAATATATTGTATAAATGACATAGTACATCCATGTCTGCGATAAATACGCATGCGAATATAAATACGAAAAGTATAAATATGAAACCTATTGAAAGATGGTTTTAAATTGTGGGGGCTTGTTTGGTTCTCGTCGGGTAAGAGGCGGGGTTTGGCATTTATTTCAGAGCAGTTTTTGGCGGGGATCGCCCCTGTTCTTTTTTGCCGCCTGCCCTGCCCGCAGCCCCGAGGCGCGCTGCGCCCCCGGCTGGGGTGGGTGGCAGTGCCACCGCCTTGTGGGCACGGCGCAGTACTGCAGCCGTGCGCCGCCAGGCAACCAGGGGGGCCGCCATCTTGGGAGTGGCGTGTCCCGAATGTCGCGGACTCGGTTGACCTTCTCTCGATGGTGGCGAAGAGAGCGGGAAAATCGAGGACCACGGTAGGTCTAACCAAACTGCCTGCACGGAAAACCAACGCCGGCGCGGCTCCGGCGGGATTTTCTGTGGCGTTTCAAGTGTACCCGACACGGGCCGTGGGCTCAGCAGCGCCCCGGGCGGGCGTATTTTGTCGGGTTTCTGACAGGCATCTGAGTAAATGCCTCTTTCTGCCGGGGGGGTCCTACTGCCGCCATCTTGGGAGTGGTGTGTCCCGAATGTCTCGGACTCAGTTGACCTTCTCTCGATGGCGGCAAAAAGGGCGGGAAAATCAAGGACCACGGTAGGTCTAACCAAACTGCCTGCATGGAAAACCAATGCTGGCGCGGCTCCGGCAGGATTTTCTGTGGCGTTTCAAGTGTACCCGACACGGGCTGTGGCCTTAGCGGCTCCGCGGGGCTGCGTATTTTGTTGGGTTTCTGACAGGCATCTGAGTAAATGCTTCTCTCTGCTGGGGTCCTGCCTTCAGCGAGCCGAGCCAGACCGAATTGTTCTGAAGAGCCGAAGAGCCGAGTGTGGACGAAAAAAGCCGAGTAGAGCCGAAGAGCCGAGCGTAGCCGAAAACAGCCGAGTTTAGCCGAAGAGCCGAGTGTAGCCGAAAATAGCCGAATAGAGTCGAAGAGCCGAGTGTGGCCGAAAACAGCCGAGTTGAGACAAAGAGCCGATGATAGCCGAGGGGAACCGATAGCCGAGTGTAGCTGACATTAGCTGCGTTTCGACAAAGAGGCGAATATGACCGAGTTTAGCAGAAAGAAAGAAAAAAGAGTTGGAGTGAAAAAGAAAGGACATTCGGGAGGAGCGGTGCTGCGGTTCTTCCCCGCCAAGGAGCGAAGGACCCGTTTGACGCCCTGGCGGCACTGCAGCAGCCGGTGGCGGGGGACAGAGCGGCAGCTGTCAGCCTGAGACTCCAACTCCCGGCAGGCCCTGCTGCCGGCGCGGCGTCTGACGCGCTGCCGCCCGCCGATGGCGCGGGGCGGGGCGGTGCTTTACTGCCGCGGGCCGGGAGCTGCAGGACCCGGCCCGGGCGAGCAGCGCCGGGCGCTGCCGCAGTCCCTGCAGGGCGGCTGCCCTAGGGCTGGCGGAGGCGCGGGAGCCCCCGAGCTGCAGCCGTCCCCCTCGGGCTGCTGCTGGTGCCGCGGGCGGAGGTGGCTCCGCAGCGCGTTGGGCGTTGCGAGCAGAGAGCGCTGCGATAGCGCTGCAGTGACACGGCTGCTGACCGCCTCAGTGCTCGTGGCTCATTCTTCCGTGCGAACTGATGGAGCGGCGCTGAGCAGTAACACAGAGATGGCCGGCAGGATGGCGAGCGCCAGGAGCACGCGGGCTGTGTCCTTCGGATGGCGCAGGTGCGATCTGCAAACTCACCCCCTGCCGCCCCTGCCCCCCCGACTCCAGGGAAAATGCGTTCCCAGCGTCGAGCTGCTGAAAGACAAGACTTGGCATTTGACACTGCCATCCAGAAAAGGTTTCTGTTTAGAAACTGGTTTCAATTTTTTTCTACTTAATGTTCCATGAGATGCTTTTATCCAAGCAATTGGTTTAAAAATCTACTGTAGGCATTTATGGTTCACTTTTTTTTTTCTTTGCAGCACCTGTGACTTTTTTTTTCCCCTCTAAATCAGCAGTGAATATAGCTGAGTAAAATTACCTTGGTTTTCTTCCTTCTTTTTTAACATGTTTTTATTGAAAATCCTATTTGAATATGCAGAAAAAGTGGATATGTCCTGTCATATATCCTAGCTTTTCTTCTTTACAGGGTACTCAGAAAATACGTTTCCCTTAGAGTCCCACAAAACCACTCTCAGTGCAATCTCTATTAAGGGGTGTGTTTCCTAAATAAGTGATCAGTTTCGATGTTTGCCTGTGTACCTTTTCCTGTAGTTCAGAGCTTGCGTTCTGCGGTTTTTATGATAAACCTATAAAACATGTAACAATGGTTTTGCAAGTCTGAATCGTTGAAGGCAGCAAGAAGTGGTTTTAAAGCCTGTTCTTGACCAGGCAAAGGGAAAAGGTGTGAATTTGATGCTGAACTTGTCATTTTTCATTTGACTTGCCTTGAATTATTTAGGAAGAGAGAGAACTAGAAAAAAAGAGAAATGGAATTGGTTCTTGAGCCCTCCTCAAATGCTCACCGTGATTCTGTGTAGAGCCGAAGTGAAGGGTGATGGAACAGAGCTCTGTGCTTTAGAAGGAAATCAATTTAAACCTCATCTCCACACAGAGTCTCACTAATTTCTGTTTTTAAAATACAAAACAAGTTTAGTAAGTGTTGGGAGTTAGTATTTTGGGAAAGAAATGGCAGTTCCACAATCACTCCATTGAACAGAGGCTCTCGGAACGATTCATTTTTTAACTGCTGTGACTGCAATCCAGTTGAGGGTTCAGCGTTGAAATGTGCACCTGCCCTTCTCTAAAGCACTCTTTCATTTGCCTTTCAGTGCTATGAGTCTGGAGAAATTGGAGAAGAGCCCAAGAGAAATTCTTCATCCTGAGATACAGAAGGTAGGAAGTGACTTTTTTTTGTTTGGTTCTTTTTCTTTCTTATTTTCTGGAAATAAAAGTAATTAGGTATAGATATTACTGGTTTGTTGCTTCCAGTAGCAGATGATAATAATAGTAGTAGTAATAATAATAATAATAATTATTATTGTTATTATAGAATAATAATAATTATAATATAATTATAATATAATAATTATAAAATATTAATTCTAATATAATGATAATTATATTAGAATTATTATATTATAGTTATTATATTATTATATTATTTTATTATGTTATTTTATTATATTATTATATTATAATAATTATAGTATAATAATTATGGTAATTATAGAAATATTATTATATAATAATTATTATTAGAATTATTATAATAATTATAAAAATAATAGTGATGTACTACTACTTAAACTGTCTTTATCCATTGAACTGGCCATTTCAAGTCAAAACTTCTAAACACAAATAAAACCATCATCCTTGTAGAATCTTTAATAGGATTGGGCTAAAGATACTGGTTTTGTTTACAGGGTTTTTTTTTGGTTTTGTTTTTTAAGGAAAGGGATGGGGTGAGATGCTTCCTTTTATTTTCTTCTGAATCAATGTTATTTCTCACTTACAGCTTAGTAGAAACCTGATTCTGCTCTGGCTGCTCAAAGACCCTCGGCAGCATCTACAGGCGCACCTCAAGGAGCCTCGACTGCAAGAGAGATTTGTTCTGTTTCACTGTTGACTCCTAAGTACAGAATGTTTGTGTGCCAGCTCCACTGCACTCCCCAGGATTGCACTGAGGGCTCTCCTGTTATATCTCTGGGGAGTGTAGAGGTGGCTTTTTCTGCTGCTCTGCCCCAGAGTGGTTTTCTGTATTGCTGCTGTTGGCATCACAGTGCTCAGTTGTGAGCACTAAAACAGCCAGGTCTGCCTTTTGTATGAGAAATTGCATTCCTGCCAAGCAAATACCAGCAGGTCCAGGGCACGGGAGGGTTCCTTCTCATTTTCCCTGAGGAGTACACAACTCAAGCAGCAGACAGGCCTGTCTGGAGCCCCTCTGGGGTCAGCATTGCCAGCAGGCAGCATGGCCAGAGGGGCTCAGGCAGCACTCGGGGCAGGTCTGAGCTGTGCTGGCCACATCTGCTCTGTCTCTGGGGTGGGCAAAGGCAAATCTGACAGCTGAGGATGGGCCTGAGACTCTCACTCAGCCGTGTAAAATCTGTCTAGAAAAAGGAAGTGTGCTTGGGCTTAGTCAGTTCATAGCACTTAAAAGTGGTCCTAAGGTATTGTTCAATAACCATCTAGTGAATCAAGGCTTTGTGCCAGAGTTCCTTTATGCAAGCATTGTTCTGATGGACAGTGTTCACCTGAACTAGTTTCAATGTCTCTGTTTTTTTCTGAAGTTCCCATTCATTTTGCTGTACTGCTGTGGATGTTCACCCTCATGCTCTGGACAGTGCTTTTGGGTTTTTTTCTTAATTCCACAGGTATGATACCTTATTTTTGGGCAGTAAAATTCCCTAAAGCACTGACCTGGCTGCAGAATGGCACTTTTCTTGGAGAGCAATGCTGCTTCTCCCTCCCACGCAGCCCTGCCCTGCTCTGGGTGTCTGTGCAGTTTTTCACTGCAGCCCCAGGATCCATGGCTGTCTCTCAGGGCTCTGCAGGAGTACTGGGTTTGGGTTTTTGGCTTCAGGGTGGCAATCTGTGCATGATCTGAGCTGTGGCATCTCAGCTATATTCTAGGCACCCCGGGAAAGCAAGCTGTCATCCTCATCATCATGAGCAGCCACTCACTCTGGAAAGTCAAGCTGTCCTGGAAGAGATGCTGGACAGGGTGAGATTTAACCTCACAATTAATCATTTGTTTAATTCACCTCTGTGAAACCTTCATGTGCTCCAATAGTTTCTGCAGAACAGCTTATTTCACCCAGAGTAATCCAGTGCATTCTAGCATGTGCTGGTCTGCTTCATGCCATTGGAATCTTGTGTTATGCAAGATTTTCAGTAACTTTCCTTCCATTTTCATGGTAATTAGCATTTTCTCTTTATCAAGCATAGCATTAATGGAGAACCTCCCTGTGCTTCTGTGATTTCCACAGGAACAGCATCAAGTTTTTCTTGTCTCCATAGCTTTAGCTTGACTCGTGCTCAAAGACAGGAATGGCTCAATAACTATATGTGGTGAATTGCTTGTTTGGCAGGGGTTTTTTGCAAGTTCAGGGCTAACATGTGATGTAAGAAAAGGCTTTTTTTGCAGCATTAGATTTTTGCAGCATTGCATCTTTTCAAGCTTTCCAAGTCACCTCATTCCTATTTAAACTCTCTTGAAATATGCTTAATATGTTGGGTTTTTTCATTGTTATTGTTAGTGGTGGTTTTTTTTTTTTCATGGTTTTTTTTTTTTGTTTTTTTTTTTGTTTTCTTTTTTGCCTGGCTTAGGAAAATTTAAAAGATTTCAGTATTTCTTCCCCAGTTGAGTGTAGTGTTATCTTCTTCATTCAAAAACCATTTGCTGTGTGGAAAAAGCATCTTGCCTTGTGAAAGGACAGGTAGGAGCTGTTTTAATGGCCACTGCCCTGCAGCACAGAGATTCCCAGGCAGTGGGGAGCCCTGTGCCAGGCAGACACACCTGGCCAGGTCCCTGTGGGTGCTGCTGCTGTGCCTGGCTGATGAGGTGATAACCAGCTGGGCTTTCCTGCCAAAGTCAAACCCAGCAGTTTTCCTGGGAATCCCAGCAAACTGGGCCCAAGGGCTTTGTCACTCAGCCTCTGCTTCCATTGCTTTGGAGGGGTTGGATCCCAGTTATTCACCCCAGGAGCTGCCCCTCCATCCTTTTCCCCCACTTTTCTGTTCCAATTGTGGGAAATACTTGGGTTTTGGGTTTTTTTGCCCTGCAGTTCACTGCAGATCCCTAAAAACCTACAGGAGGGAAGATGTGCTCCACCACCAGGTGAGGAGCCTGATTTTGGAATGTTTGATGGATTTGGCCCAGTAGCTTTTCCTTCTGGGCTTCTCCATGTCTGTCCATGGCAGCTCCAGCCTGTGCCTTCAGCTTGGAGCCCTCAGTGCTCAGGGAAATGAACCTTTGGGGAAGTTCTGACAGCTCTGCCCAGTGCTTTATGAATTGGGATATTTTTCTGGAATAAGCCTGTCCATTCTGAGCCGTTTTCTTCCCTCTCCCTGCAGACTGTACCTGCTGAAAGGCTGAGGTGACACCAGGATCTGTGAAATCCCTGACTCCCCGTGCCTTCCCGAGGCTGAAGCCGCGTTTGCTGTCAGTGACCACAGAGTGGAAGATGCTAAAGACTGAAAACTTGGGGATTTTTCTCCTGAATCCCAAGACTCTCTGCAGCTGTACACTGGCTATCTCTTAAAAGAGTTTCTGGGTTTAAAAATGTTTTTACATTCTGCAATATTTATCTGTAACTCCATTAAAGAGAGTCATACAGTATCAATGTGGTGTTAATGACTTTGTTTTGTTGCCCGATTGATAAATGACACAAAACTCAGATAAGTTTTGTGCAGTGCTTTATTGAGGGCCCGGGGGTCCCGTGGACTCACGTCCCGAGCCAGAACCCCCAAAAATCTCGGGTACATGTGTTCTTCTTTTATACCCATAATTCATAACAAAAAATATCCAAGATACAGTTCAGCCTGAATAACCGACGAGCTGAAAAACAAAATCATCCATCTTCTACCTATCATATTGTGTGCTGCCTCAAAAACCGGTTAAACAAGTAACCTTCCCTATACTAGCTTAATTATTTATTAAGTTCCTACACTACCTGCTAAGTTACACACAAACTCAACACACAGCTTCAACGACAAACGACTTAAACTAAACTATAATTAAATATTTTGCTAAATTTCATTTCTTTTCCAACATTTCCCCCCTTTTGAGCATCCTTCAGTCCTGCTGCAAGGATGCTCAACTAACAGTATTGACAGTAACATCTTCGTAACGAGGTGGGGAGTGTTCTTCATTCTGCTGCCCACGGGTCATCACCTTCAGCAGCCAGATAGATCGCTTTCTTTCCCTTTCGATCACACCTAAAAGGCATCTATATACAATCCATGTAGTCACTAAAAATACCAAAAACATTAGTACATACTGTATAGCAGACGTAATCCAGCCAGAGAGGTGAAGCCCCAAGGAATCAAATACTGCTCCTATCCAGTTATGCTGTGCTTCCCTTTCAATTTCCTCGGTTTTTGTTTCCACTTCTGCCAATTGGGAAATATCTTTTTCAGCTTCAAGTGTAACATTTGGGATGTGCACACAGCAATGATCCATGTTCCTACTCAGGTAACCACAAACCCCATGTTCTTTTAACAGTAGCAAATCCAATGCCATTCTGTTTTGTAAAGTCATTCTTGAAGTAGCTTGCAATTGCGAATTTAAATCTTTAAATCCCTTCTTAGTAGCTGCTGCCAACCTTTCTGTCTGTCCTAACAAATTGTCAAGCATTTCCCTGTTTTGGTATGTCGACACTTGAGGGAATAATGACTCTAATATCCATCCAAATTTTACTCCTGAGCCAGGTTCATGCCACTGCTCCTCTAGGGAGCTTTCCCTCTTTTTGAGTCTTTCCTTTTGTGTCAATTTATTCTGTTTCCAGTATGGACACAGTGTGGGAACCCCTAGGGTGATTTGTGTTACTGATCCATCTAAAGGTAAATGTGTGGTCCACTGTCCGTGTCCCAACACCCAAACCAAATTTCCAGGGCTGTGCACAGCAGTATATCTGCAATCTATAGGTCCATTCATAGACTCCTGACTAACCGTGTGATCATATCCCCTACACTCACATCCCCATTTTAATGCCATTTTCACCGGTACCAATCCGATTCGGTCTTCCGGTGTATCACATGTAAAAACCTCAGTACAATTCCAATCCTCCTTCTGCGGCCTAAACTCTCGGGAAGATGTAGACGTGGTAACGGCCCTATAATGTGACTGATTCTTTACTCCTGACCACTGGATGCACCATTGCACTTTCCCAAGATAACTATAATGTTCCAGAACACTGGGCCCCCATAATGTCTTCCAACTTTTCCAGGTGTCAAAATTCTGTGTAACGTTTTGACAACTCATCTCATTTTGCTGGGATTTCATTTTTATTCGTACTGTATTGCATGGCTCATCTATTGGGGTTGCAATCAAACACTTCCTGGTATTTTGAATCCAACCATAATAAGTGGGCTTCTTTTCACATTCCTCTTTAGTCATAACCCGAACAGTCATACACAAATCCTTCCATACCTCTACTGGTTTGGGAACTAGCTGGCAAGACCATGAAACATTCTTAAATGATTCAGGCATTTTGGTTACCGGTATGATTCCCCAGGGAATTGGTTCACCTGCGGCCTGTGGTAATGGCAAACAAGCTGTTATTTTAGTCACATTCTGCATAATTCCAAAATCTCTAATCAATCCCACCACTAAGTTTTCCTGTTCAGCACTTCGTTCTATTGTATTGTTAACCTCCCGTCTACTCCTTCTACCGTGTCTCTGTAAGGATAACATCATTCTGTCATGCCTCCCCCATGCATCATTAGCTACCCAACACCAATATTCTCCTGTATCATTTGTGGTTACCTTAGTAAGATTCAGTACCGTGTTTCCTTGTTGTTCGCTCTGATCCCAGCCGACTCCTTTCTTGCCTCGGCTTCTTTCAGCCCCCCGTTGCCATATTGCAATAACTTCACCGGCCTCAACTTTCTGGCTGTCAAGTATAACACAAGTTAATTGAACATCCATCCCTGTAACTTTTGTTTCTTCAGCCTGTACTAAAGTAGACCCTTGAACGGGTACCAGTCTCATGATCACCAGCAGCAGTATAATCAGAAAGGCGGCTTTGCGCGGAAGATCATCCGAGTCGGAGACACCATCTGGGTTTCCCATTGGTGTGGTGCCTTCTTTACCCTGGTGTAATGGATCCAAGCATCCATCCCCTGGACCTTCACTGCTGTGTAGGTTGTCATCATCACCTGGTGGGGTCCGCTCCATGATTCCCGTAGCGGATCCGTGATCCACTTCTTGACGTATACCTGGTCCCCAGGCTGGATGTCGTGAACAGAGTTCTCCAGTGTGAGCGGTCTATTCCACTGCAATGTATTTCTTAAAGAGTTCAAAATCTTATTAAGTGACATAACATACTCTGCAATTGCCTGATCCCCACTCACATGTACCTCCCCTTTTAATACAGTTGCATGATATGGTTTGCCATATAGTATCTCATATGGACTTACACCTACTTTTTCCCTTGGTTTAATTTGAATCCTGAGTAAGGCCAAAGGCAAAGCTTGAGGCCTGTGCAGTTTAGCTTCCTGGCAAATCTTTTTGATTTGCCCTTTCAGGGTTTGATTCATCCTTTCCACCTGCCCACTAGACTGAGGTCTCCAGGGGGTATGCAAACCCCAGTTTATATCTAACATTCGTGCTACATCCTGCACTACCCCAGCTATAAAGTGCGGTCCCCTATCTGATGACAATCCTAAAGGTACTCCAAATCTTGGTATTATTTCTTTTAACAGGGTCTTTACCACCTCTTTAGCCTGATTAGTTCTACATGGAAAAGCTTCCGGCCACCCTGAAAATGTACATACGTACACTAGCAGGTATCTGTATCCTTGTGCCCTAGGCAATTCGGAAAAATCGACTTGCCAGTAATCTCCTGGTTGTGGCCCAATTTGCAACTTTCCCATTTGTACTTGTCTCCTAACTACTGGATTATTTTTCAAACATACCGGGCACATTGCATTAACTCTTTTCGCCATTGTTAACATCTGATTGGAGATTATCTCATTCTTCAAAAATTTTACCAATACTTCTGCCCCCCAATGACATTTATTATGTTCTGTTTCCAAAATAAATTTCATTATGCGGGTAGGTACCACTATTTGTCCCATTGGTGTAACATACCACCCGAGTTGGTTCCTCTGTGCTCCTAGCAAGCTTATTAGCTTTCCATCTTCTATTGAATATTTGGGCTCCTGATTCAAATATGGGGTAGCTGGATTTGTCCTTACCGGTACCAATGCCATTTGAGTCCATATTTCCCGTGCCACTTGCCGTGCTGTGACATCAGCAAATCGATTTCCCCTGTAAATGTCTCCTTCCGCAGTCTGATGTCCTCTGACATGCATTACTGCAACTGCTTTGGGACTGTGTACCGCATCCAATAGCTGTAGCACTTCCTCCCGGTGCTTGATGTTGGCTCCCTGTGAATTCAAAAGCCCTCTTTCTTTCCATAACGCCCCGTGTACATGGACCACACCAAAGGCGTATTTAGAATCTGTCCAGATATTAACCCTTTTGTCCTTGCTCAAATACAGAGCTCTAGTGAGTCCAATCACCTCTGCTTTCTGGGCTGAAGTTCCAGGTAACAAAGCCTTTGCTTCTATTACCTGATCCAATGTTACCACTGCATATCCAGCGTAGCGGGTCCCATTCTCGACGAAACTGGATCCATCGGTGTATAGTTCCCATTCAGGTTCTTCCAATGGTTCATCCTTTAGGTCGGGTCTGCTGGCATATACTTGTTCAATTACCTCTACGCAATCGTGCACCAGTTCCCCAGCCTCCTGGTCACTGCGTAGAAACTCTGCTGGATTAACATGATTAGTAGTCCATATTTCAATGTCATCCTGTTCTCTCAGGATAGCCTGGTATTGCAACATTCGGTTTGATGATAGCCAGTGACCCCCCTTTTGCTCCAAAACAGCCATGACCATATGGGGAACAAACACTGTCATTTTTACCCCCAAAGTCAATTTCCGGGCCTCTTGAATAAGGATTATTGTTGCTGCCACGGCCCATAGACACGAAGGCCACCCGGAACTTACCGAATCCAGTTGTTTAGAGAAGTATCCTACTGGCCTCTTCCATGATCCCACCTTCTGGGTGAGGACCCCCAATGCCAGTTTTTGCCTCTCATTCACGTACAACTGGAATTCCTTGGTCAGGTCAGGAAGTCCCAAGGCTGGGGCCTCTTTCAGTGCCTGCTTCAGCTCCTGGAAGGCCTTCTTTCGCTGTGTTGTCCACTCCAACTGATGCTGCTTCAAGGCCTCATACAGTGGCTTGGCTAGGAGACTGAAATTCATGATCCACAGTCGACACCATCCCACCATTCCTAGAAAAGATCTCAATTCTTGATGATTAGAGGCAAAGGAATAGCACATATTGCTTCTATTCGGTTTACTCCCAAACGTCTCTGTCCCTGTGTGATCTCGCAACCGAGATAGATGACGCTGTTTTTGAGCAGTTGAGCTTTTTCCTTAGAAACCCGATACCCTGCTTGGCCCAGCATGTTGAGTAATTTGATTGTTAATTCCACACACGTTTCCCTTTCCTTAGTAGCCAGAAAGATGTCATCCACGTACTGCAGAACTATATACAAAGATGGGGATATTGTTACCTGGGTTGTCTTCCATACCTCTAGCTCCTTGGCCAGTTGTTTTCCAAAAATAGTAGGGCTGTGGCGGTACCCTTGTGGAAGTCTGGCCCACGTAAGCTGCTTCTTTCTCCCAAAATCAGGATCTTCCCACTCGAAGGCAAAATATTTCCTACTCTCTACTGCCAGTGGGATGCAGAAGAAGGCATCTTTAAGGTCAATCACTGAAAACCATTTAAACTCCTCCGATACAGATGTTAACAAGGTATAAGGATTTGCAACAACTGGGTGTATGTCTTTCACTATTTCATTAATAGCCCTTAAATCCTGTACCAAACGATACTTACCATTAGGCTTCCTCACTGGAAAAATTGGAGTATTATACTCCGATTCACATTCCTGTAATATTCCTTGAGCCAAAAATTGTTTAATTAATGGGGCTACTCCCCTCCTTGCCTCAAGCTTCAAGGGGTATTGCTTTACCCTCACTGGTTGAGCCCCTTCCTTTAATTCCACCTTTACTGGCTGCGCAGCTTTAGATTTTCCGGGGACCCCTGACTCCCATACCCAGGGTACTACAGCCTGCTCAATTTCTTCTGGAATAGGAGAGGCATCCACTTCCTTAATCACAAAAAGGCCTGCTATTTGTTCTTCAGGTATTTCCAATTTCACCCTTCCCTTTTCAAATATTATTTTCACATTAAGTCGGGACAACAGGTCCCTGCCGAGAAGGGGTGTGGGGCAATTTGGCATATACAAAAATTGGTGATCTAATTGTTTCCCCCCAAACCTAAGATTTAAAGGTTGTAAAAATGGTTGTTTCTCTAGCTTCCCTGTCGCCCCTACCACCTGTACCATTGTGTCACTCAAAGGTCCCAGTCATTTATTAAGTGCAGAATATGTAGCTCCAGTATCTACCATAAATTCTTGATCCTTTCCATTTATCTCTAAGACCACTCTCAAATCCCTCTCTAGTCAGCTCTTTTTCTGATAGTTTCCCAGGACTAGTGCTTGAGCAACATCTGCTGATCCTCCCGCAGAAGCATTCCCCATTGCCCTTATTCCCATGTTTCCCATGCCCATTCCTCCCCTGACCGGGCATTCATTTTTCCAGTGTCCCAATTGTCGACAAAATGCACACTGGTTTGGATCCAACCTCCCCGTGTTAGGTGCAAACCCAAATCCTCCCCGACCTCTTGCCATCCCCCTCGGTCCACGATTTGCTCCTCCCCGACCTCGGCCCCGAAAGCCTGCCCCTGTCATTACAGCCAAAATACTAGCTTGCTGTCTTTTTGCAGTTTCTTTTTCCCTGTTATTGTATACCTTCCACGCCACCTCCAACATTTTATCCAAACTCCGAGTATCCTCTCCTTCCAGCTTTTGTAACTTTTTCCTAATATCCTCCTGCGACTGCCCCATAAACAACAATGCCAGTTGAAGTTTTCCTGATTGCTCCTCTACATCTAAATTTGTAAACTTCCGAGCCATGTCCTTTAATCGTTCCAAAAAAGCAGACGGAGACTCATTCTTGTCCTGCTTGACCAAATACAACCTGGACCAATTCATAGTCTTAGGTATTCCTGTTCTAATTCCTTCCACCAACAATTCCTGATATCGTCTTACAGCCCTTATTCCCCCCGTAGAGTTCGGATCCCACCTGGGTTCCTCAATCGGTACCAACTCATCAACTGTTTCACTTAGTTCTCTCAGTCTAATTTCTTCCCGGGCCTTTTCCCGAGTGGCTTTAATAACCATTTCCTTTTCAGTGGAGTCCATTATAGTGTCTAATAATACCTGTAAATCATTCCAGTCCAGATTCTGAGTTTTTATTATGCTTCCAGATTACCATATCTCCTGGGGAGAAAGGCACCTTTATAAGTATCCTTTCCCCCTGTGGTCCCACAGCTTCCCTTAAGGGCGCAATTAATTGTGGCTGCCCCTTCTGCCCCTTCCTCCCCTTGCGAGTTCGCTCCGCTAACGGAGTTCTTTTAATACTCTCCTTCTTTTCGTCCTCACCATCGGTATCGCTCTCACTGGATCCCATTTTTATAGATATATCAACGGGGGGAGCCGAAGGCGCATTAGAAGCAACCGAAACCCTCGGTGGAGCAACACAATAAGACAATTCTTCTTCAACTGAAGGATACAAATTACTCTCCTTTCTCTCTTTGCATGCAAAACACTCATTCTTATCATTCACTTCCAAAACCAAAATTCCACACTCTTTTTGCCATTCCTTTTTCCGATACAAAACGAAAAACAAATCCAAATACGGTATTTCATCCCATTTCTCATTTCTCCTTAAAAATTGCATCAAAGATTCCATAATTTCCAGTCCCAGTGTACCATGTATCGGCCACCCCGTTTCCCCAATCTCATATTCAGGCCACCAACGATTACAATAATCTATCATTTTACTTTTATCCAATTCTTGACAATACCCTTCACTTTTCCACCGCTTCAATATACACCCCAATGGAGTATTTTCAGGTATTTTACCATTAGCTTGCACTAACGTTTTGAAAGTTTTAAGAGGCATCATATTACAGCCTTTAATTTCACCTTAAATCCCAGTAAACCAATATCACAGCAGTTCCACCTTTAGTTCCAATAAACCAATATTTCCTTCTCGCCGTCCTTCCCAAAAACAAAACAGGAGGCGAGTTCCCGATTCCTGCGTACTTAGACGTCTTACAGTCGGGGCCTAGGCTTTTTCACCAACCACCAAATCCAAATCCAATTACCACCTTTTTAAATATAAAGCACCTTCGGGCTTACCTTATCTGGGTTGTCCGACAGGCGCGGGGGTCAGGCACGAACTGATGACTCCTCCGAGAAACGCTCGGGTGCCGGCTGGAGTGAATCAGGATGCGAACCACCCCGGCAGCCTTCGGAGTCCCACCTGGGTCGCCAAAGAAGCTGTTGCCCGATTGATAAATGACACAAAACTCAGATAATGCCCACTCGGCCGGGGAAGCGAGGCTATCAGCCATACGATTCCCCTCTGCAATGAACCCCGGCAAATCAGTGTGAGACCTTACATGCATGACATAAAAACTTTGCTCTCTGTGGGAGATGAGTTTAATTAATTTAGAGAGCAAATTGAAAAGAGCCAAATTGGAAACTTCTTGTAGGACAGCGTTATCTGCCCTGGCCACTACACCAGCTACATAAGCCGAGTCCATAACCAAATTAAAGGGCTTATCTTTGAATTTCTCGAACGCCCTGACGACTGCGTCCAACTCAGCAACTTGAGGGGAACCCTCAACAACAGCAACATCTATCTCCCACTGCTGAGTTTGAGGATCCTTCCAAGTCATAACCGACTTGTGGGATCCTCCGGACGCGTCTGTAAAAACTGTCAGAGCGTCGAGTGGGACTCGACTCTGAATCTTTCTTAGAGAAAATTTGAATTGCATGTCCTGATTAAAAAGGGCATGCGGGGGATGACCAACTTCAATTTTTCCGGTGTATTTGGCTAGAGCAAACTGTAACACTTCGCTCTCTTCAAGAAGTTGATTAATAATTTTGGTTCTAAACTTGCCAGATTTTAATTCAATTGGAATATGTATGCATGTAAAGTCTACACCTGCCAGCTCCCGGATCCGCGATCTCGCTTTGCGGATCAGTTCCGCCACCAGTTCGTGTGGCCTGGTAATTCTTTTGGACCGATGGTGGCTGAGGAACACCCACTCTATAATCAAAAGGGGGTCACTCGAGCCTTGGTCCGTCCTTTTCCCCTTAGTTGGTCGGAGGGCTTTCCGGGACTTGTCCCATTGGAAAATCAAGCCGTGAAGGTGCGGCAGGTTCCCTAAAATGATAAATTTGAAGAGCAGGCCCGAATGACAACGATGGGCCTGCCTTGCCTCGATAGAGCTCTTGATCTTCTCGAGCGCTGTCCTGGCCTCTGGGGTGAGTTCCCTTGGAGAACTTAGCTCCTCTCCCCCTTTCAATAAATTGAAAAGGGGGGCTAGGTCTTCGGTGGTAATGCCTAGCCAGGGCCTCACCCAATTCAAAGCCCCACACAGCTGGTGGACGTCCGCTAAGGTTCTCACCTTATGGTGAATGGCCAATTTCTGCGGAACAATGGTCCGCTTTGTGATCTCCAGGCCTAGGTACTTCCAGGGTGGCATCCGTTGAATCTTCTCGCTCTGGAGCTCGAAACCTGCAGCAATTAAACAATCTGTTACGCGGGAAAGCGCGTGGGCCAACAGATCGTCGTCGGGGGCACAGACCAGCACGTCATCCATATAATGATAGATGATGACACTGTAGGAATCTTAAAAATCAGAAAGTTTTGAGAAAGGAAAATGCAGGCCTGGGAAAGCTGGGAAAGTTAGATGCTAAAGCAGCAGAAATATTAGTAATGCAAACATGAGAGAACGTGAGAATAGAACAATAGGCCTATGTTAGGTGCTGCCTTAAGTAATAACAAGTTTACTTAATGTATATCTTTAAAAGGTTAAAGTTCTGAATAGACTTCTGTGCTTTGATACTTATGAACAAGCTATTGTTTGAAACTAGGCCACACGTGTGCTTTATATTATTGGATGAAATTATTGTCAATGTTCTTATTCTTTATGTGAACCTTCAGTTTGAAGGTCCTTTTCGTTTAATAACATGGGGCAAAGGGTATGCTTCTATCTCTACAGGTGCTGGAATTAAGTGGGTCCCTGCCAAAAACGTCAAACCATATCGCACCCCAGGACGTCTTAGCGAGCCCAGAACCGAGGAAGCAAGCACGCAGACGTGAGCCGAGCAGAGGGATCCCGGGTCACGCCTGACGTTTCTTTGTGTCTGACGTTCTTTGTGCATCGGTGGAACCTGCAAACTCTGATTTTGTGTTAATGTTATTTATAATTAAGTCAATTGTGTAGCCAATGTTTGTTTAATAGAGCTGACTTTTGGCAGAAGTTTAAAGATTTGGTTTCTTGAGAACAACATCTTAAAATTCGATAAAAGTTTTGCCAAAAATTAGCTCGTGAAAAAGATAGAGCAAATGCAATTTCTTTGTTAGTATTGGTGAGTTTTAATTGTTTTTTGTCGTGCAGATTTGCCTGTGGAACAACCGAAGACAAATGTTTGAGTAACCTTAGCCAAGGCAGCCAGCTCAGATACTATATGTTTGTCTAATTCGGAACCAGAGAAACCTTTCTCAACCTGTCTGGTAGGTGTGCCAGTAAAAGAGTTGCCCTCGGTCAAAAAACAATCTAATGGTAAATCAAGTGAAATTGATAAAGTAAACAATCCTACATTGAATTAGAATGTTTAGGCAAAAAAACTTCCTAGAGCAGTTTCTGAACCCCAAGAATTAGAAATCCTTGGTTCCTTAACCATGGATTTTTGCTTTACCTTCATTGCTAGTGCTTTGCGAAAAAGAGACCCCCCCAAAGTATAATGTTACTCCTCATTATTTTGCATACAGAAATTTGAGTTTTTGGTGTAATTTTTCAAATAGTTGGAATGTGCTTTCTGAGGCTGACCAATATCCACAACAATTACCAAAAAAGTATTAGTTCATTTGTGGAGACAAGGCTTAGCAAAGCATTACGGCACATCTTGAAAGTGGCCCTTGTAGCATTGAGATGCTCACTGTCATCGCACCATCTGCCAAAGCAGTCATGAAAAAGAAACAAAGAAAAACGAGAGCAGTTCGTCATTATGAAGAAAACTGTCAAAGTGATTTCATGCCTTAGAAACCCGCAAGAAGAATTTCAGTGAGTATATTTTTACCCCAATAAGCTTCAGCAGAAGCATTGAAACAATTAGATCGAGTTAGATGTTAGTTGAGTAAGCAAGTTAATGCCACATCCTCTGCAATTAGTGATATGTTAACTGACGTAAATAATGTTAAGCATGCTACTCTTCAAAATAGAGCAGCAATTGATTTTCTTTTACTAGCACAAAGACACAGTTGTGAAGAATTTGAAAAGTTGTGTTGTATGAATTTATCCGATCACTCTGAATCCATTCACAAAAGCATACAAAAATTAAAAGATTTGACTGCCCAAATTAAAGAAGATAGTAGTTCTTAGTTAGATGATTTGTTCCAAGAATGAAGCTTTGCACCTTGGCTAAAGCAACTTTGCAAGATAGGTCTCTATGTCCTGAGTGTTTTAGTATTAATATTGATAGTGATTCACTGCATACTTCATTGTGTGCAGAGAATGATGAACAAAACAGTCCGAGAAATTTTTGTCATTCAAGAAAGAGAGTTAAGTAATAAGAATACAGAGAGTGTTCGTAATCTTACAGAGATGCCAGATGAAAGCATCAAAATAAAAGAAAGCTTTGAGTTAAAGCCCTAGAATCGACAAGAATTTTTTGAAAAATGACTCATAACTATTATCAGACATGATTCATTCACTTTTTCACTGACTGGGCCTTCACAGCATTAAGTTGCTGTGCTGTAATATAGCAACGCTTAGTGTCAGCAAGAGCAAACCTTCCGCAAATAGTACGAAAAAATATTATAGTAAAGCTAAGAAACGCAAGTAGTCAACGACGCATATGACAGTCTCTATATATATCAGCAAAGAAAGGGAATTGTAGGAATCCTAAAAATCAGAAAGTTTTGAGAAAGGAAAATGCAGGCCTGGGAAAGCTGGGAAAGTTAGATGCTAAAGCAGCAGAAATATTAGTAATGCAAACGTGAGAGAATGTGAGGATAGAACAATAGGCCTATGTTAGGTGCTGCCTTAAGTAATAACAAGTTTACTTAATGTATATCTTTAGAAGGTTAAAGTTCTGAATAGAAATTTGTGCTTTGATACTTATGAACAAGCTATTGTTTGAAACTAGGCCACACGTGTGCTTTATATTATTGGATGAAATTATTGTCAATGTTCTTATTCTCTATGTGTGATTGGTTGAAACGCAGATGGAAATAGCTTTATGATATGCTGTAACACTAAGTCTCTTTGGCATTCTGCTTGGTTGCATCTAGTTGTCTCCATTGTTGTAACAATGTTGTTGAGACTGACGCTTTAATAAAACCTCTCAGACGCTGACAAGGAGTGCCCCGTTCCGTTCGTGCTACTGTAAATAGTTTATTGCCAGGGCAGACACTTCCACATTCTTTACAAATGGGATCGAGCAGAGAAGCAACATACCACTGGCAAAGAACAGGACTGCACTTCATCCCTTGTGGCAGTACCCGCCAGTGGTAGCACTTCCCGGGAGCGTCACAGTTTAAGGTGGGCACCGTGAACGCAAAGCGTGGGGCATCATCTGGATGCAGGGGAATTTGAAAAAAACAATCCTTTATATCAATAATTTCCAGATTCCAATTTTGGGGGAGCATCTCGGGGGACGGATCCCTGGTTGGAGGGTACCCATATCTTCAATAATTTCGTTGATTTTTCGAAGGTCGGTGAGGAGCCGCCACTTGCCAGATGACTTTTTGATGACAAACACTGGGGAGTTCCATTCTGACATGGTCTCTACCAGGTTGTCTTTTTTGACTTGCTCCTCAACGAGCTCCAAGAGCGCCTTCAATTTTTGTTTATTGAGCGGCCACTGCGCTACCTGTACTGTTTTATCTGATTTCTAATTCAGCTTACAGGTAGGGTGCTGTTCAGTGGCCACTGCCCGAAAAACCTGGGGAGCCGGAAGGTCAATTTTGGCTCTCCACTGGACAAGGGTATCTCTCTCCCAGAGAGGCTCTACATAATCTAAAACGAATGGGTGTACACTTGCCAATTGCCCATCAGGTCCCTGAATTTGCACGATGCTCTTGCTTTGTTTGGCCAATTGTGTCCCCCTGACACCCTGGATGTGTCCATCCACGCTTTGCAGCTCCCAGTGTGACAGCCATTCCCGAGTGGGAATGATCGTCACATCTGCTCCAGTGTCCAACATCCCCCGGATGGAAATTGTGTCCTCCCCTCGAGACAGCTGGCAAGCTAGGCGAGGCTTAGCTCGCCCCACATGCTCAGCCCAGGCCACGGATGGTACTTCTGACCTTATTGGGATGGCCTGGGCCACTATCTCTCCAGCGGGGAGGAACAGTGGCGGACGCAGACACACACATGAGATGACAAAAGGTTGCTGGTCTGCTGACACCAAAGCTGGATAGACCTGTAAATCAAATGGGGTGACCTTGGTGTCTCCCACGACGACGAAACGGTGGTCAATTTCCCAGTTACCTTAGGCCTTCGGGCACACGGTTAACACGCGGATGTTCGAGTCGTTGAAAAGGATGGAGCGTGTTGTCTGGAGCCTGAAAGAAGAACTGCAAGAAAAGGTGGTTAGATTGGGTTCTGGAGAAAGACCCAGGTCAGAACAAAAAAGGCGAAGATCATCCACGCCAGGTGTCAAATCTGGTGAAAGGTCCAGTCCAGAAAACGGCAAGTCGTGGAGCTCCGATGGACTGGGCTCTGCTGGCAGCGGGTTCGTTTCAGAATGAAGTTCCCTCCCCCTGTGCTCTGAGGTTTTGTTCCCGCCTGCATTTGTGTCGCTGCGCGGGGAGGGGTGCGCTCCTTTATTAGTTTTTTGATGGGCCTCCTCCTCCCTGGTGTCCCGGCTGCTGCTCCTTCCGAAAAGCTAGAAACTCCTTGTGGAGCGGGCAGTCGGGCATCCAGTGGTCCTCGGAACTGCACAGGTGACAGGCTGAGGTGTTTCGGTGTCCATCTCGGGGGGTGCTAGGTCCCGGTCTTTGGGCCGACGGTGACGGCGCTGTGGCGGCGGCAGCCTCCTGGACGTCTGCGAAGGCCACCCGATGGGTCGATAGGTGGGTTTTCCGTCGGGCGCCTTTTGAGTGACTTGAACTTTGGCAGCACACACTTCCAGGAGGTCCTGCAGGGTCAGGCGAGGGTGCAGGGGCAGGCTGAGAATGGCAGTCCTGCATGGCACGTTGGCATTAGCTGCCGTGAGGATTGTAACAAGTCGCATGCGCGCTCCCTCGTGCGGCTCCTCCGTTTCCGCCGCCATCTGCAGCCGGACCACGAAGTCGTCAAATGATTCCGTCGGCCCCTGGAAAAGATGGCAAACCAGGACCGGCGGCACCCCCGAATCCACCTTATAGAAAGCCTGAAGGGCCACCTGCGTTCCGCGGGCCAGCGCTTCAGTTGGAATTTTTTCAGCCTGCCTTTGTCCCTTGCCCCAGTTGCCCAACCCACAGAGATGCTCCACAGAGAGCCTTCCCCCATCCGTGTCTTCCCTCATCTCCGGATTCTCCCAAAGATGGGGCAGGATGTCGGTCACTCCCTTCTTCCACGCTGCTTCCCACCTAGAGAACTGAGCCACGTTCAACAAACACTTGAAAATTTGCCGCAAATCGGCTGGAACAAGCTCAGTCTCCAGGAGGTTGGCTTCCAGCAGTCCCCTGAAATATTCACTCTGTCCTCCGAACTCCTTTTGAGCTTTAGCAAGCTCTTTGATGAGGGCTCGGGGGACCGGGGACCACTGGATGCGTGGGTTTCCGCCCCTGGTGCGGTGGTAGGTCACCGGAGCCGCCATGATGGACTCGGCCGGCTCTGGGCTGCCCTCTCCCCCCCCCCCCCCCCCCCCCCCGGCTCCCGGCCTATGGGAAAATGTTAAACAAGATGGAGGACCGTGGGAACCGGAAGCTGGGGTGTGGGGACAAAGGCAGGAAGGGGCGGGGACAGGGGTGCCGTGGGAAACCAGAGCGGAGCCAGATGGGAGGGGGGCCGCCCAGTGGGATGGGCAAGGGGGCAAGGTCTGAGGCGGGACCTGGGGAAGGGCCATGGAGGAGGGTGGAGTGCAGTCCAGAGGAGGGGTCAAAAAGGTGGAGGTGGGATCCAGGGAAAGGAAGGGGTTGGAACAAGGAAGGAAGGGGTTTTTTGGCAGGAGGCAGGAAGGGTTCTGGCAAAGATAAGGAGGAAGAGGGGGATTTTCCCGCCATGGAGCCACGTGGTCCCCGCCATCTTGTGCTCCACAGGAGCCATCTTGGGCAGGAACCGCGAAGCGAAATTTCGCAGTCAACTTAGGGGATTTTACAACTCGGGTCAGGGGGTTTGGGGAAGCTGGGGGAAAGGGAGAATCAGCCGGAGTCTGGCCAGGACTCCGCCTGCGGTGGGATTGGTAATCCTGAGGGGGGCCAGGGCGATGGAGGGACTCCTGCCCGCTGTGGTCAGGGGCTGCCCTCCTCAGGATCCCAGGTTTAGAGGGAGTAGAGGGAAGGGGCTGTGGGGTAGGGATGAACCAGGGGCAAACACAGAATTTTGGAGCCGTGGCCGTTCTTCCAGTTTCCTTGTTTCTTCACTTCTCAGCACCTGAAGGAGTTGAGTCACTCAATGCAGGTGTCTGGCCAATTTTAATTTCTTTGTTATTGCCAGCTCCTCCGATTGGGCCGAATCTGACAATTTTCTAGAGACCTCTTCCCAAAAGCGGAGATCTCTATAACGATCGGGGGCGGTAGTTTTAAATTGGGAGGAGACCCATCTTATCAAGCTCCTGATTTCCTTTTCTTTAACTTTAATTTCCCCTTCAACTAAAATCCCCCCAACAACAAAAACTGCCTCCCGCTGCTCTGCCGACAGCCTTGCACCCATGGCTGTGATGACAACGGCGGAGCAAGCTCAACCCAGCACCCGCAAAATAAAACTGGAAAATAGGAAATAACTAAAATGGGGACAAGTGAAAAGGGTCTCCCCAGGACCCCCCGCCAAGAGAAAAAAGGGTGACCGTTACCCGGTGAGCGAAACACCAGGGGGTCTGATTAAAAGACAGAGGGGGCCAACGAAACTCACCAAACCTGGGGAGACTTGAGGGTCCGGGTGCTGGGGATGTCCACCTCACTGGATCGATTCCGGGTGCGGGAGGACAACGATCCAATCCCCCGGAGCGCTGCCCCTAGTGCCCAGGGGTCTGCTCTATGGGGGTGCTGCCGTGCCCAGTGAGGACGAAATCCTCGATCCATGGGTCAGCCGAAGTCCAAAGGGATCTGGATAGCTTCTGCCCCACGTTGGGCGCCAGCAGCTGTCGCCGTGCAGAAGTTGAGCCCGGCTAGCTCCACAGAAAAGCACACCGACAGCCTGATGTGAAGGGGCGGCAATGCAGCTGCGAGCCTTGGCCTCCCGACGGGAGCAACAAGGTATCGGCCGCTCCAGGAGCTCTCCCCACGGCAGTGGTGGGGATGGCAGCTCCACGAGGCAAGCGCAACAGTAGCAGCGATGAAGAGAGGTGGAATCAGGAGACAGGAGGCAGCAGTTCTCCACAGCAGGGAAGGGTTTATTCAAGGAAGGGAGGGTACAGAAGAGAAAGGAAGCTGTAAGGAACTGCCCCGAGGGGCGGGAAGAACACAAACTATAAAGGGGAGCCAAGGGGAGGTGGAACCCAACCCCTAGCCAATAAACTTAAGATACAACATAAATGACATATAGTAGCAGCAAATAAAATTACATTGGGGGTGGGTCAACCCCTCCCTGCCCAATCACCCTCGGCCCAGGGGAGAAGGTTCTGGGAGGAAGGGCCTGGACAAGGGGTGACAGGCAGGTTGGTTGCCCGGGAAACAACACAGAATGACATCTCAGCTGGGGAGGAAAAAAAGGGGGGGAGGGAACATGAGGCAAGCGCCATCTTGGCTAATTGAACTTAATATAACACAATTTATAAACAATCCATTTCAAACTCAACAGGCAAAACCAAAACTCAGGGAAGCGGCTGCGGAACGCACCACAACACCAGTCCCAGGGTGGCCCCTGGTGTCCGTCCCCTGCTGCTGGTGGGACAAATTCCCCTCAGAATGGGCGGGAGCAGGGATGGGGCAGCACCGAGGCCGCTGCAATGTCGGTGAATCGGCTGCAAACGTTCCTTCCCTGCAGGAGCCAGGGCAGATCCCTCCTGGCCAGGCTGGTGGGCAGTGCTGGGTCTGCTCTGGGGGAAAACACCCTGTCCCTGGCAGGAGCCCTGACTCTGCTTTCCCTCCCAGCTCCTGAGGGTGTCAGGGCCACCGTGAGGGAGTTCAGACCCAAAAAACCCCGCAGCCCACAGAGGGAATGATCCCAACATAGAAATGCAGGGTTGTAATAAAAAACCTGTTAAAAAGGCTTTGACAACACCGTAATGGGATTCCCAGGAACCCTCTGGTTTGCTCCTGGTTCTGTTTTAATGTATTTTTAGCCCCTCAATGGGCAGTTTGTAGGATTTATTCTGGGACTCAGAGGTTGAGCAGGGCTGGGTTTGGATTGGCCTTCACCTCTGGTCCCACTTAGGCCAAGCTGGGCGGACTCATCACCTCAGCTCTTCCCTCTAAAATATCCCTTACTCATTTCCCTGCAGGTGAACTCGGGTTTTGCCCCAAACTGTCCCCTCCTCACCTGCCCTTGCCCTCACAGTGTCCCTTCTGATCCCCACAGGGGCCCTGGTGACACCAGGGAGGTCCCTCTGCCTTTCTGCTGCCCCTCTCCAGCCCCAGCCTTCTCCTCTGCTCCCTCTCTCTGCCCTTGTCCCACACAGTGAGGCACAAAAGGGGAAAGGTTTCATTAATTAAATTAATTCTGCAGTTAATTAATTAATTAATTAATGATTTCCAATTCCCCAGTGAGAAGAACATGAACTCACAGCCATCGAGTCCTGACAGGTTCCTGCAGGGAGAGCTCAGCGCACGTCCACAGAGGCAAGTCCAGCATCTGAATTAAAAAAAACAAACAAGAGAGAAAAGTGTGATTTATTTTGCTTCTAGGTTATTTCAAGTTCTTAGAGCCCAGCCACCATTTGCTCTTGATTTTGGTTCGGTGAATGGTGAACAGAGGACACAGGTCATGCCATTTGTGGGGGCAGAAAAAGTAGATTAAACTCACCTTACTTCAAGTTACTAAAAAAGATTTAGAACTCTTTAAACACAACACCCTGCAATTACCATAACGTTTCTTCCTTGATTTTAACTGATTCTCAGTATATTTTATAAAACTTGAAATAACATCTCCTCCTTAACAGACTCATAAAACATTAGACAAAAAGTTCTAATACCAGTCTCAGGCTTACACAAGAGACCCTCCCCATAACCAAACAAAGAAATCAAACTAATGTACCAAAAGTAGACCTTGTTAACATTAAAAACACAACTCAACCATATCCAAAAATAACTCCAAATTTATTTCCTCCAAACACCAAATACTCTTCAAATTCTAAATCAAAACTCTTTAAAAAGTAACAAAAAAACATAAAAAACCTTCAAATATAAAAAACTTAAACATAGAAGTAAATATTACTCAAAGCCCACAAAAAATATAAAACAATCTAATCAATATCCTACTTACAAAAACCCCCCACTATCCAAATTAGTACCATTCTAAATAGAACATAAATAAAAATCTTTTACTAAGCAACATAGCTCCCAATAAATAAAACTACCATGTAAAGATATAGGTAGTAAGAGCAGCCCAACAATCTAAAGTTTCTCCAAAACACTTGAAAAACTTCAATATTAATAAATAACAACCTTCAATAACTCGGGTATTAATAAAATCAAACAAAATTAAATTTCACTACATTTAAATCTACGTAGTCTTAAATTTCATTTTATCACTGTAATGTTCTATTAAAGTTAGGTTTATTACTCCTTACTATCAGAATTAATTAATTCTAAATTTAAATGTTATTTAATATTACTTATCCTAAATTTCATTAAAAATCATTTATCTAAACTATAAAGTATATAGTTAATTTTCTTTAAAAAGTAAAACAAGACAAAACAACTAAAATAAAACACTAACAAACACCTATTCATAAGTAAAAAAAAATCAGTTTATTACATCATCCATTTTCTAAAAAGTTCTATTCTTCATTATAATCTCTACTTTTTATCTTTTATAAATAACACCAAAAAATAGCAATTACTATTAATAGGATACTATTTTAAAATTTTTACTTTATTTCCCTAATATATAAATATTTTTTAAAAGTTAACTTCTCCAAACACTTCCTACTAATAGACTAATTACAGAAAATTATTAATTTTATAATAAACATTATTTATAAAATAGTATTAGAATATTTACAACTGACTTTCACATACTTTACCATCTCTTTATATAATTACCAAAACCACATAATTTCAAAATCCCACTTTTTTATTCTCTAACTACTTACACATCTCTTAAACCAAGTTAACTCCCTAACTAATCTCTACACTAACTCTAATTTAACCTAATATTATCTCAGAATTTTAAATATTTTTCAAAGTTTAACAAAAATTCAACTTTATTAAAAACCTCCTCCAAACTATTAATCTTTTAACTTTTCTCAGTTATTACAAAAGCACTTCCATGAAAAATCCAACTATGACATTAATTTATTTTTCTGAGTTTCATACTAAGTCATCAATCTCTCCTACATTTCCTCCACCCTCACACTCTCAATATCTAAATCCACGTTCACAATCCTGTCTATAACCACTTTCAAATCTTTAAAAAATAAGTTTACTATATTCAAAACATCTCTATTCTAAAAATACTTTTAAAAACCCAATCATTAAATAATTTAATTCATCTTTAATCCTAACATTTTTACTTAAAACTACTATTTAAAAAAACATTATATAAAAATGTATTAAGTTACATCCACCAATTACAATTTAAGCTAGAATCAAACCCTGGCTCTACCGAAATAAAATAATTAACGACAATCCCAAATATTTGCTACATCAAAAATGAAATTCAAATAATTTTAACTTAACAATTTGACTTTATCAATATAACAACTAAACCTATTTTTAACAATTATGTAACCTTCTGCTAATTTAAAATTTATCAACTGTTCCAAACTCTAAAATAATATACAATATTTTAATTCTTAATAAATATATCATTTCACATGTTACTAATTGTATATATAATCCAAATAATTCCTAATTAATTCAATTTTTTCCTTACTGCATACATTATTTTTATCTAATATTTCTTCATACTTATAACAAAAACAATTATAATAATACCAGCTTAAATAAGTATCTCACAAATCTCTATGCTGTTTTATAATCCAAAATGTATCAATAGTTTATTTCTCATATGAAAACATAAAGTTTACTTACATCTCAACAAGTACAAAAACCCAGGTAAATTTCAATAAAAAACATAAAACCACATCACACAAAAAACCACACTGACCACTCCACCACTAAAAAAACAATGTAAATTACACAATGGAAATACAAATGGAAATTACACTAAAATTCCAACTTACACCTAACATCTTGTATTACACCCACCAAAAGCTATAAACTTTAGGTTTCTTTATAAATATAAAAATCAATAGTATAAAATTCTTATTAAATAATAACTTAAAAATCTAAAATACCATCAAATATTATGCCTCTATTTAGTTTATTTACTTTTAATTATACAACTTTACCAATTAACCAACCTAAACCAAACATTTAAATAACTTCAACTAAAGTTTCAGGTTTAAATACTTCGTATTTATCTATCACTACTCAAAAAAATCCATTCTTTACTTACCTAATCAATATACCAATTACAAATAATCCATATAATGAAGAAAAGTATTAACACTTAATATTAAAATTATTAACTCTTAATATAAAAGTAATTGCCAATAAAAAACATTTAAAAAAATCATTTATCCATCAATACTAATCAATATATAAAAACAATTTTAAACCTTGAAACTTAAAAAAACCATCACTTTTTATGCCACATATTACTTCAACAACATGAAAATGATTAAATAAATTAAAATGTTATCTAAATAAGCAATGTAACACTACATCCTTTACATGAAATAACCTTTTAATAGATATCAAAAGTAATAAACATGCAGTTTTACAAAACAAAGCAACAATGAATTTTCTTTTATTAACACACAAACATAAATATAAAAAATTTAATTAAATATATTCTATAAATTTGTCTAATAACTCAAGATCTATTTATAAAAATATACAACTTTGAAAAATATCAAAAATAAGAATAAATAATAAAACCAAACTAAAAATTTAATAAATAAAATTTAACACCATAATTAACAAATATAACAAAATTTTAAAGACATTTTAATTATTATAATACAAATAATAAGAAGAATAACACCTTATTTACATTAATATATACAAACAATGCTTAACAAATCTATTAATAAAAATTTCTTCATACAGACAGAGAGAGCAGATGTGGGACTTGGAAAACCATAAACTTCCAGAGACACCACAAGATTTGATCTGCAGCCTGGGAAGAAGATTGGATTGATGTAAAAATACAATACACAGGCATGAACAGAAAAATAATACATCAAATAATTCTGTTTCTATGGCTGTGAGTAAGAGAAGGCCTTAAGCAAGTGAGGAACTGGAGAGGTGAAGTGGTGAAGGGTTGATAATGTGAGGGTGGGGTTGTACAGAGTAAAGGAAGAGTTCAGAATTGGAACAGAAACATCTGTGGGCAAGTGAGACAGAAGCCCATTGACCCAAAGTATCCCCAGGGCAGCAGAGTTAAGTAAAGGTGATGGGTTGGAAAAGCAAAATAAACCCTGTGGCAGCTGCGTGTTGGGTTAGAAAGTTCCACATTGCCTTGTCATGAAGAAACTCTGGAGCTGTAGTAAACTACTCACTCTGGAACATCTGGCCTCTGGGGCTGATGTTTGTGTGAGCAATAAATCCTTCTTACCCAGAGCTAGTGCACTGATGCTGATGTTTGTCTGAGCAATAAATCCTTCTTACCCAGAGCCAGTGCACTGCTGACAGTGATGGCTCTGGGCAGGGCTGGCTCTGTGTCTCCTCCAGCAGACAGGGGTGGGGCTGTGTCACTGATATCTTTGATGGAAAATCCTTTCCTTAGGACTTTTCCTCCTGAGAAGCTGAGAGGCCTCAAACAAAATGTGAAAAATGGTTATCTGCTGCTGTGGGATGCAAAGGGTGGATGTGAGATTGGTCTCATAGAGTTGTTTCTAATTAATGGCCAAGCTCAGACTCTCTGTCCCAGCCACAAGCCTTTGTTATCATTCCTTCTTTTTCTGTTCTTAGACAGCCTTCTGATGAAATCCTTTCTTCTACTCTTTCAGTGTAGTTTTAATGCAATATATATAATAAAACAATAAATCAGCCTTGTGAACCATGGAGTCAGATCCTGTTCTCTGCCCTCACCCTGGCACCCCTGTGGGCACGGTCACAGGCTGGGCTGGCAGCACTGGCACTGCCCAGGCAGTTGATGCCAGCAGAGGAGCAGAGGAGCCCTGTGTCCCTCTGACTCACCCCCAGCGTGGGCAGGCCCAGAGCCCTCCAGGGCAGACCCTGGTGCTGAGGGCTCTTGGCTTTGGCTACTGAAACACCGAAGATTCTGGCCAAGATGGGAGGAGTTTGGTGATGTTTCCTGTCCTGAAAGAGAGGAGGAGAAGAAAATTAAGTCCACTGTGGAAGTCAAAGGATCCAGGTTTCACACTTCTGCTCTGACTGCTCACTATGGGGTTTTATCCATGAGAGGTGACACCAATTCAAACATTCAAGTGCCCTTTTCCAGCATTTTTATTCCTAGCTATTTCAGACATTAAAAGGAAGCTCATTTTTCTTATTGCATTCTTTGTCTCATTTTAACAGAACCATTTTTACCTCACATCTCACTTGTCAGTCATTTCCCACTGGACTTTATACAAAGGGATGGTGTGTCACAAGCAATCCCAAAGAGAAACCCCTCCAAAGCTGCCAGGGGAAGGTTCCAGGGCACTCCAGAGCACAGCCAGCTGTTCCTGCCTTGCCAGGCCACACAACCCTGTCACATCCAGCTGAGCTGGGCAGGCCAGGCAGAGGCTGCCCTTCCTCCTAGGGAGCACAGAGCACAGAGAGACATCCTGGGCAGCACCTGGGAACAACAGGGGAAAGGCAAAATGGAAATGTTTACTGTCAGAAAATGAGTGTCTGTATTCAGAACTTCTGGACAAATTTAGTAACACCACTTTCATATGATAAATATGGGCTATGCCCATCCTTCCAGCCCAGGTGAAAACAGGAAAGAGAGCTACAGGAAAAGCAGGAAGGCAGAGTCCCTTACTCGGATATATTTCCCAAAGTCTCTTCTGCCTTGTACGCTCTTTGTGCTCTTTAAAATGGATTCCTGCTAAAAAAAAAATATTTTCTCAGCCACAGCCGGCGCAAGGTGAGCTACAGCTGCAGAGCCAGGTGTGGGGGGAGAGCTGGAGGAGTGAAGGAACAGGCAATCTTGTCAAAAATAGAACTTGTTTAGATTCACCAGTGCTGGGAACATGGGAAATGCAC
The DNA here is from genome assembly GCA_009764595.1 of Geothlypis trichas. NCBI lineage: Eukaryota > Metazoa > Chordata > Aves > Passeriformes > Parulidae > Geothlypis > Geothlypis trichas. The sequence goes on along the minus strand of CM019906.1, from coordinate 4,443,173 downwards.
ATCCACATGGTGCTGGATGCATCAAGGACACAATGGCCCTGGCTTGGTTGTTATCCTTTGCCCCTAAGCTTTGGCTTCACCCCCTCTCCAGCGGAGCAGGGAATTCCTGCAGGGTAAGGGGGAGTCTGGTCCCACTCCAGGGATGTGTCCAGGAAAGGAGGGAGCTGTTTACAGTACCTGAGCAGTGAGAAGCCTGTGCCATGGGCAGCTGAAGCTGGAAATACTCAGTCAGGATTGCACACCTGGATGTGCCAGGGAGCACATGCACACACCTGTGCCCATTTCTGTGATATGTCAGTCAGAAGTCATGTAACCCAGCAACTTGCTCCTCACTGCACCACCTAGAAATACATTAAAAACAGAAAAACCCAAACAAACCAACCAAACAACAACTCACAAAAGAGAGGGCTTCGTGCAGCGTCATCTCAATGTTCTGCCCAGTGATGGACAGAAAGGAGGAGGAAAGCTGTTCTTCCAGAACTGCCAGTTCTGGACCAAGCAGTCTGAAACAGCCAAAATTGCCCTCGCCTGCAGCTTCCCTCCTTGCCCTGACTTCTGAGGGACCAGGGGCACCACACAGCCCAAAACTGGCAGCACTCACACCCCTGCTAGCACAGACATCTTCATGTTCCCTCTTTGGCCAAACAAACCCCAGGATGGTTTTGCTCTCCTGTCAGACTTGGATAATTTCACTGACATTTGTGCAGGCAGCAGACACCCTGTGTGGCTCTGGGGTCAGATCCCCTTTGGCACAAAAACCCCAGAGAAGACTGGAAGGAATCTGTTAAATCTTCCTCACACAAAGCACCAATGTATCAGATCATGCTCTTTTCTGACCCACACATGGGGCAACTGAGAGGCATTTGAAAAACTCTGATTCCATGTTCAGTCTCATGTGAAGGGTGAGACAATACAGATGTTATAATTCACGCCATCACAATCAGAAGCCAACTATTTCCTGGTTCCAATACACTGTAAGTGTTTCTTGGCCTGTCAGCTTTTGTCACACCATGCTGTAAATGCCTTAAAGCCAATCATCTAAAATTACCCCTCATGAATCTTATGACAATGCATTGTTGCAGTGTTACGCAATTCCCCCCTGTTCCCCTCCCCCTTTTACCCTCCTGCCTAGCTGCCTATCAATCAATCCCCCCTGGGCCATCCCCTTCTGACACCTGATTGGCTTTCACCTGTCCCTTCCCTGCCCCTGGTCCGAGGCTTGAAAAGAACGTGACAGCATGTGCTCGGCCCTTGTTCCTGCCTCTGAGACCATCAGGAGGTTGTGTGTCCAGGATTGGGTCCTGGGACTTCTACAGGGATCCAGTATGCATCAATAAAACCTGGACTAAACTTACAACAAGGCTCGCTCCTTCTCTTCACTGATGCTGTAAGCTTCTCCGCCAAAGGTAACTGAGTCCCTTTCCTGCCTGGACCTTCCTAAGTGCTCAACTGCTGCCTTCAGCCAGTCAGAGGCATCTCTGTGGAAAAGAACCACAGCAGCCGCCTTTGGCCCAGCAGCGAGAGCCAGGAGAAGTCCACAGGACGCACCCGGAGACTTCAGGGACTTGATACACAATAACTGGCGCCCAACGTGGGGCAGCTAACATCTGCACCCCATAAAGAACCTCAGAAAAGCTTTACAGCAGCTCTGCTTCCACTGGGAAAGGGCAGTGATACACTGCCCCCCAGAGAGACTTGGGATTTACCTGCAAGAAGCCTCGTCGAAAGCATTGCGCCTCTGGAAAATACTGCTCCTTTCTGGGATCAAATTTTTCCAGGGGAAAATAGGACAGCCTCCTCGTGCCCAAAGGAGGTCCTATTCCAGTGAAGAGGCAAGCCTGCCTGACCAACATCGCAACAGTTTCGATGTCGGTAAGTATTCCTCCTCCTTTGGGGGGTAGAATCTCAAAATTCGTCTCTGCCGTGAGACGAGTTCCTTTTTGCTCTTTGCATTTTAGGCTGCGCAGCCCCTGCGAAAAAAGGTGTTTCTCTGTAAAAGCTTTCATTTGTAGCGTGTATAAACTGTTTTTAAAATTCGCGCGGTTTAGCTGGCAGCGTGCTCTCTCAGCGCGGGGGGGGGGGAGCTCTCTCCACCAGGGGACTTTGTCTCTCTCCACGTGGTGTGCGGCTGTCTAAGTTTCGGCTCGCCGCGTGACCGGGGGGAGGGGGGAACTCTCTTGCTTTGTCTCTCCACGTGGAGCAGGGCTGCCTCAGCTTTGTCTCTGTTTCCACATGGCCCGGGGGGAGGGCTGCCTCAGTTTCAACTCACCACACGGCCGGGGGGAGGGGTGAATCTCAGTTTTGTCTCTGTCTCTCCACGTAGCTGGGGGGGAGGGGTGAATCTCAGCTTTGTCTCTGTCTCTCCATGTGGCTGGGGGGGGGAGCGGCTGCCTCAGCTTTGTTTCCACGTGGCCGGGGAGGGTCCCGACTGCCTGCTGCCGCTGCTGCAGTTTTGAAAGTAGTGAACACAGTTACATTGTGTAAGTTTTCGCCTGTTAAAGCCTTTTAATCGTGAGGGTTTTTTTCTTTCGAAATCGGTAGCTGATTTTTGCTTTGTTTTCGGTCAGCGGGACTTGTTCTGTGCCATTTACATCTAAAAATGGGTTCAAAATTAAGCACAGAACAAAAACGAGTGTATTATCATATTATTGCAATTTTAGCTAATGCAAATGTGAAATTCTCTAAAGGAAAATTGAAAAAGTTTATAAGGTGGCTTTTTCTGCACTTCCCACAAATTTCTCCTGAAGAAATCCAAAATCTTCTATTCTGGGATAAAGTTGGAATTGAATTGATATCCTTGGGACAGTCTGGGGATACATCATCAGCTAAATTTGTGTTCTGGAGTTTACAAATTCGGACTGCTTTACTCAAACAAAAGGAATTGGAGAAAAAGCCAAACTCTAAGCTGTGTACCTCTGCTCTCCCTGTGTCCCCCTCTTCAAGTCCCAAACCCCTTACCCCAAAACTTGGTATTTTAAAGAAAGCAAACCCTCCTCATGATCTGGGAAGTCGACTCCCAGAGCAAATTAAAATGCCTGAGTCCCCTGTTCCACAAAGCCCTGGCCAGGCCTTGTGGAAAACTCCCCAAGACCCTGCTTCCCCTGCTCTGAAACCCAGAGCACATGTAAATTTCTCGGACGGCAGTGATCCCCAAAAGAGCCCCCGGTGCCCAGGGGCTACCCAAGATGGAGGATGCCACGTGGCATCTTCTCAAACCTGGTCACCTTCCTCCCAAGATCCCCTTGAACATCCAAAGGACCCTCCCCCTCCCTTTCCTGCCGTACCCTCAGCCCCGCCCCTCTACTCCTCCCAGGGGGCGTCTGCCGAAGTGACGTCACCTGGTGTCCCCACCCCCTGTTCCCACGGTATCCCCACCCCCTGCCCGACCCGTGACCCCACCCCCTGTTCCCACGGTGTCTCCACCCCCTGCCTTTCCCCTGACCCCGCCCCCTGCTCCCATTGTGTTGCCGCCCCCTCCCCGGGTTCCCACGGTGCAGGCACGCCCACTGCAAGTCCCCAAACCTGCTCCTATTGTTCCAATGCTTCCAGTTCAAGGGATACAGAGCAACAAGCTGCATACCCGATACAGGGTCCTATTCTGTCATTTGCCCCTGTTACATACCAGCCTGCAGCGCAAGGGGGAGCAGCCCAAACTGCTAATTGGAACTCTTTTAGACGTCAATTAATTAAGGAGATATGTAAATCCCACAAGGAGTATGGACCACACAGTCCATACTTCCGTAGTCTTTTAAATTCTGAATTGAGCAGAAATGTAGTAGTCCCACATGTTTAAAACAGCTTTTCCTATGCCTCATGACCTCTACAGAATTTAAATTATGGGAAATATCATGGAAACAACTGTTAAAAGAAGTTCTCCCAAGCTTGCAGGCTGATCCAAACACAGCAAAAGATGCTAATGGTGTGCCAATTACCATTGAGCATCTCTCCGGTGAAGGGCAGTAGTCCTCTCCCTTAATCCAAGCAACTGCTATACCTGAAGTAGTACTAGAGAAGGTAAAAGAAGCAGCTGAAAAAGCCTTCTTTTCCCTCCAACCTGAAGGGCCTTTTGAACCCTATAGTAATATTAAGCAGCTAGCATTGGAGCCTTTTCTGAAACTTGTAGAAAGGTTAACTAGAGCCATTGAAATCCAAGTTAAAAAAGAGAATGCAAAGGAAGAGGTTTTAGAGGAGATGGCATTTACAAATGCAAATGAACAGTGTTGAGCAGCAATTCTAAGCCTTCCTTTAGAACCCCCCCCACACACTAAAAGATATGCTTCTAGTTTGTAACAGGAAAGTGCCTCTGATGCTTGTTACTGAAGATACCAGATCAAGGCTGCCAAGAACACCTCAGCGTGTCGCCGTTGCCAGCCCTGTGCCCGCTCCCTCAGCACAGCAGCACCCTGGGCAGCAGCGACGACCAGCAACGGTTGTACCCACAAAGCCATGCCCGCTTTGCAATAACCTTAGGTACTGGAGTAGCCAGTGTCCCCTGAACAATCAATTTGAGGAATTTAGAAATGGCATGGGAGGGAAATTACAAACACTCCCAGAGGGTCAACAACAACAACAAAAAAACTGAAATGGGAGCGCCGGCCTGCTAGGAGTGCAGACACAAAAAGAGCAGGCCAAGGGAATATAAGAACCAAATCAAACCAAGCGCGCTGTAGTGTTACTGTTTCTGTAAGTGAAGCAGATGCTTCAAAAATCACGTCTACTCATTCATTGTTAAGGGCTGAACAAAATAACCTTTGTTATGATTTAGGTGAACCAATGTTAACCACGTTTTCTGTTCATGAGCCTTACAGTTACAGCTGACAGAATCACTCCAGCTGAAAGACACCGATTGGCATTTTGTTTCTGTCAATCCAGAACAGAAGGGTACGTGGCACCACATTCGCTGTAAGTACATCATTGTTGGGGACACCAAACACACACCACAGGAGATTGAAATTGCTCCAGGAATGACAACGTCAGATCCTGAGCAATTCGTTCTCAGGCTGCACTGCATTCACCCACCTCTGTTTCTTCCCAAAGGTCAAATTGTTGCACAAGCTATCCCTGTGCCATTTTTACCTGAAAGCACCGAAAAACTAGGATCCACAGTCCCCCGGGTCCAAGCTATTGGAACACACAAACCCAAATTATGGTGCAATGTCAGTGGTGGTGGTGAATCAAAACGCATTGAAATGCTTGTAGACACGGGTGCAGACTGCACAGTGATCCCAGTGCAAGACTGGCCAGCACACTGGCCTTTGCAGGACATTGCCGGTCATGTTCAAGGTGTAGGAGGCATACAATTGGCAAGAAAATCCAAAAGCATCGTCCAAATTGAAGGTCCAAACGGACAAATGGCTAATATCCGTCCATTTGTGTTAGATTATTCAGAACCTTTATTAGGGAGAGATTTGATGGCCCAGTGGGGTGTCACAATTAATATTCCAGACTCCCCACAGCATTTTTGTACAGCGGCCATTGAACAACAGCGCCTCACCCAAAAACTTTAGTGGAAAACAGACAAACCAGTTCAGGTGAAACAATGGCCGCTCAGTAAACAAAAAATAAAGGTGCTTGAGGGGCTAGTGGAAGAGCAACTGAAAAAGGGTCACATTGTGGAGACCACGTCCCCGTGGAATTCTCAAGTGTTTGTCATTCAGAAAGCTGACAAAAAGAGAGGGCGGCTCCTCCACGACCTCCAACAAATTAATAATGTCATTGAAGATATGGGCTCTCCCCAACCTGGTATGCCATCCCCAACAATGCTTCCCCAGAATTGGAAATTAGCTGTTATTGACATAAAAGATTGTTTTTTCCATATTCCCCTTCACCCTGACGATGCACTGCGTTTCGCATTTTCGGTCCCGACCATCAACATGCAACCCCCTATGAAAAGGTACCATTGGACTGTTCTTCCTCAGGGCCTCAAAGTCTCGCCAGCTATCTGCCAGTGATATGTCTCTTCCCTGCTTTCCCCAGTGCATGCAGCTGCAGAGAAGGCCATCATCTATCACTATATGGATGACATCCTTGTGTGTGCTCCCAATGATGATCTACTCACACATGTCCTTGACCTAACGATCAGTGCATTGATTGTTGCAGGGTTCAAGCTCCAGGAACAGAAAATTCAAAAGATGCCACCTTGGAAACATTTGGGCCTAGAAATTGGAAATAGGACCATTGTTCCTCAAAAACTAGAAATCAATCCAAGGATCAAGACCCTTGTGGATGTCCACAAGCTGTGTGGATCTTTGAATTGGGTAAGACCATGGCTCGGTCTGACTAATGAAGACCTTGCCCCTCTTTTCAATTTATTGAAAGGGGGAGAAGACCCAGATGCTCCTAGGTCTATTACCCCAGAGGCACGGAAAGCTCTAGAAAAGGTTCAGATCGCAATGTCCACAAGACAGGCTCACCGATGCCGGCCTGACCTGCCATTCAAATTTATCATCTTAGGTAAGTTGCCACACCTCCATGGAATCATTTTCCAGTGGGAGGAAAAACATACACCTAAGGCAAAGGGCACACCTAAAAAGGGCCAGGACAAGAGGGACCCTCTCTTGATCATAGAATGGGTTTTCCTTAGTCACAAAAAGTCCAAGAGAATGACAAAGCCTCAGGAGCTGGTAGCAGAACTGATCCGGAAAGCAAGGACCCGGATCAGGGAGTTAGCAGGATGTGACTTTGAGTGCATTCACATTCCAATTGAGTTAAAATCAGGTCAAAATTCTATGCAAATATTGGAGCAATTGCTTCGAGAAAATCAAGTGTTGCAGTTTGCTCTGAATTCCTACTCAGGACAAATTTCTGTCCACTGGCTTGCCCACAAAATGTTTGAACAGGAGGTTCAATTTATTCTGAAAGTAAGAAGTGCTCTGAGTAAAAGACCTTTTAAAAAGGCTCTGACTGTCTTTACAGATGCATCCGGGAGGTCCCACAAGTCTGTTATGACTTGGAAGGATCCTCAAACCCAGCAGTGGGAGACAGACATTGCTGAGGTGGAAGGTTCACCTCAGGTTGCTGAATTAGCTGCTGTTGTTAGGGCTTTTGAAAGGTTCTCAGAACCATTCAATCTGATTACAGATTCTGCATATGTGGCAGGAGTAGTATCCAAGGCAGATCAAGGAACACTGCAAGAAGTGTCTAACATCACACTGTTGGAATTGCTCTCAAAACTTGTAAAGCTAGTCACTCGCCGAGAACAACCATTTTATGTGATGCATGTCAGGTCACACACCAACTTGCCAGGGTTCATCGCTGAGGGTAACAGAAGGGCAGATGCTCTCGCTGCACCTGCAGTGATGGCCACTCTCCCAAATGTTTTTGAACAGGCAAAAATCAGCCACCAGCTCTTCCACCAAAATGCACCTGGCCTAGTTCGTCAGTTTAACATCACTCGAGAACAGGCCAAAGCTATTGTGGACACATGCCCAAATTGCCAACAACATGCACTCCCTACACTGACTGCAGGAGCAAACCCTAGGGGGTTAAACAGTTGTGAACTGTGGCAAACAGATGTTAAACACATACAGTCATTTGGACGGCAGAAATACGTTCATGTTAGTGTAGATACCTTTTCTGGAGTGGTCTATGCTTCTGCCCACACAGGAGAGTCATCTAATGATGCCATTAAGCACCTCTTACAGGCTTTTTCTTTCATGGGCATCCCCAAGGAGCTGAAAACTGATAATGGCCCTGCCTATAAATCCAAGGAATTCGGGAGCTTCCTGCAGCAATGGGGAGTAGAGCACAAAACTGGCATCCCCTACTCCCCTACAGGTCAAGCCATTGTGGAAAGGACTCACTGCAATATTAAAAGAGTCCTAGACCAGCAACAACAGGTTCTGAAAGCGGAACCCCCCCACATCCGGTTGTCCAGGGCATTGTTCACCATAAATTTTCTGAATTGTTCCTTTGACAGCCTGAATCCGCCCATCCTGCGCCACTTTGGGGGGAGCAGTCACATGAAGTTAAAAGAAAAGCCTCCGGTTTTGGTAAAGGACCCTGAGACTTAGAAAACAGTGGGACCTTACAAATTGGTTACTTGGGGACGTGGATACGCCTGTGTGTCCACCCCCTCTGGGTTAAAGTGGGTTCCCTCCAAGTGGGTAAAGCCCTATGCTCCCAAGGTCTCAGAGAAATCCACAGAAGTGCCCCAGGTTGCTAACGCTGCCTGGAGAAGAAAACGCCACACGCGTTCTCTGGAGGAGATTCCATTAAAGCCTCCTATCTGGAACAGTTTGTAATATGTTTGTCTTAAGTTTCCTTTTACTGGTTTAGATCCCGCTGTTCGCGTGCAGTCTCGAGACGCCATAAGACTGAGCCTGCTCCTCATCCTACTTGTGATCATTTCTCCAGTGATTTCCTGGATAGTCCCTCAGCCCAAAGCGAACGTGTGGACCACCTTAGCCAGGGCCCTTGGACAAGATCACATTTGTCTCTCCACAGCGACGGCCTCTGACCCCCTCTCAACTTGCCTGGTGGGAGTTCCTTTTAAATCCTCAGAGTTCCCAAATGAAATGTGGAATGCCTTAAATGAAGTTAACTTACTCGCGCCTTCTCCTGGCCGCTATCCTGCTGACAATCCTTTACTGTTTTGGCAGGAGTGGGCAAGAAAGTTACCAGTGCCAAAGAGGGAGCCACCAGAGTTCCATCTCTTGAGCTCCATGAATGCAACCTTTTGCATTCACTTTAAATTCAATTCCCGATTGTCATATCAGGATGGTAAACGAGACACCTATTCTGACCCTAGCAATCCACACTATACAGACAAAAACTGGTGCGAAAATTCTGTCCTAGTCCTGCACTCATCAAGTAGTGATTATAAGCCTCGCGAACTCCCAAAAAGCATGTTTTTAATATGTGGAGACAGAGCATGGGCAGGTCTCCCTCCTCGTCTGCTCGGAGGTCCATGTACTTTTGGCAAGCTGAGCCTGTTAACCCCAAATCGAACAAACCTAATTCATTGGCAAACAAAAAACAACACACATGCATTGGCTATCCAAAAAAGAGACCTAAGGCAATTAGACCCTGACTGTAATTCGGAAATTGTTCACTGGTCTAGACCTAAAGCCACCGCAATTACTGTCCTTCTGCCGTGGGTCTCGGCAGCAAAAAGCATGGGAGAATTAGGCCGATTGGAATGTTGGGTTGCTAAACAAGCAAACCTTACTTCTACTGCCCTGAGTGACCTCTTATCAGATGAGGAAATTACCAGGAAGGCCACCATTCAAAATAGGGCAGCCATAGACTATCTGCTCCTTCTGCACAACCACCGCTGTGAAGAATTTGAAGGCCTCTGCTGCCTCAATTTGTCATCAAAGACAGAGGACATCCACGCCATGATCGACAAGATGAAAACCATGGTGAGCGACATCAAGCGAGAAACTGATGACTGGCTGAGTGGACTATTCAAAGGCTGGGGACTCTCGGGCTGGTTGGGATCTATTCTGAAAATTGTAATTTCAGTATTGTTTGTATTAGTTATCATTGTTGTAGTTGTTAGCATTGTTTTTGGACTGGTCAAACGCATGGTTCTCAAGTTAATTTCAAGCTCATCTTCCCCTCCTGAAGTTTACCATTTAGAAACCCTTAGTACTCCATTGAATGACATGGAGCCCTCAGTGGAAAACACTGAACCTCATACATAGGAGGAACTAATTTACCAACCATGGTTTGGCAAGCACCCTGCACCACAAACCCCGTTTTCTTCTTTTTAAACAAAACTAGGGGGAGATGTTGCAGTGTTACGCAATTCCCCCCTGTTCCCCTCCCCCTTTTACCCTCCTGCCTAGCTGCCTATCAATCAATCCCCCCTGGGCCATCCCCTTCTGACACCTGATTGGCTTTCACCTGTCCCTTCCCCGCCCCTGGTCCGAGGCTTGAAAAGAACGCGACAGCATGTGCTCGGCCCTTGTTCCTGCCTCTGAGACCATCAGGAGGTTGTGTGTCCAGGATTGGGTCCTGGGACTTCTACAGGGATCCAGTATGCATCAATAAAACCTGGACGAAACTTACAACAAGGCTCGCTTCTTCTCTTCACTGACGCTGTAAGCTTCTCCGCCAAAGGTAACTGAGTCCCTTTCCTGCCTGGACCTTCCTAAGCGCTCAACTGCTGCCTTCAGCCAGTCAGAGGCATCTCTGTGGAAAAGAACCACAGCAGCCGCCTTTGGCCCAGCAGCGAGAGCCAGGAGAAGTCCACAGGACGCACCCGGAGACTTCGGGGACTTGATACACAATAATGCATCTTTCTTAGTTCTATTTCTCTAAGGTATCCAGTCTTATTTACAAAGTCATCCTTTAAAACTTGTTTCCAGCCCCAGTTCTCTCTCAGTAATGTCTGTCCTATTCCGTGGCATTTCTAAGTCAGCATTTCTTATCTCAAAGTCTCCATACAGATACACACTATGTGAGCCTTCTGTCAAACTCTGAAAGTTTCCTACACATCCATTTCCCACGCCAGAGCTGTTCCCTGCCCAGCCCAGGGGCTGTGAGTGCTGCTGCAGGGCACAGGGGCTGCAGGAGCGCTGCAGGAGCACTGCAGGGTGACATTAAAGCCAGCAACAGCAATTGCTCAGCAGAAAGAGACCCTCACCTGGTGTGATGGCTGAATCCCTGTGGCTCATCCTCAGGTGTCCCTGCTCCAGGGAGGATGGCCTGGGCTCACACGCTGCCCTGCCAGCAGAACACAAAGGGTTAATGAAGCTTTTTGGGCGCATTCTGTCCCCAGAGGGGTTGGACACAGGCAGGGAAGCTCTCACACACAGATTATCCTGAGCCAGAGCCCCCCAGGGCATGCTGGAGACAGAGAGCAGCAACAAGACACAGCTGCAGCGCTGATCCTGCTCCTGCTTTCCCAGAGGGGCAGGAACAGCATTTCCTCCCGACCCTGAGAGCCCCAAGGACAATCACTCATTGGGGTGGCACCGAAGCTGCCACTTTTCCGGCACTCTTGCCCGAGAGCCAGCAGGTTTCTGTGGGAGCAGGAGTTGTTTGTGCAGGTCAGAAGCTGCACATGCCTGGAGCATTCCCTTAGGGACACAAAGCTTCCCACGTGCCTTTTGTAGTCCAATTTGTAATTTAGGCACATTTCAGGAGAGTTTAGATGGGAATGAGGTGGCTTGGTGCCAGCACAGCATCAGATATGGGGCATGAGGAGACTCACCAGATGACATTTCCTGCAGACTCTCCCCTCTTGGCACTCCAGCTGCAATATTCGCATTTCTCACCGAGTTCTCTTTCCAGGATTCCCATCAGGAAACTGGTGGCCGCTTCCAGACGCAAATCCCCAGGGCACCGCTGCTCCCAACCCCCCGGAACCCCCCCTCCCTCCTTCCCTTCCTCCCTTTATAACCTCGGCTCCACCCAGGATTCAAAGGGAGGCTCCCAGGTGCTTCCGGTGACCCAAATCATCCCCAGGTGCTTCCCGAGACTCAAATCATTCCTGATGTTTCAGGAAATAAACAGAAATAAGCTCGTCCCTTTTGGGGTAACAAATTATCTTTTTCCACATTCCCCCTTCTGTCTCCTGTTCCCTAAGGCAAAACACCCGGGTCAGGTGGGGGCCAGAGGGAAAATGTCAAGTCCAAAACCAAACCCAACTTGTTTGTCCATCGGTTTCCACCAGGACTGTTCAGTTTTCCCCACTGTTCCTCGGCCACAGCAGCAGCTGCTCTCTGGGACCCGTGGGGTGGGCACAGGGACACCCATCCCGCTGCCTCCCGAAAACGGAGCGCATCCCATCAAACATCCCCACAGCTGGGAGCGCGGCACGGGCTTTACTCCATGAAACACGGTCACAGAGAGCCGCGAACTTGTCCCCCACAGCAGCGGGTCCCACGCAGCAGTGCCGAGGTGCACAGAACTGAGAAGGAAGGTGCAAAGCCCCGGGGTGTGGCGTGCTCATGGAAGGTGCAAGGAGAAAGGGAGATGGAGCATCCGTGTGTGTGTCCTGGCACATTTCTGTGTGCAAGGAGTGTGCCAGACTCTGAGAATCCAAGTGTTGGTGGGGATGGGTGCAGTTTACAGGTTGAGAAGGAAGGAAAATTGTCATTTGATTGTGGGATGAACACAGGTTTGCAATTACATATAAGGGTTAGGAGCAGACGTGTTCTCCTCGTTTATCTCTGCAAGATGCAGGTGGAAACTTTCCAAGTTATCACTTTTAGGGGGAAGGTCAGCGACAGCTCTCCGTGCTGGCACATTTTCCTTGTCGGGTTTTTAGCTGGAAACGGTTTGGTTTAGCGATCCCGGGAATATTTTGGGATGTGTAGCTGTAAGGGAGCTGTAAGGGAAGCGCCCAGCACAGCGGAGCGTTCGGGTTTGTCTTTTAGAAGCTTTTCCATGGGAAGAGCTGCTGGAAGTTGAAGGTTAGAAATTGGAAAAGCCGCAATTCCCGTTCTGCACAGCGGGGAATGAAGCCGCTTGTGGGGGTGCGGGTCCCGAAGCTTCGGGATTGGGATCAGAACCGGGACCGGGATCAGAACTGGGATCGGGACAAGCCCCGGGACCCGCCAAGCCCCGCGGGCGCCGTCTGGCGGACACAACGCGGAAGTGCAGAGCAGCGCCCTCCGGTATGCAGCGGCGGAACGGCAGCGCCATTGGGGCTTCAATAAATAAAATTTGTCTTTTAAAACATATTCCATGGGAAGAGCTGCTGGAAGTTGAAGGTTTGAAATTGGAAAAGCCGCAATTCCGGTTCTGCACGGCGGGGAATGGGGCCGGGGGTCGGGTCCGGGTCTTCCGCTGTCTGCTTGGCGGAGTGCGGGTCCCGAACCTTCGGGATTGGGATCAGAACCGGGACCGGGATCACGGCTGGGAGCGGGAGGAGCCCCGGGACCCGCCAAGCCCCGCGGGCGCCGTCTGGCGGACACAGCGCGGAGGTGCAGAGCAGTGCCCTCTGGTGCGCAGCGGCGGAACGGCAGCGCCATTGGGGCTTCAATAAATAAAATTTATTTTTATTTATTTATTTTTCTATCATTACTGTTTATATTATTAGTGGTTTTGTTTTTATTGATTTCGTTATTATTTTATTTAGGTATTTTCACTCGTGGCCACGTTGAGCCTATTGCTGAACCCAAGAGATAAGGAATTTCTTTCCAATTTCTTGCTCCTACTGACCAATTGAACCCATCCCAAACCCCCTAAATAATTTGGAGGGGTTTTTTTTCTCAGCTTAGGCAGGGGATTCTTTTTGAGAAAAAAAGCATTAAAAGATATGGGGTCTGAGGGGAAGAGAGGGATTCTGCTCTTGGCATGAGTACCTCCTGTGACACCACTTTTGGTGACACGTAAGGACATCGTGCTTCAGCTGCTGCATTTGGGGAAAGTTTCTCCAAAGCTTGTGGCTGTCAGCAGTGGAACAGCTTGGACCAGAACTATTTCCATGGCAGGCTAGGAAGGGAGAACTTGCTTTGCAAACCAGGGTTGTGGCACATGGCCTCACCACGTGGCAGGAATTCAAACACAAGGTACGATAACACCAGAAACTGTTCCTCACACTTTTCTTCCTCACTTGCTCCTCCTCTCAGCCTCCCATTTGCATCTCCAGCAGATGTGAACCTCTCTTGTTTTTAACAGCCTAACAACCCTTGGGATAATTGAATTGATAGGATGAGAAGGATTTAAACAAATCCAGTTCGTCCTGTGTTAAGCAATCAATAGTTCCACAGGGTACAGAACACTCAATAGTTAAGGAACCAGCCATTTAAATGGTGCTTGTTTCTGCAGCTGGGCAACATCCCCCTTTCCCAGGAGGGCTGTTTCCAGCTGCTGCTCAATGTTTCTAACAACCAAATGGATCAATTCTGAAGATACCTTAAGTCTGTGTGTTAAGTAAGAATGATGCTTGTGGTGTGTGCTGGGTGGGGAAGGAGGAGGTGGAAAAAGAGGCATTTCATTCACCAGGGAAATTGATGTTATTTCTGTTTTAAACACTGGACATTTATTTAGAGTCTTTAGAGCCCATACATTATTGAATAATTTTAATTTATCACATTCAAATATATTAGGCAAATATATAATACAATAAATTGAATTTTTACACATAAATACAAAATTTGAGGTAGGGCCTCAAGAATAATGATTTCTGAAATTAACAACATACAACAACATAATATGTACTACATGAGGTACCTATGATGCATTCTTTGTAACAATATATCTTTTGCACATACAGCTAATGAAAAAATCAATGATCTGGTTAGGGTACAAATCTTTATCCATAGGCAGCAGTACCCCATAGAATGCCTGTAAATATATATATATATATATTTATATATGACATTACGCAAGTAATTAAGATTTAACCCATCAGTGATGGGTCTGTAATAAAGTGCCATAGGACATAGGGAGCAAATTCTCAGCTGGTGTAAACTGTCACAGCTCCAGACAAAGCTGTGACAATTTATACCAGCCAAGCATCTACCTTAGAAGGTAATACTACATAATATAAAGGACAGATAACAACATGTTTCAGTCAATTTTCCTAACAATGGAAGAGAGCTATAAGGCAAATGGTTACCTGAAATGTATTTAAATGTTATGGGCAAATAAAATATTGCAAGTACTAAGACCCAACCTAGTTCTCACATTATGATAGACCTCCCAGGAAAACCTTCTCTCTTTGGTGATAGGCTGCCTGAGGGTGCCAAAGGCAGAAATCCCAGCACCTCTCCCCTCCTGCCTCAAGCCACCCACCTGAGCCCCTCAGGAGCATCAAGCTCTGGCCATGTCCCAGGTACCTCATGTGCACACCACCCAACTGCAAACCAAGGAACAGGGGTCTCTTACAACAGCAGAACAGAGAAGCTTCCTGGGGTGCCTCTGGTCAAAAAGCTCTGCTGTCTGCAGCCCACAGGCCCTACAAGTCTGTCCTTGATTGCAAGAAGAAGTGGAGCTGCAGAAAAAGAAACCAACAGGAGACCAATGACTGCTATCCATAAACATTGTTTTAACACGGGTAAAAAGAAATCATGTTATCCGAGCAACTGTACACAATAAAAAGACCAAAGGTATTTAAAATAGTCAGGTGTTGGGATGTGATGGTGAGAGACAGTCACAACGTGTAGCAGAAGCAATGATCTTCAGTGGGGAGGCACGTCTAATGTGGCCATTGGAGCAGAAATGAATCAAAAGACTACTTGGACTCAATTGAAACATCATATAAAGACAATCCAAGTCTTTCTCAATTAAAGGTCATTTTGTTAAACCCTTCTTTTGGAAACAAAGTGCTGCCTTGTCTAGCTGAAACACAGGTTTTGAACGTTACATATTAAAAACACTAGGAAGACCCCAAAGAATTTCAAGATGGCAAGCATTTGCATTAGGTATAATCTTTAATGCATACAATAATGCATCTCAGCTCATCCAGAAGTTCAATTTCATTTCAAGGAAAAAATATGCATCATAGTTTCACCAAATTTAAACATTTTTTTACTCACAAGATAGATAGGTCTGAAAGTACATACATCACATTTTTACTAATATGGCTTTTCCCCCTCCTTGTTTTTTTCTTTTAAAGATCTTTACTGTTATGCTATTAGTTACTAGATTTATTTTTAGAAAATTATCAAAGTGCATGCAAACTTCCTTAGAACATGGTAAATGAAGTGCATTCCCAAACTTTAAGGTAACTTCTCATTTAAAGAAGACACTGCTGGTTAATTTAATCTCAACTTTCAGATTTGGACAGTAAAGTACTTCAGAAAAAGTCTCATGTGACCAAAATAAAACCCTGCCTTTCACATTAAGGGAAAACTTTACGTCTTCTGTGATTTTTGTATGCATTTCTCCCCTTTTCCAAGGTTTTTGCAAGCCTAGCAATGGGGTCAAAGCTGAAGACAAAGATCAACTAGCAAAAAAATCACAATCATCTGTTTACAGAGTTTCAAATTCAAGCCTAATCCTGTGCTAATGACTTAGCAGGCGCAGGAACAACATCTAAATTAAAAGCAAGCAGATTAATTACATAAATCATGGAAAGCAATTCAGTTGCAATTTCATATGCAGTCTGGTTTGGTAATCCAAGTCCAAAGATATCACATCCCAGCAGTACTCCTGCAAATGATATCTCTTTCAGAATTCATGGCAATGTGCAATCCCAGGTCCAAGGCATGCCTCGGGACAAGCCACTGAGGGAAAGGACTCAGTGCTCCCAAACCATTGCAGTGTCTTGTCTCTTTTTCAAAGAGGACCAAACCTACAGATAGATGTTGTTCCTGTTTTTAAATTAGAGTATTAGCGAGGATCAACTGGCTTAGACTCCAAAAATCAAACCAAGGTGTGAGGGAATATTGGTTAAGAGAGACCCAGAGTGATTTATCCCAACAGAAACACGTAATTCCCAAGAGAGATGCTGACTTGGGTTCCTTTTGCAGCCAGGGAAGGTCCCTCAGCCCCACCCAGACATGGGAACCAAATTTCCAGCTCATCTTTATGGACCTTCATGAGGCCAAACAGAGCACAGCTTCTCAAACCTGCCTCTGCCAGGAAAATCAAAGCCAGGGGTAAGAATAGCAAGGCTTTTGTTAAAATAGCAGGCAAAGCTGAAGCAAGGGGAGCAGCTTTAAGGCAGAGAAGGCCACGGGAGGGTCCTGTCCTGCTGCTGTGTGAGACAGGCACCAACAAGAGCCCATGGAGCAGAGATGCAGGGCTCAGTGTAAAATATTGTGGAACCTGCCCTCCCTGCCCTGCTTGACAAGCCCTGATAGTGCTTCACTTGCTCTGAGGGAGGATTAAAGATTTCCAGCAGTGCCTAGGACTGGCAACACTAATTGCCCCGTGAAAGAGGAAGTTCAGCAAAATGATTATTAATATATTTCATATACATATATATATACACACACACAGAGGAAAGGAGTTAACAATTTGTGGAAGCGTTACTTTAAGGTTGAGCTTCTTGTTTTCTTCAACAGCATGAAAACAACACACCTACTGATCTACGGACACACATGAACTGAGGATTTACCTGAGACCCTGTAGTATGAAGACAGACAGACAGACAAAAAAATGGGATAGAAACAGTCCCTTGAAAGGAAAGAACATTTACAGGCTACTACTGCAGTGTCTTTGGGGAGGAAAAACTGGCTAAACTACTAAGCTCATTATTTCTACACTGATTGGTAAGATATTTATAGGGACATAAAACATCACCAGCACACACTACATGAACACTGATCACCGTTAAAAAATATCATATATGCATGTATAGGATATAACAAGATAATAAAGGTTAAGTTCTGCCAATTATTGAAGATATATTTTTTCTCCCTCGTTCTAGTGCATTTACAATAAGTTGGGCTAATTTTCTATTTAGGTAAATAAATGTACTCTTTAAAAGCTCTATTTTTTTACTCTGTCCAATAGGTAACAAAACTATTTAAGTCTAATATTCATATGACTTCATACATCTGATTTCTAAAATGTGATGATTTAGAATGCTATGCAATGCTATGATGGCCCTCTACTAAATTGTCCCTTTTCCCCAACCCTTGCATTTTCTACATCTAATGTTGCATCTGTGTGGATAACTGCAGTGGCTAATTATTGTGCATTTGAGCATTTTTATTTAATGAAAATATTTTAATGAAAAAAAATACCCTATGCATGTTTGAGAGAATACTGCTTTAAAGAATTGACGTGCTATATATATAATATATAGACAAGTGGGGTCCTGCTATTTCCCTATTGGTTGAAGGAGAAGAATACACCATCTAAAGGTTACAGGTTATATAAAGGTGCTTAGAGGCAAATGAACGCGGAGTCACAAAGTTGAACAGCAGATCCAATAACTGTTTTCAGGTGGTAACTAGACTACACTTACCACTGTAAGGATACAAAGTTAGGCACAAATTATATGATGGCTTTTTGAGGAGATACTGTAAATAAAAGCAGAGAAACAAGGAAAAATATATTCAGAGTATTGGAGCGAGGTGAGTAAAATCACAGTTGCATTTGGCGTGGAGCAAGTTGTCAGATACTTTGTGTAACTGAGGCATTCCTAGTTGAAATGACAGATGTCAAATTATCAAAAGAAACATATGAGAGGACTTCAAACAGTGATGCCCATACAGCTCATTCTGACACCATTTCCAAACCACTTCCACACTCAAATGCAGTTTAGTCCCTCAACTGATCACTTTTAAACACTTTGTTCTTATTTTTCTACAAATGGATTATCGTGTTTCTGTTCTTACCCCATATATTGTTTCCTGGTGCGCTGTTTCAAGGTTCTCCACTTGTTGAAATAACATAACAATCCCTCCAAGTCAGTATAAATCAGAAAGGAGGTGTGCAGACATGATGGGTCGAGGTTGGCTGTCAGTGTAGAAGCAGCAGCCCCGTTGCTACAGGAGCCTTATGCTGGATTTCCATCAGGACTGCAGGAGATCCCATTCTTTGCTCACTTCCATCATGTTTGAGGGATGAACCTTCCTTGGAATACACTGGCAGCAAAATCCCAGTCCCATCCCAGCCACCTGTTACAAAGGGGGCTTGTGGGCAGTGGGCCAGGCTGCACACCTCATTTCCTCCAAAGATTTTTTGGTTTGGTTCTGTCTATTCCTACATCACCTGACAACACCTGGCTGTGCCACTGTCACACACAGGGCTTTTTCTGCATCCCCAGGTACAGAACATGTCACAGGCATCCCCCACACCTGGAAGTGGGCTGGTTAGGCTTCCCCTATGGCATGCAACAACAAGTCCTGCTTTCCTAAGCAGCCACATTCAGGCACTGCAGAAAAGAAGAAGCGGCGGGTGAAAACAAAAATGGGAAAAACCAAATCAGAAAAGGCTGCCAGCGTGATTGCTACCCTTCAGCAATAATCCTTAGCACTGGGTGCCCAGCTCCATGTCCTTGGCTGGCAGTTTCAGCCACAGGGAGGAGGTGCCCAGCGGGTCAATCATGTTCCTGTAGCGCTCGCCGCGGTGCTTGGCCAGGAAGGGGCCCCAGTCGGGTTGTGGGGAGCACACCAGCTTGAGCCTCTGCAGGGAGAGAAGAGATCCTCACTGGGTGCCACGGGGCACAACCAGGGCACAGCAAGTGAGAATGGGCTCGCCCAAGGTTATTGCTGACAATATCCTGGCAATGCTCTGCTGCTCTCACAATCTCTGCTGCTCGCAGTGGCTCTGAGATATGTGCAAGCCTCTTTTTCTGAGCCTGGCAGTCAAAGGAGGAGTCAGGATTTTTCCACTCTCATTCTCATGGTTGTTTATTGTTTCTTAACTATAAAATTCTTTCTCTGCCCTGCCAAGATCTGGCTGGCAGGTTGGGTTGAGGCACACTGGCCGCCCTTGGGGCAGTGTTATCTTTTTATACTAAAAACTACATGTACATTATTTACCATAAATTCCCCATACCTATCACCTATGTTAGACAGTGAGATTCTACTCTAAACCAATCCAAAAGTGCCAACATCACCCAGAAGATGGAGGCTAGGAAGAAGAAAGAAGGAGGACAGGGCACATCCAAATTCCTCCATCTTGGGACCCTGAGCCCCCATTCTAAAACCTCAAAATTCTACTTTTCACCCTGTGATAAACTATTA
The DNA here is from genome assembly GCA_009764595.1 of Geothlypis trichas. Lineage (NCBI taxonomy): Eukaryota > Metazoa > Chordata > Aves > Passeriformes > Parulidae > Geothlypis > Geothlypis trichas. Next base: position 4,423,629 of record CM019906.1, on the reverse strand, counting down.
TTCTACTTAAACTCTCCTGACTTGTAATTCTTCACATGAAGGTGGTGATTTGCTCCATGCATCAAGATCAAAGGCAGAGGGATCTTGGGCTCTGTGCCAGGGTCTCTGAGCCCCCTGGGCAGGGGCTGGAGCCCTCCAGGGGCTGTCCTGGGTTCTGACACACTGCTCAGCATTTGTTTGGCACCAGGTTCTCAAGACTAATAGGGGATCAAGTGTCCAGGTTTTAATGATACATTCCACCCCACACCATGTGAGGGAAGCTCAGAAGCACAGCCACAGACTGTGGGGCTCTCTGACTGAGGGACATGGGCACAATTACTCAGCCCAATGGTCTAAACAGTGGGTAAGTGCATTAGAATAATTGGATTTATAGTTAGCATGTTTCCCCAAAGCAAACAAATGACCAAAAAGTAGTATATCACTAGGAAAGATTTTAATTTTGAGATGACAAAATGTTTTGTTTCTATCTGCGGGGGAAAAAAGAAAGAGGGAACGTCAACCTGGCAAACAACAAAAATTTTCTGATCTTTCCACTGAGTTCTTCATTGAATATATAATTTGATTGGTGCATTGATTTGATTGGTGAAAAGCTGACATTGCTCATCCTGCCAGGGACTGAGGAGCCAGAGGGATGGGAACAGTCAGGGAGAGGGGGGTGACAGGCAGGGACAGGGCTCAGGGGTGCAGAGAGGAGGTGGCCACCACATTTCTGGAGCAGTGGGGGAAAGCATCAGGAATCCAATTAGCAAAATAAACACAAGAACCTTAAATTAAAAACAAATTGCCACCTGGAATTTTTTTAAGCCCAGGTGCCAGAAAGGATCTGCTAATTCAGGAAAAATAAAGACCTGAATCAGGTGAAAGCAAAGATTGCCAGCTGGGTTGTGTAAGGAGTAGCTTGAGATGCATGAAAAGCCTTCCTGGGTGACTCCACGACCCAACTTTGCAGGTAGGCAACCCCTGACTGACCTCTCCTGGTGCTGATAAAACCTCTCCTGGTGCTCACTGACCTCTCCTGGTGCTGATTCCCCTCTTCTGGTGCTGACTGACCTCTCCTGGTGCTGAATGCCCTCTCCTGGTGTTCATTAAACCTCTCCTGGTCCTCACTGACCTCTCCTGGTGCTGATTAAACCTCTCCTGGTGCTGAGTGTCCTCTCCTGGTGCTCACTGACCTCTCCTGGTGCTGATTCCCCTCTCCTGGTGCTGAGTGACCTCTCCTGGTGTTGACTGCCAGGCTCCCTGGGCACAGCACACACCAGCAGCAGCTGAGGCTTCCTGTGTCTCTGTGCTGCTTTTGCAAAAAATGCCGACGAATCTAGAACAACTTTCTTCCAATGAAGCCATACAAAACCTCGTGAAATTTATCTAGAGCTCCTAAAACAAAGCACTCCGCAATTTAGGATCATGTTACTTGAAAAATTAGGGATAGAAGTTCTACAATTTAAATCAACTGAGCATCTCTTTGGAACACAATAACTGGTTTAGCAGAAAGTAATCTGAGCAGTATTAGGCATTCAATATCACAAAAATCAATGTATAATGAAAGATACTGTCTCCCGTGGCCATATTTGTAAACAGCAAAAAGACAGAAGGATTACCTCAATAAATTTTCCTGGGGCTAGATGCATTTTTATCACGAACATCACTGGGATCCAGATGACTGAGCAGGCCAGCATCAGCCAGCCGAGCACCATGGACCAGCCTGGGTAGTGGTAAGCTCCATAGGTCATGGGTTCCCACTGGTAAAAACTGAAGCACAGAATAAACTGGGAACAGGAAAGGAAAACAAATATGTTTGAGTAGGCAAAACAAGCCTGCTGTGCCACCAGTGGTGGCTGTCCACAGCCAGAGAGTTGGTGCACATGGAATACAGATAAAACCACACACACCCAAGGCAGGGTGCTGCCACAAGCTCTAATAAATGGGTCAGAGCCTGAATCTAATGAGTTTCTAGGAAATCTTGCAAAATCCTGCAAAAATCACTGTATTTGTGCCAGAATAATGGAAATAGAATCTTGTCCCTAGAGTAACACACTTTATTACATGGTCTACTGGCAGTTTTACCTAATGTGATTATGGTAAGTTCCCCATTTCACTTACTGTGTGAACAGCAATACATCTGCTTACATTTGTGCATAATTCAGTAACTTTTGGAAAATGCCTGTGCTTGCAATAATTGCACACAGAAGATTTATAGAAGTATAACGAGGTGAAGGCACATATAAAAATGATCAGCTTTAGTTCCAGAGATGTGGAGTCTTAAGGAAGTCCAATATTAGGCTATCCAAATGTATCAAATATTAGCTTTACAGAGGCAATAACAGAAAAGAATTCATTGCTTGGTTTGGCTTTGTCTGTTTCCATTGCATAAAAATTGAATTATGACTGATCAGTGTCAATTTATTTCTCACTGTCAGTTCACTAAATATTGCATTTGCAGGCAACAACAGAACATGCAAGTTTAGAGAGTAAACATGGTCAGTTCAAATTTGTTTTCCTTAACAAACAACATAATTTCCTATTTCCTGGTTGTGATTGCTGACAGGAGCTATGAGCACAAGTCTGATTAGTAAAGGATCTGAGCAATTTGCAGAAATACCTTACAGTTCCCTTCAGAAGTGTAAAATAGGTCTTGAAAATAACCACTGGGAAAAACCCAAAGAGCTAAAACAATCCCATGTGCACATGCCTTCATCTTGAAAAAGACCTCCAAGAGAAGATAAATACCATTGATGTCATCCTAACACTATAAACTGGAGCATGTCTGAAAACTTTTTAAAAGTGATCTGCAAACTACAGGCATACATTGGCACAATCAAACAACAGGTGGGTAGGACAGATTGCTCTGGTTTTCACACAGAGCAATGCTGTAGTGCACTGCAGACAACAGGTAAAGAAAATCTGTGCAAGAAAAGTAGACTGCCTTCATTTTATCCATTGGAGAAATCATTCTCGCTGTAGAAAATTTCATTTCTTCACAACTCAGGATTTTGTCGGAGCTCACCAAAACTCACTGGTGCCTTCACACAGGCATTCCTGCCTGTGAAAACGAAACCTTTTTCCAGCTTTCAGAAAAAAAAAAGTCCTCATTTCTGAATTAACAATACTGAAATTAAGTTGTTAACTTCAGCCAGTGCCTTTTTCTTCCCCCTCCAGGAAGAAGAAGATTTGCCAACACTTACACTGCACTACAGAACAGAACCTTGCTGCACCTGGGGTTCAGGCTTGAGAGCTTCCAAGGGCAGGTACATGCACTCAAACAGAAGATACTGCTGAAACAAGGCTCTGCTGTTTTGTTTTGTCAAGCTGGAAGCTTTTGAAAGGGCTGAAATAATTATTTCATCCTTGTGCCAAAAAAAATATATATATATATATGTGATTGCAGCTTGTATCTGCATGGAGGTTAAAATGTAAAGGAAGCACTGTGTTAGACACCTAGATGGCAAATGGAGATACAGCTCCTCCTCTGTTCCACCTCAGCCTTTCCAAAACATCCCTCTCACACCAGCTGCTGGGGCAATAAAAGAGCTTTTGTCCCTAGCTCAGTCTGACAGCACACAGGAGGAAATTGGCTTTCCCTGTGCATGCATTAATATCATACACATACAGATATATAGATATATATTGATATATAGATATAGATATATAGATGTACAGATATAGATATATATAGCTATATAGAGATATAGAGATATAAAGATATAGATATATAGATACATACACATATAGATATTGATATATAGATATATACATATATAGATATACATATATAGATATATAATATATAGATATATAGATATGTATTAAATATCATCTAGATATATAGAAATAGATAGATGTATTTATATAGCTATAGATATGTATAAAACATTATATTTATGTTATATATTTATAAATATTGTATTTATAAATACATTTATTTATATATTCATAAATTGTGTGTATTTGTTATATATTTTAAATCTTTTTAGTTTTGTAAACATATATTTTAAATTTTTTTAAATTTTGTATATTTTTGGATTTTTACATATATATTTTATATTTACATATTTATATACAATAATCAATAATGCTGCATTGCAGTGATGTGCCATAGCAGCATTTTGCATGGCTAGGAAAAGGCCCCCATTTTCCTGGAGGGCTCACTATCCCTCCCCACCAAAACCACCATTCCTTACACTGTTTCTACTCCATAGCCATGGCAAAAACACTTGTGCTGTCATCCAAGTTCCAGCTGCTGACACCCAGAAACATCCTGCGTAATGAACAAAAACCAGCAAAACTCTTTGGAGAAGATGATAAATTTTTTTTTTCCTTACTGTTAAAATAGTTGGGGTCACAAATGCCCAACAGACTCTCCAGAATTTACTTGGCTGGAATCCAATCATCATTTCTATATCTTCACAAAATCTTTGCAGTCCTGTCAACAGCAAAAGGAAGAGCAGTTAGGTGTGAAAGAAACCAGCTGCAGTCTGCAACAGAGCTCTGGTGCCCTCCCTTGTGTCTAACTGTGAAAACAAACTCCAAATTTTTGTTTGAAAGTTTCCTTGGAGGATCTAACTACACAGTAAAAAAATGGGATTAATAGAGTGGGAACCATTCCAATAAAAAATTTCCTTCTTAGGGATTAAAGCAATTGAGCTTTTCCATAGAGATTGGGTGTTTAGTATGTTCTGTGTTAAAGCTTTACTGATATCTACTGGGTAGCTGTAATTTTTTTTCTGTTTGTTTTATTCCCCTGTGAAGATCAGCCTTATTAATATTCAGATCCTTATTAATAATGTGAAGCCTTATTAATATCCAGGCAATATTTCAGCTCCTCTTTACCTGCTCCATGACTGGGTCACAGCTGCCCCCCTCAGCACTCAAACTGGTGATGTCCTGCTCTTTTTCACCTGATGCACAAATGGTATTTAAAGTCCCTACAAAGCACCTGTCAATATTTTGAATTGTACTCAATGTTGTCTGAAAAAAAAGGTCAGCTGATGAGTTAACCTTCATAAGGTTACTTGAGTTAACAAAAGATGAAGATTGGGAAATGATATTTCAGCCTTTCTGCAGCTCTTCCCTGGCAGTGCCATGTAGCAGGAGAGGTGTGTTGGTCAGCAGCTGCTATTCCTGGTGGTTATCAGTAAGTTAGTTGTTAGAAATTTCATTATTAGTAATTTATCCAAAAGTTGAAAGAAACGCTAAAATTGATTTCCTAATTGCAATAAGAAGAGAGAGGTCAGAGCTCATCTGTTCACATAAGTGTTAAAAGTTTGGGCCAATTTTATCTAAATTTTGCAAAGCATTATTCTGCAGCATTTTTGTCTGACTTTCATGATGTGGGGAAAGCTTAAACACTGGAGAAAAGGCTTTGAGAAAGGGAAGAAATGCCGGTAACAAAAGTAATAAACCACTTTATTCCTTATTGTACAGAGTCAGCTGCTGCAGCTGCTGAGTGTAAGAAGGGATAATCCTAGGCTTGATCCTCCTCGTTTGGAAACCTTTCTGTTGATATCAAGGAGAAATAAATCTATCCACCTGATTGTTCTGAGAATTAGCAAAGTGAAACACCAGCACTGGTCCATCACCAGCACCCTGTGCTGCAGGAGAAGGCAGCAGGGCTGGGGATGCTTGGCAGCCCCCCAGGGCCAGATCGGGGGGAGCACCCAGAATGGGAGAGAAGAGCTAAAGAACCCTGCTATGATGGGGAACAGAGGAGAAAAACACAGAAATTCAACAGGAAAGTGGCACTGCAAGGGCTGTATTTAAAATCCGCAATGGATGAAGCTCAGAACACTGAGCCAAGGTAACTCAGAGGTCACTTTTTTCCTTCTGTAATCTCTTTCCTTCTTTTTCTCTTTGACTGACCACCACAAGTTTTCTTCTTCAGAAAGCCTCTTCTGTGTAAAATACATGTAATTTTATGACCCATGGAACTGCTGTACTTCAGCACCAGGCTGACTAATTGGGTCCTTCTCTGCTTGGTAACAGAAGCTTGTATAGAAGGATAGAATAGAAGTTTGTCTGGACAAAATGTGCCCTCCAAGGCCATCGTGTGATGGAGCTGGAAGGGGATTTTTGCTGCAATTGAAGGATTTGTCCCTGTGTTTTATTTACCTGCAGTGAGTGTGAGGGAGGTGCTCCCACAGCAGCCATCCCTGTGCCCTGCTGGAACAAAGCAAGGTACAGGCTGATGGGTATTTCCACAAAGTTTAAATCTCATTTTATAAGTGCCCACTTCAGCCACACTTGCTGCTGCAAAGAAGTAATACCTAACTGGATAATAACAAAGGGTTTCTGCCTCTACAGTTCGTGCTAGCTTCGTGAAAACCTGGACAGATTTGTTTGAATCTCCAATTTAAAAAATTAAAAGAAGAAATTCCTTTTAAGAATGGTCAGTAGATATTCAGAGTGTAAGGCACTCTTAAATACTAGCAATTCAGAAGTCAAATGTATATAACAGATGGAGGGATTACACATTACTTATCTCTTTCAAGTGGAAGTTCCACAGGAAAAATGTACAGGATATTTTAGTTTACAGAACACAAACTTTTTTCCCCAGATCTTAGTAAATCTGATCTCCCTCTCAGATCAGTCAGGCCTGCTGAATAACTCTGGGAAATAAACAACACACGATATTCCCTGTCTGATTTTTCCCTCTCTAAAGTAGAATGTTGTATTCATAGGTGCTGACACATAAAATCCATTTAAAAGGAGACTGCAAACCTAGCCAGACATCTACTCCACTATTCTGCTACAGGTAAAATGTTCACAATTACTGATGCTTTCTACAAATACATAGCAGCAGTTTCCACTCACTCTGACAACAAACCTTCCCAAAAACAAACTGACAAAAACCAGTTCTGGATGGAGCATAAACAAAGTTTTCATCGTGTATTTTCAGTTTCCAGCAGTGCTTCACTCAAACACAGGGATTTTTGTCTTTAGCCTCATTCTACAAAATGCAACAGTGGGAATTATGCTGGTGATTAAATTAATATCCCCACCTCTAAGCTGTTCTTTACTAATCATTCATCATAATCCAAACAATTGGAGAATAAACATCTAAAAGAGTAAAAAGGTGCATTTGATTGTATCATGAAGCACTGCCTCTACTGAAAAATAAGTGATTACAAGGAAACTACCACGTGTGTCTCTTTTTAATTTAAAAATCTCAGCAAGCTCAGCAAGCAGAACGTGTAACAAGAACTAAAGACAAATTTATTTCCTCCTAACAGCACCTGCCACTGTTGTGCCAACCTGCTTGCCATGAAGAGTACAAGTGTACAGAGAGAGGTGGCAGTGGAGTGTAAAACAGCACTTGTCAGACCTTGAAAATGTATTATGCCAATTTTGAGCACTGCTTGAAGGGATACAACATGAGCAGCAGCTTTGCTTCTATTTCCAACACACAAATCCCAAATGCACAGGATGTGCTCCTGTGCCCAGCCCTTGCAAAAGCAGCTCTGGCACCTTAGTCAAACAGGAAATGATTTTAATGTCTTTCCTTTTTATTGACTCCAAGGGAAGCTCCTCAGTCTAGCAAAGGGTTAATTCCTTTGAAATAGATTGCAGACAAGGTTTTACCAACATCTGCTGATGAACAATCAGCTGTACAGAAAGCATAAAGAGAATAATTGGTAATTTGTCAAACCTTTTCCACATCTGATTACACTGAAGTAATAACTCACTGAAAAAACCTTCTCCTCTATTCAGGCCCTTCCTTTGCAGAGTTGTTATTTTTTCTGCATTGTTTTATGGTTTTCGTAAGTGTTAATGTTTTAAGGGATGCTGGAATTGCTGGGCAAAGCAAACACTTTTGCCAGAGCAGTTTTTTCCTCCAAACCTACAGAGATGTCATCCCACAAACGCTGTTTGCAGTGCTTCTGCCACACAGTGTTCAGAGGAGGAACAGAGCCAGTTCTTGCTTTTAAATAAGGAGGTTTACTTTTTAAATAAAGATGTTTACCTTCATCCTTATTTAAAATCATGCAGAGCAAAGAAATTTCACAGATTTAAGTAGGTTTTAAAATATTTAAATATTTGATATTTAAAATATTAAAAGTATTTTAAGCACAGAATTTTTCTGTTTCACACTCACAGCAATGGCTTTAAAGGGGGCAATATTTGGCACAGAGCAGGTGATGCTGTCCATGCTGGTGGCCATGAAGAGTGAAAACATCCAGCACAGCACGGTTCAGGCATGCTGCCAGCAAGGTGAGGAGGAGAAGGAAGGCAAAAAAATCCCCAGCAAACCCTTAAAAACTTTTTAAGCCTCCCCACTCATCACTGCCTATGAAATTGCATTGATTTTAGAGAAGTTGGGTTTCATTTCACCTCTAAACCAACTCTACTTGAATTATTTACATTCCAGGGACATTAAAAAAGTAAATAATTTTGTTCAACCAAAACATGACTAGCCTAAATCAACTTCTCTCTCTATGTTTTGAGTATTTCCATAATATTTTATAACATTTCCTCACGAGGTCATGTCTGGCTTAGTAGCCACCCTAAAATAGTAATAGTAATAAATAAACAAACAAATAACTAAACCAATAAACAAACAAACAAATAAATAAAGTATACATATAAAATAAATATTATATATCTATTATATATAATAGATATTTTTATATATACTTGATTTATTTGTTTGTTCATTACTATTATAAATTATATATATTAGATATAATAAAGTGTATATGTATTATATACTAAATATATTCTATATAGTATATAATAGTAATAAACAAATAAATGAAGTGCATATTATATAAAGTTCTATTGCCTCAGGAGGTCTCTGTCCCTAAAACTGTTGAAGCACAAAAGCATCCCTGGAAAAATCTCAGGAAATGTTTGCTCTATTCTCACACTCATCTTTGAGCTATTGGGGGAAAATGACTTGAGACTGTATCAAAGTCTTTTGAATAAATGCATTTAAAGGGATCCTGAAGTCCTGCCATGCTTCTGTCCAAACTAAGAGTGCTTTGGGGCTTTTATTACAGAGAAAAATTATTCTTCTCCTTAAGAATTTCACTCATCATTTTCTAACATGTTGCTTTGACAGAGGCTGTCCAATAATGTTTTTTCTTACCATAGATGTAGGAAACTCCAACAAGCTCAAAGATGGCAATAATGACAAGAGAGTAAGAGGCTGCATAGGTGTCCACAAGCTGCAGCATGTACATTCCACCCTGAGGAGAGAGAGAGAGAAAGGATCACCCGTGGCACTGAGGCAGCTGGACAGGAGCAGGACCCAGGGCAGAACCCACACGTCAGCTGGAGCCAGGCTCTGCCTTCTGCCTCAGTGAATATCAAACCCAACAGCAAAAAAGGCAGAGGAACACCTGATCCTGCCAGCCAGGACAGCTTGGGAAGGCTTTGAATTCATCCTGTAAGATGAAGGACTGAACTGTGGTCAGAACTTCCACCTGCAGTGTCTCAAACCACGGAATACCACAACAAAACCAAAATTGCTGCTGGAAGCACAACTACCATAACAATGAGTCCAGTTCATCTGTTTGGAAAGGATTTCATATCCTGTCTCCATGATGGAGTTCAGCAGCATAATTCAAGTGAATAAAGGACTGAACCCTTGCTGGGCTTTAGAACAGCAAAGCTGGGCTAGTAGGTGATGAGGTAAGGAGGAAGAAAAGAAAGAAAAAAGAGGTGAAAGGATGGATAAAATATTATGATTTTGTCCATCTCATCTTGAAATTATATATCATGCTGAAGGTATTAATGAAGAAGACACTGAAATTTATCAGTAGTAGATGGGAATTGCAATATTAACTCCACAGTTTGCAGAGACCATCAGTGTATGCCTAGTCTCAGAGGAAAGGCACTCAAAACAGGCATGCATATTTTATCACATCCAAAATTGGGGTTTTTTTCCTTTATTCATAGAATGGGTTGGAACAAAGATTATTTCATTCCAAATCCCCTGCCATGGGCAGGGACACCTCCCACTATCCCAGCTTGCTCCAAGCCCTATCCAGCCTGGCCTTGGGCACTGCCAGGGATGGAGCAGCCACAGCTGTGCCAGGGCCTGCCCACCCTCACAGGGAAGGATTTCTTCCTGATGTCTGATTGAAACCTGCCTTCTGCCAGTGTGGGTTGAATACTTAATTTATTACTATTATTATACTTTATATATTTATTTATTACTATTATTACTATTGTTATCACTACTATTGCTATTACTACTACTGCTATTACTAATTTATATATTTATTTATTTATTACTATTAGAAAACATTACTATTTCAGAGATGTTTGGCTAGAGAAAATTTTAAAGCCCTGATGCTCAGAAAGCCTTGAACAGCAAAGTGTTCTAAGAATATCTCAATCAGAGCATCCTTTTTGCTTTGTTTTTTGGTTTTATTTTTTTTAAATAAGGTTTTCATGCTCAGCATGTGTCGCTTGTGGCAGAATCCAGCCCAACATTTTGCAGCCTGCACAGGAGAAAAGCAGCCAGCAGAGGGGCACTGGGGCCAGGCAGTGATGCAGGGAGCCACAGGGATTACCTGAGTGATCGTAGGAAAGCCCATGATGAAGAAGGACACGCAGCAGCCCAGGGTGAACAGAGCCTTGTGTGTCCGCAGGTACTTGGGGAACTCGTCTGACACCGAGGTCACGATGGTCTTGATGGTGGCAAACTGAAAAACAGAACAAAGGGCTCATTGCAGTGCACACAGACTGCATGGAAAACATTAGGATTTGAACATTATTTTGAGTCCTAGGTGGCAAACGCTCAGGTGGCAGCACCAAAGCTCTGCCAAAATGATTTCAGCGTTGATGGCCTCACTGCATTCCTCTTTTTTTCATGAGTCACTGCTCACATGTCACAGAGATCTTTTATGGAAAATCCTTTCCTTAGGATTTTTCCTCCTGAGAAGCTGTGAGGCCTCAAACAAAATGTAAGCAATGGTTATCTGCTGCTGTGGAATGCAAAGGGTGGATCTGTGATTGGCCCAATGTGGTTGTTTCTAATTAATGAACAATCACAGTCAGCTGGCTCAGACAGAGAGCCTGAGCCACAAACCTTTGTTATCATCCTTTCCTATTCTATTCTTAGCCAGCCTTCTGATGAAGCCTTTTCTTCTATTCTTTTAGTATAGTTTAAATGTAAAATTTATCATAAAATAATCAATCAAGCCTTCTGAAACATGGAGTCAGATCCTCATCTCTTCCCTCATCCAAGAACCCCTGTGAGCACCATCACACACATGGGAAATAGCAACCAATGGCATGGGCCTGCCAACAAATAAATAGGAAAATCAAAAGGAAAAGAATAGGACTCAAAAGCAGTTTACCATGGTGTCTAATCCAAGAGTTAGAAGCATCAAAAACAATATTATAGCCCAGAAGGGAGAGAGGGGCAGCCTAGTTAAGGCTTCTGGGTAAACCACAAAAGCAATCCCAGGACCTAGAAATAAGAAAAATAAAGATTATCAGATTCAATCTTTCCTATTTACAGAAAGGCTTAAGCATTACAGATTTTCCCATTTCCTGATTAATTTCTATTTACACTGTAAATTTCAAATCACTTACTTAGTCCAACTTCCCAAGCAGAATGCATATTCAACCAGTACACAAACACACTGATCCAAAAGTTGTTAAAAACAGCAAAAATTGCACACTGCAGCAATGCCTCTGTGATCAAATTCCTGCAACTTCCCTGCCAATTAGAAACCCATGGCAAACATCCATACTTCAGTGCTGCAACATGAATGAAAATGCAAATACTCTTCTTCAACCCATTGCCACGCTGTTAAATGAGGAGAGAATATAAAACATGCCCAGACCTGACACCAGACAGAAGGTAACAACTGCTGTGATCCTAAAAACAATCCACAAGAAAACCCAAAAGAATGCAGAGCACAAGAAATAAGGAGATGGAATCTTTTAAAGCCTAAATCAGGAATTTCCCATCCTTTTGTTTGTTTGGTTTTGGCGTTTTTGTGTTATCAATATATATATATATGTATATTTGTATATATATTGGGCTTTAATTTCTATTGATCATAAAGAAAAAGTATTTTTGTAAGTGCTTAAATCTTTTCTATATATTTATATATTGGGCTTTAATTTCTATTGATTATAAAGAAAAAGTATTGTGTAACCTCTGTTTTATTTACAAACACCTCTTTAATCTGTTAATTAAAGATTTCTTCTTGACTGTTGGAGATAAGGCCTCAGTTTAAACTCAGTGCCTGCATCTGGAAGTTTAATTAGGTCTCAGAATAACGAGTTCCCATTAATCACACCTCTAGGAAAAGTTAAATTATAGAATATGAGCTTGTCTCCAGGTCAGTCTCTCACACCTGGTAGCATCCAACCACAGGAAATATTCACAGGGAGGCAAGCTCCCATTCCTTCCATCTTCCAAGTTTGGTGGGCATGAACTCTTTATAAAAGTGTATTAAAGCCAGGAAAACTCCAAGTACTTCATATGTCTTAAAAAGCAAAATTACCTTGAACCTTCATTTTAAGGTATAATCTTTTTCAACTACACTATGTTCTTAATCAGAGAGTAAAACAAAAAGAGGTGTCTTTCCCTCCATGTTTGATTTGTTCATCAGATAAATGAGTTTTGCCTGAAAAGAAAACTGTAAATGAAAAAAAAACCCTACTATGTTTTCTAGATTAATAATTTAGGAGAAAAAGAAAAGGGAAAAAAAGGAAAAAATTTTAAAACCCTTTGTATTTCCATTAACATTTTCATTCAAGGTTTTGAAAACTTGAAGGGAGATTATGCTTCATCATCATTTTGGCTTTTTTCCTCCTTCACTGCAAAAAGAAATACAACTTAAGAATTTTTTTTAAATAACAATTAGGCAATGACAAGGGCTGTTCTTTTCACGAGTTCTTGGGTTTGCTTTTTAACTACTGTTATGCAATATGCATAATGCCCCTCAGTCCACAATTACTCCTCATCTTCACTCCCTTCCTATTGCAAATCCATCTTCTATAACTTCACTAAATTTTGATTTCCCCTGTCATGGAGAACAGCAAAGGCTCACCCTCATGAAATAATCCTGCATGATCTGATCAAATGCCCTCACAGCTGTCCCCACAACCCCTGGGACAGCTGGGGACAGAGAGCTCCAGCCTGGGGCTGGGTGCTCACCCCAAGACCACCAAGCACTCAGCAGAAAAGGGGTTTTGGCCTCCTGTGCTGAATATTTCACATCTCCAGAGGGAGGTACCAGCTGAGCCAGGTGTTCCCTCCACCGTTCTTGGCAGTCCCATCTCATCTCCTCCCTACATCTCTCGGGAGCTTCCTCTGCAGCCCCACTCAATCTCAGCCCCTTTAGCTCCATCTCCTCACAAACCATTTTGGTGAGTGCAGCGTGGTTTGGGTTTTGGGGCTGCTTTTGCTGTTTGCTCCAGAACGGAGGTAAAGTCTAAAATGAAAATATTGATGTAGATATTACCCTATTACCCCTAAAAACAACTCCAAGCCCCTTTCAGGAGGGGGCAGCCAGGGGCTGAGCTGTGCTCCCAGGGAACAAGGGACAGGACCAGAGGACAGCTGTGGTTCAGGCTGTGCCAGGGGAGGTTCAGGCTGGAAATCAGGAAGAATTTTTCCACTGGAAGGGTGGTTAAACATTGGGCTAGGCTGCCCAGGGAGGTGGTGGAGTCCCCATCCCTGGAGCTGCTCTAGCAGTGACTGGCACTCAGAGCTGTGGTTTTGGTGGCATGGTGGTACTCAGCTCTACCAGCTCAGACCTCTCAGACCCCCACTCATGACCACCTCTCTTCACTAACCAAGGTGTTCTAAGCAGCTCTTCAGAAACGTTTTACTTCTCTGTGGAAGCATCTCCTTGCTCCCCACAGTTCAGAAGCACAATTCACCCCTCGTGCCAGATCTCTCCCACCCTCCTCTCATCCAAAATTCCAACCACCAGAGACAACTTTCACCTTGGAGAGAATTTGACAAATAGCAGCAGAGACCAATGAGGAGGCCAATAACCATCCCACCCTGTGGTGAGATAGGACCTGCGTGCGGAAGAATTCGGGCTGTAACGGTCAGTCAGGACATCCCCCCTACCCTGCAGTTTGACCTCTAATCCCCACCAAGGTCGCACCCAGCCGGACATGAGCTGAAGGAAATGACGCAGGCGACCCCAAGCCATAAAAACCCCCCACACCCTTGAATAAACGCCATTTTGCTGTCCACCACATTGGTGTCAGGAGCATTATGGACCGAGTGTGCCTGAGCACTAGGCCACCGTGCCTGTCTTAGAACCAGGTCACCACGCCTGAAAGGCAACATCTGGTGCCGAACACCCGGGATCGCTCAGCGCCCGGGATTTGGGGTTCGCCTGGACACAAGACCGGCGGCTGCACAGCTGGCGTGTGCAGCGGGAGGGACGCCTCCACAGGACCAGCCTGGATCATGGAAACCATCGCTAAGGTCATACAAGAAATTCATACTCAGTGGGGTATTGAATGTAAGCACAAGGATTTATGTCTTGCAATTACGAGACTCCTTGAGCTTGGGGCTATAGGCAGCCCGGTAGAAGTATTACACCCAGAGATCTGGGAAAAATGTACTAAGGCCCTTGCCGAGGATACCATGTCCTCAGGCTCGGGAAAAGCCCTGAAATCATGGGGTAAAGTGAGTCGGGCACTGCAAAAGGCTCGGCAGGAGCAGGAACTTTGGAAAGCCGCGCAATCTTGTTTGCTGGCTATACCGCCATTGGGCGTGGGCGCGGCAACGCAGACGCCGGCAGACCCCGATCAGGTCGGGAGCGCGGAGGCCCCCGCGGAGGTGGGAGCGCCGGAGCCCCCTCAGAAAACGGACTCACCATCAGAGGGGGGGGAGTCCGTGCGAGCGTTTTGGTGGGGGTTGGCGGAAGAGGCGCGGGGGGCGGCCGGAGCATCGGTCCTTGAAGCCCCTGATAAAACTCCACCGCCGCCTTATGGGTTTGAAAATGGCGCCGGAGCAGGCGGGCAGGACTGGAAACAGGAGCAGGGGTGGGAAATGCAGGCTTGCTGAATGGTGTAGGCACGGGTGAGCAGGGAGGAGGGGCGGCCCCCGAGAAGGAGCACAAAACCAATCAGAGCGCTCTGTTCTCCCTGGGTCCTTATAAGGAAAGGACTTCCCCCAGGAGGCGGAGGGAGCCCAGGGGGAAGGAACGGCCCGACCCCCGCACGGGGCGGGGTCGGAGCCCGAGGAAAAAGCAGAGCAGCCTGGAAGTGTCCAGCCAGTCGACTTCCGGCTCTGACTCCGTGTCGAGCTGGGAAGAACGCGAATGCCGGTCAGAGGATTCCGACTCGGATTCCGGTTTCAACAAAAACAGACCGGTGGTATATAAGATCACAAACCACAATGCTCCGGCATGGGTTAAGGGCATATAAGAGAAAGAACGAACGCCGCTTACCAACTGGCGAAAAATAAAAATAGCATGTGCAGAGTATGCCCCGGCTTCTACACTAGTATTTCCCGTTCGTCTGGGGGGGGGCAGGCGGAAACCAAAGGACTTACTCTCCGGTAAATCCGAAAGATATACAAGCAATTACTAAAGCGATTGCAGATAAGGGAATTAATTCTGCCATGGTTTCCACACTCATTGACAGCGTGTTTGGAGGTGATGATATGCTACCCTTTGATATAAAACAGACTTGCAGGCTCATCTTTGATGGGGCAGGGATGATTGTTTTTAAACAAGAATGGGAAGACAATTGTACAAAGCAGCTAGCTTTGGTAACAGGGGCAGAGCACCCTCTGCATGGCTCCAGCTTACAGAGGCTAATGGGAACAGATGCCACTATGATAACACCTCAGGCACAGGCTGAAGGCCTGCGGGCTCACGAGGTCATGACAACAACTCGAGCTGCCAGAGAAGCCATTCGGGTTGCCTCCAAGGTAGTAGCTAAAGCATCACCATGGTCCACTATAAAGCAGAGTGAGAGTGAGAGCTTTACTCAATTTGTTGATCGTCTTCAGGCAGCATTAGATTCCTCTGCGTTACCCTCAGAAGCGAAAGGCCCTGTACTGGCAGAATGCCTACGCCAGCAATGCAATTCAGCCACCAAGGACATTTTAAGATCACTGCCACCTGGGTCAAATATAGCTACCATGATCAGACACGTTGCAAAAGAGGAACATCTTGCCCCGATACAAGCAGCAGTTCACACTGCAATAACCAGCATGGCATGCGCTAAGTGTGGCCAGGTGAGGCATGTGGCAGTGAACTTGCCTCCAGTTAGGACGCCCACCAGCAACTGTCCCCACCACGGCAGGGGAGATTTAGGGGGACCATGCTGGGCATGCGGAAAGAAGGGGCACCTAGCTAAGGAATGCAGATCCAAGCCTCAGGGAAATGGAAAAGGGCGGGGGGCAGCCGGGCCGTACCCAGCCCCCTCCCACCTGGAACATAGTGAGGCCCAGCCACTGCAACCCCCAATGGGGTATAGGGCTTCCATTGCCACTACCCCCCCAAGAAATGACCAACTTTGTCGCCCAGCCAATGGCTCAACCCAACCCACCTGCACCTCAGGAATACCAAGCACAGCCCCCTGGAGACAAGGCCCCTGGGTGGCTTTGGCCATGAAAGCATGGGAACGAGACCCATGGGTGGCCTTCGCAGCGAAGGTGGGCAAGCACCCTCTGATCGTGTGGGCAGTGTGTCGTCTCCACAACAGCTCCGACGACTCAGCCATCTGCCTTCCCTTTTGGGTGGACACAGGGTCAGATGTCACTGTCATTCCTGACATACACTGGCCTCCGTCATGGAAACTAATAGAAGCCCCCATGGTGGGCGGAGTTGGAGGACTGTCCCGAGCCCGCAAAAGCATCCAACCAGTAGCAATAACCCTCTGCACCGAGAGAGGAGCAGGGAGAACTATCGCCCTCACTACGTATGTCATGTCGGATTGCCCACCCTTGCTGGGGAGGGATGCACTAGCCCTGCTGGACGTTAGGGTGACAAATTTATTTTGAGGGCCACTGCCGCATACCCGCCGTTACCCATCAAGTTGACGTGGAAATCAACTGATCCCGTGTGGGTCGGCCAGTGGTCCTTGTCAACGCCTCGAATGACTGCCCTTATTGAGTTAGTTAGCCGTGAATTGCAGAAGAACCATATAGAACCCTCCATGAGCCCATGGAATACCCCAATTTTCGTAATACCCAAGCGGTCCGGTGAAGGCTTTCATCTCCTGCACGACCTGCGGGAAGTGAACAAGAGAATCCAGCCTATGGGACCCGTACAAACTTCGCTGCCCATGAACTCGATGATACCGAAAGGACAACCCTGTGCAGTGCTTGACATTAAAGACTGCTTCTTTTCTATTCCCCTGCACGAAGACGACAAGGAGCGGTTTGCATTTTCCATTGTCTTTCCGAACAGTCAGCGGCCTAGCCTATGCTTCCAGTGGAAGATGCTGCCCCAAGGAATGGTCGACTCCTCGACCATCTGCCAGATCACAGTGGACCGAGCCCTAGCACCTGTCCGGGAGAGCAATCCAACTGCGACCATTGTGCAGTACATGGACGACATCCTGATCGCTGCACCATCCACAGAACAAGTAGACCAGCTGGTATCAACCATCTCCGAGACCCTAAAGACAAATGGCTTTGAGGTAGCGAGTGCCAAAATAAAAAAGGGACCGTGTGTAACCTTCCTAGGAGTGGGAATTACAAGCTGCCACATCACTCCTCCCCAGATGAAGATCCGCCGAGACATCAAAACGCTCCACGACGTGCAACAGCTGGTAGGGTCCCTGCAATGGCTCCGCAACATCGTCCTGATCCCACCCGAGGTCATGGACCCTCTACACGAGCTCTTGAAAGGAAAGCAGCCATGGGATCAGAAAACCCTAACACCGGAAGGATAAGTTCGCTCAACTTCATCGAACGCCAGATGTCAGAGAGCACGCTCACCAGGTGGGATCCAAGTGTACCAGTTGATCTGTATGTCCACTTTACAAAAAAGGGGGGAGTGGGAGCCTTAGCCCAAGGACCCCCTGACAAGGCCCAGCCGATTCTATGGGTGGTCCTGGGGAAACCGTCACATGCCTTTTCCCCGGGAGTCGAATGTCTCAGCAGTCTGATCATGAAAGGCAGGAAACTCGCCCTAAGACATCTGGGCATCGAACCTTCCAAGATATGCCTGCCCTTCCGCAAACAGCTCTCCGCAGAGTCAACAACAATATTGGAACATCTAGCCATGGCCCTTGCAGGCTTTGGAGGAGAGACTCGCTACGCAGAAAAACCCCCCTGGACTCGGCTGCTCACGGTCATCGATATCAACCTCCCACCAAAGGTAATCGACCGACCGCGGGCAGGGCCAACCATCTTCACAGACGCATCATCGCAGACCTCCACCGCAGCAGCAGTATGGCAGTCAGGAGAACAGTGGCAACGCATCAAGACAATCGACCCCACGCTTTCGGCCCAACAGCTTGAAGCAGCAGCCGTGGTGCTAGCGTGTGGTTTGTTCCCAGAAGAACACCTTAATATTGTGACTGACTCCATATTTGTGGCCAAGCTCTGCCTAGCTATGTCCAGGCCAGGTGTGTCAGTGTCCACAGCGGCAATGATGCTGGAGGAAGCACTCTATTCACGGAAAGGCACCATATCTGTCATCCACATCAATAGCCATGACCCAATCAAAGGATTCTACCAAATTGGCAACGACAAGGCTGACGCCGCCGCAAAAGGCATATGGACACTGAAAGAAGCTCGTCAGTTGCACGAATCCCTTCACATCGGAGCTAAAGCGCTAGCGAAAAGATGCGGGATTTCTACCGCGGATGCAAAGCACGTCGTTGCCACTTGCCCCCACTGCCAGAAGTCACCACTGTGGTCAGGTGGCGTTAACCCCAGAGGCCTCAAAGCCTCGGAGATATGGCAAACAGACTTTACACAATGCCAGCTGTTGAAACCCCGAGCGTGGCTCGCAGTTACCGTAGATACGTACAGCGGCATGATTGTGGCCACACAGCATCTCAAGACCGACTCCAAAGCGACAATCCAGCACTGGCTGACAGCCATGGCATGGCTTGGAGTTCCAAAACAAATCAAAACAGACAACGGTCCAAATTTCATCTCAAAGACAGTCCAAGCATTCGTCTCGAAATGGAACATCACCTTGGTACACGGCATCCCCTACAACAGCACCGGACAAGCCATCGTGGAAAGAGCAAACCAGACCCTGAAAAATAAGCTGGAAGTACTAGCAAAGATGGAAGGCTACACTAATGCCATTCCCACGAGTGACCAAGCGCGCATACTAGCGACTGCACTGCTAGCGTTAAACCAATTCCCTAGGGGGGATGAAACAAACAGTCCGGCCCAGAGGCACTGGGCCACTCGAGCACTAGAGGAAGGCCCACAGGTGGTGATCAAAAATGAACTCGGGCAATGGGAAGAGGGCTGGAAACTGGTACTCACAGGGTGAGGGTACGCAGCTGTCAAAAAGGACGGCAAAATTAGGTGGTGCCCGCTCAGGTCCATCAAACCTGACCTTCACAGTAAGCAGGATGAGACTGATGAGAACTGTGAGTTTCTGTTTACAGGACATGCTAATAGGACGCCCTCGGGACACGTACACTCCCCTTCCAGAGGACAGACCACCAAGCCGCCAGACAGCGCCTGAGAGACCCCCAAGGGCGAGGCCCAAGCAGCAACAGTGCTTCTGTGTGATATCGCTGCTGGGGCTTGTCACCAGAGGGCAAGCCAGCCCAGACCACTACCCCCATCAGCCCTTCAGGTGGGTCATGCCACATCTTACCAACGATAAGATGCTCGGAGACATCACCACACCAAACACCCCATCATTCGTGCTTCATGTTACCGACCTGTTTCCAGGACAACCAAAGGTAGACCCCCATTCCTCACATGCCACACACATGTACCTATCCTACTGGTGCCCAGCTTCAAACCCAGGAAAAAGTTACTGTAATAACCCAGGGTGGGGACACTGTGGGCACTGGGGCTGTGAAACAATAGTCACGGACGCCAGGCCGTCAGGGCCTGGGTGGGACCCAGAAGAGCCCGACAGGTTCCTACAATTCACCTGGGCACCTGCAGGTTGCAAAACACCCGTCTTCCTTCAGGGAAGTTACTACCGAAACCGCCATAAGACCCCTCAAATTCGGAGATGCACTCACTACAACATGACAGTTTTACAGCCAAATCATCCTAGCTGGGCCGTGGGCAAAGCATGGACAGTAGTCCTTCAGGGGTCAAAACAATGGGTGAATGTACGAATTACCAGGCTCCAACCGTCGGCACCCCGAGCGGTTGGACCCAACAAAGTGATTAAAAGTACACGGAAAGGGAGAAACATGACTTACCCCACAACCTTGCCCACAAGGGACACCGATGTCCCAACCAGCGATGCAGAAGCCTTCCAGATAGGCCGTTCAGCCGGGTCAGACTCAGACCCAATCCTTCCGGGTGGGAAGAGGCTGGTTAGAGGCTACCTTTCTGTCCCTGAACGAATCTAACCCCAACCTAACTGACTCCTGTTGGCTTTGTTATGATATTAAACCCCCCTTTTACGAAGGAGTCGCCTTAGATACCCCCTTTAGCCGATGCCCCTCACCAGTGCAGGTGGAACACACCTCAAAAAGGAATGACCCTGAGCCAAGTCACAGGTCGGGGCAGATGCTTTGGCAATGCAACCCTAGCTAAGCGGAGAGGAGACGTCTGTACTGAAATAGTCGAGCCCAACAGGAAAAATAATAAGTGGGTGGTCCCCTCTGCATCTGGCATGTGGGTTTGCCAGCGATCTGGAGTGAGTCCCTGTGTGTTCCTTGCCAAATTCAATGACTCTAACGACTTTTGTGTCCAAGTTCTGATTGTCCCTAGGGTCCTGTACCACTTCGATGAAGAGGTGTACCACCTTTTCGAAGAACCCAGCCGGCTCCACAAAAGAGAAATATTAACAGGTATAACTATAGCAATGTTGCTCAGACTAGGAGCAGCTGGAACAGCTACAGGTGTCTCAGCCCTAGCGACTCAGCACCAAGGACTGTCCCAGCTGCAGACAACGAGTGACGAAGACCTACAAAGAATCGAGAAATCTATTTCCTTTCTGGAGAAGTCAGTCTCTTCACTTTCAGAAGTGGTCCTGCAGAACAGGCGAGGACTGGACCTCCTGCTCATGCAGCAAGGTGGCCTGTGTGCTGCCCTGAAAGAGGAATGCTGCTTCTACGCGGACCACACAGGAGTCGTCAGAGACTCCATGGCAGAGCTCCGAAACAGACTGGCTCAGAGACAGAGGGACAGGGAAGCCCAACAGGGCTGGTTCGAATCCTGGTTCAACCGATCTCCATGGCTCACCACCCTGATTTCTACCTTAATAGGCCCAGTCACTATAATCCTACTAACCCTAATCTTCGGGCCTTGCATATTAAACAAACTGGTGCTATTCGTCAAAAAGCGTTTAGAAATGACTAACATTTTCTTTCTCGAGCGCCGACAATTGCTTTAAGGCGTGCCAGCTACTAACGCACATATAATTTTGTACTAATTTTACTAACCCATGAAATTTTGTAACCTTTAAGTTTTTAACCTTATGAGAATTTTACTAATCATGAGGGAGGGGGGAGATGTGGTGAGTTAGGACCTGCGTGCGGAAGAATTCGGGCTGTAACGGTCAGTCAGGACATCCCCCCTACCCTGCAGTTTGACCTCTAATCCCCACCAAGGTCGCACCCAGCCGGACATGAGCTGAAGGAAATGACGCAGGCGACCGCAAGCCATAAAAACCCCCCACACCCTTGAATAAATGCCATTTTGCTGTCCACCACATTGGTGTCAGGAGCGTTATGGACCGAGTGTGCCCGAGCACTAGGCCACCATGCCTGTCTTAGAACCAGGTCGCCACGCCTTGAAAGGCAACACCACCCTACATTCCATCAGTCATTTACACAAAGGCTTCAAATGAGTCTCAATTTCCTTCCTTCTCTTACCAAATAAGTGATTAACAGGCTTTAATTAAAATCTTGACTTCTCAGGCCACCTTCTCCCATGCAGAAATGCCTACACGTGGTTTAGCAATCCACACCACGAAATCATCATCCCTACCTCCAACACCAATGACACTGCAGGGATCACATATCAAATATCTGTGATCATTAACAACAGAGCTGGAAGTGCCATGGGCTGTCTGTCTGGGTAATTAAATACCAGTGAGCCCTACCTTGGTCTGCCACAGCTTCAATATTCACTTTGAGTTCATTTGCCATGAAGCCGATGACTGAGAAGATGACAAAGCCTGCATATACACTTGTGGCACTGTTGGTACACTGCACCTTTGGAAATGTAATATCTGTGTAATAACAGCACAAGAAGGTCAGGAACAGACACAATGAAAAAGCAAAACCTTACACTAAAGATAACACAACTAAAGGAGTAAATGACTCATAATAAAAATTCACTGGAGAAGCAAATGGACAAAAGTGGTTTAGCAGTAAGTAAAGCTGTTTCAAGAAAATGTTGAAGAAAAAATAGTCATTAGCGAGGTACTTCTAAAATCAGCTTTCATCTTTCTTACAGAAACAAACCCAGGAAAACCTAATGATCTCATGTACTACATCATTTCACACAGAAAGAAACAGGCTACCTTTACATTTCAGTGATATTTTCACTAAGGTAAGTGCACTAATATTTGAATTTTACTCTTCTCAAAGTGATTATAGGTACCAGTGGCAGAACACACTGTGTTACTGTCACAGGGACTCCCAGCTTACTTTACCAGCTCCTGTCTGTTGTTTATTGCTGCCCAGTGAAGAAGAGTCACATTTTCTTGGTCTGCTTGTCAAACATCATATCCTGCTTCTACCAGTTCTTTGCAGCGTTCTAGCATTCCATACCTTAAATTAGAAATAAAAAAAAAAAAAAATTACCTACAATTTTTCAGTATTCTCCAGTCTGGAGACATCTGCATCCTAAAAAAAAAATACATCTCAGTAAGCATCACCCAGCAGATCCTACTGGAGCAAATTCCACACTGCATTCAATGGAAGTCTTGTAAAAAAGAACTGGGTTGTGCCTTGATGAGTAGAATTTTCTACTTAAACAAAGCTGCTTGAAACGTTTATATTTACAGTAGCAACAGTAAGTTACTTTTCTTCTTCCACTACAGGGAGAAAATGAAACTGAAAACGTTGCCTTTGTAACAATATCCAGCCTGGCTCACATTTAAGGACACTCCCATCTATTTCAACACTCTGCACTCAGAACAGGTACTTACTGTGTAGCCTTGACAACATCACAGGTGCTGGGGTCTGCAGCAATGGGATATGGGACTGGGAGACCTTTATCTTCATGGACACTGTGGCTCCTGTGCATATGAGGTCGATGAGGCCCATGGCAATGGCTTTTACACTGATGGTTAACAAAACAATTATTAACCATTGTTATTTATCGGCTGCACACCACACACACCTCTCCCTTCACCAGAAGCACTCACTGGGTGCGGCAGGTTCTGTTAATACAAACGAAGATGTGAATTCCAAGCACAGTTAAAGCCTCCCGGCAAGAGACCAATCCTCTCATTTGTGGAGGGCAGCAGGGATGGGGTTCAGGTGCATCAGGACAAATTACAGAGGCGTTCAGCATGTCAAACACCCACAGGCTTCTCCGGTAAGGTGATGTTATTATTTTTCTAAAGTCCCATACCTCCTCGGTGTTTTCTTATGACTGCAGATCTTCACAGCACGGACTCCCTCTTCTGCATGTTGCTCCGGGTCAGTCAGGGAACTGAGAAGAAACAAGAAAGCTCTCCTGGCCTGCCCCACCCCTTTTATCCCAGCGACCTTCATGGGCTACAGCTGCCGCCCAATTAATTAAGGACATCACAGCTGCAGCTCATTTACAATAACGAGCATCGGGGCAGACATTAGCATAAATGAGCTTATTTTAGATGGGCTGCAATTGAGACACCACTTTCCCCTAAGAATGTTTACCAGAATTAGGCAATAATAACATATCAATTTACTAAGAGCCATTAGTGGGTGTGGCCTGAGCTATTAACTTCAGCCCTGCTCTGAGCACTTTGATAGCTGAAAGAAGTTGTTGGCATTCCAGTAAAGAATAAATATAATAAATATTATTATCCCAGTAGCACCAAGATTGTGGGAATGAGGAGTGGAGAGGGTCCATGGAGGCACACAGAGCCTTTCTGCAATATGCTCATGGACCTTCAAAAAAGCAGATGTCGCAGAATCTCACCACACTGCCTGGTAATGCTGGGGCTTTATTGATTAGAACATTTCCCTCCTTAGAACATAACCTGTAGACAACAGTGAAATAAAAATTATCCTTACACAAAAGTGCTTAAATAACTCTAATCTCTGTATTGATGCTCTGTGGCAAACTGCAATACAAACTTCAATTATTTTCATACCTTTTCTAGTCAGTCAGTCACCAGGCATCTGTTTGCCTGAGAGCAGATTTTAATTTGTAGAGGACTCTGTACATTGAAGAATACATGCTCTACCCAGGGAAGAGGTGAAATTCAGGAGAATTAAAAATAGGCTGTATCTCCTAGCAATTAAGTTATAGAACGTATATCTAATATATTTTAGCATAGTCATCATTATACTCAATCTTAGTACATCAAAATTTTTATTATTATAACAATTCACAATAATTATAATAATTCATAATACTGAATAATTATAATAATTAATAATAAATAATTATAACAAGTATATTGACAAGGTTGTTGATGGTGAGAAACCACAAAACATACTTACCATATATGTGTGTGTATATATATATATATATATAAAGCATAGTGTTTTTACAGCTCAATTAGAATAGAAAGGTGTTTTGCTGGTCATAAATAGGTGCCTCATTAAGTGGTATGGAAGACGATTGCTAACATGGGAAATGCCTCTTCTGGCTGATGAAGTCTGTGTTGTTATCATCAGGACACCCAGTAGAATAATTCATTTTGGTACTGACTTCAGACAATGAATTAAAAAGAAGAAAAAACCAAGGCAGTCTTGATAATGCACCATGGTTCAGATGAGGGCAGCCATTCAGATTATTGAGCAAATCAATACAAAGTGCAAGAAAAGCCAATAGGTGGGGAAATTGTCAAAACCACAGTACTGGTGAAGAAAACCTACTTAGGCTAACTTGCTGCCACCTTTATGCCTTCACAGACATAATATATTTAGCAATAAAAGCCTTCCATGACCTTTTTCCTAATCAAGCTGTGAGTCTCTGTTCTGGGGGAAAGTGATTGTGATATTCCATTTTGTTTGTGCCCCTTGAGGAGGAGATACCAATTCCAGACCAGCATATCAGAATCTCCATTTCCAGAGCTGCACACAAGCCATTGTTACAAGAGCTGCTGAAAACCACCCCTGACAGTGCTGACATTTTGGCCCAGTGATAAATGCTGGAGCAAAATAAGACTATTTCCTTCAGAAAGGTCAAAGCCAAGGCAATAAATTAGTATAGCTCCTGTGTATGGAGTAAAGGTGGGGAGCTGGAATAAAGATTTGTCTTTGTTTCCCTTTTGTCCTTCTGAATAAGAGGATTATAGTTTTGTGCTTCCTCAAAGTAAACTAAAAAGGAAGGATGGAAAGGACTCCTCAGGCTTTATGTCCTTTCTGTTGCTGTAAATGTTCAGTCACAGAAACACCATGGGCTATATTTCTGTATTTCTTCATATTAGTGGGTCTTAGTCCTCTGCTGCAGCAAGGCCAACACATTTGTTCATTTTCAGCATCTACTCAAGCTGCTTCTTTAAGATATCTTTTAGAGATTAATGTATGCAGTAGGAGGATTAGAGAGTCTTAACTACTAAAAATATAGTGGCTCTCAAAAGAGATTACTTTGTCCTTCTACTCCCATCTTGGCCAAACATCTTTCTGCTGTTCCTTCTTCTGATGGAAGCTACTAAAAAGGCTGGAATTACTCCTCTGGTTTTGCTCACTTGGAATTTTTGTAAATAACTGTAAATAACTCTCAGGTTATTAATTTTTAGGCACAGTCTTTCTGGTAGATTGATACACCTGAGCTCCAGGTACTTGGAATGGGAATCAAGATGTGCTTTTGTACATTTCTGTTTCACACTGACTGTCTTTGTAATTGTTTCTTTCAAACACTGCAGTTGTTGGGCATTTTCTTAATAATATTTCCTTCCTTTAATGTGTTCTGAAGTATTATTCTGAGAATCTTTGCTATCAGAAGCCAGGATGACAGGTGTGGAGAATTATCCTCAGAAAATGTAAGACTTGTACAAAAAACCTTCAGCATTTTATTCCAAGTTGTGAGGATGTTACGCCTCACTAGTGGGAGACTGTTGGGGATTCTCTGTGTGAGATTTTCCTGTTCCAAGAGAAGCTTTAATAGATCTTGACATTATTGCTGTTCTGCATTAAGAATGAAACCCTTGTCCTCCCTGCACCATTTCTGTGATGGCTAGCAGGAGATATTCCTCCTTTCAGTGGCAAGAACATTGCTTTGGTAATTCATTTAGCTCTTCATCTCTGCTCTGCCTCACCTCACTTGATCAGATGTCACACAAAGGGCAGCAAACTTTCTTTCAGGAGAGAACTAGGTCAGGATTTTATTTAGTCTGTGCATGAAAAAAATGGAGAATGAAGGATTCTTGGTGATGTGAGTAAGGAAGCAGCCATACAGGCAGCCACAAACCTTTCTCTATCAGACACAGGACAAGTGAATTCCTTTTCAAACAGTGGCTGAATTTACTACTGACATTTAGTTAACTCCCAGGAGTTGGAGCTTTTTGCAGCTTTTGGCCCTGGTGGTGGTATCTCTCTTAGAGATGTCTGTACTTCTGCTAATCTGGCTTCAAATCCAGCATTCTGATTTCATTTCACATTTGCTATGCCATTGCAACTTAAGAATGAAAATGCTTTTATAATCTAATTCATAAAGCAGCTTAGGGTCTTGCATAATCAAAATGGCAAAACAGAAACAGCTCCCTGCACTTTGAAATGTGGACTAAGCTAATAAAAATTGCAGCATCAGAGAATGCTGAGGGGTTGGAATGGACCTCAAAGATCATCTAATCCCAACCCCTCCCTACATGAGGGGTTTTCTTCCTAATACCTGGCCTAAACCCCCCCTCTTTCAGTCTCTACCCATTACTCCTTGCCTGCCCCTGCAGTTCCTGGTGCAGGATCCCTCTCTGGTGTCCCAGCAGGCCCCTTTGGGTGCTGGAGCATTGCTGTGAGGGCCATCAAACCTGCTCTTCTCCAGGCAGAACAGGCACAGCTTTCATCAGGGAGTGTAACTTCTAGGAGCCTGTGGAAACTCTGAAATGCTTGGTAACAGTGCAACCCAAATTACACTGGACAGTGCATAAAACTAGCAGCAATTAATACATGTGGTTTGCATCATCATTGTTACCTTCTAATGCAAGGTGAGGCGACCTGGTTCTGAAGAAACGCCACGGCAACCCAAACTCTCCAGGGTCACTCAGGCCAAGAACACACACAGACACCAGTGTGGTGGACGGTTCAAGACCTTTATTGTCCCGTCTCGTCGGGTTTTATACTCTGCTAATTTTTTTTCTACGTCAGGGGGTCTTACCTTACTGTAATTGGTTAGTAAGGGGTAAAAAGTTACAAATGTTACGGGGGACTACATTCTTGGGTGATCCTTTATCACTAGGCGTTAGGGGGAGAGCAACTCTACTGCTTTCCGTGACATCGCGAGATTTTCCGAGCGCCTAACCCTATTCACTACATCTCCCCCCCCCTTTTTTACAAATGAACGAAGTAGTCATATACATAGGTACTGAGATGAGGCATGAGGTTGTTGACAAAGAAAGGGGTTTGGTAAACTTGAGTAGAAAATCTTGTGACTGGCAGTGTTCCCTGGTCGAATTCACAGGAGTTGTTGCCGGCCTATGAACAGGATGTTGGCCCATTCCAGGTGGGTCTGAATGAATGAGACTAGCTTGTTCAGCAGGCATGGTCTGAAGGTGACAGCTAAAAGCAGCATTGCCAATGGACCTATTAGGGTAGAAATCAGAGTGGTTAGCCATGGTGATCGATTGAACCAGGATTCGAACCAGCCCTGTTGGGCTTCCCTGTCTTTCTGCCTCTGAGCCAGTCTGTTTCGGAGTTCTGTCATGGAGTCTCTCACGACTCCCATGTGGTCTGCATAGAAGCAGCACTCCTCCTTCAAGGCGGCACACAGGCCCCCTTGCTGCATGAACAGGAGGTCTAGACCTCGCCTGTTCTGCAAAACCATTTCTGAGAGTGAGGAGACTGACTTCTCTAGAAAGGAGATGGATTTCTCGATCCTTTGCAGGTCCTTGTTGATTGTTGCCTGCAGCTGTGACAGTCCTTGATGCTGGGTCGCCAAGGCTGAGACTCCTGTGGCCGTTCCGGCTGCTCCTAGGCCCAACAGCACTGTGATAGTTATACCTGTCACTATTTCACTTTTGTGAAGCCGGCTGGGTTCCTCAAAAAGGGGGTACACTTCTTCATCTGCGTGGTACAGGATCCTAGGAACAATCAGAACTTGGACACAAAAGTCATTAGAGTCATCGAATTTGGCAAGGAAGACACAGGGACTCACTCCTGATCGCTGGCAAACCCACATCCCAGATGTGGATGGGACTACCCACTTATTGTTTTTCCCGTTGGGTTTGACAACTTCGGTGCAGACGTTGCCTTTCCGCCTAGCTAGGGTTGCATTGCCAAAGCATCTGCCCTGGCCTGTGACTTGACTCAAGGTGATTCCTTTGCGGGGGGTGTCCCATCTACATTGGTTGGGTGCATCTGCTGTGGAGTAACTGAAGGGAGTGTTTAAAGCGACTCCTTCGTAAAAGGGGGGTTCGACATCGTAACAAAGCCAGCAGGATTCGGTTAGGTTAGGGTTAGATTCGTTCAGGGATAGGAAGGTAGCTTCTAGCATACGAAGGATTGGATCTAAATCTGACTTGGCTAAACGGTCTACCTGTTGAGATATCAGCGACCCTTGTGGGTAAGGCTTTGGGGTGGGTCACGTTTCTCCCTTTCGGCACGCTTTTAATCACTTTGTTGGGTCCAACCGCTCGGGGTGCCGACGGTTGGAGCCTAATAATTCGCACGTTCACCTTTTCTTTTGACCCTTGAAGGACTACTGTCCATGTTCTGCCTGTTGCCCAGCTAGGGTGACGTGGCTGTAAAACTGTCATGTTGTAGTCTGTGCATTTCCGAAATTTGGGGATTTTATGGCAATATCGATGGAAGTTTTCAGGTATGAAGAAGGGTGTTTTGCCACCGGTGGGTGCCCAGGTGAACTGTAAGAATTTGTCGGGCTCCTGTGGATCCCACCCAGGCCCCGACGGTCTGGCATCTGTGACAATGGTTTCGCGGCCCCAGTGCCCACAGTGTCCCCACCCTGGGTGATTGCAGTAGCTTTTCCCAGGGTTTGAAGCTGGGCACCAGTAGGATAGGTACATGTGTGTGGCGTGTGTGGAATGGGGGTCTACCTTTGGTCGTCCTGGAAACAGGTCGGTGATGCGGAGCACGAAGGATGGGGTGTTCGGTGTGGTGATTTCTTTGAGCACCTTGTCACTACTAAGGTGTTGCATGACCCACCTGAAGGGCTGATGGGGGTAGTGATCTGGGTTGGCTTGCCCTCTGGCAACAAGCCCCAACAGCAAAATCACACAAAAGCACCGTTGATGCTTGGGTCTCACCCGTGCGGGTCCCTCAGGCGCTGCCTGACAGCTTGGTGGTCTGTCGCTTACCTCTGGAATGGGGATGTACGCGTCATGAGGACGTCCCATGTCCTGTAAACAGAAACTCGCAACTCTCATCATCATTTTGCTCGCTATGGAGGTCCGGCTTAATTGACTTAAGTGGACACCACCTAGTTTTGCCGTCATTTTGACAGCTGCGTACCCTCGCCCCGTGAGCATCAACCTCCAGCCCCGTTCCTATTCGCCTAGCTCGTTTCTAATTACAACCTGCGGGCCCTCCTCTAGCGTTCGAGTGACCCAGTGTTTTTGAACGGGACTGTTTGTTTCATCTTCCCTAGGGAATTGGTTCAATGCCAGCAGAGCGGTTGCCAGTATACGTGCCTAATCTCCTGGGGGAATGGCATTGGCAAAGCCCTCTGCTTTCACCAACACTTCTATCTTGGTTTTCAGGGTCTGATTTGCTCTCTCGACTATGGCCTGCCCAGTACTGTTATACGGGATACCTCGCACTAATGTGATGCCCCATTTTGAAGCGAACTCTTATACTGGTTTAGAAATGAAACTGGAACCGTTGTCAGTTTTGATCTGTTTAGGGATACCAAGCCAGGCCATGGCTGTCAGCCAGTGCTGAATTGTGGCCTTGGAGTTTGTTTTGGCGTGCTGTGTGGCTATGATCATTCCGCTATAAGTGTCTACTGTCACTGCAAGCCGTGCTCAAGGCTTCAGCAGTTCTCACCAAGTGAAGTCCGACTGCCAGATTTCTGAGGACTTGAGACCTCTCGGGTTGACCCCGTAGGTCCACAGGGGTGACTTCCGGCAATGAGGGCAGGTGGCTACCACGTTTCGCGTCCGCTGTCGGGATTCCGCATCTCTTCGCCAGTGCTTTGGCTCCGATGTGGAGCGACTCGTGCAGTTGACGAGCTTCCTGCAATGTCCAGACGCCTTGCGCTGCAGCGTCCGCTTTGTCGTTGCCGATCTGGAAGTAACCTTTGACTGGGTCGTGGCTGTTGATGTGGATGACTGACACGGTGCCCTGTCGCGAGGAGAGCGCTTCTTCTAGCGTAAGGGCTGCTGCTGATGTCGACACTCCTGGTTCTGCCATGGCTAGGCAGAGCCTTGCCACGAATATAGAGTCTGTTACAATGTTGAGGTGTTCTTCTTGGAAGAGTCCACACGCCAAGACGACTGCTGCTGCCTCCAGCTGTTGCACCGACAGTGTGGGGTCACACGCTTTGACGCAATGCCATTGCTCTCCTGCCTGCCACACTGCTGCCGCGGTTGAGGTCGTGGAGGATGTGTCTGTGAAGACCGTTGGTCCTGGCTGCGGTCGACCCATGACCTTTGGTGACATGTCCACGTCGACTACGGTCAGCAGCTTAGTCCAGGGTGGCTTGGAGGAGTAGGAGATTTCTCCTCCGAAGCCGGTGAGAGCGAGGGCTAGGTACTCCGATATTGTGGTTGACTCCGTGGTCGGTTGCTTGCGGAAAGGGAGGTGGATGCTTGTCGGCTCTGTTCCTAGGTGTCTCAAAGCGAGATTCTTGCCCTTCATGATGAGGTTAGCAATGCATTCGATTCCTGGGGACAAGGCACAGGCAGGTCTTCCGAGCACCACCCATTGAATGGGTCGGGCCTTTTCAGAAGGTCCTTGGGCTAGTGCTCCCACTCCCCCCTTCAGTGTAAAGTTGACGTATAGGTCCAGCAGCATGGCTGGGTTCCACCTGGCGAGTGTGCCAGTGGCCATCTGGCTTTCGATGAAGTCGAGGGAGCTCATTGCCTGCGGTGTCAGCTTCTTGGGATCCCAAGGGTTCTTTCCTTTCAGGAGGTCATATAGAGGATCCATGACCTCGGGGGGAACTAAGACGATGTTGCGAAGCCACTGCAGAGATCCCACCAGGCGTTGCACGTCGTGGAGTGTTTCGATATCTCGACAGACCTTCGCCTTGGGGGGTGTCACGTGGGAACTTGTGATCCCCACTCCCAGGAAGGTCACGCAGGGTCCTCTCTTGATCTTTGCGCTCGTGATCTCGAAGCTGTTGGCCTGAAGGGTTTCTGTGATTGTGGACACCAGGTGATCCACTTTGCTTGTCGATGGTGCAGCGACTAAGATGTCGTCCATGTATTGGATGATGGTTGTGTCGGGGTAGGAGTGTCGGACTGGCGTCAGTGCTTTGTCCACGGTGATTTGGCATATGACAGGGCTGTCAACAAGACCTTGTGGAAGTACTCTCCATTGGAAGCGAAGGTTGGGCCGCTCGCTGTTTCGAAACACCACGGAAAAGGCGAACCGTTCTCTGTCCCCGGGATGCAGGGGTATTGAAAAGAAACAGTCCTTGATGTCCAGCACTGCGCACGGCTGCCCTGCGGGGATGGCTGAGTTCGCGGGGAGCAGTGTCTGGACTGGACCCATGGGTCGGATCGTCTTGTTCACTTCTCTCAGGTTGTGGATGAGGCGACAGCTTTCTCCAGACCTTTTGGGGATCACGAATACAGGGGTGTTCCACAGGCTGACGGAGGGTTCTATGTGACCCTTTTGCAGTTCGTGGTTGACCAGTTCCAGCAAGGCTGCCATTCGAGGCTCTGTCAGGGGCCACTGCTCGACCCATACGGGGTCTGATGATTTCCAAGTTAATTTGATTGGCAGCGGGGGGTGCACAGCCGTGGCCCTTAGGATAAATTTGTGATCCAGAATCCTAGCAAGGAAAGAACATCCCTTCCCAACAGGGGTGGGGAATTTTGCAAAATGTAGGGGTAGATTGCTACTGTCTGTTCTGGTCCCTCTTTTGTGTGAAGTGTTAAAGCCACTAGCTGGGTGCTTTTCCACGCCCGGGACTGCATTCCCACTCCGTTCACTGGAGGGACTTCTTTGAATTGCCAATGCCCGGGCCAATACGCTTGGGCAATAATTGTGCAGTCTGATCCTGTGTCGGCCCAGAACTGAAACCCTATGACGTGGGGATCCTGCCTGCCGTAAATGCGGCAAGTCCCCTGCACCATCAGGGGTTCCTTCCCTATTCTCATGGCCAGGGCCACCCAGGGATCCCGCGCTGGGGTGCCCCCTGCTGTTCCTGTGACACCGGCGCGGCTTGTGGCGGTGGGGGGTGTGGAAGCATTACTGGTGGTGTTGTGCAGTTCTGGCATTGTGTTGTAGGTGGGGATGTAAAATTGACTGCTTCCTGTAGGGGCGTGGGGTATGAGGGTACCATGCCCCACTGGGGGTTGCTGTAGCTGGGCCGCTGCACATTCCAGGCGGGAGGGGGTTGAGAATGGCCCGGCCACCCCCTCCCTCTGCCGTTTCCCTGAAGCCTGGATCTGCATTCCTTAGCTAAATGCCCCTTTTTCCCACATGCCCAGCATGGTCCCCTAAGTCCTCCCTGGCGTGGTGGAACAGCTGCTGATCGGCACCTTGGCTGGGGGCAGTTTACTGCCACGTGGCCTGCCTGGCCACACTTAAGGCATGCCATCATACTGGTTATTGCGGTGTGGACTGCTGTTTGGATGGGAGCAAGGTGTTCCTCCTTTTCCATGTGTCTGATCATGTCTGCTATGTTGGCCCCAGGTGGCAGTGATCTTAGAATGTCCTTGGTGGCTGAGTTGCATTGCTGGCGTAGGCAGTCTGCCAGCACGGGACCCTTAGCTTCTGAGGGTAATGAGGAGGAATCTAACGCTGCCTGAAGCCTGTCCACAAACTGAGTGAAGCTCTCACTTTCACTCTGTCTTATGGTAGACCACTGTGAGGGTTTGGCTACTACTTTGGCAGTAGCACGGATGGCTTCCCGGGCAGCACGGGTGGTTGTCATAACTTCATGGGCCCTTAATCCCTCAGCCTGGGTCTGGGGGGTGATCATAGTGGGGTCTCCACCCATCAATCTCTGTATACTGGAGCCGTGTAGTGGATGGTCAGGTCCCATTATCTGGGCTAGCTCCTTTGTGCATTGATCCTCCCACTCTTGTTTAAAAACAATCATTCCTGCCCCATCAAAGATCATTCTGCACGTCTGTTTAATGTCAAAGGGAAGCATGTCATCTCCCCCAAAAACGCCGTCAATGAGTGTGGTAACCATAGCGTAATTAATTCTCTTGTCTGCAATCGCTTTAGTAATTGCCTGTATCTCTTTTGGATTCACTGGAGAATAGGTCCTTCTTTGGTTTTCGCCTGCCCCCCCACACGGACAGGGAACACTAGCTTGGCTGAAGGGGTGTATTCGGCGCAGGCTATCTTTATTTTTCACCAGTCTGTGAGCGGGGTCCGTTCTTTCTCTGATGACCCCTTCACCCATGTGGGAGCGCTGCGACTAGAGATCCTATATGCTGCTGCTCTCCCTCTGTTAAGGCTGGTATCCGAACCGGAGCTTTCCGACTCCCTCTCGGACTCGTCCCGGCTCGAGTCTGAGTCGGAGTCGAATGTGGAATGGCCGAGCACTTCCGGGCTGCTCTCCCTTTTTCTTGGGCTCCAACCCCGCCCCCTCCTGCAGGGGGCGGACCGTTCCCTCCCCCTGGGGTCTCCCCGCCTCCCTCTGGGGGAGGTCCTTGCCTTATATCGGCTTAATTTGAATAGAGCACTCTGAGTGGTCTCACCCCTCACCGCGGAGACCGCCCCCCCTCCCCGCTCTCCCACGCATGTGATGTTAAGTGGGCTGAGTCCTTTTCCGCCCTTTGTCCCCTCTTCTCTTCCGCCCTGAGCACGAGGCCGGCCGCCATCTTCAAGCCCATACGGCGGGGGGGAGATTGCATCGATCCAGGTGGTTTCTGACCGTCCCGCCGCTTCCCGCGCCTCCTCCGTCAGCCCCCCCCAAAAACACTGCACCCATTGCCCTGCCTCCTGTGTCGGGTCGGCGATCGGCGGGGGGGGAACGGGTGGAGGGGCCGCGGTTTTGTCGAGAGGCTCCGAGGGGGGGCTGGGGTCTGGCGGGCTCCACGGGGGGGTTGGGGGGTCTCCCAGGGCTTTTGGGCTCGGGCTCGGGGGGAGGTGGGACGTGCCTGGCCCCCGCACATCCCCGTCTGCAATCTGATCACTTTCCGTGGTGGTCTGTGTCGCTGCCCCCACTCCTAGCTGCGGAGTGGCTATCAAACAACTTCTGACAGCTTTCCAAGCTTCCTGCTCTTGTGGGGCTTTTTGCAGAGCCCAGATGACTTTGCCCCATGATTTTAGGGCTTTCCCCGTGCCTGAACACATGGTATCCTCGGCCAGGGTTTTCGTACAATTATCCCACACCTCCGGGTGTAAAATATCCACGGGGCTCTCTATAGTCCCCAGCTTAATCAATCTCGGCAATGCGAGAGTCATATCCTTAAGCTTACAATCGATTCCCCATTGTGCATGCATTTCATTGACTACCTTTGCGATCGCCTCCATGATTCGAGGGCGTCCCCTCCGCTGCACTAGGCCAGCTGTGCAGCCGCCGTCCTCTCTCCAGGTGGATTCCCGTTCCCCGGGCGCTGGTTGGATCCCAGGTGTCGGCACCAATTGTTGCCTTTTAATGCAAGGTGAGGCGACCTGGTTCCGAGGAAACGGCATGGCAACCCAAACTCTCCAGGGTCACTCGGGCCAAGAACACATGCAGACACCAGTATGGTGGATGGTTCAAGACCTTTATTGTCCCGTCTCGTCAGGTTTTATACTCTGCTAGTTTTTTCTCTACGTCAGGGGGTCTTAACTTACTGTAATTGGTTAGTAAGGGGTAAAAAGTTACAAATGTTAGGGGGGACTACATTCTTGGGTGATCCTTTATCACTAGGCGTTAGGGGGAGAGCAACTCTACTGCTTTCCGTGACATCGCGAGATTTTCCGAGTGCCTAACCCTATTCACTACACATCATAAATTATGTGTCATCATAAATGGCATATTAGATATGGCAAAAAGCATTTCAGTTTTTAAGCAAAATGTGTTGGTTCTGCATATATTGGGTCCCTGATTCAAAACTGCTTTTAGTTTAATGCATGGGATCCTGCACTTCCAGGATTTTATTTTTTAGAATAAATTCCACACTGACTGGACCAAGATACCTTATTGTTAACTGAGACCTAACCATATATGTAAGGTATTGTGAAAAAATTTGCACAATTGATCAGAGCTTCCTCCAGCCCATGAAATTCACTTCAGTCCATCCAGAAAGAGTAGATCCAGAAGAGGAGATCCAAATTCACTTCAGTCTATCCAGAAAGAGCAGATCCAAATTCACTTCAGTCCATCCAGAAAGAGCAGATCCAAATTCACTTCAGTCCATACAGAAAGAGTAGATCCAGAAAGAGTAGATCCAAATTCACTTCAATCTGTCCAGAAAGAATAGATCCATAAAGAGTAGATCCAAATTCACTTCAGTCTATCCAGAAAGAGTAGGTCCAAATTCACTTCAGTCCATACAGAAAGAGTAGATCCAAAAGCTTTTCTGCTCTGCATAATTGTCCAGCCAGAAGAGGATTAATTTTTGCAGTCACCAGGAAGGGGCATGGCCAGGGTCCAGAGGTTATTCTGTACCCTTCACATCCTTTGGAGGTTATCTTCAATGCATAGTGCAGCATTAAGTAACACAATTGGCTGTGCAATTAATCACTTGAAATCATTATTTTTCCTACCCATGGTATGAAACTGGCCAGACTGGGGCACCAACCTCATCAAGTTCCAGTGTATCCAAACCAAGCTCTGTTGTTTCTTAGTCTGCTCTTCCTGAAATGCCATTCTGTCCCCTCCCAGTGCCTCCTGTGGCTTTGTCCATCACTCTGAGTTTAACCCCACCAGCAATGCAGCCATCCATGGTCTGCCCCTGCCTCAAGGCTCTCTGGGGGGCTCTCCAGCCCACTCAGATGCACCAATGTGATATTCATATCCATGAGTTGTTCCCAATCCAGTTTTTACTGGCAGGCAGCTGCTTTTGTGTTTTTGGAGACATGGAAATCCACAGAGCAGCTGTATTATTAAATCCTGACTAGTATGATTCTGAACAGAGCTTTTTGGTTTTTTTTTTTTAATTAAGTACATTTTCATGGAAATGGGAGGGTTTGTTCTATGGAAAACAAAGAAGTGGTGTATTATTCTTCTTCACCCCACCCCCAATGTGTTGTGACAATTAATGAAAATTATTATTTGTCTGTCCCCTCCCACTTAATGGACTCTAATTCTTAAGCATAGGAGTGTGAACTTGCAGCATAAATGAGTGGATGCTGCCAATAAAAATCTTGCCCTGCTTTCAGTGGCCGTGCCTGTGTCACCTCCCCCCACCATTAATTTTCAAGCCCTGATATTGCAGTAATTTCTGCTTGTTAGTGGCATGTTGATGTGTTTATTTACCCTGCAGTGGAGTTCAGGACTATTTCTCATCTCTTTTAGCAGTGCTCCTCACCACCTCAATATCTACAGACAAGCAAAGCTGCTCTAAGACCTGAAGAAGTTGATGCCTGGAGAAACAAACTTTCTCTGTTAATTATTCTTCAAGTAGCAACAGTATTTCAGACTTTAATATGAGAGTTGTGTGGATTTCAAACGAAGCATTTTAAAGGATTATTCTGTTCCAAGCCGTGATTGTTGATTATGTTTTAATTGTTGCCTTTGGGAAATAGAACAGTTGTATTCCTGACTACCTGAGAGCTTTGTGGTCCCATAAATGTGGTGGACAAGACACTAATCCTAAAAAACAATGCACTGTAACCCTTCAGTGTTTTCCTGCCTGTTTGATGCATCATCCATGTTCATTTCTCACTAAATATCAGCCAGTGGGGGCTCTGTGCAGGCCTGAGTGTGCAGGGCTTTGGAATTGCTGCAATTGCTGTGTGATGGAGCCTTTCTGTGCAGAGATCTCTCTGCTGGCATTGGCAGAAGAGCCAGAGCTGGCTCCATTGCCAAAATATGGCAAGTGGTTGGTGCACAGATGCCTCTTAGTCCATGCTGCAGTAGGACGTGGGCTCCTCTTTCATTCTGCATGAGCACAGTGAAAATTTGCTTTAAAACCTGGATTCAGAAAGATGCTGAACCTTGATTTGTGAGGGCTGCCCTTCAGGCAAAGCTGTCTGGGGAAGCAGGGACCCTCTGAATCAGAGCCCTCTGGTAAGGAGAGGCTGTGTGGGTGGCAGCATGAGGTCCATGCCCTGGCAGCTGTGGCAGGAGCAGCAGAGTGTCACCATGATATTTTCTGAAAAATCCTCTTTGCCCAGGACTTCCTCCTGGGAAGCTGAGAAGCCTCACAGAGGAATGAAAACAGTAATTATCTGGTTGTTGCTCCTGTGTTTGCTGCTTTGGAATGTGGCCTGGACATTGTTCACCGGCAGGTGAATGTTTGATTGGTTCTATGTGAATTGCTTTAATTTAATGGCCAGTCACAGGTAGAGCTGTGGTGAGACTCTGAGGAGTCATGAGTTTTTATTATTTATTTTTGTTAAGCCTTTTGTCTGTATCCTTCTCTTTCTTTAGTACAGTTTTAGTGCAACGTTCTATGATATGATGTGATACATGACATCATATAATATGATATATATAATATAATATAATATAATATAATATAATATTAATATAATATGATATAATATAATATAATATAATATAATATTAATATAATATGATACTATATACAATAAGATATATAATATGATATAATATAATACAATATATATCATATTATATATTGTATTATATTATATAATATGATATATATTATATGATACATAATATACTATACTATAATAATATAATATAGCTCATATTATATAATATATGACTATTATATAATACTATATGATATAATATAATATCATATCATATAATATATAACTAATATAATATAATATAATATGATTCTATATACAATATGATATATAATATAATATAATATGATATAATGTAATACAATATATATCATATTATATATTGTATTATATTATATAATACGAGGGTCATAGTGGGAGAAGAACTAAGGTCTGACACTGAGAAATCTGAACACACACCTCAGCAGCACGTCACACTTTAAACAGAACTTCACCCTGTGGCTTTCGTTGGGGTTTTAGTGGAGCTTGGATTGCTAGGAAAAAAAAGAATCACAGAATGGGAAGTGAAGTAAGGCACCAGAGTTGGAGCACAGTTCACACAAATTAATTTTATGGCTAGATGTTCAAACAGGACTGATCTGAAAAGTGCCAGAAGATTCACAGATTGTTGATTGCATATTGGGTTTAGGATCCTTCCTGAAGGACCCTTCCCGAGTAAATTGCATGGAACTGATTTTACTGCTCCAGAAAGCCACAGGGAAGAGGCAGGACTGCCAGGACTTGAAGCAGAATTTTGCAGGGGCCCAGGTGATGTGAGCCTCAGGCTGTGCCAATAAAGCCATAATGACACTCTGCAGCACTGTACTCCTCCAGCTCCTGATGGTTTTTACAGGATAAAATGGTTTTGGTGTTCACTGATGGATGGGGCTCTTTAAAAGCAGTGTATCCCATCTCAGTGCTGCTGGAAGTTTAAGGTTTCCTGGTACAACAGATAATACAAAGAGTTTATCATTTTCATCTGTTATGATTACACATTCCCATTTGATGATTCGCACAAATGGATAATTATTGCATCCAGTTAAAAAAAGGCTAAAAAGTCCCTCCAAAATAGAAGGTTACTAATATCTGGGTAATTTTAAAAGCCAAATTAAGTAATTTACAAACATATATGCATGTTTATAGTACACGGACATCCAGAGGGGAGCCAGAAGGATGGTGAAGGGTCTGGACAAGAAACCTTAAGAGGAGAGGCTGAGGTCACTGGGTCTGTTCTTTCCTTGTAAAGAAATTACCCATCTAATCTGAGCAGACATAAATGTTACCTAATTCCAATCCAAATTTAAGAAGTTAGGAACTTTCCTCCATTTGTATTTTATGTATGAATTTGTGTATTTTGTAGTTTTAAATGAACTACTGCTATGCTGCCCTGTTACTTATTCTTCTTATAGAGCTAATATGGAGTCATCCACAATGAAAACATTACTCATATCCCTCTGTAGTTTGAAAAGAATGGAAAGGATCCTTCCTTTTCATTGTATTTTCAGAAGGTTGTCTAAATCTGAGGAGTGAGAGCAAGAGGATCTGAATGCTGTCCTTGCTTTTGTCACTCCTTCAGAAGCTTACTCCATTTTATGCCTTAGTTTGACCATTTGAGGATATTCAGTGATTCTGGACTTCCTACTGCAGATAGTTTGTTAATATTTACCATCAACTTGTGATTCTTAAGTAGAATCACAAGTTACATGTATTCAGATTTAAAAAGTTACAAGTATTCAGATTTTTAAATCTGAATACAACCAGTATTCACATTTAAAAATATTACTTCTTTAAAATTATTATTTCCATCCCAAAACTCTACAAAGAAGCTTTGCAAAGCCACAGAACAGTGTTATGGGCCTAGCTTTAGTCAGCACTGCATGTAACTGTACAGAAAAAACTGTACTTCATGTTCTTCCTACTACAGAACTTGTGATAAATATTTCAAATGGCAGCAGTGTAATTATCTTTGATTAGTGACTGTGCTAACATAAAAAAAAAAAAAAGGTAAAGCCGATGTTGATTACCAAGCACTAATGTAGTGCTTTCATGCACAGCTATAATTCTGCTCATGAATATACATTAATCTTATGCACCAGTTGTTGTCATTATCTACAATCAAAAGACACTAACCAAAGCTGTTTCATTCTGGAAATGTTTATGAAATGTAAAAGAAGTACAGCAGTGACCACAGTGCAAGATAGTTCTGGATTTTGTAAAATCCTGCACTGCCTTTTGAGATTTGCTAGTCAAAATCTTGATTTTTGGGGTTCTCTTGCCACAAAATCAAAATGTTCTGAAAATAAACTCTTACAGAGAAGGTAGCAACCAGAATAATATTAGAGAGAGATGAGAGTGCAAGAAAATGTAGACAGAGGCTAGAAACAGCAGAGCTAGGAAATTATGTATGATGGGGTGTCACCATTATATTTTCTAAAAAATCCCTTCTCCAGGATATTTCTCCTGAGAAGCTGAGAAACCTTAGAAAAGAAATGTAATCCATAATTATCTGAATATGGTCTGGAGGTTGCTCACCAACAGGTGCATCTTTGATTGGTTGCATGTGAATTGTTTTTAATTAATGACCAATCACACAGCTGTGTCAGAACTCTGGTCAGCCACAGGATTTTATTGTTCATTCTTTTCTGGCCTTCTGATGTCTCCTTTCTCTTTCTTTAGGATAGTTTTAGTATATAATGATGTGATGTGACGTGATGTGACATGACGTGACGTGACGTGACGTGACGTGACGTGACGTAACGTAACGTAACGTAACGTAACATAATATAATATAATATATAATATATCTGCCTTCTTCTCCTTGACTTGGAGTCAAATTCTCATCTCTCACACCAACAGAGTCACCTCCTCCTGTGTCCCCACACCTTTCTGTGACTGTTCCCTGCTGCCAGCTGTCCAGGACATTGCTCTGGCTGCCCTGGGTGATTCCAGACCCTGGCAAAGGGCTCAGAGACCTTGGCACAGAATCAGACACCTGTGCCTTTGATTTTAGCCCATGGAAACAATTATCAACCTTGTGTGAGGAGTTACAAGACACAAGAGTTTGAGTAGAATGTTAGTGAATTTATCACAGGGTGAAAAAGTAGAATTTTGGGGTTCTTAGAATGGGGGTTCAAGAGGAAAGATGGAGGAACCTGTCACAGACATCTTTTATGAAAAATTCTTTCCTTAGGATTTTTTCCTCCTGAGAAGCTGAGAGGCCTCAGGAACAAAATGTAAACAATGATTATCTGCTGCTGTGGGATGCAACAGGTGCATCTGTGATTGGCTCATGTGGTTGTTGCTAATTAATGGCCAATCACAGTCAGCTGTGATTGGCCATTAATTAGAAACAATGATAACAAGCCTTTGTTATCATTCCTTCTTTTTCTATTCCTAGCTAGCCTTCTGATGAAATCTTTCTTCTATTCTTTTAGTATAGTTTTAATGTAATATATATCATAAAATAATAAATCAGCCTTCTGAACCATGGAGTCAGATCCTCATCTCTTCCCTCATCCTCGGACCCCTCTGAACACGGTCACAGAAATCTGGGCATGTCCTGTCCTTCTCCTTCTTCTTATCTTCTTGTCCTCCATCTCCTGCTGTGATGGTGGCACTTCTGGACTGCTTTAGAGTAGAGACAGACTGTCTAACGTAGGTGATGTGTATTGAAAAATTATTGTAAATAAAGTATCCCATGTGCTGGGAGCCAAGGAACACCAGTGCTGCAGAGCTCTGAAACCCAGAGGGGCTTGGAGTCACAGGAGCCCCCCTTGGAGCATTTACTTCTTTGGTTGCTTTTTGGATTGATCTCAGCCTTGTGGTCCCTCAAAGAGCAAAGAGCACAGGTCTTTATTCTGCACAAGGCCATGTCACACTCGATTGAACCTGCCAGATCTCTCTAATAATTTATTAAATACCAGTTTCTTATGCAATTTTTAGGGCAATCTGTATGTGAGGATATCATTGGGAAGGTGTTTTCCTTTCTTTTTCCTCTTTTTTGTTTTTCTGTTTTCTCCTTCAAATAGTCACAGAAGGTAGGAACAAGAACTCACTGAAAACCAATCAGGGAAGAGTACAGTCAGCAGATTAAGGCCTGTTCTGAGTCTTCATTTCCCTCTCCCATTATTCTGACTGCTCTTTGGCAGAGCAAGGCAGACATGTGGGCTGTAGTTCTAACCCAAATTATTTTCTACAGCTGTGCAGCAGCCTCTAAGACGTCAATTGATTGCAGCACCGTACAACTTAAACATGTCTGTGAGCTGCAGGAGCTGTGGGATTACTCCCCTGGGTTTTCTCAACCAGATCTCCAAGTTTCTTACACACATTCTGTGTTCTCCTGCAGAGCTGAGCCTGACAAAATGCTCTCAAAATGCAGTGAGGATGCTGATAGTGCTCAGCATTGTGGCAGGGACAGAGGCACTGGGCTCCTCTCCCCTCCAAAGGACACTGCAGGAAGGTGCTTACATTTCACAGCATATTGCTTCACCACACAACTCAGTCCCATCGAGTTGTTATATACAAAATAATTATCATTTCCATCACTCTGAAGTAGTAAATCCAACTGCCTAATCTCTTCATATGGGTGTTCCTTGTATCTACCAAGGAAAAGTGCAAAATGTCGTGGTTTTGCTTCCCCAAAAGGCACTGTAAGTAGTTCTGACTGAAAGCAGAGGGAGGAGGAAATAGAGGTTTTTGACAGTGCAGGTTTAAAGGCATTCCCAAGAAAAGCAGTGTGATTTCTTTTACTGGCAGGATTTGGTCTCGTGGTTTTAAATGGATTCAGTGTTTTGCCCTTGCAAAATGGCAGAAAGAAAAAGGAAGGGAAGAAAATTGTTTCATACTTGCCTTTGAAAAAGCCTAGACCAAGAAAATAATGAAGAACTGATAGAATTGGGAAGCACAGTGGCTAAGGATTGCTGGCTGTGCATATTTAATCTGTCAAGATAAGGCCAGGACACACTTGGTTCTGATTTTCCTTTCAATAATTTCACATCTATTTGATAGCTCTGAATGCAGTAGTAAACCTCCTATTTTAACTGCATATGAGATGCATTTCAGGTCTTATTCACAATTCTGGCTCCACAGCTCAGGGCAATCACTATTAAAAGATTGAACAAATGTACAAGAATTATCAATTCCTCAGAATAAAAGCTCACAATGAAAACCCAAGCCAGCAGGTCTGTAGGATGCTTAAGCTTGCCTAGCACACTAGGATTTTTTTTGGACTGAGTAAAATTACCTTCTTTTTCCCCAGGTGACATCCAGGACACAGCTTTTCAAGGTCAAGCTGCTAAAACTCATCCAGCCATTCTCTTTTTTTAAACATTCTAGGAGAAGGGAGGGAGCAAAGGTAAGCTGTTGCCTTTATGATGTTCTCAGTTTGTTAAACTAGATTCACCATTGTATCTGGCCCCCTTTTTAGACTTCTTTATTCTCCCTAGGCTTCCAGTTTAACTCAGTGACTGAAGGCAGCAAAATGCTGGTTTCACAGCACTGACAAGAGAGTTTAGTTCAGTAAAATTGTCATTTAAAATTTTCCTGTGTTCCCAAACTTGGGGCTTGAATGCAGTCTGAATAAGAG
The DNA here is from genome assembly GCA_009764595.1 of Geothlypis trichas. Taxonomy (NCBI): domain Eukaryota; kingdom Metazoa; phylum Chordata; class Aves; order Passeriformes; family Parulidae; genus Geothlypis; species Geothlypis trichas. The sequence continues at coordinate 4,379,894 of CM019906.1, read as the reverse complement.
TTTTGAACTTGCTGAGATGATCATCCTGTGGGATAGAGAGGTTCTCTCAAATTCACTGCATTATACATGTAAGAAGAATGAGGTCCAGGTGCTTTGTTGGGGTTATTCTTCCTGGGAATGTACTATGGACAGTGTATTTCCTCTGCCTGCAAAATAGAATTGTTTCCACGCAGCTAATTTGATTTCTAACTCTCTTGTAAAACCAAGCAGTACTTTTCTTCCTCTTTCTCATTAATTGAATCTGATGCACAATTGTTGATATTTCCTGCATGGTGGCTGCATGCCCATGATGCTGGGGTTATGACACTGGTTCAGCTGGGTTTAATGTAATAATTCACAGTCAGTGGCTTTCACTTTTTCATCAGGAACACAGTGGGAAAAAAAACACCAAAAACCAACAAATGTTCCCCCATTTGGCACAATAAATCCTGATATGCACATTCAGAGAGCAGTGCAAAGCTTCACCTCTTGGCCTCACTTCTGCAGGTGCAGAGAACTTGTGGACTCAAGAGGATGCTGCACATTTGCTCCATTGTGTGGGACAGGTTTATCCCCTGGGGCTCCACAGGAAAGAACTGCTTTCTTCTGGGCCAGAACCAGCTCAGAATTCTGTGTGCAGAATCAGAGAGCCAGGTTGGAAAAGACATGGAAGATCATGGAGTCCTACATTAACCCACCAGCACCAGTGTTCAGCACCAAACCTGTCCCCAGGGTGTCACATCCATGCATTGGGAACACTCCCAGGGATGCTGATTCCATCACTTCCTTGGGCACCCTGTCACAGTACCTGATCCCCCTTCTGTTGCTTTGTATTTTAAAGTTTTTTTAAGCTTTCTGATGTTTACATTCTTGTAAGGAACTTTTTTACATATTTCATGTAAATAACCCATTATTTTGCATTTTTTTTTATGGAAGAAGAGAAAGCTGATGGACTGTTGGTTTGTTTAGTGTCCTTGGAGAGGTGGCACTGTCACCCTCCAATCCACTGTCACTTTTGAAAATCTGTAAATGTTGGAGTCAGAAAATAAAAGTTCTCTTTTTTACCTTGGAGAGCTGCATGCCCACATAATTTTTATTTTGTGTCCTAGGGTGACACTCTTCCAGCGAGGAATTTTTTTCCTAATAACCAATCAAAACCCTTTGTGGCACAACTTGAGGCCATTTCCTCTCCTCCTAGCCCTTGTTCCTTGGAGGAAGAAGGCTGATTCCCACTGTTTGTAACTCCTGTCAGGGAATTGTGAGGAGGCAGGAAGCCCCCCTGAGCCTCCTTTGCTCCCCCAGCTCTCCTTGTGTTCCCTTCCCCACCTCTGGACCTTGTCCAGCACCTAACCCAACACATGGCTTGTCAAGTTTTCTCACCTACCAATTTGTGCAAAAAAAAAAAAAAAAAAAGGACAAAAATATAAAAGCAAAGGTTGCATTTTAAAATGGATCAGTTAATGCTATGCTCAGTATTACACCAAGAGCACATGGATGAATGCAGTTTGACTTGTAACGTTTAATAAAGCCTGGTTAATGAGTCAGAGGCAAAATTCATAACATAATTGCACTTGCAAACAAATGTGCTATTATTTGCTGTTCATTTAGAGCAACCCTTCCTGAATAAACAAGTAGAATATTTACACATTCAAGTCTCTGTGTCTAATTGTGTTTGTGCATGTAGTTACATATTGCAATTACTGTTCATTGATGCTATGCATGCATTTCTTAAAATCTAACTTCATAAATTTATATCTAGCTTTATTGCCTCACAGATATATCTGAGGCTTGTGTGTGTGTATATATTTTGATTTTATTTTTTCTCAAACAATTACTTTTTACTAAAGGTGTCACAGCCAGACCCACCAGTTATGTACTGGTTTCTCTTCCAGAAAGGATCATATGGTGAACGACTTAATCAGGAGAAAATTCAGACTGTCCATTGCACAAGGAAGTGAAGTAAAGGATATTCACATGGAAAATAACAGGCTGAACCTTAAAGTTTGAGGTGGGTTTTAGTAGTAGTTGGGATTTTTCCTTGACTAATAGCAATTAATTCAGTTCTGATCTTGAAATGACCCTGAGTCCTACTACACAAAACTGTGTGCTCAGACCTTTCATGAGGGAGTTTAAAAAAGCATCATTTTCCCTTTTAAAAGTTAGGGCTCCTATGGCTGCCCCATAATGGAGTTGTAAGCAGCACTAACCTAATCCTCATCCTAAAAATTGGCCTTTTTCCCCCAAGTGAATAGCACTCAATTTTGATTTTAGAATGCAGATGGCTTTAGAATTACAGTGAAGGACTGTATAGAATGATATCTGGAGTACAAAATATGAAATAAGAATTAAAATACAATCTGATAAGGCATAGGAAGGCACAGCACTCTTTAAAATGGCCTTAGTCAGAATACCTTAAACTGTTGAAAATATGCTTTAATTTCACTACTTAAGAAAGTAATCAAGTCCATAAATTACAGGTTAAGGAGGGGATGACTGATTTGAAATCTGAAAAAATTGCAAATGACCAGCAGCCAGAACAAGACATGGAAATCTTAACTAAAACCAGAGCTATTAAATGTGGAAAGTGCAGACTCTGGACAAACCAAAAGAAAAAAAAGTCGTAGCAGATGAAAATGGTATCACCAAAATCTTCAAGCTTCTTTTCTCTTCTTATGTATGAATATAAATAATATATATAAGTATCCAAGGAATGTTAGTGTTTGCGGACTCTTTGAAAGTTATAAGTCCTTGGTGGCAGATCTATGAGAATACAAATCTGAATTTCTGTTCACATCATTTGTAAGGATAAAGAAGGAGAATTTCAAGGGAAAAGAAGTGATTTCTTGCCACCTATCACTTTCCTTTTTGTGACTGAAAATCTTTAATTTGGGCTTGGAATTTTTCATTCAGTCATATTTTGCTCCTGGAAGATCTTTTGGTTTTTTAACTTTTTAAAAACTTTTAAGGAAAAAATTACTTTCTTTTTTTATTTTTTTTTTAATTTCCTGAACATGAGCATGCCAGTGGGGCTGTTTGGATTACTGTGTGAAAATTCCTCAATCTCTTTCCTGAATCACATTATAAAGAATGGTGAGAAAGATAATCAGTAGAGCTAGTAGGGGGAGAGTTTCTGTGAGATGCTTCGTGGTTCTAGGGTGAAACCAGCTTACATTACAAAATTACTGAATAAAACAATAGCAAGCAACTTCTTTGATCCCTTTCCCTCAGGATATGTGCAATCTAGACTGCTACAACCCCACTGTTCTAAAGCATCAGCACCATAATATTGGAGTGGATGTTATAGCATTTATCCAAACATCATATATGAAATAAATTTCAGAAATGCATCTCACTGCACAGGATTCCAAATCACTTTATAGAATCATTTTAAATGAGTCTGGAAACACAGAGGCAGCTTGCTGGTGCATGGGCAAACACCTTACCAGCATTCAGCAGCACGCAGATTCCAATTCCTAAGAAACCACCTTCAGGTTCTTGTGCAGAGGGCTGAAGACAGGGAGCCTCAGAGGGTGCCAGAAAGGTAAAGAGTGGAGGGCACTTGTGGTGAGGAAATGGGCAGCTCAGGGACAGACAGACAGACAGACAGACAGACATCCTTGCTGAGTTAGCCCCTGATGGCTCCTTCTGGTGCCCACAGGAGAAGGAAACTGAAGCCCCACAGCAACCACTGCCTGTCACTGTGCCTGAGGAATATTTTTCCAACCATAGGATGCACAAAGCTTAACTTAATTGTTTTTATTTAAATGGATAAATCAAAAATATTGACTCCCAAAAGCCTTCCCCAGGGAGTGGTTAAGCCTGCAGATTAACCTGTCCACTAACTCGGTTACCTCAGTAGCTGTCCGCTGAGTCAACACAGAAGTCTTTTCTCAGTGAGCAGCATGGTGTTTAATCTCCAGCAGGCCTCAGAAATCAGATTTTTCCTTTCCCATAATACCTGCAAAGACTGTTCAAATGAGTACACTTATAACAGCAAGCCAAGTGAGATTTTGTGCTGAGGACAGGGGAAAGGAAGAAGAAATGTGTTGTGCATTTCCCTTCTTTTTTACTTAGAACCTGGTGTTTTTAGGTTCCAGCCAGAGGATGAGAAACTGAGCTTCAAATCCTCCTATTGTTTGTTTAGAGCAGCAGTTTGTTTCTAGAGCATGTGCTTCTACAGTCTGAGATAAACTTCTTACCACTTCTGCTATCAAAGCCTTCCTGCAGCCCTTTCCTTCTCAGGAGGTGAAACTTAAGCCCATCTCTTTAGGATTCCCTGCCAAGAGTTTGGATAATTGAGACTGCAAGCATCTCTGGATTAATACAATTTCAGCACTTGTATTGAGAAGATTCTGGTGTGGATAATAGCAGGGCACTTAGGGTTAGGTGTGGTGATGCAGTGCCCAGCTCTCTTATGTGGATCAAGTCACTGAGATGATTGCTTTGGTCCTCCCTGGTTAGAAATCCAACTGGTGTCTCAAAAACTTTTAGTTATACAACAGTTGGTAGTAGGAAATAGAGAAAAATATCTCCAACACAAATTAGAGATTGGAGAGGAAATACAAAATACAAAATGGTGAACACAACTATTAATGCTTCAGTTTTGTATCTTGGTGATTGTGAGAACTGGGGTGTCTTCAGCATCATCTCCTCTAAAATGACAGAGCTGTCGCAGTAGCCCAAGACCAGATTTTCTTCTGTTTGAGACAGAGAATGCAGTGAGCTCTGGTTTGGAGTGTCCTCAGGGAACAGCAGGACACTGTGATCATGTTCACAGGGGTTCTTGGATGAAGGAAGAGATGAGGATCTGACTCCATGTTTCAGAAGGCTTGATTTATTATTTTATGATACATATTACATTAAAACTATACTAAAAGAATAGAAGAAAGGATTTAATCAGAAGGCTGGCTAAGAATAGAATAAAAAGGAATGATAACAAAGGTTTGTGGCTTGGGCTCTCTGTCTGATCCAGCTGACTGTGACTGGCCATTAATTAGCAACAACCACATGAGCCAATCACAGATCCACCTGTTGCATTCCACAGCAGCAGATAACCAATGTTCACATTTTGTTCCTGAGGCCTCTCAGCTTCTCAGGAGGAAAAATCCTAAGGAAAGGATTTTCCATAAAAGATGTCTGTGACAGACACAGCCCAATCTCTTCTTGTCTTAATCTGTACTGCTGGCAAGGCTAGTACCAGTGAATTCTGCAGCCTAGCTAGGAAGGCTGCCTAGGATAGACAATGCAATGGTGGGGTTTTGTGACAGACATTCTGCTGGGGGTGTCCCTGGGCTGCAGGACACACTAAAATCCACTAATGGAAAATTCCAGGTTTCTGGCTACCAGCATCACTGCCTGACTCCAAGCCAGACCCTTCAGCTGAGCACTGCCTCTAACTACCCATCACCTCACTGCCTCAGAGAGAAACCTTTGGGGGAAGAAAGGGACAGAAATAATAAGAGATTTCATTGCTCTGGTCTTAGTATGTCAATAAAACAACATTGTCGAGGATGTTTAAACAGAAGAGTTTCACTTGCTGAAATATTGTCTGGGCAAATGGCATCATTAGCAACTAATTAACAGTGGAATATTGACAGTTCAGTAAGTGGAAGTACTGTGTGACCCATACTTATAATTTTGTAAGGCTGCCTTTGGCAAGCAGCGTCAGCTAGAAGTTAATACTATGCATGGGCAATGAAAAGAAAACAAAAGTACAGACAGGGAAATCCTACTGTGTTTCTTTATGACAGCTTATATTGTGGATTTAAAGAGGAGCTCCTTGAGAAAAGTGCATCAATGTGCATAGATGCTGATTCTGCTATACAACAGGGTTTTTGTTATAAAAGGGCTGAGATCTACTTCGACTGGTGCTTTGAAGTTCCTTCTTTATCAGTTATATTCTCAGAAAGAAGATGACATTATTTTGAATCTCAGCATAGTGAGAGACTGCACATTTCCCGTTTTAAATTTTGCAATAGAAAAGGGGAAGTATCCCCTTTGATACTTTTGCAATATACTTTCTTCCTCACTAGAGGAGGAAAAATCATATATTTTATGATATGGCAGGCACATGCATAGAGAGAGCCAGGAACATAAGGGGAATATGGAAAGGGGCTGGTGCTCTCAAAGATCATTTAAACACTTTGTACTTTTTCTGGTCTTCATCAAACCCACCATACTACAATCTAAAATCTTCATCATCTTCTCAAAGAATATGCAGGATCAGAAATTTTCCCGGGTTTGTGTCTGCATTCTCCACCAGAAAACAGATGGATGGCTTGCACTGTGCAGGGTAAGGAATGTACCCAAGCTGAAACTGTGAACAATGCTTGCCTGCATTTATAAAGGCAAGGTGGAACAGATGGTGACAACTGAGTTGAATGTGAGCAGTCCACTGAAATAACCTAAACTGTCAAGCTATTCCTGTACAGAAAGCTGTGTATGCACCATTCACACAAATGAAAGTAGCCTTCACATTATTGAATCACTTGGAATTGCCTTACATTGTGAGTTATGCTGGCCTGACGGGCTTCTACAGAGTATAAGATGTTTCATTTCAGTAGCTGTGAATTCTCCAAAGCCGGGGAAAATCTCTCACAAGTTAACTAAAAATCCATAACCATTCTACTCTCTGACTCATTTTGTTGTAGAGGAACTCTGGGCAGATATCTAATGAGATTAACAGGATTAACAAAACTGTCATGTCTTCAGTTCTAAGCCCAAGGACAGATTGTTTTTATCAACAGTCTCCAGATCTTCGAGGCAAGGCAGCAAACCAGATCAAAATAGGTTCCATCAAAAATCTGTTTTCCACTTTTGTTAACATAATGTGTTTGCAGTCAGCGTTTTAAAAGCAGGTCCTGAGCGGCTTTTTATAGGCATGCTGTGGAGGAGGACAGGCTGCTTGATTTTTGTGTGACAGATGAAGCTTTCAGCACCCCTGTGCAGTACTGCAGAAGCACAGGAGGCACTGATGGCTGCACACCTCTGTGTGAGGGATGGGGACTCTCCTGTTCACAGCAAGAATGGAACTTGCCAGACCAATGTGCATGACAAAAACCCAAATTTTTTTGAGCAGAGATAAATAAGAGAGCCCTTAAAGATATTAGAGAGGCTGTGGTTTTCATCCTACCCAGGAAAGGAAGGAGGGCTTTGAGGTAGAGGGAGTTACAGGGAGGTTACTTGCTGCTGATATACTGAAGCATCTGTTTTTGTGATTAACTTCCACGTGCATGCTCTTTTTCCTGTGGTAAAGTTGATGAATGCAAGGTACTTTATTTCTTTTTCATGCAGTTCTGGTCAGGGATATGAACATTTAATTCTTTTTTGTATCCCACAGTAGTTCTTCCTGTGTTTGTGCCATTTTACTGCCTTGGAGTCCTCTGCTGAGCACTGTTAGGTGTGTGAGTGGCTCCCATCCCTGCTCAGAAATGAGACTGGAGTGGAGGAGCCAGCCACCATTACCCCTCCATCCACCCACAGGGCACAACTCTTACCTGATCTTTGATTTCCCTTTCTCACCTGCTCGGGAGCAGAGGCTGGAACCAAGTGGTCCAATACTAAAAGCAAATGTTCCAACTGTGACATTAACATGATCTTGAGCAGAGGTCCTTCTGAGCATCTCTGTTAGAAATTACTCTGTTGAGTACAACACCAGGTAGCCACTGGAAGCTCACGACAACTTCCAGAGCCAGTGAAGTAATTCCTGGTTTCCCCTGCAGATTGTTTGCAAACAGATGAAAAATCTCAAATATTTATTTAATCCCTCTTTTACCAGGAATCGTACATCTCCTTCTGGCATGTGGAACTGAGAATTCATAAGGTGAAAGAAGGGATGAGTTGGAGATTGCTCTGTTAGAGCTTTTCTTTCCTGTTTCCAAGGGAAGTGCTGAATATGTGCAAAAATACACTAAGGTTTTAATTAGGGTGGAAAACTTTTCCTAAATTACTGATTAAAAGGAATGAACAAGTATGTTGGCATATTCAGCTATTTTCTCATCACAGATAATTAATCCCTCATACATGGCTAGCAAGTCTAACATTACTCTGTAAATAATGCAGAGCATATTCTAAAGGAACTATAAGGACATATATAGGAACTATAAGGACATATTCCATTGCATTCATTTAGCCAATTAATTACATTTAGCAGTGGTCAAAAGCTGAAATGCAGCATTTGACATATAATGAATATTATTCCTCTTGGTTCTTTTGACTCCAAGTTAAATGAAGCAGGAGTAAGCATCAGGTAAGTAGTCAACTGTGCATTTAAAAAAGAGGGAAATTCCTTCCACTGTTGACATTCACAGCTGGTCTGTCTGGTCAGTACCATGAAGATTACCTTTAACAACCCTTGTCTGAGCCTAAGCAGTTATAAAGGAAAACATTCCTGTATTTGCATATATATGTGTGTGTAAAATAAAATTACCTTCAGTCCACTTTTGTAATCTTGAATATGAAAATGACTGTGCTGCTCAAGAGATAAGGCCAAGTGCTCTTATAAAATGCCCACGCAGAGGTGTTGATAAGGCTGCCTCTCAGGAATAAGCATTCCTCTTGGACCACTGGATTTCATAAACACAGGGAAAACAGCAGTTTGCTAGCCTGTAGCACATTCTAAGCCTGCATAAAGAAAAGGAAGCTTAATTCATCATCATAATTGCAGTTTCTTGGCATAAAAAGAGTCCTGTGAATGTAACACTAAGGCTTGTTATGGGATTTTATTCATTTAGAAGAAAACCCTACAGACAAGTGTGATTTGTTGTAAATGCCTTTTTGTCATTCTAAGAGCTCTTCTACAGGTATTTCAGACATGGTTGCCCTGACAAACCCACCAAGCGTGTTTTTTAAAGGAAGGCAAGAACTAGAAACAAGACATTCTTTCAGGCACCTTTGTGTTTTGGTGCTGTTACACATGTGTAACAATAGGGGAAGATTTTTAACATAAGTGAGAACAGAGGACATAAAATAAAAATGGAAATTAATAAAAACAAGATTGTATCTATTTATAAATGCAAAGCTTAGGTCCCTTCAATCCCAGGTAGCCAAGAAAGGACAGAGAAGGCAAGTCCTTTCAGTTATTCAAAGATATAATTCTGCAGCAAGCAATTATTGCCTTTGCTTATAAGAATTCAGTTGGCATTGAGCAATTAAACCAGATGTCTCTTTCAAAAGAAACTACATAACTTGACAAGACATAGCACCTATCCCCTCCAATTAGTCCTTATTGGATCCAAGCTGTCATCCAGGAGAAGATTCGTGCTAGAGTTGTGATCAATAAAACAAAGTGAGTTATAGTTGTGTTTATGTGGAATGTGGGACTCTATATGGGATATATTCCTCTCTGCTATGGTCTAATTATTATTTCATTTCAATAAGGTTCATCAAGCATCATTTTTAGGAGAAAATTCCTTTTGTCCCTATTGTGGAGTCTTACTCAATTTTCCTTTCTCTTGTAATCTGGGTAAATGTAAAGAAGCCAACAAGTCCGGCTTCTTGGAAGAATATCTAAGAATCTTTAAATTGCCACTAAGAGTATTCCATAAACACATGAAGGGAGAGGAAAACAAACAAAACATCTCTCTGCTTACGAGTGATAACAAAAGAAATTAGTTCAGTTAGTCATTTAAATTCTCCAGTATGTTCTTTCTAATGTGTTTGCAGGAGGCTTGCATTTCTTCATATCTTTGGAGCGGCTTATCCACTCTTATCTAAGCTTTTGTTTTCACCCTCAGTTTCTCTTTATCCAGTTTTAGTGTGCTTTGACACTCCTTTTCAAACAAAAACCGAAACCCACTGGATAATGCATTAAATGAAGCGTTCAGCTTCCCAAGTACTCCTGTCTGTTGGGAGTTACAACTTTATTGGGATTGGCAGAATTCAATAGAAATCTTAGGTATGAATTTTAACTTTTCACAAAATCAGCCTTCCTCTTGTAAAACCAGCTCTGCAAAGCCCAGCAAGGCAGGTCTGCCATGGGATACAAGACAGGATGCACCCACAGACAGGACTCAGTGAAGTCTGTGGTGGTCAGAGACATCACACACTTTTATGTTCAGCTTTTATCTTAAGTTCCTGCTTTGTGGAATAGGTGAGTACCCCTCCCAGAACCAAAAGGCTTGCATGTTATCAGGCATTTCAGGCTTGCATGTCTAATCCAAAACGATGAGATTATAAACAAGTGCTAAAGACTGTATTTATGGAACTGTTGGAAAATCAGTCTTGGCTTGACAGTTAGATCATTTGGCACAATGATTTTACCTTTGATCCTGCTTAGGACCACAAGAATCACAGTGTCAGCCAGCCACAGCAGATATCCAAGCACCTTCAGAGCATCTGGTGGTTTGTGTCATGCTGAGAGAATTGGGAAATTGTTACTGCAAAGCGAGAGATTTATAATTCTGTTATAGTTACTGAAATTGCTCCTGCAAAGTGAGAGATTTATAATTCTGTCCAGGGTGTTTAGGTTGACTAATGAAAGGGATGACAGGTCAAAAGGAACTTCCTCTGTTGGTTAAATGACACCCAAAATAGGCCAGATATGTCAGAGGGATGTTATACCTGGTTCTAATGTAATCCTTGAGGACTTTTTCATGGAAGTTTAATTAATACCCCTGGTAAACACAGGGCCTGGCAAAGGTTATTTGAAATATCTACTTCTGTGAGCAACTATATGGCAAGGGATGCACATTCAATACATTCTTGCCTGAACTATTGCAGAAAAATGTCATTTGGGCTTTGGGGATAGACTGCTGCCTCATTAAGGTTAGTGAAATGGGAAGGGTTGGTTCTCCTGGACAATGAAGAAAAAACAATGCACATTTTTACCCTTTGGTCCAAAGCAGCAGATCTGTAAACTATAAGTTGAACCTACTGTATTAATAAGGGTCTTCCTGAAATTTGATTACTAAAACCTCACTAAATACTCCAAACAAACCAAACAAAAAATTAAGACCAGTTCAATAAACAAGATCGAAAGACCAAAACCTATTCAGAGTGATAAAAATCTACAAATGTAATTGAGAAAAGTGCTGGGTTGCAAAAGATGATGCTATGGGAATAAACATTAGAGGATCCCAGATCATTCCTGACTGTGACACTTGGGTGACTCACAGCAGCTGCAATTGAGAGATGGGGACCTGGCTCCCTGAGAAAAGGTGCAGTTCATGTGGCTGGAGTCCCCTTCTCAGAGAAAGTTCATTTACTGGACTGACAAATTCAAATCAGGCAATCCAGTGGTGTAGACCTGCCCTGGAAGTCTATGCCCAGATAGCCAAGTAATCAAACACAACAGCCTTCTACCTCACAGCACTTTCCATTGCCTTGGGAGAATCAGCCCAAAGATTTGTTCCTCCTGTGCAGAACATCCTCTCTCCAACCAGCTTGTTTCTGCTCTATTCCCTGGCACAACAAAGGTTAGAAAGATTTTTTTATAAATTTAATTTAATTTTATTTTCCTTTTGGAGCATATCCTGAGCATTCGAGAAAGCAACACTTTGCATTTAAAATATAGCTCTGGGGGGGAAAAAGCAACAAATTAAATCCTCCTCTTCTCTAGCAGAGAATAGAGCTTTGACTTAGTGAACATCTTCTATCATTCAGATATGCTGTTGCAGCACTCAGCCATGCCAAATATTTATTCAAAGGGAATTCCTTCTGATTTTCCTTTTATCCTGTGCCTCATAAAATGTTCCAACACAGTAATCATTATCTAAATGATTATTCAGATGGATAGTGCCACCATTATCTTAATTGTACATCCAACATTGCTGCAGTCCTTGCAACCACATTGCTTATTTCAAAAGTCCATTTTTAGCTGTTGCATGGAAATAAAAAGTTTTAACCTTGGGATAGAAACAGCAAAGGAAAAATCTTATGTTAGATATTTAAATGGCATTTAAAAGAGTGAAGAACATGTTGTTACTAGAAACCACCTTCCATCAACTGTAATGCTGAATGAACAAATACTGTAAGATGCTAATAGATATGCATATTACCAACCTAAAGGTTTAGAATATTTATTTGAGATATATATGTATATGTATTTATATAATATACACCAAATATATGTATTTGGTAATATTGGGCATTGCTGATGGTTAGATGTATATTTTATAAAAGGGTCATCTATTAAAAATTATATATTGCTCTTAAAAACATATTAGTTGTGAGTTAACAGCATATATTGATGAAAAATCCATCTACAAAAATAGAAAATTAATATGATTTTTTGCAAGGTCTCACTGAACTCAGCCAGACCTACAGCACTGGATTGGTAAAATGCACTATTTGTAAATCTGTGCTCATGCAAATTCTCACTGAACTCCAGCAAGGCTGACAGTGCCAAATTGGACTACAATCAGAAATTAGGTGCAGCCACACTCAGCCCCTCTGATTACCAAGGACCGGCTGGGACACAGGAGGGTTTATTTCCTGCCACATTTCCATATCCTTCATGCAGCATAAAAATGGGTGAAAACAATGCCCAGCCCCAGAGGAAAGACTGGACCCACAGGTGATTTGCTGTTCATTAGAGGGAGATTGCCCCTGCATGGGGTGATCCCATTTCTTCACCCTCACTTCTGCTTCCCTTCTCATACAACTCCACAGAAACTCTGACTTTAAAGAAGGCAAAATCTGTGCATAGCATTTTGTCATTTCCTTTAATTTTCTGTCTTTTCTAATCACTACCAATGCTGTCTTCTTCTCAATTGCTCTATTTTTTTAATCTAAGCCTATACAAGCTTTTTTTTATGGTAGTGTTCTGTTCACTTCCCCATTATTTCTTAGCTAAAACTTTCCAATTATTTTGTCTTTAGTTAAAAGACTTCACTTCTCAATTCACCCCGGGCAACTTCATTATTTGGCTTTCCAGCTATCTATCCAGTGTCAATTATGGGACCATTTTTTGCTGTGTTACTGAAGCAATGATAGTCCAGTTCTCTAACAGAGTGATAACAGCCTTCACTCACAATTTTATTTTTTTTAATTGCTCATGGATTTCAATCTACTTTGTGAAATTCATTTCTATTTTAAACACGATGAAGTAGAAAGGTGATGAGCTTTTAAATGAGTGGAGGCTGGGAATACAGACATCATTGCCCCTCTGTTGGCTTTGACCTCATTTTGCTGGCAACTAGAGCTACCCACTGTAAAAAGGATTTTAAAAAATGGCTGATTTTTGTTGATAAATGTGCCTAATTAGCAATATTTTGGAGGCACTTGACACCACTGAATCAAAGAACTGACCTTGATATCAGAATATTGTACCTCATTACACCTGAGAAGGATAATGAGAATGAGCACCTATTTATAAATTCTTATTTCTCATATTGTTTTGTTATCTTTAAAATGTATATGTTGCCATTAGAAGCACACCTTAATCAAAATAACAGCTTTGGATGGTTTGGAGTTACTTAGGTCTTGAGCTGGAAACAATATTTGCATGTAATAATTGACTAATTAATCAACCTAAAGCTCAAGCCTAATTTCCTTTCAGTCCAATAATCCATTTAACCTGGACTGTCCACTTTTCAGATTCCCCTGGTGGTTTTCCTTGTGGGGCACAGTGAATACTATAATATTATATTTTTATAATATATTATATTATAAGAATTATATATAATTTCATATGATACCATCATATTATACTTCATATAATACTTTTTCATATAATACTGTATGTTTTTCATATAATACTATACTATTATATTTTATAATAGATATTATATTAATTATATATAATTTTCATATATACTATAATATTTTACTTCATATAAACTGTATGTTTTTCATAGAATACTAACTATTATATTTTATATTACATATTATGTTAATTATATATAATTTTCATATAATACTATAATATTATACTTCATATAATGCTGTATGTTTTTTCATAGAATATTCATGTAGTGCTTTTCATATAATACTGTATGTTTTTCATATAATATTATAATAGTATATTTTTATAATATATATTATAATAACTAATTATATATAATTTTCATATGATACTATAATATTATACTTCATATAATACTGTATGATTTTTCATATAATACTACACTATTAATTTTTATATTATATATTTTATTAATTATATATATTTTCATATAATACTGTATATTTTACTTCATATAAAACTATGTTTTTCATAGAATACTTTAATATTATATTTTTATAATATATATTATATTAATTATATATAATTTTCATATAATAGTAAATACTATACTTCATATAATACTGTATGTTTTTTCATAGAATACTTTATATATACTTTTTCATATAATACTGTATGTTTTTCATATAATACTACATTTTTTGTTATATATTATATTAATTATATATAATTTTTATATAATACTATAATATTATACTTCATATAATACTGTATGCTTTTTTCATATAATACTACACTATTATATTTTTATATATTATTATTATATTAATTATATATAATTTTCATATAATACTGTAATATTTTACTTCATATAAAACTATGTTTTTCATAGAATACTATAATATTATATTTTTATATAATATTAATTATATAATTTTCATATGATACTATAATACTATACTTCATATAAGACAGTATGTTTTTTCATAGAATACTTCATATAATACTTTTTCATATAATACAGTATGTTTTTTCATACACTGCTGTTTTTTCATATAACACTTGGGGTGTTTTACCTTTTGAAGGAGGTATCACCAATTCCACCAATACTATATTATAAATACTATACCAAGTTAGCATGAAGTTCCCACAGTTTGTCTGAGATCCTTTTTAGAACACATGGCATTCAGAAGATGTGTTACCCCACAGCAAAAAGGAAAAGAATTTATGGGAAATGCATTTGCATTTTGGTCCCAGTGACTCTGTTGTGGTGGAAATGAGCAGAGTTTGGGGCTCAGCTTCCCCTGATGGCTGCAGCAGCACTGCCAGCTCCTGCTCCTCTGGCAGGAATTTCACAGCTGCTTGGAATGTGCAGGAACCTCATCTGCTGGCAATAAATCCACAAAGGGCACCTTTGTTTCAAGCTGTTAGAGGTTGGATTTCTACAGAAAACAAAAATATCTCCATGTCCTTCAGGAGTGCATCCTGTTTCAGATACTTGGGGTGAGGCTGGTGAGGCCCTGGCAGAGGTTGAACATCCCAGAAAACTCTGGATGTTGCTCTGTGATGGTGTTCATAGGGGTTTTATGTTGAGGGAAGAGATGAGGATTTGACTCCATGTTTCAGAAGGCTGATTTATTATTTTATGATATATATTATAGTGAAACTATACTAAAAGAAAGTAAGGAAGGATTTCTTCAGAAGGCAGGCTAAGAATAGAAAAAGAAAGAATGATAACAAAGGTTTGTGGCCCAAACTATCTGTCTGAGCCAGCTGACTGTGACTGGCCATTAATTAGCAACAACCACATGAGACCAATCACAGATGCACCTGTTGCATTCCACAGCAGCAGATA
The DNA here is from genome assembly GCA_009764595.1 of Geothlypis trichas. Lineage (NCBI taxonomy): Eukaryota > Metazoa > Chordata > Aves > Passeriformes > Parulidae > Geothlypis > Geothlypis trichas. Next base: position 4,364,436 of record CM019906.1, on the reverse strand, counting down.
ACCATTGTTCACATTTTGTTCCTGAGGCCTCTCAGCTTCTCAGGAGGAAAAATCCTAAGGAAAGGATTTTCCATAAAAGATGTCTGTGACATTCCATGGCTGGAAGTGTTCAAGGCCAGGCTGGATGGGGGCTTGGAGGAACCTGGTCTAGTGGAAGGTGTCCCTGCCCATGGCAGTGGGGCTGGAAAGAGATCAGCTTTAAGGTGCCTTCCAACTTCCAATCTATTCTATGTTTATGTGACAATTAGAAAGCATCAAACAGTGTGTTAATGAAATTCCAGCAGAGTATGACCCAGCCTTACCTGTCTCACACCCTGTTTCCCCTGGAGCAGCTCTCTGTGAAATGGTTCATGGCATGAATCCACAACATTTCAGTGTTGTTAATAGGGACAGGCTTCTTTTCCCTCCTCCTCACCCCATCTTACATTCAATGTCTTGCAGGGTGTTTTGTAGCTCTGTGAAATAAATGTTTTGCTGGCATGTTTCATAGTAACATACAAGTATAGGTTTTGTGCTTCCTATGAGCCACCACTATTAATTAACATCAGGAAATTAATCTGTTTTATAAATACACAATAAGAGAAAGTCATTGCTCAAAGTCACTGCATCCTGAGTAGTCATAAGAGCTACCTAACAGAGAGCTCTTTAGAAAATAAGGAATCTGTTGTATGTTTTCTTATGCTTTTGATTCTAGTGTCTAATGAAAGAATGGTAAGTTTTCATATGTGTAGAAACTGGTGATAGAGTCAGACAAATCCTTGACAAATTATGTTTAGTCAGGACAACGTGCTGTTTTAAATGTGAGCAGCTCTCTGCTCATGGCTGCAATGCATTGCTGCAGCCAGACCATCAGCCCAAGAAGGGATTCTTCATTGCCTTCTGAGGTGTTTATGAAGATATAAATATATGTACTCATACATGTTTTTACGTGTTCAGAGTCTTAGGAGCATATTGAAGCTTTCCAAAAGTCTTTCTGATTACTTGACTGAGCTACTTTTCTCTCTCTTTCATTGCAAACCAGTTTGCAAGAAGATTTAGCTCAGGATCTACCCAAGTTGCTCTCTTATTATTCTAAATGGAGATAACTAGCTCACACTAAAATTATCTTTCACTGAGAAACTTGGAATAATTGAGGAGAGAGTTGAAGACTGTGTCATTACTCATATCTGGAGGAGTTTGTATTTGAATATTGCCAATTAAAGGTGCCCTTAGAAACAGCTGAAAGAGGAACGACTCCTGAGGCTTGTGCTGCTTTCTAATTAAATCTTGCTCAGAACTCCAAGTCCCACAGTACCCAGCACTAACAGAAGTTAGAAATGGCATGCACTTCTTAGAGGACTTTCACCAAACAATTTTTCTGGCTTGCACTGAATTTCTAGTGATTCCATGAATTTGGCTATTCCATCAATGCTTCCAGCATTTTGTGTAGTAAACAGCTTTTGGAAACTTATACTGGTATTTCTGTCAGAATGGTTTTCTGCTCCAAAACCAATGCTTCACTACTTTTTAATATCATTCAGTGGTTTCTAATCATCTCCCTTTAGTTGTATTTTTAGCTGTCTGAGCTCTCTTTTAGGCCTTTTACTTAGTCACACTCATTCTGTTATTATTAAGTAATTCCTGGCTCCCAGTAGGTTTTGCTGCTCTTTGAATAAACACAAAAGGTTCAGTAGTAACTTTATTGATGCAAGAACAGTAGAGAAGGTGTTGGAGACAGCATGCTTTGACTGAATTTTCCATATATCAAAACATTCTTGTTATATCTGAAGGGCATCCCACATCCCTAGGAAAATTCCTCTGGAGTCCTGTCCAGGCAGGAGAGGAGATGGGAGTTTGTGTTGCTGGAGTTGTCATCACCAGTTCTCATCCTCTGGGATCTTTGAGGAGCCATTAGAGCCTAGGGCAGCCTTGGAGGTGCTCTCAGAGCGTGGCAAAGGAAGGAACTGCTGGATCCACTCCTGCACATCCTTCTGTTCCAGCAGCTGGTACTTGCTTAATAGGAGAAAAATATGCTTTGAATATTCCCACTTCAGTCAGTGAATACATTTAAATGGAGGAGAGTTCCACTCTGCTTCTTCAGTGAATATTCTTCCCTTCTCTACTCACTGAATTTGCTTTTCCATGTGTCTTCCACCACTGTTATTTCCTTTGCCTTGGCAATGTTATGGCATTTTATTTGAGGAACTTGTTTTAGGCCTCAGCTCCTGCAGCTTGAAATATCAACACAGACATAGGCCAGAGTCCCAAAGGAGCACCTAGGATTACCAAAACATTAAATTTTCATGAGATGATAGCTCTATAACCAGAGTATATGGGTCACATCATCTCCTTGGCTCTCTCTGTTGCATAAACACAAACCTGTAGGGAACATTGTATGTTTAAGGTGATTTTTTTGTCTTCTCATTTAATTTGCAGCCTACATGGTGCCTGTGCAGACATGGGAAGAGCAGCACTGCTGAGCGCTAGCAGGAAAGGGGCTGGGACAATTCAAAATTACATTTATTTGTGGATGCTTGTTCTTCAACCAACAGGTACCTGCAGGACTTCAGGTATTTCCACCCAGCACAGACTCCTCACACATACAAATTTCATCTGGCCAGAGGCTTTGCTGTGAAGGTAGCACAACTGCATGGAATTTCCAGCAACATTCCAGGCTGACAGGCAGGATGCTGGGAGCAGAACAGAACTTCTGATCTGACCAGGTTGGTGTTCAGTCTCAGCTTCATTGCTTCTTCCTTTCACAAGTTCTCCTGGGTATTTCATTACTGAGTTCTAGGGAAAAAAAAAAAAAAAGCAGAATATTTATAATTTAAGAATAAATAATAAAGTCGCTGGAGGGTAAAAAAACCGTGCAAGTTATTAACTATGGTGGTAATATCTATTTTAAATGGTAATGAAAAGCAGCCTGCTCTGAAAGAAAACTGTTAAATAAAGGCTCAAATAACATTTTCAATCAGACCAACACCACTGCTGTTACCTAACCTGCCCAGAGTTTACCTGAGGACCTGGTATTTTGCATTCTGGCAGACTCAAAGTTCATGGACACCATCTGGTGCTCTGCTCTGACCATTGGTTTTGACAGAGTCACACCAGAATAAAATTTTTCTGAAAGGATGAGCAAACCTATGAAACACAGAGTGGGGACTGAAGCTGTGAGTTGATGGTGTTTTATAAAATGGCTCTGTACTGGTTGCAGTTGTTTTAACACTGTTAGAAGGAGCAGGATCTGGTCTTTTGCCCTGGGTTTTGTTGCAGGGCAACACCAAGCATGGGTTTATTCATCCTCTAAGAGGCATCAAAGAAATGCAGCACCACTATTTGTTGTCTTTATTGTGGTTTTGCCTCTAATTTTACCAACCCATGGTTGGTGTGGGATGGTGCCTTGTCCCATTCCTGTCCTGTGCTGCCCCAGTTCTTTGCTGTGTGGGATAGTCCTGGGGGTTTGCTGGTTTTTATGGTTTCCTTCACGTTTTCAAACAGGTTAAAGCCAAGTGGAAGCATCTTTATATGTGGATTGGTACCTGGACTGGAGCTTGGTCATCTTGGGCTCCTGCATTTTGTTGTCTCCATGTTTTGAGTAAGTCCAGCAGGATGTAGGTTACAAAAAAAGAAGGAGGGGAAAGGTGCAAAGAGACCTATTTTGGCTTCAGCTAGTTCTGGGCATTGGAACAGCATGTTTGGACTTGGTATTGTCTGATTTTCTGCCTGTAACCCAGTCTCCCTCCTCTCTTGGAATAATTTGGATTATGGTCTTTTCTCCTCATCCAATTCCCTCACTGTTTTGGTTTTCAGTTTTTGTGCATTTTGTTTTGTTTGTTTTGGTGAGTTTTTTTAATTGATTTTAAGAAATTCTGGCAAAGGGATTTTTCATAAAATATGTCAATGACACATTGACACGTTTCACAAAAACTTCTCAGAAAGAAATACAGCACAGGACGGGCCTGAGCTGATGTGCAGAGTCAGATTTGGTGCGTGGATATCTGGAACTGACCTCTAGGAGCTAATGTGGCAGCCCCAATATAACAGGTACAGCATGCATGTCTGGGGGCAGAAGAAGTCAACATTTAGGACATGGGCATCATCTGTGGTTGCTAATTAGCACAGAGAGTTACCTGAGATCACCAGTTAACAGATGGAGTTTTTAGAGGTCATCTTTACTCCAAAATTTTGGCTCATGGTCATCCGAAGTCACTAATTATCACATAGAGTTATCCCTGTACCCAGAATGTCAGCTTGGGTCATCTGAGATCACCAATTATCACAGGGGGTTACTAGACATGAGCTGTATCCCAAAATTTTGGCTCATGATCATCTGAGATCACTAATCATCACATAAAGTTATTAGAGAGCAACATTATCCAGAAATTTCAGCCTGTGGTCATCTGAGACTAACAAACTGGCTCTTTAGGGTACCAGTTGAGGTCACCAAATTAACAGAAATTTAATTAATTTATAACAACAAGAGTCTCTGCTGAGCGTTGTTCAAAGACATAAAGGAGAGTTACAAACACATGATAATAAACCCACAAAACTTATTTTATAACATGGTTATTAATTTCAAAAGTCACAGACATGTTCACTATCTCTCCAGCTGCTCCCATCCATCACTTCCACTAGGCCATCCTTTCCAGCCATCCAACACTATTTTAACACTGTATTTTCAACTGCAATATGAAGTGAAACCAAATGCCTGATTTTTTTATCAAAAACATAAGGGCAAAAAATCAGATAGGAATTAATACTTACATTAATCCAGAGGCTTTGAGAAACCAGCACAGCTCTCTCCATGGGATTCCCCAGAGGAACAGCAGCTGCCTCTTCCTCCACTGGATCTTCAGAGGAAGAATCCATCCTTCTCTACAGGATCCCTGCTCCAACAGAACCACACCTGACACTGCAGGACTGCAGCCACAATTCCAATGGGACTGCCACCAACACCCCACAAGGTGTTAGGTTGGGTTGTGACTCTGTCAGTGTTGTTCTACTGTACTGCATTGTTTATTTTATCCCTTTTTTTTCCCCTTCCCTATTAAAGAACTGTTATTTCCCGCTCCCATATTTTTTGCCTGAGAGCCCCTTAATTTAAAATTTCCAGCAATTGGAGGGGTGAGGAGGGTTTACATTCTTCATTTCAGGGGTGGCTCCTGCCTTCCTTAGCAAACTCCTGGCTTTCCAAACCAAGACAACTGAACACCCAGGGGAGCACCGGCAGCTCCACCGGGCCGGGCCTGGGCCGCAACATTTCCTACACTGAGACTGAGTGAGCTCAGCTACAACCTGGGGAGGGATTTCTCAGTTTGTCATTTCTTTGGAGCAGCAAAGGGTTTTATTGTTTAATATTGTTTAGGTTTTAGTGTTTAATGAACAGGATTTTTTCCACTTTTCTCCAAGGAGGTGTTTTCTCCCAGACCGGTTGAGGGGAGGGGCCGATTGATTCTGCTTTCCTGGAGGAGCCCCTTTGGGGTTCTTTCCAAAATTTACCCTGAACCAGGACACTCAGCCATGACCCTTCAGATGATGGCATACTGTACTTGCCAACCCTCCAGTGAAATCCTGCTGCACAGTAGCAAAATGACATCCCAGTGAGAACACAGCCGCTCCCAGATACAAGGTTTTGTGCTCATCCAATAAATAGATTTTACCTTCCACTTGCCCTCTTATTTCCTTCACAGCTTCCTTCTTTCTGCACTGTTCTCCAGCTTCTTTCCTTGGAAACCAAGCTCCTGCACCTCCTCTTCTACTTTGGGCCAGCACATTTCTGCAGTGGGAACAGGGGCCTAGATATGAAAAATAATTCCTCCCGAAGGAGGGAGTTACCTGCAGGTGCTGTGCTAATGAAGGGCTGGGGCTGAGATAATTGTAAAGCTTAAATAAAAGCAGAAAAGGCGTGGAACCATGTGCCATGGGGAACTGGGTCACTTTATAGAAATAAAGGAGGGTATGAATAGGTGAGACAGTCTCTCATCACTAGACATGACTTCACCTATAGGCCTTCCTTTTGCCTCCCAGCAATGACACTGGCTTTCTTTCATAGCAATTCATGCATTTCAAAGGGCCAACAGCATAAAAGGATTCCAAAAATAGGCTAAAGCCTGAAACCAAAAAGCAGCTGTTTCATTAGCAACAAGAGAGGGAGAAGGGGAGGGAATTGTAGGACAGTGCACCCTAAGTGTGCCAAATGACTTGCATTTCATGTATTTTATGCTATCTAACAGACATTCTTCTGGAATCAGGACACATTTCAGATGAACAGTAACTGATATAGCTAAAAACCCACTGTGTGTGCTCTTTTGTCCTTACACCAAGAAGGATTACTGAGAATCAGAGTCCTGGGACATGAAACATATCAGCACTCCCTATTATAGGAAATCCTACGGGATCATCTTGCACTGGAGCAGGAAGCTTGCATCCCTGCTGTGTTCTGGACAAAGTATCAGTGTCACAAGGTGGATCCTCTGCATCCTACACATGCCTGGACTTCTCCCATAGAGATGAAATCCTATCCGTGAAATTCAACATTCATCCTTTATCCAAAGCCTCTGCAATTCATCACAGGCCAAGTTCATCCTCGGTGAATGACATCATCATCTTTCATCTTGGAATGACAGCCTGGAAACAAAATGCAAATGGTGAGAGAACAGTGTCCACTGGGCTAGGTGACAAGAGAGGATACAGAAACCCATCCACATCTGAGAGGTCCACATCTGAGCTACTTGGATTAGACTCTCTCCTGAATTGTTAATGGATATCATGCAATTGATCATTATCTGTGTAAGTGCACAGATATTCCAGTTTAGAACAGGTCCTGGATTCAGACTGAGCTTAGGGATGGCAGATCTCAGAGCTCATGACATCATTAGACAGCTGCTATGCACACTCAGGTCAGAACTGAGATGAAAATAAATACCCAGCAGATTTGTACATCACTGACAACTATATGATGTGAAAAGGGATGAAATGAGTTGAAGATAAACCCTTCTGATTAAAAAGCAAGGGCAGGAAGAGATGCACCAATATTCAGGCTACAAGCAAGGCTTGGAAAGGAGAAATCCAATCCTAGTTGTATTAGACAGCTGAATTGATCCCAAATGCCTCATTTCTCAGTCTCCATATAACCCATCCCTAGGGCCAGCCCACCCTGAGCCTGTCACAGCAGAGACCCCCTGTAAGAGCACTCAGGGGTGGGACAGCTGATCCTCCCAGGACTCTGCCAGGCAGGTGTGGGAAACCAGCAGCCCCCTGATGGCTCCTGGCCTGTGATGTCCTCAAGGAGTGCTGTCACAGACATCTTTTATGCAAAATCCTTTCCTTAGGATTTCTCCTCCTGGGAAGCTGAGAGGCCTCAGGAACAAAATGTGAACAATGGTTATCTGCTGCAGCAGAATGCAACAGGTGCATCTGGGATTGGCTCATGTTGGTTGTTTGTAATTAATGGCCAATCACAGTCAGCTGCCTCAGACTCTCTGTCCAAGACACAAGCCTTTGTTATCATTTTTTCTTTTTCTATTCTTAGCTAGCCTTCTGATGAAATCCTTTCTTCTATTCTTTTAGTATAGTTTTAATATAATATATATCATAAAATAAGAAATCAAGCCTTCTGAAAGATGGAGTCAGATCCTCATCTCTTCCCTCAACCAAAATCCCCTATGAACACGGTCACAGAGTGCAACTCCTCAAGTGCCCAGGGGGTCAGAGATGTGCCAACATGAGTGGAAAACATCATGAGTCCACATCAGCTGTGGGAGGCAGAGCAGGCTCTCAGCATTGTTGTACCTCATCCCTACAGACACTTCTGCTGCCCGCACCTGTCCCTGCACATGGACCACGCCTGGGGAACAGCTCCTGCTCCTCTCAGCAGCTTAGGAATGCTCAGCAGGAGCCAGCCTTCCCTGCTGCTGCCTCTCCATCCCCACAGCAAGCTCTGGGAATGATGTGGGAGGCAGGCAGAGGTGTGTGGGTCACATGCAGGGATGTTATTCCAGCTCCCACAGCAGTGACTCTGGAGGGGTAGCTGACATTCCTGCTCTGTACCAGGGAGCTTCGTTTCAGCAGAAGGTGTGTCACTTTCATATTTTCAGAAAAATCCCTTCACCAGGATTTCTTCTGGGAAGCTGAGAAGCCTCAGAGAAAAAGGAAAACAATATTATCTCATCTGCTCCTCCCTGTTTTGCTGCTTTGGAATGTAGCTGGAGACTGTTTATCCAACATGTGAATTGTTTTTACTCAATGACCAATCACCATCCAGCTGAGTTTGGACTCTGGAAGCAGCCATGAGTTTTCATTATTGTTCTTTGTAACCTTCTGTCTGTATCCTTTCTCTATTCCTAGTATAGATATCATATCATATCATGTCATATCATGTCATGTCATATCATATCATATCATATCATATCATATCATATCATATCATATCATATCATATCATATCATATCATATATATTATATTCTTTAATATATATATTATATCATAATATAATAAAATAATAAATTAGGCTTCTAAGAACACAAAGTCACATTCTTAATTCCTCCTTTGTCCTGGGTACCAAAAAAAAAACCAAGGTAAGGAAGGTCAGCAGCCTCAGAGGAGTTACAGAGAACTGCCGGGTCATCAAGAGCAGCCCAGACACGGAGCCATAAGGAAAAGGAGGGCAAGGGAGGGGAAGGAATTTTCCCATAAAACAGCAGATACTTGAGAGGGAAGGCAACTGAAAATCCTTTTCTTTCTCCAGCTAGAAGGAGCTTGTACAGATGGAGACCATACTGCTCCTAGACAAGGACCAATGGCACTTGTGACAGTACAAAATGACCACAGCCAATTCAAGTGTTCAGCTGCCAAAGTCATACCTGAAAATATGCTGCTGTCTGGGCAAAGAAAGCAGAAGTGCTTTCTGCATTGCCTCTCTCAGTGTTTGCCTCAGGTTTAGCCTTGGAAGACACCCAGTGCGTTAAAGGCCTAGGCAGATGGGGTAGAACTGATCCAAATAAATCAATTAAGAGGTCCACATCTGAGCTACTTGGATTAGACTCTCTCCTGAATTGTTAATGGCCATCAGGCAATTCATCATGCACTAAAATAGAGAGCTAAAACAGGACAGGTGACTCATGCCTAAAAATAGATCATGACTTCCATGAACTGATAAGGGAAGCCCAGAGTGCCCAGTTCAGCTGCAAATGTATGCAGAGCACAGGTGTGTGAGGTGGAGAAGAGTAAATCCCATCCCAGGCTGTTGTCAGTAGCAGGAATGGCTCCTTTTCCAACAGTGCCTGCAGATCCACTGGGACAAGCACTCATATGCTGGGCTGCCTTTCCCTGGCTGCCTCCCCTGCCTGAGCACAGGAACACAACAGCCAGGCCTGAGACACACAGCACAGCTCCTGCCTCTTTTAAGGCACTTGGACTTCCTGAAAGATTGTTCACAAAATTGACTGAAAGGAGATGCATGATATTTTCACTGTTAATATTAAAAGCAATATTAAAATATTGAGATTTGGTGTCTACCATGATACTTTTGGATGTTCACACCTGAAAGACAGCCAGTATTAAAAGCGGTATTAAGATTTTTATCTGGAGTTACTATGAATAATGAGCTGTCCTCCTCAGCATGCCTGGACAATTGGTTGTCAGAAAACATGTATGGCACCCATATTTCTCAGCCTCTGGGCCCTCCTATCACCCAAGATCACCCATATTTGTCCCAGAGCAGTGCTGCACTCATCCTAGTAAATCCTGATGCTGGCCTGATGCAGAGGGAGCAGCTGTTTAAACTCACTGTTTATGCACACAAAGAACCTGTGGGCACCATCACAGAGCCACTTTTAAGTACCAGAATATAAAGGATTTAGTCAAAGATATTCTGGAGTCACCAATAACATAACATTGCAAAAATGTGAGCCTTTTGGGTGACTATCCCAGTGAGTGCAGTGCAGATTCTTGGTAATTAGTCCTACAAACACCATCATTAAACTTTAAACTAATATTAAGAAAATGTGCAACTGAGCATGCTAATAACAACACCAGCCAGTTTGTTATACTGAATGTCTCCATAAAGATATTCTTTATAACACCTTTGGCACAACTGGGACCTTGCATAATTAAATTTGATTTCACTTTTTTACAACTCCAAGCATAACTGGAGATTTCTAATTAGTTACAATTATTCTTTTAGAAATGTGTTTCTCTTTAGTATAATCTTGTATTCTTCTAGCCAAATGCCATGTGTATTTATTATTATTATTATCTCCTACTGACAGCTTTTTAACTGAGACACTTTGACCGAGATAAATAACTATATGCCTCCCAACCACACTTCTTTGTGTGCCATCTGCTCTGGGTGGTAAAATAATTGACTAAGTGAAAAATAGCAGTTTATGGAGATAAGGTAATTTTCCATTCTACTATTTTAAGTAGAGATAAAAAATGCAGGCTGATTATCTTCTAAATCGAACATTTCCACACCCCACCCTACCAAAAGCAGCTACTAAAGTGTCCTCATTAATGAGACTTCCCCACCTAATTGTGTTTCCCTTCTGCCCAAAACAGCAGATAAGTAGGCTGCAGTTTCAATGTCTACAATGCCTGCCTAGCTGGCGTGCCCAGAGCTCTCCCCATGGCACTCAGTGGGAGATGCAGCACCAGAAACACCAAAATGCAACACCAGAAACACCAAGAAACCCAGTCCACCACCAGTCAGATGTGTCCTAGCCAAGGGCCAGCCCCTGCTTGTTGCTGACATCTTTTGTGAAAAATCCTTTCTTAGGATTTTTCCTGCTGGAGCTGAGAAGTTCAGTAACAAACGTAAACAATTATTATCTGCTGCTGTGCAATGCAACAGGTCCACCTGTGATTGGTCTTTTGTAGATGCTTGGATTTACTGGATTTACTCCACTCATGGTGGAGCTGCTATTGCTCTCTGCCAAGAGACAGACCTTTGTTATTATTCTTTCTATTCTATTCTTAGCTTAGCCAGCTTCTGAAGAAGCTCCTTCCTTTATAGTCCTATGTAGTATAGTTATAATGTTATATATATATCATAAGATAATACATTAAGCCTTCTGATCATGGAATCAAGATCCCCGACTCTTCCATCCTCTAAAAACCCCTGTGACCACCATCACACCTGCTGGTCGCTCTTGGTGCAGGACAACCCACACCTGTGTGCTAGCTGTGCTCTGAAGCCATGGGCTGCCAATTACAAAAGCAATTAAGCAAAAAAATGCCTGTTTTTCTGCACAGTTGTGCCCCAAGCTGAAAAAGCCCAGATGTGTTCTCTCACTGAGTTCATTCAAGCAAGAGGGAGAGGTTGAATTACCAACTAAAATGGAAACAGACAAAAAGTGATAAATTGGAGAACAAACCACCGGAACTTATTTACTTCTTGAGAAATTAATGAACCCCATGAGCTCATAGGATGCAAGGCAAATTAAAGAAATATCTTTCCCTTTTAAAATCTGGGGAATTACAGCAAGTGGAATTGACTTTATGCTTGTCTTCCCCCTAATTCACTACAGGTAGCAGTCTGGTGAAACACAGAAGGGAAATGGCAAGAGAAATCTACATCAAAACGAAAACAACATTAAGTGAAGGAGCTGGAGCAGGTCAAGGAATAGTGCATAACTTTAAACATTATATAAGTTATTTTGTCATACTTTCCATTTCCTTTCTTTAAATTCACAGACGTAGGCCACAGTACACTTTAGGAGCTGATTCTATCACACAAGATATTGGAAAGATTGACCAGCAAGTCAAAAGTAAATAAAGTTAGAAAAGCATTTGTACTTATCACATATAGTGCAGGGTCTCAGCGCTTTCTAGGTCAGTGCTGTATCTGACTGAGTTTGCAGTTTTCTCATCACCAAGCACTCAGAAATTCTATATATAATGCATATATCATGTTACTCAAATTAATAATGAGTTCATTTTACTTGCAGATTTTGATGTGTACATGTTGTTTATTCTCCATGCTTTCCACGTTCCTGTTTCTGGACAGAAGCCTTAGAAATTTACCTTGGGGGTGGTGGAGAAAGAAGTCAAAGTTTGAGTTACAGCATTTCAAGAAGCACACCAAGGCCTTCCCCCTAGCATTATTAGATAAATGATAAAATTATAGCAATTGGCAAAAATTTGAATATTAACGACTGAATAGGTTTTTGTAGGCTAAGTCTCAGACTCTGTCTCTTTTCTCCAGAAATATGCCTAACAAAACTGGTTTAAAAAAATATTATTGAATCATATAAATATATAATAATATAATAAAAATAATATTGAAATAGTTAAAATACTGAAATTTTGTGTCTACCATGATACTTCTGGATGTTCACACCTGAAAGACAACCTATATTAAAAGGTGTGAAAATTTAATTTATAAAATAAAATTTTTATTCATAAAGCTATTTTGGTAACAAAAATGACTTGGTTATGGAATCTAGCAGAATCCAACTCACACAATGTTAATATGCCAACATCACTAATGATAGATTAAACAGGAGGTTTCACTTTTGGCATATAAATCTGTGTGTTCTTCGTCACTGACAGTAACCCTCTGCCATAAAGCAGAAATAGGCTTTATAGTTTCATTAAAATATTACTTTTCCTTTTGTGCATGAACGATGGTTCCTTCTGCTGTTCTCTTGATCTGTTTGTATTTGGCACAACTATTTCATTATTGATGTAAAGCAGCAATTCAGAATTCAATTATTAATTTTCATGTAAATCTTTCTTGTGTAAATAATTGATGGGGAAGACGAGCAGAGGCATTTGGAGGCAGCAGTTGTTATTCCTTGTGCCTCCTCTCATCTCTGCAGCAGTAGCCTCTGCCAACTCCCTAGAAAACACAGCTTTTGGGGGAGATAACTTGAATTCCCCAGCCTTGGATCAGTCCAGATGGGGAGTTACCTGAATCCAAATCTCTGCTCTGTCCTCCAAAGCTGTGCCTTGCACATGGTGCAGGACCTGCCTCTGCATCAGCTCCTCTACCTTCTGCACCACGAGGAGGCTGCAGAGCTGCAGAGAGCTGAGCCTGCAGGAGCCTCATTTGCCCAAATGCCTATCAAAAAATGCTCACATTTAGGAAAAAGGCCAGGCAGCAGAATGCTACTGCCCTACAGCATAAATTGTGTTTGATGGTGGGAACTGAGTTGTGCTGTGCTCCTTTGCAAGGATATTTATCTGCTGGATCCACAGATGTTACTTCTGGTTGTCCCAAACTACACCCACAGCACCATCTCCACCTGCATCCAACCCTCCCAACCCTGCTTTTCATGACTCTGAAATTCCTCTTCACATTCATGGCCCAAGCCTGCATTAAACCCCTAACAGTCCCTGAAACCCCAAGGGAGAATCTGTCCAGATCTACCCAGGCATCTCCTGAGGAACACCAAGATTTTTATGGTTTTAATATGGCTTGCATTATGGGATTTTCACAGCAATTAATATGTTAAATAAAATCATAGGATGACCTCCTTTCATAATATTTAGGTTTTAAATTTCACTACAATCTAAAGAAAATACTCCGGAGTAGAAAACAGGGTAGCCTGAGAAAGAAATGTCAGCGGCTTCCTCCTCCTCTGCCCTGCTAATATTTTAATATATAAGTATTTTCTTTAAAAGTTAAATAGAATTGTAAGCTGTAAGAGAGAATAAATGTTATAAAGATAGAAATCTCTATTGCCATTTATGTGATAAGTTAAAAAAAGCAACCCTCTTTGCACGCTTGGGGGTATTTTCCCCTCAGAAGTCACTTTTTAATCTGATTTAAATCCAATTAAGTCTGAACATCTAAAATGAAGAGCAAGTCTTTGAATTTATGTATAACTGATTTAACTAATCACTGCTTTACTGCAGAGCTACTAAGCAAACAAACTATGAAAAATAAATGTGAAATTAGATCCAAATAGCAGACAGCCTTGATTTTGTTTTTAAAATAAATAAATAATCATCCTGCATAAAGCATGGGCCTCTGATTTCTACCAGCTAGTCAAAGCTGCAGTCATTATATTTTAAAACTAATGGTGAAAAATTATTTGTAAAAAGGAAATTACTGCTTTTTTTTTTTTTTTTTAACCTCCCATTTTGGACAGAAAGCACTTGACAAATTTTCCTCCAGACAAACTGAGGACACCCAAGCAACTGGGGAAATCCAACTACTTCAACAGCTCTGTCTTGATTTTGGATACATAGGAAACACAGCCCTTTAGGAAACATAGCTTTTTGGGACACACAGCCCTTTGGGACACATGCAGCCCTGTGGGACACACAGCTCTTTAGGGGACACACAGCCCTACAGATAACACAGCCATTTGGGACACACGCAGCCCTGTGGGACACACAGCTCTTTAGGGGACACACAGCCCTATAGATAACACAGCTCTATAGATAACACAGCCCTGTGGGACACACGCAGCCCTTTAGGGGACACACAGCCCTATAGATAACACACCCCTGTGGGACACACAGCCCTTTAGGACACACAGCCCTTTCATCCTCCCCTGAGAGCTCCTTCCTCACCTGCCAGCAATGCTGGATGCTAATCAGCAGCTCAGGCTGCCTTCTTCAGGTAATTAGTCCAGGTATCCCATGCTTTACTCCAACTTCTTTGTAATTCAAGCAGCTTTGGTACCCCAGTGATATTTTAGAAGTGTGTCTGAGTCTGGAAATCTCAGCTCCCACCACATCTTATCTGCAAGCTGAACCAAAATTGTGTTATTGTCATTGTACTGTAGCAAGGTGCATGTTACAGAATTCATAATTGTCTAACTACAGGGAAAAGAAGTAACTTTAAAGCTCCCTGGCATACAATATCTTCCTTTAAAGTTGTTTCCTATGTGCAAGCCGGTGTTTCATCAATGAGAAGCCTCTGGAACAGTGCCAGGAGCATGTGGCTCAGTGCCTGATAAGGCAGCTTCCTCACTGTGCATCACAGGCTCCAGAGCTGCAGGCACAACTCCTCCCAGACAGATTAGTGCAAATTAACGTGTGCATCCAGCAATCTTGCTGACATTTCCCCTTCCCCTCTCACACACACATCCTCCCAGCCGCTGGAGCTGGGCTCACAGAGATTGCATCTGAAAAAGCTCCATGCAGAACAGCTCATTTCTGAAATACCTATCAGCTGGCTATCACAGCTCAGAGCCAGCTGCAAATGCTGTCTGCAACAGCTCAGAAACCCTGCAGCTATTCAGTCTGGGCACTAAGAGCAAAGATGGCAAGCCCAAAATGACAGCTCTTAACTCATTGCCTCATTCCTTTCCATGAAATAAAGCTTTTCCTCCTCCCCTTGTGAGCTATGTAACAGATTGCAAAGTTTTCAGAGAGCAAAAAGTGGGCAATCTCACACAAAGATATATCTTAGGTGTGCATATGAGAAAACAAACTCACTCAGTTTGTTAAACCCCAGCAGAGTTCTGTGCATCCACCTCAGTGCTGTGGCAATGGGGAGCAATCAGCTCCTGCTATCATTTCTCTGTGCTTTTTCTCAAGGCTTAAGTGAAAGCATTGCTCAGCTATAGGTAATTTTAAATTTTTCTAACACTTGTTTTGATAATCCAAATTTAACCACAGGTTAAAAGAAAAACTCCAATCATTTTTAAGCCACTTGAGGACTCTCTCATTCATTCCACAACATACAAACGTCCCAATTTCTCATCTTCTTTGCAGTCCCTTCCTAATAACCCTTGGCACTGAAGAGGATTAAGCAACAGATGATTTTTGCAAATCATAGAACACTTGCCAAGCGTTAACTGAATGCAATTAAAGGTCCAAGCACCTCACTTGGACATGCAGGTATTTCTCTTCCTGCACAAACAGCACTGAGGAGCTCACAGGAAACAGCATAAATGCAAGAGATTGCTATGCAAACAAACTCCAGGGTTTTGTCAGGGTTGGATTAGAGTCCTGTACCTCTCCATCCCAGGAATCAGCCAGCCATAAGAATTGGTTTCCTAAATCACCCTGCTGCACTGTGAGCTGCCCCAGTATTGCCCTTTCACCTGGTATCTTTGGATATATTTCAGTCCAGTTAGCCAAGGTGTCATGAGGAACACATTTCTGTCCTTTCTTTTAAGAGTGATATATCAGGTGATTTTTGTTCCCCCCTAAACATTTACAACCAGAAAAATGGAAAGAAAAACATACCATCAAGAGATTTAAACTATCTTCTCTCTGCTGTGGAAAAGGGTGAATTAGTTAAAAGGCAATAAAAAGTGATGGATTTGTGGGAGAGCAGAATTAGCTATGATACATTTTAAAGTACTTTTGATATATTTATTAAAAGTCAAGATGTGCTTCAAAAGAAATCCCAGTACACTTCCAAAAAACTGCATGGCTTAAAAAAGATGCACTTAAAAAATGAATCAACACTTTTTTTTCAAATTTGCATTGGGATTTATCAGTGTTGTACCAGTAGTAGGGAAGGTTTGGCTGCAGCATTCTAATTAGTACAGATCTTATCTAAGTTTGAGCACTCTAAATTCACAACAATAGATGAGATGTTTTATGCACATTTTACAGTATTTAGACTTTTTACAGTATTTAGGATGGAATAGTTTTCCCCTCTCCTGCAGTTCCTGCAGGAAATGCAAAGAAAATAGGGTGGGCATTGCTGATGGCAATGCACCAGTGAGGTGGCATTCATTAACTTCTGCATAATTGGATTTAGGTATGTCACCTTTTAAAATATAGCATAAGCAGTTGATTAATTGATTGATTATTAGCCCATAAACAGACTAAAGGAAAACAGATGGGGGAGGGAGGGGTGCTGAGGGAGGGAGGCAAGGAAGGAGGAAGGCACAATTTAAGAATTGCTTGAGACTGCAACTGATGAGGAAAACAAGCCAGGGAAACTCATGCACACACAAATACTCTCCTGTTATTCAAGGCTCAGCACATCCTCCAGAGGACAGTTTAATGGCCACTATCTACCTTGCCCAGATGAAGCCCCTTCTTTTAATCCCCAGTCCTCCTGAACCTGAATCCACTGCTATTTAAGTTCGCCATAAAAGATTTTCCTTGCTTTGCCATGCTATTACCTGATCAGTGAGTATATTATATCCCAGTAACTTGTATGTGTTCCCTTTGGCCCAGGAGCAGAGCACAGGTAACTCTGCCTTCCTGAGTTAGCTGTAAACCCTGCTCCTCATTCTGGAATAATATCAAGAAAAAACAGCACCTTTCTTCTTTAGCAACCTCAAATTTTTTCCTCTTCAAATTTTTTCCTCTTCTCCCCACTATTTACTCAGTGCTGCATTAACCATCACAATGCCTGCGTCACTGTCACAGTTTCTAGAAAAATCCCCTTGCCAGGATTTCTTCTCCTGGGAAGCTGAGAAGTCTCAGAGAAGAATGAAAACAATATTATCTCATTTGCTTCTCCTGTGTTTTGCTGCATCAGCATCTTTAAAAGTCTAACCTGCAAAACAGGCCATGATCAAAAACTGGATTAAATTGGCAGTGGAAAACCCATTAGAGCTCCCGTGGCTGCCAAGCTCTGGGTGCATAAATCATGGCAGGTGTGTGTCACTGACCTGTAGGAAGTCTGTTTTCTTCAAAGAACAACAGCTTGAGTGAAAACCACCTTGTCAAGATATAATGGCCTTCCTTTCCCCAGCCTGAACTATTAAAAACTACTAGAATATAAAAGGCAAAATATTTATTGTATGGTTACTTATACATGCTACACAGTCACCTTGAATTATAATAGTGCTCCTGCTTTTAGCTGCATTTTTAACCTTCTAGAATTTTCTTCAAGCCAAAAGAACAATAAAGAAGATAATATTTCATTTCATGCTCAGTGTCTGCTAAAAATCCTGTGATTTTGAGTTCTGCTATCACAGAACATATTCAGTGTTTTGCTATTATGTATTAAAAGTACTAAAAGTAAATGGTAAAGCAACAGGGCTCTGACTACCTCTGGTATTAGGAGAATTGTGAACTTTTGGAGTTTTTTGTCAGAGATGTAAATTATAAATATCAGCAAATATTCTTCAGTGCTTCACCAATGCTCCCCCTGAGCAATTTGTTTACTGCTTCAGGATATCAGACAGCCATATATTTTACTTTTCCTGGTAGCAGCCAATTTGCAGGAAAGCAAGTAATATAAAAATAGCTATTTACTCAGTAACAAGCAGTACAGTACATTATCACCCCACATTGATGCTGTTAGAGGATAGCAAATTGATAATCAGTTCTTATTCTGTAACTTTGTAAACCATCTGCTTCTATCATTGCAAAGCATGCTCAGCTGCAGCAAAACCTTTGCTGCCATACTAACAAATAATTTCCTTTAAAATCTCTAAAGATAATATTGTATCAAAAGCTTTCTCACTGCCTCTTCTGCTTTCACTAGAGCCATTGGTTTCCTGATGGGGTTGGCTGCTCATTAGGTAGGAAGGAATGGGCAGGGCAGGCTTGGGATCCCAGTGCTGCTGCTCTGTTTTACCCACAGCCCTTTGCCTCTACAATAAATCTGGTTTTACAGCTCTTTACAGCCAGGAAATGCCACACTGCTGGCTCTGCCTTCCTGGGCCCCTGCCCTGGCACTGCCCCACTCTCACAGGGCACTCCAGCAGCCACATTCCTGCTCTGGGACATTCTCCCAGTGGCCAGGGTCAGGTTCTTTCCTAAATAAAATCAAAAGGTGCTCTGGGACATTCTCCCAGTGGCCAGGGTCAGGTTCTTATCCAAATAAAATCAAAAGTGCCCCACTCTCACAGGGCACTCACAGCTCCAGGACCCACATTCCTGCTCTGGGACATTCTCCCAGTGGCCAGGGTCAGGTTCCTTTGTAAATAAAAACAAAAAGTGCCCCACTCTCACAGGGCACTCACAGCTCCAGGACCCACATTCCTGCTCTGGGACATTCTCCCAGTGGCCAGGGTCAGATTGTTTTCTAAATAAAATCAAAAAGTGCCCCACTCTCACAGGGCACTCACTGCTCTTCAACATTCTCCCAGTGGCCAGGGTCAGGTTCTTTCCTAAATAAAATCAAAAGGTAGACGTAGTTCCAAACCTTGTGTGTCCACACTCTAAAGACAAAATTTAGCAAATCTAATTGTATTTTCGTATGCTGACTCCTTTGGACTCATTTTCTTGGCTTTCTTGGCTTAGGAGCCTTGCCTATAAATCACTTCCACATTTAGCGTCACCAGCTTCATAAATTCATTTGTCTTTGCTAAAAGCATCCTTGCCTGTGCTGATATCACCTGGCTCTTCCACCCATGTGTTTCTCTTGCATGCTCCTCTTCTAATTTAAACTGCCCAATGACATCATATTTCCAACATTAAGTAATATTGGTTTCATTTGCTTGATTTCAGCTTCCCTTTTCTGTCATGCAGAAAGCCAAAGGAATGTTTATAACCTCGATCACTCAGTGATGTTCCATTCCATACTTGATAATGGCTTTCCAGTTCCTGAACTGCCACCTCTTCTTTGCATTTGGTGCCAGCCTGAGATTAATAAACCATTTATTTCTGCTATAGGCAGCACTCTCATGTCATAAAAAATGCAGAAATCTCATTCTGAAGTTCCTGCTTCCTTGGCATAATGCTTTATTTTCCTTTTGGTTCTCTCTCTTCCATTTGCAAGCTTTGACTTCATGATTTCTTTTGCCTTGATTACCAAATATCACCCCACACACACAGAAAATTCCATTAACCAGGATCTTTTTTACAATTCTGCAATTGTAAAAGCTGCAATTTTTGACCACCTCTGAACTGAGAGGCTTCATTGAAGCTTCTAACCCTCTCCTTATTTTTAAGCTATCGCAAATCATTTTATCTGCTTTTGAAGTAAAATCTGTTTTTATGTGTTACACAGGTCAGTAACACATAAAAAATTTTTAAATTTACTGTTTTCCTGATCAGTTTATTTCACTTTGATAACACTCCTGAAGGATAAATTTTGGGTAAGGGTGTATTTTGTGTATAAAACTGTGTCTGCAAGCACTGTTAGGACAGACCATGGTGCAGCCAGACCCCACCATGACCCCATGACATGAGTGTTTTTCTGCCTTAGAGCTACTGCTATAAATTTGCCACTGCTCCTACCCATTATGAACTAAAATCACTAAATATACACACTTTTGTGGTTTTTTGCTCAGTCCTAAAGACTCCATGTGTCTCTCTTTATGGTATCATCCTTACATTTCGGATGCTGGGGCCAGGGTCCTCACAGGTTCTTTTTTTCCTGCTTACACTTAGGCACCAGAGTTGGTTGGCACCAGGTTTATGCCACCTTTTGGCATAAATTCAGGGCAAAAACACTGGCAGGAAAGCAGGTCAGTAAAAGCACCACTGCTTTCCAAACACAGACTGATCTCCAGCATCACCTGCCTCCCAAAAGCTCTCAAAGTCCCATAAAAAGAGTTAGGAATCTCCAGCCCATTATTTTCAATGAAGGCTCAGATACACTCTGAGCTTGGCCTGGACCAGAAATATACATATTATATTATATATATATAATATGTATATTTCACCTCACCAACAGGTGCATCTTTGATTGGTTCCATGTGAATTGTTTTTATTTAATGACCAATCCCAGTCCAGCTGTGTTGAGACTCCAGTCAATCACAAGTTTTCATTATCATTCCTTTCTAGCCTGCTGATGTCTCCTTTCTCTTTCTTTAGTATAGTTTTAGTATATAATTTTCTTATAATATCACATCATAATAAATCAGCCTTCTGTGAACTTGGAGTCAGATTCTCATCTCTCACCTCATCCTGGGGACCCTCACAACACTGCAACAACTGGTGACCACCCCTTACATTTTAGCTTTCATATTTTTCTGATTCTGTCCTGCTTTAGAGTGTAGTTCTGAGCTTCATATGAGCTCATGAATGATGAGCATGATGAGCTCTTCACAGAGCAGGGAGACAAAACAATTCCTTCTTTAGCTGAGAACCAAGGACAGCCTCTACAAGTTTCAGGCCCAAGAGCATAAACAACATGGACTGAAGAGTGAAAACAAGAAGGATGGGACTTTATAACCTAAAGCTATAATTGGACAATTATCTCCAATATGCAAATGGACCAGAACTTTAAAAAGTGTGAGACCTCATGACCAATCATCCATTTTGGTTCATCTTGGGTGCAGCCCAGGCTGGGCTCTTGTGCTGCCCAAAGTGGATCCATGGAGGCTTTTAATAAATCCCTGCTTGTTGTATTTGGGAAGTCCCCCCATGGCAGGGAGGAATGATGACTCTGACTCCATGTTCTCAAAAGGCTGATTTATTATTTTAAGATACTATATTATATTAAAGAATGCTATACTAAACTATACTCAAAAATACAGAAAGGATACTTACAGAAGGCTAAAAAGATAATAATGAAAACTCCAAAACTTTTTCCAGAGTCCTGACACAGCTTGGCCCTGATTGGCCAAAGAGTGAAAACAACTCCCAGCAGAATCCAAGGAAACAACCACCTGTGGGTGAACAATCTCCAAACACATTCCACATGAGCACAACACAGGAACAGCAATCAGATAATTATTATTTCCCTTCTTCTCTGAGGCTTCTCAGCTTCCCAAGAGAAGAATCCTGGGCAAAGAGATTTTTCAGAAAATGTGTCTGTGACACATATTTTATTCTTTAACTCTGCCTAGCCTCTGTTCTAGGTCAGCCTTCTCAAGGCCTCAGTTCAGTCTTACTGACAAGAATAATCTAAGTTCAGCACTGCCAATCCTGAATCACTGAAAAATGTACATTTTCAAACACACACACTTCTCTTAAACCTAGCTCTTAATTTCAGCACAGCTAGGGTATAATTTTTGAACATGCAAGACTGACATTTCTCATTGCTCTCCTTGCACTGGATCAACTAATCTGAAATAGATGGCATCCATCTATTTTCACTTGAAATAGTATTACTCACACTAGAAAAGCTCCTCTGTAAATAGTACCTCAAACATTGACAATTGACTTAGGATGAGATGGCTACTCTGAGGTGAAAAAGTCATCTGGGGTAATTTCTTTTTTCCCCAATTGTAGAGGGTATATATGTGCACACCATAATCCCATCTATTTTACAACAATGCTTTAATTCAGGAAGAGAAATAGCTTTGAACTTTCATGCTGAGCAATACTTAGACATAGGAAACCTTCAGCTGAATTCCCCTGAACTCCAGAGGCATGCAGAACTGCAGCCAACATTTGTGATTTACACTATGCTGCACATCCCAAAATACTCCCTGGTCATCCCTGAGGCTTTGCTAAGGATTGATGTGAGGCTGCTCTCAGGCTCATCTGTCCTCCCTTCTACCAGGCTGTCAACTTGTCTTCAGACACAACTGTGGGCTCTTGGTTTACAAAATGAATTTTTGGATGCTGCTGAGCCAGTTCTGAGAACTGCAGGCAACAAGGACATGGAACAGAACATTCTCAGGGACAGGCTGGAATCACTCTTTCAAAAACAGTTCTCTTGTTCCCTGGAACAGTAAATATTTAAGCAAGATCCCATTACAAAAAGGATGCCTGAAAGGTAGGTAACTGGTGTGGTCTGCCTTCCTTGAATAATAAAAACCAGGTATTTTGAGACTGATGATGCATTAATTCTAGCTATGGGTACTATGAAACAAAGTGACATTTAAATGAAAAAAAAGATAGTTATGGTTCCAAATTTCCTTTTACTAGAGGCATAAAACCAAATATTTCCTTTTCTTAGTCCTCACATTATCTGCTCAGTCCTGCTCACGTTGTAAGATTGCAGTGATGGGACAGCCTGAGAGATCAGCAAAATAATCAAGGAAAGTAGAGAATAAACTGCAAAGAAGGGAGCAATCACTTTTTGTTAATTAAAATACTTCAAAACTCAAAAGACAATTGAGTGCTACCTGCTGACATTGCTAATTAGCCCCCTGAGAAAAGAACTGCTTTGCTCTACACTTACTTATCATCCAGCACTGGGAAGCTCATCCTTAACCACTGCTGTACAAAACACCAAGAAAAGCAGGTAAATCCTGGCATTTCTGCCATTTTTAAGACACCAGCAGAAGACACCTTCCAAACAGATTCTTCCTGATTTTTTTGGGGGAAGATGCAGAAGAATCAGGCTTGCTGCTGTGCTATGCTTCACCCCATGAAGGATGGGCACAAACTGCTGCCACAGGGCTGCTCCTGGCACATCCCACCCTGGGCACATCCCACCCTGGCACTCCTCTGCAGGCACTGGGAGATCATGGCTGGAGTCTCAGTGGCCCAGACTCTAAAAGAAAAATACAGCTAAAGTGCATTGCCCAAACCATAGAAGAGGAGACATTTCCTTCTGACCTTGAGAAAGTGCTGGCAGCAGTTTCTAATACCATTTTTGTATGGAAACCTGCACAAGAGGTGACTTCATTTAGCAGTTTTCAAAGCTGTCTTCTGCCCTACAAATCATAAATGAAATTTGTGTGGCTAATGTGTGTAGCCATGATATTTTATGAAAAATCCTTTCCTTAGGATTTTTTCCTCCTGAGAAGCTGAGAGGCCTCAGGAACAAAATGTGAACATTGGTTATCTGCTGCTGTGGAATGCAACAGGTGTGATTGGTCTCATGTGGTTGTTTGTAATTAATGGCCAATCACAGTCAGCTGGCTTGGACTGTCCATCTGAGACACAAGGTTTTGTTATCATTCCTTCTTTTTCTATTCTTAGCCAGCCTTCTGATGAATCCTTTCTTCTATTCTTTTAGTATAGTTTTAATGTAATATATATCATAAAACAATAAATCAGCCTTCTGAAAGATGGAGTCAGATCCTCATCTCTTCCCTCATCCTCAGACCCCTGTGAACACCATCACAAATGTGTGTAATAATCAGCCAACTACTTAATACAAATGTGAGTAAATGGACAAAAACTGTGTTCAGCTTGAAAAACCACCTCTCCAGCTGCATAGGTACTTTAAAAATACATTTTTGGTTTTCCCTAACCCTTACCTTAACAGGTAAGTTTATCATTAAAATTAGTGCTCACCTGAACATAGTTTGGTGATTCTCTG
This sequence comes from Geothlypis trichas, assembly GCA_009764595.1. NCBI lineage: Eukaryota > Metazoa > Chordata > Aves > Passeriformes > Parulidae > Geothlypis > Geothlypis trichas. Next base: position 4,340,469 of record CM019906.1, on the reverse strand, counting down.
ATTCTAATTTCATAGACATTAAGTAAGGATTTCCTATTTTGAGTCTAGAGACACAGCAGTAGCAAAACACACACATTCTATTACCTGCATGAATATCTTGCATAATATTCAGGCAGGAAAACAAATCTGCATATTTAATGCTGCCAAAGGGAAACCAGTGCAAAGAAGAACTGGATTACATCAAGCACATTTCCAATTCTTGCTTGAGGAAAAGTAGATTTAGAGTTAATCAAACAGCAATCAATCAACTGCATTGTTAGAAGACAGGATTGTTCAGCTCTGGTTTAAATTCATGAAAAGACCTTGGTGTCTGTGTTGTGTTTCAGTGATGCGGTGATCTGCTGCAGAACCTCTCAGCACTTCCTCCCTCGAGTGGATCTCCATAAACAACCACCAGGCACTCCATCATGAAGAGCTTTGGGATAGGGAAATGTGTGGGGATGACCTGAGGAGTCCTTGGAAAGAAATGCCAAGAGAGGAGGACAACCCAGCCCCACCACCAGCAGGGCTGTGCATCTCTCTCCTGTACAAGTGGCCAGCCCTTCAGAGGCAGTGGCTGTAAGCACTTACAGCATCACCTGAGCATCCTCCAGAGCCCTGGCCAGCTCACCCTGGGCCCTTTCCCTAAGGGCTTTTTCCAGGCACACCTAAGAAAGAAGCCTGGATCAGCACAGGTGCTGTGGCAGCTGCTTCTCTCTCAAAGAGAGCACAGGAAGGCTCACTTCCCCAAACCACTCTGTTTCAACCAAAACACTTAAACAAAACAATCTCATGCACAAATTTAGGAAATAAAAAGTGCAAGGCACTGCTGAAGTAAAGATTTGACTCCCAGTGAGAAATCCACCCATCAGAATTCAGGGCAACCCTCATACTGCACACCTAAAGTAGCAGTAAAATAACTTAAATTATAGATATGTGGTTTTGGGAATCTCATTGTAGGTTGTTTGCTTGTGGTTTTTTTTCCCACTGGGCATGATTTTTGGCATCATATCCATGTGCTGACAATCTCCTGATGATGGTTTCATTTTCAAAAACCACTGAATTTGACCCTTTTTACCAGTTTATTGATACACATCCTTCTTACATACACCTAAACCTATGCAAGAGGGACTATCCACTGGCAGCAAGTAGCAAAAATTAATCCTGTTAGCACCTGCAAGTAATTTGCAGATTACATGCAATAGCAGCAGCTCAGTAACACCTCCGAGGTCAATGACAGCTGAGTCAGAATTATTGCTGACTTCTACCATAATTTCTACCAGAGAACAATTGGATATGAAGCATTCAGACACCCCAGACTGGATCTTTAAAATTTCTTTTAAATTTCTTTTTATTTATACTATCATCAATCTTCCTTACACCAATTTAAATTTCAATGAGCTCCAAAGATGTACCTTAAGAAGAAGAGGAGCTTGTTGGCAGGCACATTTTTCCACTGGCAGAATATGTTCCTCAAACAATTATGTCTTATCACAACACTCACTTAAAATTTTACATCAAACTGTATCATGGGGCCCTTTTAAAAACCCCTCATTAATGATGATTATGTAAGTACCATTAGATGAGACACATTCCCATATTGCTCGTAGGAGTTATGATTTAATTCTGCTAAAATCTACTCTACCATTTGTGTAATCACTCCTGACATTTTACCTTTTGTTTTGTAAAACATTATTGTCTGTCACAGGACAAAAAAAAAAAAGATGATATTTCGGTTGTCACTGCAATCTGATTGAAAAGATGTTATTAATTAAATCTTGTACACAGTTATACCTGAAAACTCACTGACAGCTCTTGGGGGAAGATCTATTACTGGAAGACAGTTGTTATTTAGGTCTCTGAGGCAACACAAAGGCACTAAGAAATCCCACACATTCCTGCGAGTTGGGCTGGTATTATTCAGCAATAATAATAATAATATTATTTATTATTATTTGTGGGGAATAATTCAGCTTTGGCCCTTCCTAGTGACCAGCAGGGCTCAGAGTGGGCCAGGACTCCACTACAAAGGAATATTTGCACTTGCTTCAACCAGGAAATGAATTTGCAAACTCATTTGCAAACTCAGCCAGAAGCACAGCTGAGAACTCACTGTCCTCACAAGACACAACACCAGGTTCTGGTTTAGAGAACCTAGGCTGAGTTTTCTGCCAGAAGACAAAGACATTTTACCACACCTGGAATTCTCATTTTCTGTTTGTCACTCATTGTCTTTTTTTTTTTTTAATCACCAGAAGGGTTACAGAATATACTCTTTTTTAGCTTTTTCTGTTTATTTATCCTGTGAAATACTCTTTCACAGGATAAATAAACAGAAAGAGCTAAAAAATTCCAGTTGTCTATAGCCAGAGCTTTGATCAAGTCCCCTTGCCTTTCACAGAGGTTAGTGGTAGTACTCCTCAAGTTAATACCACACTACAAATATGCACCACATATATAAAATAAGTACATTCTCCTGAGCAGAGACAGTGTCCATCTCACAAACAAAGAAAAGAATTTCCTCAAATTATTATAATAAACATTGGGGTTTTTTCAGCATTTTAATTTTAGTGTCCATATCTTTACAGGCGAATTTCATCAAGAAAGAAGTTTTGGAAGTTCTTACTTACCTTGGTCACACGGGGAATTAAGTTTTCCTCCATAAAATGTGCTCTTTGAGCTGGGGCTGGGGCTTCTGAGTGTTCTGAAGGAACATGTGATGCGACTAGTGATCAAATTACTTCATGAGTGAAAGCTCATCACAGTCAGGGCAACTGCTTAAAATGCAACATAAACAGGTCTGCGTCAATATTTTGACTTTGTGTAAACAATTCAAGCTGCATCACTCTGGAGATAATGACATGTAATGCTGTATAAAATGCTCTGAAAGGGTTTTATTACTGAATTAATTTGCATTTGAGCTCTGGAAGAAAATTGGTCTGCAGTGGAAAAGTGTGAACTTCTGTGGTCCTGTTAAATATGATCCTAACAAGATCTGGAGCTTCCAGAAGCATCCTGGGAAAGGGCTTCACTACTACAAGGTAAAAGGGATAAGAATGATTTTCAGAGATTGCACTGTCTTTAATCCATTTACAGAGCTTCAGAAATTCAATATGACAGACTGAAATATATGGAATATATTCTGCCTGAGTATAAATGACATATTTCTTACCACTCTGATGCTCTACCTCTGGGCAAACACTTTTCCTCCTTTTTTGCAACATCATGAGCTCAGGCTGGAAAGGACATTGATCAGTGTTTTAGAACCCTGCTAATAAAATTAAGGGAAAGCAATCTGTACATAGGAGTTTATTTAGATGCCCACAGACTTTAAATCATTCCCCTTCATATCTCAGCCCACTGGGAATCTTATCCAACTGAATTACCATTGGGTTTTACAATGTGATATACAAAATGAGCTGACATTATGATTTACAAACATCCTTTGAGCATCATATAAAACACAACTCTTTCCCTTATTATACAATCATCAGGGCAATGCAAATAGAGTCAATACATTATTAGCTGAAAATGATGGGGCCTTTTAAGAAAATAAATTTAACTTTACCACACAAAGTTGTTAACTAAAACAAAACCTGGTTAAAAAATTGGAATAAAGTTATCTGAGTGACTGAAAGTAATTTTAAATTCTTTGCCACTGTCCCCTTACAAACGTAATAGTACTTCATTTAACAACTAATATTTTCACTGTATAGTCACACTTTTTTCTTAGTGATCAGTTTCACATTTTCTTCATGAAACTATGAAAAACTCACAAATGTAGACTTTCCAAACTGTAGCCACTATAGTTATTTCTGTAATCTTTTCCATATATTCAGTGTGTGTTTAATTAAATAAACAAAAAGAAAAAAAACTCCACTACACAAATGAGCAGAACAAAACACAACAGCACATTAAAAATGAGACATTTAAGCTGTAGATGCATTGCCATAGAAATATTTTCTTGTTCTAATGCCACAAACCTTCTAGCCTCTTGAAAAAAAACCCAGACATTAGCTGAAGAGAAACTAAGCTCTAACCTCCATACAGGGCTAAGAGTCTTGATTTAAATTCCTGTCTAAACTTAGGTCCTCAACAACACAGCAAATTTAAGGATTTTTAAATGTCATAAAACATGAAAAGATAAAATCTGTTTCTGAGCTGTTGGTAATGGAAGTTGTGAGGCATTAAGGTCTCCTGCTGCTGGAACAGGTGCCCCTGCACTCTGTCACTATGGCAGCAGAAACTGAGGATGACAGACATCATTTTTAAACACAAAAGAGGAAAAATTCTGAACTCATCAATGATGTTGCAAGTGCAAGCAAATTGTAACCTACTCAACTTAAACTATATAATCCTAAGGATCTCTGGCTGTTTTACCACTTTATAATCCAGAGGAATTATACTGAACACAATGCTGATAATGACTGGTGATTCCTTCTTGAATGTGTGTTGAATTGGCAGTGGGATGGGGTTTTAGTTCCATTTCTCACTGTAGAAGTCTTGTTGCTGCTCTGCACGTTTGAAGAAGAAAGTGCTTATTCTGCCATTTCATTCAGTTCATGGCATTTAATTTTATAGTTTAAGACAGACTTACTTTGATTACTTTCATTCTGTCCATAGCTTTGAATGCTTTAAAATGTTGGACAGCTGTGAAATATAAGTATTATGCAATCTGACTGTACATACATACATATTTTCATAAATACATCTAACAGGGACCTTGGAACCAAGTATGTGATATCATGGGACAAAATCACAACAGGCTGTCGTATTTGTAAAATCTAGATTCAAAATAAGAAGAGCTGAATTCTATCAATGTTGTCAATACACAAATTAAAACAAAAAATACAGCATTAGTTTACCCATGAAATAACTGAAACATATTTGCAAATTTCTTGACAGGAAAGGTGTGTAATTTACAACACTGAAAACTTGTAGCAACCACTGATTTCTCTGCGCTGTACTGGAAGTCACCCGACAAGGCCGGCAGGGATGAGCAGGGATGAGCTCCCAAAGTGAGTGACAGCTCCCAAAGGCAACTCCCAAACATCTTCCTCCTTTGGAGACTTTGGTAATTGTCTGGTGTATAAAATGCCAGTGCACAGGCTTCCTTCAGGTGGTAACTCCAGCGGTTTTCCTCCCCTGGCACAGTCCAGCCTGCCCAGGTCAGTTATTGTTGAGACACTCTAAATCCACCGAGCAGCAGACATTCCCGTTCTGCATGGACAGACAAGCACAGCAGGTCACAGGAGCAAAGGGCATGCAGACACAGGGCCATCCCCTAAAAACACCTAAAAACACCTAAGAACACCTAAAAACACCTCCCCCAGCACCCAGGGTGTTGGCATTGCTCCCAGCAGTGGCTCTTTGAGGAGGCCAACCTTGCCAAATAGCACTGAACCACCACAGGAACTCGAAACCTGGATGTGGTGCCCATAATAAAATACAGCACAGCAATGGAAACAGATGACTGGGTTTTCTCTCATGGACGAAGTTATTGGAGACAATTTTGGTGTGATCTGCAAAGGGAAGATTTCTGCTTGTCTGAAATTCAAAGACAGGTCAAGATCTTGGTTCATGGCAGTTATGGAGGGGATAAGGGCAACATAAACACCATACAGCTTTGGAATTTAATGTTAAGTATCTTTTTCTAACATACAGTCATTTATAAAGCTATCTTATGTAATAAAAAAGTACAGCAACTACTAAAAGCCCAAATGGGCTTTTTTTTATATTTTCTTTTTTTAATCCATCACAAATCTACAGAAAGAACCCTCAAAAGAATGGCAGAAATGCTACCTTCAATAATTTAAAGTGCTGAGGCAATAGCTTTCTCTCCTAGAGTGAACACAAGACCATTTTATATAACCCTAAACAACATTTTCATAATTCTGATATAAGCACAGTGGGGTCATTGCTGCACAAAGCAAGGGAAATAGACTGCACTCCTGCATGAGAGCCATTGGATTAAACACATCTTGATGAGATCAGGGGACAGAAACTGTGACATTCCCTTCCCATCACTACTGTGGGAATGCCTTTATCTCAGAGCTGCAATGCCTTTTAACTTATGTACTTGCTGTTGAAACTTTTATAGTAGTGTTTTTGCTTCAGCTTACCAGCTGTGTAATACACATTTTCATGAACATCCACACTAGGTAATTATTGAAATGTTACTCTTGACTCATACCAAGAATGCCTGAAGGGCACTAGAAAGTTGCACTAGGATAGCAATGTATCTGTTCTCAACATTTTCAGCAAGGAGAGAATTGTTTTGCTATACTCTGCCAAACAGAAAACACATGAGTTTTCTGTTGGCTCTCAGGTCTCATTTACTTCCCCAAGATCTCAATGTGAACCTCCAGGGGAGGAAAAGGACCCCAGTTTGATCAGGTACATTCCATGACCATTCCATTCCACCTGGCCCGTCATACCTTGCATTTGCAGGTTGTACAGGGAGATCCCACCATTGTCCATACAGCACCACTAAGCCTTGTGATCCCATAGCCATCTGGACAGGTTTTCCTGATGTCATAGGTGATGTTGTCAGCCAGACAAGGGTCACTGACACAGTGGGGACAGCACTCTCCATCCGAGATGGCCGTGTACTCGCAGCTCAGCGTCGGGCACTGGAGAGGCCAACAATCCACCTCTCCTTCCTGTAAATATTGAAGCAAGTGTCATTGTACCTGTTATTTATGAACCTACAAGAAACTTTTTACCCTTTTGAAAGCATTGTTTTGCCAAAATTGCAATAAACTGAATGGTTCAGACCTCAGTTTTGTTGATCACACAAATACATGTTGAATACTGAACTGAAGTTTCCTACATGTAGCAGATTATCCTTTGGTTGATTTCTGACTAAACAACAACACTCATCATTGTAGCAGGAAAACTTGAGTTCTTTGGGGCTTTTGAAGGCAGGGTTAAATACTGGGTACTAATATTTTCTACAAACTATAATTTTTGCTGTGATTGCCTTGCAGACTCATGCACTCTTTCTACTCCTGGTCACATAAACATCTCTGCAGGATCACAACAAGTGTTTAAATAGAAAATTAACACTGCAGATAGATGTAGGTTAGTATGCTGGAGAAGCACTGAACATTGATTTTAGCAGCAACTGCCAATATCAACTTTATTGTCAGCTCCTAAAGGAATCGTTAGAGCAATACCATTTGTGTTCCACTGACCTATTTTATCCCACAATTTATTTATTTTAAATTTTATTCTTATTTTTATTTGAAAAAAACCTGAAACAGTTTAGCTGATAGAGACATGGAGAAGACAAAAACATCAGGTCACTTCTGCACAGTGTTTCTCTGTGTGTCTAAATTTAACTTGGAAAGTTCTTCAATAACTTGCTCTATACTGCTCTGTAAACACTTCAGATGCTGAGAACATCACACACTGCACAGAACCTTACATACAACACTGATTTAGGGCATCACTCTCTTACAGGTTTGGATGTTATCCCAATCATAAAATTAGGCAAGAAACTGCCAGCCACAACCTCAATACTTACTCTGTGCATTATGGATAATTACCTCATGACAGTAACTTAGCTTTGAATGTAATTTCCTTCCTGATTCTCAGACACCTCTTGATTAGTAACATATATAAAGTCTATTATACAGACAGCTATAAATAGAAAACTGATAATTTTAATGAACTTCATTGATGCACTAATTAGCATACCCATGGAAAACATAAAGCTTTAAGAGAATAATCCATAGTGTCTAATGAGAAAACAAATGATCGTTATTCTGTACATTTTTCTAGTAATTTCAGTCTTATTTGGTTAATTTTTTCTAATTTATACAGTGTCATCCTGTTTTTTTAAGATTTTCTAAACCTTCTGATGTTGACATTCTTGTAGTGAACTTTCTCACACACTCTCTGTAAATAACTCATTGTTTTGCATTCCTTTATGGAGGGGGAAAAAGTTGATGGATGTTGGTTTGACCAGTGTCATTGGAGAGGTGGCACTGTCACCCTCCAATGCACTGTCACTTTTGTAAAACTATAAATGTTGGAGTCAGAAAATAAACTTCCCTTTTCTGTGTGCTTGTGTTTTTTCATGTCCTATAGTGACAATACAGTGACACTGGCACCCCATGTTTCCAGATTTGCAGAATTCAAACAAACAAATAAATAACTAAATGTATTATTCCTTTTGACAAGACAGATATAATTAAAAACTGACACTTCTCCAAACAACTCCATCACACACCTAAAAGGTTTGAAGAAGTCATTAAATATCAGACAACCTCATGAAAGTTCTCAAAAGCAGACTAATGCTAAAATTAATAATTCGGTGTTGAGGTTTCCAAGGTTTTTGTCAAGCTCTCAAGTTTTCTCATTGGACCTGCTTATTCAGTAGTAAGGCAAAAAATGATGGTGTAGCTTTCAGCTCTCTGGGGCTCTCTAAATGCTTCATTATCACTGGTGAGCAGTACCTGAAAGAGACCTTCCCACTGAGGAGTTAGAGACCGATCTCTCCATGACTTAATCATCACTCAACCCCTGGAATTGATATTATGGATTCTGAAATCCAGGGTGGTACTTTGAGGAATTGCCCTTTTATGTCTTAGTTTGGTTTGTGCTATGGACATCACTTATTTCTTGGTGTTGGTTTCCCCTTCCTCACAGGTGGCAACATTCTGGGGTGAGGTCAGGAAGGGAAACCCAACCATCATTTCATGGAGTGACACCCCCAGACCTGACTGGGGTTGAAAAGCAGGCGCGGGAAGAGCCGCGAGCCTGCCTCCAGGTGTTTCCTGCTAAAAGCCACAATCCTGCTCGCCCTCCCCCCGTGCTGTGCTCGTACCAGGCAGCGGCAGTGCTGGCAGCTGTAGGTCCAGTTGTCCCCGCTGCGGTAGAGCCGCTGGCCGCTCTGGTGCAGGCACTGGCTGGTGACGCGCGTGTCGCACTCCGGGCAGCAGAACAGGTCGGCGCTGGGGCTCCCGCAGTCGCACGCCGTCCTCCGGCAGAAAATCCTCCCGTCCTGCCAGCACACAGTGCCCTGCCATCAGCCACAGCCCAGGGAAGGGCACAGGCACAGCAAAGGGCACGGCTTCGGCTAATCAGGAAATGTTAATTTCTTAGCGGGTTCCACGCCGATAAGGTGTGGATTGTCACCGTGATGTTTTTCGAAAAATCCCTTCCTCGGGAATTTTCCCCTGAGAAGCTGAGAAGTCTCAGAAAAGAAACATAAACAATAATTATCTGATTGCTTGGAGTGTGGTCTGGAGGTTGCTCACCAACAGGTGCATCTTTGATTGGTTCCACGTGAATTGTTTTTACTTAATGACCAATCCCAGTCCAGCTGTGTCAGACTCTCTGGTCTATCACAAGTTTTTATTATTCATTCTTTCTCTAGCCTTCTGATGTATCCTTTCTCTTTCTTTAGTATAGTTTTAGAATAAAACTATACTAGAATACTAATAGAATAGAATAGAATAGAATGGAATAGAATAATTGAATGGAATAGAATAGAAAAGAATGGAATGGAATGGAATGGAATAATGGAATGGAATGGAATGGAATGGAATGGAATGGAATAGAATAGAATAGAATAGAATAGAATAGAATAGAATAGAATAGAATAGAATAGAATGGAATAAGAAAGAATGGAATGGAATGGAATGGAATGGAATGGAATGGAATGGAATGGAATAATAGAATGGAATAGAATAGAACAGAATACAATAGAATAGAAAATAGAATAGAATAGAACAGAATAGAATAGAATGGAATAGAATAGAATGGAATAAGAAAGAATGGAATGGAATGGAATGGAATGGAATGGAATGGAATGGAATGGAATGGAATGGAATAATAGAATGGAATAGAATAGAACAGAATACAATAGAATAGAAAATAGAATAGAATAGAACAGAATAGAATAGAATGGAATAGAAAATTAGAATAGAATAGAATAGAATAGAATAGAATAGAATAGAATAGAATAGAATAGAATAATCAGTCTTCTGAGAACTCAGAGTCAATTCTCATCTCTCACCTCATCCTGGGGACTCCCAACACCACAACAGGGAACCTTGCCTGTCATACTACAACAAACACCAGTACTATCCCAGGTTCTGTCAGTGCATGGATCCAGTTCTGGCTGAACCTGACAACACTGTTTTCATGTATCCAGCCAACTGAATTTAAAAGCAGTCAGTATCTCAGTGAAATACAGTGAAGCAATTTCATATCTCATTGGTTACATCAACAAACTCTTCAACCAGTTGCCACTCTAATACATATAATATTTATTTAGCACTATTTTGACTGAAGGAACCACTGTGAGGAGAATAACTTGAATAAAGGTGATCCCTTTAACTAAATCAGTGCAAAATATAACACAATCACAGAAGCACTAATTGTTCCTTATTCTGACCTCTGTATCTGTCCCACAACTGGACCTACACTACACTATCTTAAAAGATAAAAGAACTTATCATTCATTATAATTCAGTGCATGTATTACAGAGGGCTTGGATAAAGCTACATTCAGCTTTGACTCACAATATACAATTCCTAAAGCAACTCCATTCATTTCATTGCAGTTTTTCCTAGCCTCACGGGAACTTTGTTCTGAGTCTATTATCTGATGTAAGGAAGAAAATTTCATTGCCACCAAATAGAGGAACACCTTTCAATGCAATGGAATTTATTTCCTCTGATCCTTGATAAGACTGATTTCTAACAAGAGTGAGTGCAGCCCTGGCTGACTTTTCCACAGGCAGCCAAAACAGCCATAAGCACAGGAAAGGATCACAGAATGGTTTGAGCTGGAAGGGACACCAGAGCTCATCCTGTTCAGAGACACCTCCCACGAGACCAGGCTGCTCACCTTGCAGCCTGGGGGGTGACTGCTTATGAGCTGATGTACAGGAACCAGGGTTGGGTTCCTGTTTTAAAGCAAAACCTTGTCCACAATGCAACATGTACAAAATCAGAATCAGGGAACCACAGCGCCAATGGCAGTTCAGTGTCACTGCTGCATTTCACCAGAGTTTTGAATGGATTAGAATATTCCTTGCTATTGCAAAAATAATTATAATTATTTCTTATGCCTAACAAGCAAAGCTGAGGACAACACAAAATTATGAAAAAACAGAAAAACGTGCAAGAGGCTGAATTACTTTTGCAACTGCAGGGCATGTATTACTGTCCAAGCTTTGTTCAGCACTGTATCAGACCAAGATATGTGTTCTGTACTAGTGGCTAGATTGCCACTTCAGCTGTGGGACAAGGGATAAGCAATCTTTGTCTCCTTACTCAGCAGTCTGAGTAAATCACAAGCAAGAATGGCAGGAGCCCATTTCCTTGGCCATGTGTTTGGCCAGGTCCAGCTGCACATCAGAAGCCAGCTCAGCCCAGCAGCTCTGTCAGGATGCTCAGCAGCAGGAATGCAGGGCTGTGACAGGAATCCAGGGAACCTTGACCATGGCAGTCTCTCTCCTCTTCTGTGCTGATTAATAATGGCTAACAACAGCCCATCTGCTTAACTGCAATTCAGTTTCTAAGCTTTCAAGATCAGTTTTTAAAATTTCCCTTTTGGCTGGTGACACTGCTGGTAATTCTGTGTTTCCCTGAGCATGTTCTGTTGCCTTTACTCTCCATATTTCAGAACAATGGAAAAACCTGATGATTTTGCCAGAGAACTTTTGGTAATCATAATACACTGCTGCTCTGTCCAGTCTCTAAGCACCTGTGTTTTGTGTACAACCTCATTAGCTCTGTACATTTCAAAAAACATTTTTATCCCCATACTGCAGTGGCACAAAGCCTCATAAGCTAAACAATCTCATGTGCATCCTTGCAGCTCAGCAGTAGCCCTGAGAACTTGTCGTGGTTTGACCATGACAGAACTACATAGAAATTTGAGAAATAGATATAGAAAACCTTCTTTATTTCAGGTGAGTAATAACACATAGCATCTCATTACTACCTCTTCCTTCCCACCTTACTCACTGAATCAGTTCCACATTCCTCAAAAGCATCAGAGAGGTAGCTCATAAAATTGTTCTTGTCAAAGCAAACACTGACACAGAAGAGAATGGCTGTTAGGGCTGGTCCAAGTTTTCACAGAGTCCCAAAGCCAGTTTGGAAAGAAATCAGGCCCTGCAAAAACCAAACCACCAAATGGTTCTCACTCTCAGGAACACAAATCAGCCTGGCAGATCCCCCTGCTCCCAGTGCTGTGTGCATCTCCCAGGCCTTTTTTACAGGCAAGGGAGGGCTGCCTTAACCTGAGACAGGCTCAAAAGCCCAGACCTGACCTGCCCAGACTGCACAGCCAGGCTTTGCTTTTTCATGACAGCACAATTCTAGCCTTAAACGTGATGGTCTATTAAATCCACAATAGTTCAGAAAGATGCCTATACAGGACGTGTCAAATGTACTAAAGGAACAATGTAAATTTATAGTTTTGAGAATTTATGATTTTATAAACTTTATGTACATTTCGATGAACAAGAATGGTTTGAAGACACTGGGTTCAGTGAAACACTGAAATAGCCTGTGCTTCAGTAATGACACTTTGCTTCATTACATAAATGAAGCAATATAATTTCCTCTATTCTATAGTATTCTTCTTCACAAATAGCTTTGAACTTCATTAAGTAAGGTTAATGTATTTCCTTTGCACCAGACTGCAAGTTAAAATATTTTAAAGATGTGTTTCAGCCTGAATATATCTACCTGTCCTTTGCTAGAATAACTGCAGCAAAACAAAAGCCATTCTTTTGGATAAAACAAGTAGGATCATTGCAAAATTTGAGTAGGTAGTATAAGGAATGGTTTAGTTACATTCTGCTCTTTTCCTCACTGCAAAATATCAAGCAGGGGCAGTTTCCCATGCAACTGCATGGAAGGGAGAGGTTTGAGTAGTCTGGTGGAGTGTAATCTATCAGGATATATTAAAATATATTTCATTAAACACTGAGTGAAGACTTTCCATTCTGCCTGAGATGTGAGCTCTTCCTGTTTTCCCTAATCTGTAGACAAGAATTTGATCTTGAAACAGGCAGCTACTGGAAGGAAATTAAATGCAAATGTTAATTCACCAGAGGGAAAAAGTGAAGTGAGGAAGACACATAGTAAGAGTCATAACAACAGTGTCAGGCTCAGTTTAAATGATGTACTAGTTAATAATTTCTGTATTTTCATATACTAGTAAGAACACTCAACATAAGATATACATGCAATGAGAAATGGTAAATAACACAAATTGCAAGCAATCTAAAATGTGAATACTAATAATTACAATTCTGCAAAGGCAGACCAGATGTGTTCACATATATTAAACTGCTTAGTCTAGTTACTGGAAATCCTTTCATTAGCTTGTCAGCTCTCCCAGATTACCATAAAAGCTTGATGTATATTCAGTAAAGTTGTATACTTCAGTTTCTGAAGGAAGGAGTTTTAGGGAGCTTGAGGCTACTTGAAGTAAAAAATATAGCAACTCACAAGAACATATTCCCTACTGAGCCCAAACCAGCAGTGCACTTTTTAGGTTGTATTCACAAAACAAAAAGGATGAGGCTTTCAGCTTCCTGCAACTTCCAAACTCCCCCTTCCCTCTGCTCCCCTCTGCCTCTTGGCTCCCAAGCACTGAGACACAGAGACTGATAGGCCAATCCCATGCTCCATCCTCAGCTCCTCACACAGGCCAAAACCTGATTTTACCTGAACTCATGGGTGGGCCCAGAGTCTCTGCTGTGCCTTTGGACAGCTTTACCCACACTATGAAAAAATCAGGTCAAAGTGACCATAAAAGACCAACCACTTCTCAGATTAAGGTATTTCTAAAATTCTTCTGATTTCAAAGAGAGCATTCCTCTGTTAATGAGTGAAAATCAAGAAAGCAGAGCAAAATGTTCTTCTAACTTGGTTACCATATGAAGAGAAATTGTTAAAAAAGGTAATGTCAAAAAAAAAAAACCCTGCCCTGATCTAAATGTTAACTCTTTAAGGTACCTCCATTGGTACCAGACCTGGCTTCTCCAAACAAGCAGAGAGAGCTGCACTGCTCCAGTGGGAGACCTGCCAACACAGCCAAGGAATAAGCAGGGCTTCACCTCTCCTCACTTGGAGGAAATTAAGTGTCTGTGCTGGGTCTTCTGACCTTTGACTTTCTTCTCACCCAGTCAATTCAAATGTATTCCAAGCACAGGGAAACACAGCCAAGAGGAAGTGGGCTGACTGCAGTGCTGAGAGGTGCACATTCATACAAAAGAGAAATGAAAGCCAGCTTTCAGCATTTCCAGGAAGCATGCTGGAACCTGCACATTGTGTTAAAGGGTAAAAAACCCTCCTCAAGGCACACTCTGAAATGCTCTGGCCCACAGGGTGACATGGAAAAAGCTCAGCAGGGTTGGCCATCATTCAGTTAAGTGTGTACTTGTGCAAATCAAGAAAATAAGAGCCTTCCCAGAAGAATATCCCCATCCCAGCTTCAGCGTCCAGCTTACCTTCTGCCTTGGGCTTAGGCTAACATTTCTGCCACCAACAGCATAAATAGGGTTTCTGACATGAGCCCAGAGGGTGAAAGCCTCCTGCAGGCCAGGGCAGCTGGATCTCACCTTGCAGGAGCACACGGAGCATCTGTCCTCCCTCAGGGTCCACACCTGCCCGTTCCTCTTGAAGCCACCTTCGTGGGGACAGTCTCCAGTGCAAGATGGCCCCGAGGGACAAAGGCAGTCAAAGCCTCCTGGCAGGTTCACACAGGCTGAGTCGTTCCAACAGGTGTGGATCTTTAAGGCACACTCATCGATATCTGCAAAACAGCAGGTTTAGAAAAGCTTCGGCCACATTTCTCATGGGGGAAGTTTTATTTCTGAATTAAGTAATTATTGCTTATTGTTGTTGGTGGATGAGGGTGCATTCCTTTTTATAGCTTCCATATTTACTTGGTAGACTTAAAGCATGGATGGTTTTTAGGTTATCCTTCAGAATTTACTTTGATTCCACAAAGAATTCTTAAATGATCTCATCAGGCTGGGCTGTAAATGCTGAGTCTGAGGTACCTTGGTGAAACCAAATATCAGTGAAAAACTTGAACCTTCAGATAAATGTGCATACTCATTTCCCAGTGGCTGGAAACCAGCAAGCAGAGTGACTTTCTGTTAATTAGACCACTCTGTTCTGGGTTATACATCAAAATAGAAGTGCATTATTCTTTATAATTTCCTAGCACAAGCAACATTCTCCATATTAAGGCAGTCAGTTGCATCCTTTTCCCATTGCTGGAAGGTGTAAGTGAATTGGAAAAAAAAAAAAAAAAAGAACTTGGAGGCACCTTATACACAAAAAAATATGTACTAAAGCTATGCAGTATGATTTAGCAATGACACAAAGAAGAGGTGACAAGAGAAAATGATTACACACCAGAGAAAAGTGAATTACAGTATCCCAATAAATTTGCTCCTAGAGGGTAAAATATAATTATGCAATACAAATTTATCTAGGGAGTTCATGCAGTGTTCTTTTTCTTGCAATGAAAGCTATTAGATTAATAAGCAAATTGCATTGTTAAAAATTGGTGTTTCTTTCAGACAATAACTTTGGATTTTTCTTAAACAATATATTGGCAAATTGTCCAGATGAAATACCAGTAAACTGGTGGGTCTCTTTTGTTCCAACATAGCAATGAAAACTGCAATCAACAGGGGAAGGAAGGGTGGAAAATAAAATCCTTTAGAAGTATGTGATGGTTTCTGTCATGACAATTCCAGAATAGCATTCGATAAATTCAGAAATTACAAGGAAGGACCACCATACTTATAATCTGAAATTACCTTATTGGTAGGGTGCAATTTTAACTGCTCAGTATTACCCAACAGTATTTTTAACTTCCCTCTAAACCAACAAAGTCAAAAGAACTTACAAACAAAAATTACCTAAAGTCTAATTTAGGTAGGAGGATGTGATGTCCAGTGGCCTTACTTTTAGGACAAGTGCCACAGGTTCATGATTCATCACCTCAAAGTGTCCTATCTTAAAAAGACAAAGAATTCTCTCATTCTGCTGAAAGGACCTCTTGACAACAATCACATCACTAAATTCAGTCTGGTGTGGATAGTACAACTCCTGATTTCAATTCACAAATACTCCAGGAACAAGTGGAAATGTACTCACACCCTTGGATTTGATTAAATGTGAAAATCAGCCTGCACAACCCAGTCAAAGCTTGGGGCTGCCAGAAAATTACTTTTCATTGGTGTGCTCACAGATCCAAAGGGAAGCTGGAGGTAATTTATTTCAGTCCTTTCCTAGGGCTCCACTCCTGGGCTAACCTGTGAGCCAGCCCTTTCCACAAAAGGTTCCAGTGGCCTGACAGCATGATTCAATTGCTCATCACTCAGACTTGCCTAAAAATGGTGCATTTTTGCTGTCCTGAAAGTCTTAATTGCCAGAAAAGAACATTGTTGCTCTAGTGCACAACTTAGCCATAACTGAGTACTTGAAATATTCCCTACTGGTGGTGAAAAAGATGCAGCACTGTCACCCCAGTTTTTTAAGATTTTCTAAACTTTCTGATGTTGACATTCTTGTAGTGAACTTTCTCACACACTTTATGTAAATAACTCGTTGTTTTGCATTCCTTTATGGAGGAGCAGTTGATGGACTGCTGGTTTAACCAGTGTCATTGGAGAGGTGGCACTGTCACCCTCCAATGCACTGTCACTTTTGTAAAACTATAAATGTTGGAGTCAGAAAATAAACTTCCCTCTTTTCCTTCACCCTGAGAGCGGTGGCGTGCTTGTGTTCTTTTGTGTCCTATAGCATCACAGCACTAAGAGAAATTAAAATTTGTAGTTCATTGTTTAACAAGTGCCAGAGTACTGCAGGAGGTAAAAAGCATGAAGACTGACATAAAGAGAACTATGAATGAACTGGTATCAAATGAATTATATCCAAACAGCTGCTGTAAAACTTAAAACATCCTCAAAGATTTCCCATTTTCCTTTCAATACACTTTGACTTGTATTTTTTGTTGAAAACAAAGGTATAAATGAAGTATTCACGTTGCCTTTGGTGGTTTCAACAAGCACCATCAATACTGCCTTCCCTGCCACATTAAGAGCTCCTTGACTATAATCTGTATGGGATGTAGTAGAATAACAGTGCAGATTGGAAGGGCAGCTTTCAGAGCTCAAAACTAAAAGGATTTCACAGATGAAGATAAAGCCATCTTGCCTACAGAGTTGCATTTAATTGCTTCACTCATGACACTGAAATCTAATTCTGTTTCCATGTAATTTAACAGATTTATGGAAAGCCAGATGTTAGCAATTATAGAAGCTAACATTATTCATGTTTTCAGTAGTGCAGACCTGTTCACACAAAGCCAACTTAATCTCTTATGTGCATGCAGAAGGGAAGAACCTCATTTATGTACCTCTGCTGCTGGTCTCCATTTAGCACACATCAAAAGGATATCCCCATTAAGAGCAGCCCAAACTGGTAAATGGGTGATTTTTGATGAAGAATCAAGCAAAGCATGAACATAAATCCCTAACTGCTACGCAGCTTTTTGGTTCTTTATGCAAATAATAGTTTATTATTCTTTTTATGGCATTTATTATTTAAAAGTTTTAACCATTAGTCAGATATAAATGGTTTGGAAAATGCACTCATTTCCAGCAGAACTTTTAACAGAACTAACTTTTTGAGAATATCCCTTTGGCAGTTTTTTTAGTCGACGTTGATTGCATTTCCTAAAGTCAGAACAAACAGACAACGTTCCTCATAAATTGGGGGGAAAAAAGTGAACAAGCAGAACATGCTTTTGTCTCTGTCTCTCCTTCAGCCTAAAACTAGACTGGGGGCATGGGGAAGGCAGAAGAGCCCAGCCAAATGCTCCCACATTGTTAGCTCTGTTAGGTTCAGAAAGTTATTTAATTTAATGAAGATCAAATGACCATATCAGGGTGAGATCAGCATGTAGATGGCTATGCAAGGCATGAAAAAAAAGTACTTGTATTAAGTGTGAATTTCTCCTTAACAACTGGAATCAATGCTTATTCTTAGGTTATTCTTCAGCATTTCCTTTGATTCCACAAAGAGCTCTTAAATGATCTCCATCAGGCTGAATGGAGATCTGAATGCTGAGACTCAGAATGCTGAGTCTGAGGTACCTTGGTGAAACCAGGTACCAGTGAAAAACTTTTCCAATTTAGCCTACTTCAGCTGTCCAAACCAATAATTTAGTGAATGTAAAAAACTATGATAAGGCTTTTGCATTTAGTTTATTTTTGTAGTGTTCAAATCCTTGCTTAGGTGAAATTCTCCACGTCCTGACAGGTTTCAATTGCTTTCCCACACCTGTTCTCAGAAGATGCAGGCCCAAAACTGGAACATTTAAAGATGGGCAAGGCAAAACTGCACACAAATCTCATTTCCAATTATGCCAATACAGAGTAGGAAGGAGATAAAATAATAATTTATAAATCAAGCAACTTTGAAGCACACTGGAAATAGCAAGGAGACTCCTTATTATTTCCCTATATATAAAGGACAAGACCAAAACCATCTGTATTTATGTTTGGAGGGATGCATTCTTTCATGTATCCTGTCAACCTATGGAAATAATCTGATTTTCACACTTGAAATAGGATTTTGCAATTTTATTCATTATATACTGAGATTCTCCATGGCAAAAACTACTAAATGATCCTAATAAAAGTGGCAGAGCTTTCCTTATCCTCTCCACACAGTTCCTCCTCAAGGAGAAGTGAGGATATAGTGGAAACACCCACATTGAGGAGAAATTTGCTTGTACTGCAAAGTTTGATGCAATTATCTATCAACAACACAGCAGCAGCAAAGGGACTGCTGACAGGATCTCACACAAGTGATGAAAATCTTCACTCTCCAAACTCTCCAGCCAGTGCTTCTATAAACAAATGCACAGCCACAAGTGACCCATACACATTTTAGCAATCAGTCACATTTTGTGGATGAAAAAAGAAAGAGAAGGAAACCACCCAAGAGATGCTCATTCCCAATATACTCTCAAAGTACATGGATAGCTCAGTAATGTGGGCAGGCAAGAAAACAGAATCGAAATGGAAGAAAAACATCCCCTGAGATGCAATTTCCTTTCCCATCCTTTTTGGCTGTAATGAGAACTAATTTGCCTCAGATATTGTGAGGGGTCCCACAGCCACAGCAGGTGAATCAGGCAGAAGACAAGCACAACTGTACATATCAACACAAATTCATTAACCTGCTTTCATTGAAACTTGAAATCCATCCCTGGCTACTTCATTTCTTAGTTTTCAAGGCTATGCAGGTTTTAATTGTAAGACTTTTGCACAGCACCTTAATAAACGTGTGCAAGCAGGGCTTGCAGTGTGGTGCTCTGTATCATCATGATAAGCTGTTGCAGAAGAAAGAACCCCACTAATGTGCTAATTTGAACTGTTATGGTACATTAAACCATTACAGTATATTGTTAACATGAAAAATGTAAGCTGGGCTCCCAAACCAATGTATGTGCAAGTTAAGTAAACTCTGTTTTGACAGATCATTTTTCACAGACAACTTGTCACTTAATGATTGCTTTGCCTTCTTTCTAAATCAAAGTTGTTTGGAGTTGTCCTTGAAAAAAATATCACCAAATGGATTCACTGTTAGCTAGAAAATACTTTATGGTAGTACTTTCATTCTATAGAGACATAATGGTCTATTAAAGAACAGTGCATAATAAATTAGATTCTGAATAAAGAATTTACTAAAGCTTTCTAAAAATACAGAAATGACTAAACACAATTACCTTGAAGATATGTAACACAATTTTCTGTCAGAATACAAAAATTAGAATTTACTAGATGGAAAGTAAATAAGATAACCTTTATTTTACAGGATAAAATCCACTGACACCAACTCTGATACTGTGAGTTTTAAGAAATTCTATGAGCAGAACAGAAGAAAGCTGTAAAATAGCAGATTCTATTTGCCCTTGGATAGTCTGGGCCACATGCAAACCTTTCTGCCTCCACAGCACTTCCCTACCAACAGACAGGAAAGTAATTCTCAGGCATATGGGAAGATTTCCCAGGGATGGGTCTTTTCCTTTTTGTGTGGAACAGAAAGGGGGAAAAATAAAATCTAACCTCCTTTGCTTTTTCTTTCTAATCTAGATAAGAGACCCCACTGCAGCACACCATGGAATACATGAAAGCTTCAGGAAGAGATTTAAAGTCCATTCCGATCTGACCTGCCAGCACTGCTGCACCCAGCTTTTGTGGGGGACTAATAGCTGTGGGGTTTTCTTTCATGAGCTCTTCAGTCATCCTTTTTCCAGCTCTCACTTCCCCAAACCAGCAACTCTAATCTTGCAGTGAGGTCTAGCTACACTGCCTGTCAGGCTGGAATAAATGGTGAATCCCGTGGGGATTTGGTGGGAGGAGAATCCATGTTAAGCTTCCCTACAAAATTTGGAGTGGTTCCTAAAGAAAAAAAATAAACAAAACCTGACAGGCACTGCTGTCTTGGTGGCTGTTCCTTCTGTGAGTGGAAGTCCCAGTGTAGGGAGCAAGAAACACAAATCATCATGAAAAAAACCAGAATCAGTAAATCTGCACTCCAGGGTCTGAACAGCACTCTACAGACTGGAAGCATCTCACTGTGAGATGGAGATTGAAAAGTATAATTTGCT
This sequence comes from Geothlypis trichas, assembly GCA_009764595.1. NCBI lineage: Eukaryota > Metazoa > Chordata > Aves > Passeriformes > Parulidae > Geothlypis > Geothlypis trichas. Next base: position 4,319,807 of record CM019906.1, on the reverse strand, counting down.
TTGGGTAGATAGTCACAAATACTGTATCACATGACAGCTCATCGTTCTCTATGAAGTTTTATTGTTTCTTACTTCAGATTGCAGCCAAGCTCCTATTACAAAATTAAAAACAAACAAACACAAAACAACCAAACACCACAGCAGCTGTAGCCTACAGGTTTTAATTGCCAGGCAAACTTTGGTAGTAACTTTGTACAGCAATTGTCTTTTGTCTGCAAGCAGTTTTCTTAATAACACATTGTGAAAGACCAGGGGCTTATAAAAACACTACTGTGGGAAATCAAATTACATTCTCTTAATTTGAGCCTACTCACCATCACTGTATGAAGCTGACATCCCTGATAAAAGCTGTCTTTGGTTGATATTTTGAGCAATAAAAATAATTTCCCCAAACTTGAAGGGGCCAGGCTAAGCCACACATCCTTATTATCCAAGCTCTGGTGCAATATTATGACCTTCTCTGCCACATCTGCTGATTTACTCAATTGTCCCTCACCAGGTGACAAACTTCCCTGTTTTCTCTTTGTCAGTGAGAATTTAGCTTTTAGAAGCACTGAGGTATCACACTGCCCAAATAGATGCTGTTTTTCTTAATGTTTTGCAAGCACTGCAGAGATAGTGCAAGCAATGACTCAGCTCTATAACACCCACATAAAACAGAGGGAAAAGGGGTTAACCAATGTGTACAGAAATGTATCCAACAAAAGCAACTGGCTGCCTGGGCTTTGGGCAATCCAGCAGAGATGAGTACTCCCTCCCACTGTCTTGTGATATTTAAGAGTCTGTGTAATATTTATTGTTATTATTTTGTAGGAAGGGGTTTAATCTGATTTCTTATGTTTTTAGCTTATGTATTGTTCTCCAAGTATGTCCTTCAGAGAGGAAGAACCAATGTTTCAAAACACACTGAAAGACTATGGCTCATACCCACCTCATGTACACAAATTCAATATACAATAGACAAGGAAAAAATACTGTTGCTAAGCAGATGAACCCTCTTTTATCTGAAAGACAACAGTTCTGACTCTAAATGTTCCACCATGCAAACAAGTTCTGCAATGTGACATCTTAGCTAGAAGATGCACTGTTCTCTCTCTGCTGTTTTACTCAATTCTCAGGGTAAAACATTTTGAAATAAACATCATGGCTTGAAATTTGTCAATATGGGTTAGCAGAATCTTCCAATTCATTTTTTAATGATTTTATTTCATTATACTGGTGAAGCCAACTGGTTTATTTCTCTTTCTCACTGGTGCCCTGTAGCAGATGGTTCAGAGAAGCTAATTCATTAAAATAACCTCACTAATTCCACATTCCGTTTGCAGCACCTCACCTCATGAACTTCCAGGTCAAAATGAGGGCAGTATGTTTGCATGGAATCTTACTCCTCCAGTCTCCATCACAACATCTTGAAGGGTTTTGCAACCCTCCAACAGTGATTCAGTGCAAGCAGTTCTGACCTTTCCAGAGCTGAGCCTGCATAGGGGTCAGCCATAGTCTTGCCTACATGTCTGTCTGTCTGTCTGTCTGTCTTCTCCTGACATCAGCCTGGCTCTTGATCTTCTGCTTCCCAAACCAGGTGGAGGAGGCACAAGGATGGGGCTCCCCATGGGAGCAGTACAAGCACCAGAAATGCTAAAAATGCCCCTTACCCCCAGCTGCCTCAGGGCTTTCTGAAAGTTATGTCATGGTGCTTTGACTTCTCACAAAGAAAAGTATTTTCAACGTTGCTCCGTTCATCACTCATTTTACAACATTCAAACAAACCAGAGGAGGACTCTCAATATTTGAGAATTCATATAGAAATACATGACATTCATCTATATCTATGGAATCCTGAAATGCTGTAAAATTTGCCATTTTTTACACAGACACCTTCTGAACAAGGTCACTGCTGTGATTTTATTGAGCTCCACACCAGCCTAGGACAATGTGTAAAAAGCTAACTTAGCTGGACAATCTACAAAATATTGCTTTGAAAATCATTATCATTCCATTTTTAAATTATGACACTACCGTATGCCAAGGACTTCTAAGAGCCAGAATTCATAGAGGATGGGAATGTTTTTTACAAGTAAATTTATATATTTTTGTTACAAATCTTTACTTTAATTATAGATTTTTAAAAATCTGTAATTAAATCTATAATAATCACAGAAATATATAACATATAATTAATATAGCATATAATTAATCCATAATAATCACAGAAAACACCCTTTGAAGTTATGGACATGATAAATCAAATTTACAGCGTTTAAAAGTGCATAAAAATAAAATAAAAAAAAAACAAACAAAAAAATAACCACAAAAGGAGGAGAAGAGCTTTAATAGAAAACTCCTATAACTGACTTGAGATGAAGTAACTGAAATGCCAAACAAAAGACAGAGTAACACGAGGAGCCAGTTGATCTGTGCCTCATGGAAGTTAAAACGGGATCCCTTCTAAAGAGTTTTAAACTCACCTGATAAAATACCACATAGAAATTATGTATAAGGCAAATAACTGAAAAGATGGAAAAACTGTAAGCAGGGAAAAGGCAGAATTACCAAAAAAAAATTACCAATAAAACCATCTTCAGCATGGTTTCATTGCTGTAGTGGCACCCAGAGGCAGGGAGGGCACACAGACTGCAGGCGCCAGCACTAACTCATCATGGAGCCTCATCCTTTATCCTCCATAGAAACACTGACAAACTCCTCTGCACTCCTTAAAAATCCCTCTCTGTCCACGCTCTTGGGGCCTTATTCTGCAAATATGGTGCACAGGGTATTTAAAGTTATTTGCATAATCCTCAAAAATTAACGATGGAGATGCTGAAAAATGGAAAACAAGCAAACCAAAGCAACACAGACATGCCACAGATAGGTTCTCCTGTCGCTGGGTTGAAACCTTGAATTGGAAGAGCCTTTTTTGGGCAGTGGTGCTCCCCAAAAGGCCACTTGCACTCCAGGTTTCCCAGCCCCTTGCTCTGACAAAGGGCAGTGGGTCAGGCTTGGGATGCTGACAGACAGGCAGACAGACAGACAGCTCGATTCCTGAGACCCTGCTCAGGAAACTCCCCAGTCCCTCGGGAAGGCCATGCAGAAGGATGAAAAGAAAGGCTCGCTGATGATTGCTTACCCACACAGGACTCCCCGGCAGGAGAAAAGCTTCCATTGTCATGGAAACCGCTTCTGCACTCACAGTGGAACCACCCCGGGAGGTTAACACAGCGAGAATGGCTGTGACACGCAATGATCCCCTCTGCACACTCATCAATATCTGCCTCAGAGAAAAACACAAGCCAGCCGGGAAATTAATTTCCTTTGACACCAATACTGTAGGTTTGTTTGTTTTTTTGTTTGTTTTTTTTTTTCTTCTAAATCTTATTGGAGTTTTTTTTTTTAAAGATTTCCTTTAATAGATGGATCAAGGTTTATTACAGTTCCAAACAACAGACATTTAAAGCGTGACTCACAGAACAACAATAAAAAATAACAATAATACATCATGTAATCTGTTACAGACAAGACATTCTTTTACACCATGATTTGCTGAAAATGCAAAGCAAACATGCAAATTTTTTGTTCCTTGTTCGGTTTTTGGTGTTGGGGATTTCTGTTTGCTTTTTAAACACAGAAATTAAATTTGCCTGTGCATTTAAAGCACTGCAGAACAGGCTGTCCACTGAAAAGGCAGTTTCAGCAATATTCCTGCTTTACAAACTGCATGTGCCAGGAAAAGAAAAAGCATTTTTTTTTCAAGATTTGTGTTTCCAGCATTCAGCTGAGATATTGGCAGCTCTCTGGAATTGAAGGTGCTCAGACCACTCCACAAACAGCGGTGAATCTCTTTTGTTTATATGATCCAAACAAATACCCAGTACAAGAGCAACAGCGTGTGACAAACAGAAAAAGCAGTCCATGTTTCAGCTGCAATAAAACATTTAGCTGGAAAAGAGTGAGGCAAATGACAGCAAGTCTGTAGCAATGGAAAGATACAGCATGATGAACACCCTGCTGAGTTGCAATAAATGGGATGTTTTCAGAAAGGGGTTTCTCAAATTCCTGTAACACGTTTAATAGAGATTTAGTAATTGCCAGTAACCTTGGCTAATCATGGCTGGCACCTGGCTGCTTCTCCCCTTTGAGCATTTTTCAGCACATTTTGTAGGGTTGTAATTAAAATTAGCAGATTAATTATATGCTAACCTTGTGGTAATTTACGAAGCCATTACATTTTCATTGCTCTACTCAGCTCAAGTTTTTTTTTTTTTTTTTTTTTTTTTTTTTTTTAATTTTGGACAGTTTTTAGCTGGGTAATTGATCAATTAAAAGGAGACTCAAATTATTCCCAAATAATTCCCACTTTCACCCACTGAGATTTTTTTTTTTCTTGGCACACTTAAAATGTGCATAAAAACCCAAAAAAAGCTTGGTGAAAATAGGTTTGGAAAATGACATTTAGCTTCACAAGCATCAAAGGACAAATGTCTCATGATCCTGATGCAAGACTGAGTTAAGGTGATTAACTAACCACAGAATGTAGCTTTTATCTCAATTTCCAAAATACAGAGACCAATATGGTTTAATGGACTGCACTGGAGTCATGTTGATGTACATGGAAATCGATTTGAATGAAGTATCCTTCAACACAATCCCATTTTCTTACATCTTACAAGCAATAGAGAAGGTCGATTTTTCCTCATTTCAGTACCAATATTTATTCTTGTTGAAATATGGCTGAGAAACCTAAAAAATGCCATTTTCCAAGATTCGTGTTCACCCTCGCTCAAGCATGAACCAAGTTATCTACATAAAAGGATCATAAACACTATTTATTTCTAGCTTTATTCAGCTCCCATCTAACAAAAAAAGTCAATTTTTAAATGCTTTAAGATCTGTCACTGCTGTCACCTTTTCTGTACTTTGTACCTTGTGGAAGCTAATTTTAGTGTTAAAACACTGCACGAATGTAGCTGTCCATCAACGGTGAGTGCTGCTTGCAAACTCAGACACTTCCAATTCATTACAGCAAATGGAATTTATAACCATGATCTTTTCACATGTCATGGCTGATGAAACAGGTTTAATCCTATTTGGAAAGTGAATGACTTTGCTACTGCAGGTCAATAGCAAATGAATCCCTCCTCTTACCTTCCTTTCTTTCCCACTGTTGGATTGGAGAATGTTTCTGTTCAAAGATTGCTTTCTTGTGTCAGCCCTGTACTGGACTTCAATCTGTTCAGTTTTACATTTTTAATTTCAAAAATGAATGCAGAATTCCTAACGTTCATTTCTAAGCTTAAACCCTTTCAGCAGTATGTGATTTAGGCCCATGGCAAAGGACACTAACTGACTAGCAGTCTGCTTTTCAGAAAGCCTGTCTGCCAGCGTACTAAAACTTTCCTAAGTAGCACTTTACTCAAGAAGAGCCATTAGGCTGTGTCTCTACATTACATCAAAAAGTAAAATAATACACAGAACTCCTTCCAGACTAGATGACTTTACTGGGGCAGTACCACACCTGTCACAGCTTCTGTTCCCTGATGTGTAGGGAGACACTAAGCAATTCCTTCAACCAGCAGAGCTAGGAAAGGAAGATTGCTTTCAGTTTTACAGGTTCTTCCTTTACTTCCTCATCTCCTTAAAGCAGCATTGTCCTACACAGGCTGGGAGCAGTGGGCACAGGACAAGAGAAGCTACGTGGGCTTTTTGGGGGAAATCTGCCATGACAGACACCACTGGTGTGGAAGCAACTGGGAAAAAACTCTTCAAGCTCTACTTCAGCACTACCTCTCATCTTAAGGTTAAGCTCAGCACTCCTCCTTGCTCCCCAGCCCTGGTGCAGCAAGGACAATGGGGAATCAATTCTCCCTCTGCTTCTGCAGCAGGTTAGGATTCTTTGGCAGCACATCAGCAGCAGCAGCACCATGTGATGGGATGTGCATGAAGAACAGTACCAACAAGGAAAACCTTTAAGAGCATCTCTGCTTATCCAACACATTCCTGTTCCTTGAAATAGTGCACACAAACACTTTTTAAAGGGTTAGAAATACCATGGTGAGCTCTGCAAGCTTCTCCTATCATCCTGTGCGTTGTTTGTAGCATGTGTATAAACACAGGTCTGTGGGAATAGGAAAATACTGTGGATGCTTTAGAAATTGAGATTTATGATGCTCAGAAGACCAAGAGGGAAAAGCAAATAACAGCTTCATTAAATGGTGTGTCACACACCATGACATGATTTAGTTCAGGTAATAGACCATTTCCAGCTGGACATCTAATGTCCTCAAAACACTTTTTTGAGCATTTCTTCTGCACAGAGAAATTGCTGATATAGATAAAAGCCAGTTCATGGAATAAGAATCAATTCACTTCATCATTGTTTTCCTATCTTTGGATTCTAGCACCATATTTGCATATTTCCCTCAGGATAAAAGTCTTGCTGTCCAAGTCTGGTTTGGGGTTTTGCTATAGGATTTGAGTTACACACACACACACACACACTATTTTTGTGTGTTTTGTGTGTGCAGATGCTCATCAGAATGTGCTATATGTACTTTCTTCTTAAAGGTATGTTAAGCTGAAAACAAAGTGTGCAGTTCTGACCTGTGAGTGAGAACAGTGTAGAAGTTATATTCTTTTCCAAAGGAGCACATTAAAACCTGATCAGAAATTCTGTCACTTCACAAAGGCCTGAAGAAATAATTGGTGGGCATCTTTTGGCTGTGTTGCCATGCTGCAGGTGCTGCTTGCCCTCAGTGCTCCTGGCAGCAGGATGGGCAGTTTTGTCTGGGCTTTCTGCATGTCTGCATTAGTGTCTAGACAGTCTAAAACAGAGTGCTTGTGAGAAAATGCCAATTTAATGTTTCCTTGGGAAGTGGAAAGTTTCATAATCTTAATTTTCCTCTGCAGTCTCTGGCTAAATATCTGCACTACCCTTCCATTAAGGGTAGTATTTTTCATTTCTTGCTCTAAGACATGCTGCTTTTACCACCATGACACTGTTTTTGTAGGTTTTTTTCACTCAAGCCTTGTTATAACATCCATGTGAAAGGAGATCTCATACAAACCATCCTGTTGCCTGCTTTTACCCCTTTCAGTCATTTGACTCCCATTAGTAGACAACTGTTAATGGATCTGGAAATACTCCACTAGAGAGGCTCTGCAAATGCCCATAAATAGCACATTTTAGCATTGGAGAATAAAGGCACCAGTTGGTTTTGTATAAGCTCCTACAAGATATTAATCCTGCCCTTTAAGGACAGGTCTGTAATTTTTACTTTTAGCAGCTTCTTGAATTATTCATATAGGTATTTATGCAGACAAGATAAATAGGATAATTTATCTCAAAATAAAACACAACGGCTTCAGAACCCTGTGAAAAAGTAAAATTAAAATAATTCAATCTTTTATAATGCCCCACCACATTTAAGTCACTGTGTGATAATACTAAAAGGAAACCTGTTCAGTGTCATGTAACAGCCAGTAATGTACAGTTTCCATGAGACAGAAGAGCTTTATTGTAAAAATGTCTATTCATCAAACCATTACTGTATTCTTTTTCATGCCAAAAAATATACATTCCTTATCTTTAGTTTCCACTGACTAGGAGACCTATAAGCAGGAAAAGCGTGTACTAACAAGAAAGGATCACACAGGTCTCAAGCTTCCTGAATTAAAATTGTACCTCGAAAGCTGACTCCATTGATTCCAGAGCATTTCAGCTTTGTTTCCCGCATCATAGCATTTTTCAACATAAAAATGCACCCATACAACTGAGGCATTAGCTATATTTAAAATGCAGCCTCTTCTCATCTCCTGCTCCAGCCTAAGCCTCACTTCCACAAGACAGAGATAGCAAGAAAGAGATGGCACTGGCAGCACCATGCAAACAGTGTCCCTGCTGCACAGACTTCATTCCACTATTTCAAATAAACCCTGAAAGCAAAGACAACTACTTTGGATGAGAACAGATGAAAAAACCTCTTGTTCTCTAAAAAACTCCAACAAACCCTCCCATCTGCCTGCCTCTTCAGTTTTACATAAACTAATATAAAGCCTGAATTTCATCCTTTATTATTACCCCTTATATTTTTTTGTATCATTAAATCTCTATCTTAGCTTCGACAGCTCACTACAAGAGGGACCTGCCTGTATTTTTAAACATATGCAAATGTGATACGCATAATACAAAGCACAAACACAGCACCAGCAGCCACCCTTAACGTCTGCTAGATGTTCCCAGCCCAAGTAGGAGAGGCTAAAACACTCTGACCTTGTCCCAGGTTTGCAACCTGGTGTGCCTGGAATAGCAAGGGTACAGCTGGAAGTGCAACTCAGCTGATAAACAAATGGTAACTCAGAGAACACAGGTAACTCTGTAATTAAGTTACATTTGAATAATGAGGGGTGGCTGTTGCTCAGCCTCACGGGGCCACTTCATTCTTAAGACAACAGAGATACCAAAAACCAGGAAGGACAGGAAAGACACCTGTCTGAGAGCTCTCTGCTGGCATTTTTAATCATCACTTTTTCGTTTCACAGCTTTAGGTATCTCAGGTGATAAAGACTGCCCCCACCTCTGCCTGAAGCCAGCAGCAAGCTTTGGAATAACTGCTCAGGAAATTCTTCCTTGACATTTAGCCTCCTTTTTAATTATGTTCATTTTAACTCATTAGGAGATTCTGGGCAAACAATTAACACCAAATAACATATTCCTCTCTCTTCAGCAGTCATGGCTGTTTTCACAGACTGATTTTAATTGCTTTATATTTATATTGGCCTTTGCAGCTCCTTCTCAGGCAGGAATAGTTTTCCCTGTATAAATGGTACAGGCTTTGGTCCATTTTCTATTTTGAGGACACGGTGGTAAACCATAAAATTTTTAATTTGTAAGATAATGAATGAAACTCACACTCATTAATAATCAAACCCACACAAACAGTTTAATAGTACTATATGGCTTTCAGGGATGAAATGTGTGCTCACCATCCTTTATAATTAAAGAACAGCTGTAATATGCTTTATTGTGTAATTGTGGACTGGAATAAAGATTTTTAATCATTTGAAACTCACGTGCAAATTCAGAATGATGAGCTCACCAAGAATAAATGGAATTAAACCAATATCAGAATAATAACACAGAATAGTTGTACCAGCATTTTTTAAGATTAATTCTTTTAATATATAACATCGAATTTATTGAAATTCATTTTAGTACTTTATATACTTACACAGTCCAAGATGATGTCTTTATAATTTTTGTGCATCTCTGTCTCATACCCTCATACTCATTGATTTCCATGCTAAATATGCAGCACACTTGGAGTATGCAACTGAAAGATCCTGGCTCATTCAAATAAATCTCACTTCACAGGACTGGAGCTGAAAGAATCTTTTCTTCTCATATCTAAAGATTTCTGGGTGATGTAGGACATAACAACTGGAACAAGACCACTGAGCAGAAAGCCTGGCAGGGTAAAGAACTGTTCCATATTTTGTATTGCATTTGAGTTTTCATTGCAAACAGGATTTTAATTATCACTCCACAAGCCAGAAAAAGACTGTCTTCACAATTAGTGGACTGGGTTTCAACCTGAGGCAGAGAATTTCTGTCAAATTTGAGGCTGATGGTCAAACTCCAGGACAGAAGTTCAGCTCATTGCCTACTATCACCTTGTACCTGCTGGCAGCATCCCACAGTTCTCCAGGAATGTCCTCTCTTACTCCTTTTGACATTATGCTGCTCCTAAACATACCAGAGCACTTTGTCAGCACTCCAAATTTAGTGGTTTTCTACCCAGCTAGGAACAGTGTGGTGTTCATGTTACAGTTACCCATGAAAATCAATCTGGTAGCATTTCTGCAGAGAAACTGATCCACCGACCGCTAGTGAATCAAAGACCACCATGATTTAATTTCTATAATATATATACACCAATAATGTATATTTCTTGGTAGAGAGATATAATGTGCAATCAACAGGTGAGATAAATAAGGCAGAGAGAGATACAAATACCTTTCCAAAGTTGTCCAAAGCCAAATTGTGAGAAACGTAATTCCAGTCCAATGTCCTGCCATTTAGGTCACCACTCTATTCCCTATAAAAATATTCTCAAGAAACCAGGGAGAGGCAAGGCCAACCTTTGCTACCTTCATGATTCATCAACATGAGCTTTATTTTTAACAATGTTCAGTACCTTCATTCATCCACTATTGCTAATTCAATTTAATTGTGATACTGGAGTTGCATCTTCATATATTATATATATAAGCAACTATTCAGAGTATTAGATGTGCATGCTAGAAAAAAATGAAAACCAAGATCAATAGGAGAGGTGTGTTGTGTGTCAAGGAACTTTAAACAAAGCATAAAGCAGGTATTCTTCTACACAGCCAGGATTACACAAATTTTTTAAAAGAAAGTTCAAACCCCTTCCTAAAGCAAACTACTTTCACACAGACAGCTGCTTTAAGCCTATTGAAAGCATAACTGCTGTGAATTCAGATTCATTGAATTTACAATGACTGGTAAAACCAAACTAAAAACTTACTACAGATTGCACAATTACATTTCAGAAAATCTCCATGGCAAAACCCATTAAGTATCTCATAAGAAGACTAATATATGAATGAGAATAAAAAGTGCTCTCGGCAAGAGATTTTGGCATCCTGCAATTAAAGAGTTATGCATTCTTTGCCAAGATCACAAAATTTAAGATTAATCACCTAAAGGGGACAGACGTTAAGACAAAATAGCTGATGGGTGCCAAGCAGCTGGAACACAGCTTAGCACAAAAGGAACCGGGGCTCCTGGTGGACACCAAGGTGAACACCAAGGTGAACACCAAGGTGAACACCAAGGTGAACATGAACCAGCATGATGACTCTGCTGTGAAGAAGGTGGATGGTGCCTTCAGCTGCAGCAAATCAAGTACTGCCAGCAGGGTGAGTGAGGTGCTGGACCCAGTTCTGACCTCTGGCCACACACTGGGAGCAGCCAGCTGGCATTTGTCCAGCTCCTGTGGCCACAGAGCAGGCTACAGGCCCTGTGAGCATCAGGGAACACTCCTGCAGTGTGGGGCTGCCAGGGCAGGCTACAGGCCCTGTGAACATCAGAGAACACTCCTGCAGTGTGGGGCTGCCCAGGCAGGCTGTGCAGTCTCCATCCTTGGGGATACTCATCTGGCTCCAGGTGGCCGTAGCTGAGCTGTGGGGTTGGACAAAATTACTCCCAGAGGTCCCTTCCAAGCTCAGCCATCCCTCAGCCTCTGATTCTGCCTCAGAAGGAATGCTCACTTGAATGAAAACTGATGAACTGCACGGGCTGCAGGCTGCAGATTGTTTCATCAGAGCAACAAAAGATGGATGAAACCTCTTATAAAAGAGGACACTGACAAACAGCATCCTCCACCCAACTCAGCAACTGCCTGCAAGCCAGTGCACTGCACAAAAGGAATCATTCAGGTGACACTGGCTCTGTGTATAAAAGCTTCATGGATGAGCCTCAGCATTATTACCCAGTGCCATCAGACATCATGCACAATCTCTAGGTACAATGCATAAGCAATGTATCACTCCATCAAGCACTTGAAATGCTAAGTTTCAACATCAGTGATAGAAATAGCCTATTATCTTATCTAGAACATCCCATGACAGATAATAGATGTTCCCTTCCATAAATTCTTTGGTGATTTGCCTCAACCAGTTTTAGAACAACTCACATGATGAGTCCTCCCCCACTTCATTGAGAAGATGATATTGCAGCCCAATAGTGCACAGTGGTAGGAAGTTCTTTTGATTAGTCTGAGCCCTTCTATAAATGAGTACATCAAAACAGCACTTGTAAAAAAAATTCACTGCTAACAGGAGGCAGCAGCTGATGAGAAAATAATAAAGAGCACATTTTCTTCACTGTGGCTGGGGTGGCTAAATGTCAGTCATCCTCCTTAAAATTCCCATGTATACCATTGTGCCAAAGGGCACACGAAGCAAATCCAAATTACAGGTTTAGATTATAATAGTGTGCACACCCTATAGCACCCCTGAGAATTTAATAATAATGAGAAATAGTCTCAATTAGTTTTTTAAAATCTTGAACTGATTAACAGCTTCAGAAAAGCATTTTCATTCATACAGTAATAAATTCTCCCAAGGAAGCAAATCCCCAAACAATCAGTATAAAATGAGTTCTTGAAATCATAAGCAGAATAATGTAAAGCTCTCTGCATCCTTAATTAGGGATGAAAATGGTTCAGGAAGGGCAGATCAATAAAGTGCAAATGGTAAAAATGCATACTTTTGGAGAATGTGTGAACACAGTTTCATATAAAGATGAAATCTGTCATGGGTCTTCCACAAGCAGAGTGAATTGCAACTTCTCTCATCAAAGGAAGATCCCCAGCCACCTTGGAATAAATATATTTATTTCTGATAGTAAGAAGGGTGCACAAAAAGACCCTATAATGATACTAAATAACAGAAGCCTGGAAGGGCTGCTTAAGAGAAATCAAGATTCTTGCAGCATTTTGCCTATCCCCTTGTGTTCATCATGCAAGCAAAAGACATTCTCTATTTTGGTCTGCTTGAACTTTCTCCAGCCTCAGCACCTTCCATCTTATTGGATGGCTGCCACAGGGTGCTCTGTGGCAGGAAGGAATGATGAATCTGACTCTGTGTTCTCAGAAGGCTAATTTATTATTTTATAAATAAAATAGTATCTTTCAGAAGTGTATTTTATAAATAAAATAGTATATATTTTATAAATAAATATAGTATTTTATGATACTATATTAAAGAATACTAAATTAAACTATACTAAAGAATACAGAAATACTTATAGAAGGCTAAAAAAATAATAATGAAAACTCCTGACTCTTTCCAGAGCTCTGACACAGCTTGGCTATAATTGGCCAATAAATCAAAGCAATTCACAAGAAACCAATAAAACAATCACTTGTGGGTAAACAATCTCCAAACACATTCCACACGAGCAAAATGACCAATCACAGTCCAGCTGTGTCAAAACTCTGGAAAGAGTTATGAGTTTTCATTAGCATCTTGTTAAGCCTTCTGTAAGTATCCTTTCAATATTATATAATATAATAAATATAATAAATATAATAAATATAATATAATATAATATAATATAATATAATATAATATAATATAATATAATATAATATAATATAATATATATAATATATCATAATAAATTAGCCTTCTAAGAACATGGAGTCATATTCACCATTTCCTTCCTGCCACATTCCATCTTAATAAACTTCTCTGCATTTCTGTTTATCTGCAAGCAGATATTTTTGATACTACAAAAACCTTTAGTATTAGCTCTTCGTACACACTTCAGACAGTATGGAGATGAAAGAATGAATATACAATATGCCATCATTTCACAAAGAGATTTCATATATGGATTTAAGTACATGCACAGTCTGTGTTTCAGAGCTTCATTATCAGTGAAATGAGGTTGATCTGCAGCACAGGGAATACCAAAACATAAAACAAATCCCAGCTGTCCTATGCATATTTATGCATTTAGGAGCAAGACTAATTTTAAGGTGGGGGAAAAAAGTCAGTGTAAACAGAGCACTTCTCCTGCCCCTTTAGATTTCTGTCCTTAATTGCATCTTTCCTCAGAGACTGTGGTCTCCATCCTGCACATTAGATCCAGAGCAGGGACTGGGTGAGGTGAGCTACTCCAAAAGTGTGACAGCTGTGACTCGTGTCATGAACCAGGACAACAGCAGTGGTGGCTCAGCCATGAACATCAGAGGGTGTGAGCAAGGAAAGGGTTGTAAGGGAAACTGTTCCACGGTAGAAAATTCCACCTCAGCTAACAAATAGCAACAGACAGTGGAAATCACCTAATATGTCTCAGTCTGTAAGATTTAAATCACTTGAGAGTCAGTAAAAAAGATGCTTACTGCCTGACAGTGACTGAGGACAACGGTGGCTCTAAAACAGGTGAGCACCAAGTGCCAGTAAAGCATGTGGCATGCAACTGGCAAGGAAGCTGGGACCACCAAAGCAGAATATAAAACATCTGGCTTTCCAAAACAAGCTTTTCACAGATTGTGAAACACAGCAGAGAAAAGGCAAAATGAGAGATGTGCGTTTTATTTGGTTCTTAACATATGCCAACTTGAAATCCTATAGATTGTCATCCAAATTTATGAAATACAGTAAAAGAAGATGCCTTCTTTACTTATCCTTCTGTTATTGAACATATTACACCAAAACTCACCAGTCTTTTAGATGCATATCTTATTTTCTGTAATATCTAGTCAAAATATCAATTTTGTACTTTTCTTTAAGATGGAGTCATTTATTACACCCATATGGATACCATCTAAGTAAAAATACATTATTTTCCAGTAACTGAAAATTTGGTCTTTCACAGATTTTCAGCTTTAGGAATAATTTTAGTCCAAACCCCATCACCAGTGAAGAGCTGGGTTGCTTTCAGGCTATAATTCATCTAACACCTCCTTCAGCTGCTTCCTTAGGAGAAGCATCACACATCAGAAACTCCTACTTCTCTCCACTCCTTGGAACAAGAGGTTTAGCTGACTGCCTCAAAGCAGACAGCCATGATCTCTCTCATTAGAACAAGGTAAGAACAACTCTATCTCAGCTGGCAAAGTGTGAATCCACATGAGAAAGACTCAGTGAACTGTGCCAAAGGGGTCTGCAAATGTAAATTAGGTGTCAGAATCTCAGACTAATTCAGACTGGCTGGGCTGTCAGAGATCTCTGGGCCAAGCTGCTGCATCCAGCAGGGCTCATAGCGAGGGCAAATTGTCATCCTGATTTTTCAAAGTTTTTCTAAGCCTTCTTGAAGGCTTTACTTTCTTGTAGCTCACACACAAATAACTTGTTGGTTTGCATTCTTTTATGGAGGAGGAAAAATTGGATGGACTGTTGGTATGTCCAGTGTCACTGCAGAGGTGGTCACCCTCCAATCCACTGTCTGTCGCTGACATCTTTTGTGAAAAATCCTTTCTTAGGATTTTTCCTGCTGGAGCTGAGAAGAAGCTCAGTAACAAATGGAAACAATTATTATCTGCTGCTGTGGAATGCAACAGGTCCACCTGTGATTGGTCTTCTGTAGATGTTTGGATTTACTGACCACTCATGGTGGAGCTGCTATCACTCTCTGCTGAGAGACAGACTTTTGTTATTCTTTCTATTCTATTCTTAGCTTAGCCAGCTTCTGAAGAAGCTCCTTTCTATGTAGTACATAGCTCCTAACTATGTAGTATAGTTATAATGTTTTATATATATATATCATAAGATGATAAATCAAGCCTTCTGATAATGGAATCAAGATTCCTCGTCTCTTCCATCCTCTAAATACCCCTGTGACCACTGTCACAACTGTCACTTTTGTTAATCTATAAATGTTGGAGTCAGAAATTAAAAATTCTCTTTTGGCCCCGGAAGGGCTGCGTGTCTGCCTCGTGTTATTCCATGTCCTACAGTCCCATCAAACCAGAGTTGCTCACTCAGAGCTGGAGGAGTGGCAAACCAGCCTGTTCCAGTTTCCATGTGTCCCCTGGAGGTGTCACACCCTCCTTGGCTGATGCACTTGTGCAGGAGCAGCAGGAGCAGGTGCCCAGAGCTCAGCAGGTGAGAGGAGCAGCTCCAGACACCCAAGGGAGGCACTTCCCAGAAAGCTGAACATAAATTTGAAGGGCTCATCTTCAGGGCATGGAGACAAGTAAGCTACTGGGGCTGTTTTGGCCTCTTTAATGGTCCAGTGGGGAACCTTGGAGAGAGGAAAGAGCTTAAAAGCTCTGAAAACAGGGTTTCTAACAGAGCTTTAAGGGAGATCTATTTTACAGTAAGGCTGCTTTTTATTTTTCTTTTACCCATTTTTATATCTTCCTGCTTTCTTCCTTCCTTTTTATTTTCTGATATACAATAAAAAGTTCATGTGACAATATAAAGAAAAGTTGGCACAAGGAAGAGCATTTCATACAATCAGTAACACAAACTACCATTTTACATACCATGCTTTGAGCTTTGTCCTAGGCTGGCTCTTTTTTGGTTGCTTTGACTATTCCAGAAAAGTACTCCTACCCTTCCAAAGTCAAACAACCCACACATGCTCTGCTGGCAAAACCTTGATCAAGTTTCTTGCCTTCATGTACCTGCCAGTGATCATTCACCACCTCCTTTGGATTCTTTTTTTCCCACTAACACCTATGTAACAGAGTTTTTGGCCTAAGAACGCATGGAACATTCCTCCATTTCCAAGATGGGACTAGAATCTCCTGAACTACTTTAAGAGTTTTCATGTTTCATAATCTTTTCCATCAAAGTTTACATTTTTCCTTCATATATATTGCTTTTAGTCAAAGGCACCTCTTTTAGCCCTGTTAGAATACTGAAAATATCAAATGAGAACCAGGTTTCCTAGGAAGAACTGAATATTTATGTCTTTATTTTTCAAGCTCACTATGATGCTTAAAAAATATTACAAAAATAAAATTGCTTTCTCCATTAAAGGCCATCAAAACAATACACAGTGTACAAAGAAATCCCTTTTCCAATCTCTGCCAGCCCTGGAGCAATCTACAGCAGCTATTTCCTGACACATGGTTACACAGTCAAGGACAAAGAGAGGTGTCCTTGACCACAAACATCAGAGTTACTTTAAAATGGAATTTTCCAGAGAGAAGTTTTCCAAGAACCTAACCCTGGCTGTGTCAATACCAGAGACCATCTTGTGGTGAAAGCCAGTTCAGCTTCTGATTTCAGATTGCTGTGCATTCACCTCGACATGACAATTTCAAAGGTACCACATTCCCATCCTGATGTGGAGATACAGGATGACATTTGAGCTCCATGGACTGCAGTTTCAGGAAGGACATGCAATCCCTTCCAAATGTCTCACATCAGAAAAAATAAATACAAAACAGTCAGGATAGAAAACATAATTCTGAATGACAGATTAACAGTCTAGAAAATTGTATTAAAAATAAATCCAATATCATAATATTGATATTGATAATACCATTGATAATAATTCTCCTAATTTTTTAGTTCTGCTTCATAGTTCCAATACATGACTAGAAGTGAGGGACAGCAGAGTACATTATTGTTTTAGCTCTACAGAGGACTCCCTCTGAAGCTGCTGAGAAACAAAGATCAAGTTGACAGTTTTTCCTTCTAACTTGAAACAGATTTCACCATTTCCAAGAAAACTGAACAGACTTTCACATCAAATTAATCAGTCGGATTGCTCAGATACACATTATTGTTCTCATTATTCACTACCTTCTTATTTGTCTGCACCACCCTTTTTAGCAAAACACAATATAATTTTTCTTCTGATTTAAGACATCCCCTTTGGTTCTACAGCTCATAAAATTCTGCTTCTTGAACAGCATAATGCAATTACTTCATCTTTTTCTCTGTTTCTGCATAGCTTATCTCTAAAGCTTGTGGTCTCCATTGATTTATAATTGCTTACCATTTACTATACTGATAGTTAGAGACAATTTACTGATACACATTAGCACAAGGACAGAAAAACAGTTGTCTATGTCAATAACTTATTGCAAATATATCTGAGGAATGTCAGAAAATAACTGATCTATATTCTGAAGCACTGGTCATCAAATGCTGCTTCTGCTTACATTAAAAGGACTGATAAATCATGTATCTCATCATTACCTTTAAAAAATTTATTTTAGGATTATTTTAAACGTTCATGTTTTCTTTTTTTATATTACTTCTTAACCCAGTATGCATTCTTTGTGCAGATATAAAGGATTTTAATTAATTTTGGATTCTCAAGATAATTTGGGCTGTTGCTACTTGTTACAGTTCTCCAGTTTGTACCATAATGTCATGGCTCAACACTGCTATCTGTGCTAGTACCACTGTTAAACCATGAAAAGCCAACACAACAAGAAAGAAATATATACCAACAGTAATACTGAAGACGAAATTTTAATATTCACATTCCTGAAGAACTTCTAGAAATATTTTCAGATTCACAGGACAAAATACTACAAATCGTATACCAAAACTTAGCTTTTGACACATAAACATTTTCTCTAAAAGTAAATTCCAACTTAGCTGCATCAAGAATTTGTCACTCAACATGTTATGGGTACTTGCTGCAATATACATTTCACAGACACAGAAAAATGAGCCTGGAGTGATGAGGGAAGCACCTCCAGTCTTAAGTTAGTGGCCTAGTCAGGACTAAAATCTATATTCCATGGATTTATTTCCTGACAGTAGACATTAAATTACACCACGGCAGCAACACTTCGTAAATATGACAGCTTGGATCAAGCTTAATAATTAATCTATGACTTGAAACTCTATTAAGCAGCCTGAACAAAATTTGTTATCCAGAAAAGACTGAGCAATTTCAGAGATAGGAAAGAGAGTACCTTTCATTCCTGTTATTTGGTACTAAATTAAATGCCTTGTCTTTTCTAAATATAAGTAGCTTCCCATTTGCATTATAATTATACTGTGAAACTTTCTGTGGATAATGAAGTAAGTTTAGGGAGCAGCATTTTGGCCCTTTAATCTCTTGAGAAGCAGAAAGATGGAAGCAAGGTGGCAGGAAAGAAAAAAAGAGAAAATGAGAACAAATGGTGAGGTTACAAAAAGCATGTGTGAAATGATGATCAGAGCAGCTCCAAAGAGTTGATAAAGACATATTTCTATGTATTAGTACTTTTAATAAATAACAAATTTCAGCTCTGAAATGAACCTACTTGTAAAATTTGCTTTGGAGACTGTTCCATGTCTCACAAGCTATTCCATCCACACAGGAAGGACCATACTTCAGGGGAACTAGGAACACCCTCTTTTCCCAGCCCACTGGGTTTTGTCAACTTTTTAAAAAGGAGAAAAAAGCAAAAAAAGAAAGCATTCTGTCCTCGAGTCCTACAGTGGTTGTGCCATTGATCTCCTGGTGATGGTGGACATATTATTGGAATTTATATCCTGCAAAGACTATTTGGGGATGGGGATGGGAGCATCACTCTCAATCCTCCTCACATCCAAGGATGTGAGAGACAAGGAGGTGTAGCCATGCCTGGATTGAACATTTATTGCACCTGGAGGCCAGGAGAGACACCCCACCACCCTCCTAGGAATCTGTGTCCATCTTTATCACCCCGGGCTGGGAGGAGGGGAGATGTGCCACACCTCCAGCACACCAAGTCATCCTAAATCAAAAATTTGAGATTGAAAATATCAGTAGGCACTCCATAAGTGACCTACAACCACAAACAGAAATGCTGTGCCCAATGCCTCTGCCCAAAAGCAGCAGCTACAGCTGGGTCAGGGGTGTGCTTCAAACTCCAGGGCAGGATTCTTGGAGCACTGCAGTTAGTTTGGTCTCAAAAAAGCTAATTTCAGAGTTCTACAATGGCTTTAGCATGAAATGCAGGGCTGGCTCTAAGGCAGATAAATTGGATTCATAGAGGAGCAGAACTTTTGGCCTCTAGGACATGGTACATGTGAATGTAGGAGCATTCACAGACATACAATTACAGAATTTAATGGGGGCCACACAGTAGGGCATCTACATTCTTCACAGCCCCATTACAAGTGTCTACACTGCCCTAGAGATCCATGCTTTTCCACTATACTCACCAATAAAAACAGACTAACAACACCCTTCAAGTTCATGGAAGCTTACTGATTAAAAAAAAAAACAAAAAAACTGGGAAGGTAATTTCTTTAAACATTTGCCTTGGAGCTCATCTCGTGTTTTTATCAAAGACATGAAAATGAAGGCACAGCTTTGCTTGGTTAGACTGGTACAACTTTGGAATGCACTGCCAATGCCAGGAAACACTGGAATTTCATTCTGAAATTCATTCTTGCCTAATAGAAACTGAATGAAAAGTAATGATATGATGTGCTTTGTGATTCTGCTCAAGAGCCTAGCAATAATAAGTATTTCTACTTAAAGTAGGGAAATTACCAGTGAGAAATTACTGGGGAGGATGAAGATCATGTTAATCAATCAGACCACGACAGAGTAAGGAAGATTAGCTGTGTTGAAAAAGGCAAAAGCTATCTAGAATTTATCAACAGAAGCATTTGTAACAACAACATAAAGCTATTAATGCCATGAAACAAGCCACAGTGATGCTTATCTCAATATAATTCTTCTTCAGCTCTGCTCAAGAATAAAAACAAAAGCAAGAAGTGAAGAGAAGCACTAGGATATACAACAATCTGTTTTATGAAATGTGGTGTTCCTCACTTATTTTGCCTGGCAAATTCAAAGCCAAGAGGAGATGTTATTCCTTTATGTAAACTCATTAGGACAAGTAATAAAAAGGGTTTTTTTCATTTCAGAGGAAGAGTGACAAGTGGCAGAACACCACTACAAGTGAGTATTAACTGTCAGGAGTAAGCCTTGAATAGAAATCAGTGGAGGATTCCTAGCCATAAGAAAGCAATGTCTGAAATATCTTTTTAAACTGAGGAGCAAGATGGTAACTTTTTATTTTTAAAGAAATAGCTATTTTTAGGACAGATCTGACAAATCCACAAAGAGGACATTGTGACAGTCTCCCATGGTAAGTGGGAGCTAAATTAGATCATCTGAAAGCTCCTTATGCAGCTATAAAATGCTAGAGACTTTCTTGTTTTATTAATGAGATTTGTTAATATGCAATAAAATTCTAAAGGAGACATCACTGTTTATTCTTCATGATATTAGATACCACCTGGGAAACTGAGCCATTTTCCCTTTCCTGTCTAAACAAAACTTGCCTGATTTCCATTGTAATTTTATTCTTTGTTATCAAATCCTGGCCATCAGGTACCAAGAACCCTTGCTTCTTGCCAGACCAGCCAAAACAGCAATCTGAGCACAAACCATGGACTCTCCTCAGGTACAGCAGGACTGAGGAAAGGAAAAATAATGATGATTTAACACCTATTTTTCAAAAATGTTCGTTGCAAGTGCAAGTTCCGCAATGCTGCTGAAAACCAGCCAGACCTGGCTGGATATAAACCTCATCCCCTCCAAGGAACTACCTTCCCCTTCACATAAGACCCAATAGATCCTAAGAGCTAATTTAAAAACATTACAATTTCTTGTTCAAATGTGCAATTAAGAAGAGACATGAAGACTGAGATTAGCAGTGGCAGAAGATCTCTAAACTTTATATTACACAATTAACATTTTAAATAGAGTGGGTCAAAACAACTAGGCTTTTTAGTTGTTTGCAACATTGGAAAGTGAAACAGCCATGCTTCAGGTCAAACAATGCTTCCTTTGTTTTTTAGCATTATTTTAATGTTTTCAAGGGTTTGTAAAAGCTGCTTCACATGGAAAATGGGAAACATTTGCAGAGGTTTCCAATGCTGCTCCCAAGCTTACAAACAGACACAAAATCTCACCAGATTCTTACATCTGGAATAGCCACACAGGAAATCTTGGTGTGCTGTCAATTACTCTCTCTATGTGTGCAAGGAGATTTATTCTCCTGGAAACAGCTCATTTAATCAGCAGTACCTCTGACTACTGAAATTAATGAAAGTTCAGGGCTCAGGGTTACAAATGATCATCTCACAATGCTCATTAAGAGGACTGCTGAGCAGCAGTGTCATACAGAAATATTCTGATTTATTTAGCAGAAAGTGGGTAAATAATGCAGGCCAATTTGCAAGAAATTAGTAGAGATGAAATAGAGTTGAGTCATGATGCTCAAGGCTGTTGTTCTGCCTCGAACATTTTTGCTGGCCCAGCTCCCCTTCCCTGACCAGCCTTGCCAGGAGAACCAAGCAGCAGAGCAAGAGCTGGAGCAGATCTCAGCCTGAGTGTGATGCCAGAATGGAATCACAGCCATCATCACCTTGGAAAGAACAGACAACAGCCCTGAGCATCCTCTCCTGATGCTCACATTCCTCACCCACTGCAGTATGTCCACCAAAGAGCAGGGAATAAGCTCAATTTCAACATAGATCAACTCAAGACACAGAGGAGAGGACAGCAAAATACGTGAGAGGTCTAGAAAACATGGATTCAAGGCAATAATAGTGGGGGAATAATATACAGGTGAATATAAACGGAAGATACAAAAATAGGTCTGAAGACAACTGAAGTGGTATGCTAAATTACAGCAAAATAGATTTAAGTCTCAAGTTCATATTCTGTCACTGACTTCAGCAAACTCAGGGAGTGAGAAAATTCTAATTTCCTTACACAGTTCTCATTACTTTAGTGCTCTGCTAAAGGCAGCTAACTGGGCAAGAAGAAGAAGAAGAAGAAGCAACAGAAATTCCTGAGTTCAGATCTAGGCATTGAAGAAAGGAGGAGCCAAACCTCCTAGATACTGTATTTAAAATTCTTTCTGGCCCACTGGGAGATACATTAATATATCCTACTATGAATTTAAGCACAGTTTGATACTTGTAAAAGCCTTTCTAATCCTCTTCCTGGCAAGAACTCAGTAGCTTACCACAGCCAGCTTGGCAGGATTCTTCTCTATTTCAGCTTTTTACCTTGGTTTTCCCAAGGTGTCTCACAGATCACAAAGCATCTGGAATTTTGCTGAAGAACCATCCCAACAAAGAGTTTTACCTCAGAGAAATGCAGCTTGCCAGCTCCCTAGAACCAGGATCTCAAAAATTCCCTGAGCAGAGGATAACACTTTGTTCAGCCAGGTTCAAAGATGAAGAATTAATTGTGTCAAGGAGAAACATCAATAGAAGAAAGAAAAAAAATTAAGCCACAGATTCCAAGAAAATGTACTCAACTCCAATTCATTACTGCCAACTAACTCAACAAAGCTACACGATGGTAAAACCAGTCTGAGGGAAAGAATTGGATTTTAGTCTGATCAAAGGCAGTAATATGTTTTATCCCATTTTAAGGCAGTTCTCTACAATTTTTATTTGGTAAACAGCAATTTTAAGGGTATTAAATGCCAAATGCCACAAACCACACATACATAGAATGGAATACATAAAATACATCACAAATATTGAAGGATATCTCCCTGACATTTTCACTGAAGAAACTCACAGCTCTGTTATTGCCTAGCAAGCTGCCTGTTAACTCCTAGGTAACATCTGATTCATAATTAAAATAACCCAAGCATATTCCATTTACATTTTTAATGAATCTCCAAAAACATTTGGAGATTCATTTGGACATTAGCTAGCAAGGTGATATTGTGGTGGAAAGAAGCACAAGCTCTTGTGCATGAGTAGCAAGGAGTGAAAAGAATCAGACAAGAGAGTGAACTTTAATTAAACAAACCTGGCCAGCACAGAGGCAGTGTGGAAAAAGGTAAAGAAGAAATCCATCCCACATATTCCCACCTGTATTTCTAAACTGCTGGAAGGACACTTGAATTTTTTAGTGCAGCAATGCTGTAAAGGTGGTGTTAAGCATGAGTTTATTATCCCCATTCTCATCACCACTCCTGTGAGGAACATTTGAGAGTTGAAGCTGCTCAGCCTAGAGAGGAAAAGCCTCCTGGAGGATCTTATTGTGGCTTTCCAATCATTGCAGGGGCCTACGAGAAAGATGGAGATAAGCCTGTTGTGATAGGACAAGGAGTAACAGTTCTAAACTAAAAAAGGGTCCATTTAGATTAGGTAAAGGGATAAAGATTTTATGATGAGGATGGCAAAATGCTGGAAGAGGTTTCCCAGAGAGGTGATGGATGCTCCATCCCTGGAAACATTCAAGATCAGATGGGACAGGGCCCTGAGCAGCCTGACCTAGTTGAAGGTCCCTGCTCATTGCAGGGGGTTTGGACCAGATAAGCTTTAAAAACCTCTTCCAGCCCAAACCATCCCATGGTTTCCCAGTGAAAGCACTCAAGCCACACAATGCCTGTCAGGCAATCCTAGGCTGGCTGAAAAGGATGCCTTTTTTGAGAGGAGCTTTAGGAAATGCCTCTTGCTGCTTCTCTACTATTATCTCTCTCTTCTAAGCACTGCCAGGAGGGGAATTCAAAATTCTTCCCCC
Source organism: Geothlypis trichas (assembly GCA_009764595.1). Classification (NCBI taxonomy): domain Eukaryota; kingdom Metazoa; phylum Chordata; class Aves; order Passeriformes; family Parulidae; genus Geothlypis; species Geothlypis trichas. The sequence continues at coordinate 4,295,824 of CM019906.1, read as the reverse complement.
TCCCTCCCATCTCAGAGAGGCCCCAGATGCCTCACTGGGCTGCAGAGTGCCACTCCCCAGAGCAGCACATCCACAGAGTGGCTCTCTGCAGAGAAAAGCAGCCAGACCTTTTGAGGGGTCACTTCCAGCTGGGCTGGCCTTACAAGAAACACAGAGAAAATTCAGTGTAAGCCAAGCCTGAAGCACAACCAGCTACTGGGGCTGCTCCTATAAAAGAAGAAACACTGCTATGATCCAACCATCACAACTTCTGGTTACAACTCAGCAGTGATTTCTATATGAGCAGGAGATACCTTAAACACCAATGCATTTTCTTCTTTTATTATGGAGGTAAAAAAAGTGGAAGTACATACTTTGGACTTTTGTATGAGTGAAAGAAAAAAGGGCTTTCAGGCAGAAATGGACCTGAAAACCAGAGGGTTTTAATAGAAGTGTCAGTCACAGTCTGTAATTACTTCCACTCCAAATTATGACACAGGAGCTGACTGAGATTTTTAAAGCAACATATGCAGCAATGCCAGGTGGGTAATCTGCAGATTATTAGGACCAAGAAAATGAATTCAGGAACTCGGGATATTGCCATCATTTATGCCTCCTACTGTTCATGAAGTGTACTGAACATATTGTAAATGAGGTTCTTGCTTAGCCTTATTTTAATCACTTCTCAACTGGATACAGTTCTCTCTTCACCTTGTCCTTTTACAGTATTACCTAGTCTCCTAAAAATCATCATAAATCACCTGTGAAGGTTGTGCATGAGAGTGCCTTCAGAAGTCAGACTCATAAACCTTCTCAAAACACGCTGCAGGGTGGTATTTTGAATTAGAATATAACCATTGCCTTTTAATCACAAGACATTTTGCTAATGAATTGTTTTATATGAGATAACAGTGCTGACATATGAATTAACAGCTGAATTTCTATCATATCTCTCCATGTTGATTTTGTCAACAGAACTACATTTTCCTAAATTTTACTGTCCTAAATGACAGTAAAAAAAAAAAAGCCCTGATTTTCCCCCAACATCTGGCAATATCACAGGAGTGGGAAGGTCAGCTTTCATGAATGTTTCCATGGGCAACCCACAAGTGGAACCTTGTGGAGATACTGATTTTTAACAGCAGTAATGATTGCACTGCATTCCCCTGGAAAGGAGCAGCCCTTCTGACCCTGCTCATTTTTGACACCTAAAATGTGTCAACACACTGTTCCATGCAGGCAGTTTTGAAACACTCACAAAATCAGAATCGACACAATTTCTTGCAATTAAAGGAATGAAAATCCTGTGCAACATTCCAAGCCTCAGCCCAGGTGAGACCTGTGGAACATGAGCTTTGTGACCTGCCCAGAAAGCAGCTCTGCCCTTTTCCTGCTGCATGCTCAGGACTGAATTTCTGTGCAGCTCACCCAGAGACTCCCAGCCTGCTCACACCCTGAGCCTGAATTTGAAACAGAAATGGGGTGAGCAGGGGAATAAAACTGCATTTAGTCAGTGGCTGAGCACTCTGCACAGAGTGCACAAAATTCTGTAGGATTTTCAAGCTAAAAATACACAGATAACATATAAAGAGTGACAAAATGTACTGCCAAATCTCTACTATTATTAGCACACTTAATAGCCTACCATTCAGCTAAGCGCCTGTGTTGACCATGGTTTCCTAAGGAGGAATTTGTATTTCTCCAGCACAGGAGCAGATGAGGTTTGAACCCCAGCTATCCACCCACACTGAGCAGCAGCTCCTATCCTGCCCTCAGATCTGTGGGGCAGACAGAAAGAAGGTACAGGGTGCAGAACTGCCCACCTCAGGGAAGGCAGCACATTCTTTACCATTTCTTGAGCTCTTCTGGTGCTCTAGTGCTTTGTTTAGGGCTGCACTAGACTCAAAAATCTCCCCCTCTCAAAAAGGAAAAAGGTGTTTCATAGAAAAGGTTAAATCACCCTGTGTGCTTTGGGTGAGAGAACTACACATAAAAGAGCTCCATTCATACCTGCCATGAACAAGAACAACAGTATTAACTGAAGAATAACATTTCAGCAGCCAAAATATTTAACTCAAGGCACCAGGAGAAATGATCTAATATTCAGAAGATTACATATGTCTTTTGATTAGCACAGCCAGTACTCTTGTTTCATATCCTGGACTAGAAAGACCAAATCAGCATAATCTTATAGTATACATATAAAAACCTGTAAGGCCTTTTTTTATAAAAAAGAGATGCAAGTTTTGGCTTTCCATAAATCTGAGATCATTCTCCTTCCTCAAAAAAACGCATTTAATTAACAGTGATGAGTAATTTAACATGGCAAAATACAGCCTTCTTTTCTTTGGAGGGATGGAATTCATCTGGAATGGTTATCAACAAGGAAGACAGTACTTCCTGAAACTCAAGACCTACAGATCAATTTGATATGGTCATTTTTCTTCTGTGTTACACTATCCCAGATAAGGAAAAAACAAGAGAGAACACAGGGCAGTCAGGGAGACATACAATAATCTTCAGCAGAGGATCAAAATAAGCTTCGAGAAAACCAACTCTGGGCTTCATTTTCTCATAAAAGAAATGCATTTGCTTCCCAGTGTGCTTGAGCAGCAGGAGATCTATGAGTAACCAAAATAATGTGCACCTCAGGCCCAAAAGTGCCATTATTTATTTTAGTCACAGAGTGTAAGAAGCTGTCTTCACAAAGCAGCTTCTTTCCACCCTTCCCCAACCAGATTACCTGCTGCATTTTAAAAACACACACACAAACCCACACGGAGGATCACATCTAATTAGTTCTTGTTGAGTTGCATGTAGCATTCCCTGAGCATTATGTGGATTTGACACACTCCAAGAGTCTAGTTCAGCTGGCTGGTAAAGTTGGAAATATTTAAGGTCTCGCTCCCTTTTTTCCCTTTCCACATTGATTCTGTAAAATAAGACAAATGCCAAAGAAAACCACTGTTTAACTACAGAGATTTAACAACAACAGTCAAGGGCAGAGGAGGTGGGAAAGAGAATGAAAAAAAAACCCTCTAATGCCCTGGCTCACCAAGAATAAAGCACAAATAAAATCAAGCAAAAAGGTCAGTAATAGCTATCATCACAAGGTTCTTCATGCAGCCCCAGTCAAACCACAGAGGGCTTTCAAGCTGATTAGGAGCCTCCTTTTATCAAACACACCCCAACACATTCAATCTTTTCTCCTAACCCTGGAGAAAGCATCTGTTCTCTTTCCTCTCTGGGCAAATCCATCTTTCTGCACCAAGACAAGACCCACAGAAAAGGGAGCCACAATGAAGACTGTGTTGTTTTTTTCCTTATCTTGTTTTTTCCTTATCAGCTCCAGGAAAAGCCACGGCCTAGCTCTAGCTCTACCAACAGCTTCCTTTCAATAAAGCCAAAAATTTCAAACAACCACTGAGAAATTCACAATTTTCAGTTGCTCAAACACCAAAATTTCAAACAACCACTGAGAAATCCACAATTTTCAGTTGCTCAAGCACCACTCTCACACGGCAGCTGACTGCCATTGGATTTATGAGATGCTCAATTTCCAGGTATGTCCATAAAATCCACCACAAGGTTTGCAGTACAAATAAACAGGGATAGAGCTAAAGAGACCTCTGTTGACCAAGCAAATTGCACAGTCTCATTTCAATTGTGGGACCATTTTTCATCTCTACTCACAGAGGAAAGTAGGGAGAGGTTAAAAAGAGCAAGTATTGTTTATGCTTGTATCAAAGGGTGTAATACAATCCATTTTTGTTTGTTTGCCTGCTTTTATGGATTGAAAGAAAAACAAGAAAAAACCAGGATTTCCAGAAGAGTAGCTGCCATCATACTCATGGAGGAGCATGATCTTGTTTCAAAGAATTAGGACAGTGAGAACAGTTCCAAACTTACTGTTCTTATTCAGACTCCCAGCAGTGAAACCACTGATACATTTCCTACAGTTTATTCCTCACAGCATCCTGTTATAAGTTAAGGACATGCAGTAACATCTATCTCACACAATAAAAGAGGGCTTGGAAAGCAGTAAGTGTTTTTGGAGAATTATGTCCCACAGTTTTTATGTCCAGAAAATACTTGAGCATTCTCTTTTGGGTATTCTGTAGGTTCTTTTGTTTAGATCTCTGTTATTTCCCACTCACCCATAAAACCCAGAAGAGACTGTAACAGCCCTCCATGAACATAAGGAGTGACATGAAACATGCCTGAAATTTACTGAAATCTACTGCATTGTTACTCATCCACCTGTGCTATCAGAGGAACTGAACAACCAACAAAGACTCTTCTCTACCAATATGGTGGAAAGAAGAGGTCACAAGTGTTTTCTTTTGGGAAGAAGAGGTCACAAGAGTTTTCTTTCTCCATGAACATAAGGGGTGACATGAAACATGCCTGAAATTTACTGAAATCTACTGCATTGCTACTCATCCATCTGTGATATCAGAAGAACTGAATAACCAACAAAGGCTCTTCTCTACCAATATGGTGGAAAGAAGAGGTCACAAGAGTTTTTTTTTGGGGAGAAGTTAAAAATCTTCATATTTGAAACCCAAAAGTTTGCTCCAGCATCTCTCTGCAGCCTGGTTATTTAAAATTCTTCCCCTTCTGAGCACAGATTTATTCAAGAATTGCTTCAGCCAGCTTGCACTGAGCAATGCATGGGCGAGGACAGCTGGCTTCTGTCCTCAGTGCACAAAAACACAAAAACGTGCCATGAAAGAGTGTCAGAGGAGTCTGATGGCTCAGGTGGCAAGAACTGTGTGCAGGATGTGCACATTATATTCACTGCTAACCATTTCCAGTGGTACACTGCTGGCAAAAACCTCAGATCTACCCCAAACAGTAAAACAAGGTCTCCAAAATACTGAAGAATAAGGAATAGGAATCCAAGCAACTGCCTGTGCTCCTTGAAGAGAGAGATGTGAAACAAAGTATTTTTTTTTCTCTTATAAAAATATGCAGTCAAAAGACTCCATCGTTTTCTGTGAAAAATTATATTCTTCTCAGAAGCCCTGGAAGTCAATTATACATTGTATTTTAATATTACAAACAATATGTAGTATTTGAAAGCACAACTAAGTAATAATAGATGTCAAGAGCAAATTGTGTGGAGTAAGAAAATCTGCCAAAATAGCTTGAAGTCAAAGCAAAGGCCAATCAGAGGAAATGCTTGCCTTTTAATTGTCAAACCTTGAATATTCCCTGCAGAAGCATCTCCAGCACAAACAGCTCTCCTGGTTTCTGTGCACAAAGTAACATGGGCAGTGTAAGCTGAGGGTGTAAAAAGTCACACAGAGATGTACACACACAAACTGCCTCTGCTTCTGACTTATTTCCCATGCCATGGAATTCTTCATTATTGCTACACTTGTGATGCAAGCAGATTTCAGCAATGAAGACACCCAACAGGAAGGTCGGGTGCAGGCTGGAGCTATGTGTATCTCAGAGGGACCTGGGAGAATCACATTCAATAAAATAAATTGCATTACAGTGTAAACTAAATTTAACCCAGGTGAAATGAATAAAGCAGAAAATGACTGAATTAAATGAAGATGACAGAGTGGAAATGTTTTCTATGAAGATAAAGGTCCATAATATATTCATAGCCAGAGGTATTAGGACAGTTTCACACCAGTGAATTTTTTTTTATTTTTAAAGCTCTTTGCTAGAACAAATAATCACATCTACTCCTTGATTTTTAGAGAAAATACTCTCATTTTAAATATTAATAAGTTGAGATTTATATTGAATTTTAAATTACAGTAAGAAGTCCAACATAGGTGTTGCTTGTTTTTGAAAAATCTCAAATTATTTCCATAGTATTATTCACCTGATAATTCTTACAGCTGCAATATGTGTACAACATGAAGCCAAATTTGCAGTACATAAATTTAAAAAACCTCACATCTAAATGCTGTGATGCTGTCAGAGAAAATTAACAATGAAATAAAGAGTTTGATCTATGAAGCATCACAAGAATATAACTAGCTATGCTACATTATCTACCCATGACCCACATGCATTTAACCAGAGGCAAAAGGAAAAAAATTAAAAATTCAAGAGCATCTCAATTATTTTCATCATTTGGTTACTATTCCTTAAGCATGAGACACCCTCCTCAGCTCCAAAGAAAAGGAATTCATGCAATCATCGAAAGGGATTTTATATTCTAATTATCCACATCTCTGTAAAATAATAAATCATGGAAAGAAGATAAAATATGGAACTAGAAACTGTTTTGCACCATATCAGCACACTGTCCTCTTGCAGAGCTGACTCTACTCCTTCAGAGGAGCAATTAGAGAAATAAAATTATGGGAAAATGCCACAGGTCTTGTAAAAATCATGCCACAAACTGCACCCAGTGATGCTGCCCCCTGCACCAAGAGTGACCAGATGCAAAATAGCAGGAGTTCTCTTTTCCTCACTCATTTTTACCTGATGGTGCAGCCCCTACATCCTCTGCCAGGCATCCTCCCCCACCTAAACCACTCTAAATGTACACACATGCAGATTAAAAAGCAGAATTAGAATAATGAAAATTCGATTTTTGTTCCGCTTCTTCACTGCTATATAAGAATCCCTCCCCATGGGAGCTACTCAGAGTCATCTGCATAATTCTGCAGATCTAGAATATGTTGTTCCAGCACAGATATCCATTATTATAAACCACAAGAAAAACACATTGAAAACGTGTAACTATTTATGGCTGTTTTTTTTGTTGCTGGGTTTTTTTCTTACTTATCTCCATAGAGTAAGTGAACACAAAAATCACAAATGGTGGTTTAGAATCAGTAATGTTCAATTTAGACACTGACATCCTTGTTTTCTGAAAACAAGCAATGACCTACACCCCACAGTACACATACAATGCTATATTAGTCCTGAAAGCATATTTTAGCAGTATTTACAGTTACACTGAATTTAGATTAGATTATCTCACTTTCAAATTAATTTCTGGAAGTAACAGAATGCTCACAACAACACTGGGTATTTTTGAGAGGGAAGTAGAAGAAAATTAAATGAGAATTCATGAATACTGTGATTATCTGCCAACATTTACAAGCAATTTTCCCACTCCTTCCTTGGGTATTCTTAAAAAACATCACTTGGGGCACATTTAAGCTGTGCTGTACACATATTACATATCCACAAAATATATAGGTGCAGCTAAAGAGGTGCATGTGATTTTCTTTCTCTAAGTAGGAGGAACCACACATAGCCCAAGTCAGCCCTTAATAACAGAGCAGTCATTTCATCTTTACTTTATAAACTTGAATTTTAAAGAGGCTTTACCTTGGCTTTTAATAACCCAAAGGAATAAAATCTTCTGTCTGGCTGTTTTAAGACAGTTGTGTCCTTGGAGATGACTTTGCCAAATTCTCAGGATCTTCACCCACAAAAAGGAACCCTGTGGGACCCAGGACATTGCTCTGGGTGCCCTGGAGGACTCCAGACCCTGGCAGGGGCTCAGAGACCTTGGTATGGAATCAAAACCACCTGTGCCTCTGATTTTAGCCCATGGAAACAATTGCCAACCTTGTGTGAGGAGTTACAAGCCACAAGGGTTTGAGTAGAATGATAGTGAATTTGTCACAGGGTGAAAAAGTAGAATTTTGGAATTTTAGAATGGGAGTTCAAGAGGCAAGATGGAGGAACCTGTCACAGACATCTTTTATGAAGCTTGATGCTCACAATGCCAGATAAGTGACTCATATATCCTGAATCAAATGTTACTTTCAAAATGTTTTCTGAAAACATATTACCACTTAATGTTCCTTTCATTAATTGTTCTTTTTGGATTAATTTTACCTGGCTAGCATTACATGGAGCTGTATTTTACGTCATTATCAGACAACTGAAACCCACCTGACTACTCATAGTGGAAGATAACTAAAGACTGACAAAGCCTTTTATCACTCTGACAGATAAATTAGGTTCTCACAAAATCCCTTTTCCCCAAATTTAATAGGTCAAGGTTTTAGTCTGTTTCAGTACAACTAACAGTATCAATGAAAAGCTTATGAAACCAGAAAGCCTATAGCTCTTTACAGGTTGATAAAATATTTTGATTTTTACCTTATGCTTCTGAAATGGTCAGTCCTTCACATTAGGTATCATTTCTTTAAATTGATATTCAAAAGTAAGACATTCTAATAGTGAAAAGAAAAACACATTCAGGGAGTTACTCTCTGGTTTGGTTGGACCCTTTTCTTCATGACTTTAAAAAAGCTATTTTTCCTTCAGTGGAAAACAGAAATTGGTTGTTGCACATACAGGCAGTTATTTTTAGCTTTGACTGACAAAACTCTTCCCTCATTCCCTCATTTTACTTCTCAATTTGGCTTAGAAAAAATGTCTATGCCCTTTAAGTCTGGCACTTAATACACAGAAGTGTAAAGAGGAGTGGAACATGAAATCTAGAAACGTGAATACACTGTATATAAGTTTCTTTAACTAGACTGAATTCAGCATTCATGAAAAATCCCATTAAATGCAATGAGGCGACATGTCTTCCATTTTTCCACAAGTTAACAGAGTAGCAATGTCAACTCCATCACATTTCTCCCTTTGGATGTTCCTTCTCCCTGCAAGAATTTCCTCCAAAGGAGCTATTTCAATTTATTTTTACAGTGAATCAGTTTCCTGTTGAAGCCATACAGCAAATGGACTAAGTGACCAATTTAATTTCGTGGATGGCAGCAAGAAGATGTGATAATGGATTTAACACAGCAGTTAATTTATTTAACACACAGTAAGGAAACTTTTAGCACAACTAAGACAACCTACAACTGTAACAAAAAATGTGGCTGGACGAGGGAGTGGTGGACTACCTCCTTCTGTAATGCTGTATTTAATTCTTCTCCTATTTGCAAATTATACATATCATGGAGAGGATCTGAAAAAATCTCCTACAGTCAGTCCAGTGAGACAGACACTGGATCTAGAGGAATTCTGCTCAGTATTGATCAGATTCTGCATCCTCAGTGACCCACCACCATCCATCTACACATTCAACCTGCTTTCATCTTATTCAGTAATACATACAACTAATAAATATAACATTAGGTGTATATAATGGACATCTCTGCTGAGAAAAGATAACGGGAGAAGAGATTGGAAAAAAAAATAATCAAATCTCTCTTCAAAAAGAAACCTATGACTCAAGGCATCTCTAAAGGGGGCAGCCAGGCACTATCACTCCATATCTGACTGCCTAACCTGCATATGACTCATGGCACCACTGAGGGAATTGTTACTGCCATCAGCACAAATATCTCACACAGCATCAGCTGTGACCTCCATCAGAGCTGGAGATTTCTCTATAAAAGAGCAAGATTTCAAATGGGAGAATGGAAGGGAACTTCTGAGTGATTAATAAAGTCTTAACTTTCTCCACGCAGTTAATGGAAAGAATTGAAAAACTCTGTGTTGGATATTCCAAGGGTGAAAACCAAAACAATAAAAGGTGGGGGACAGAAAGGCTCTTCTAGAAAATTAAAGTCCTGTCTCAAACAGCAGCTTCCATTCACTTTGGAATTCACAACCTGCCAGGGTTGTAGCAGACAAGAACCAAAAATTTCTGAAACACACAGAGATTTTCCCAATTTTTAATTCACTTTGCACTGACTGATAGGCTTTCCAGAGCTCAGGCTGTCACAAGAGGGGGACAGGACAGCTGTCCTGGAAGAATGAGAATCAGGAAAAAGGCACCTGTCTGCTCACACTACTAAAATGGATGACCTGACTGGATGCCAGACATGCTCCAAAGCCTCTCTGTCACTTCCCTTCTTAGCTGAACAGGGGAAAAATACAGCAAAAGTTCATGGGTTGAGATAAGGACAGGAGAGATCACTTGCCAAATACTGTCATGGGCAAAACAGGTTAGAATTAGAGATATTAATTGAATTTATCAATAAAAAACCATCAGAGCAGGATAGTGAAAAGTAAAATAAACCTTAAAAACACCTTCCCTCCATCCCTCCTTTCTTTGCAGGTGGGTCTGTGCATCCCTGTGCTCCCCATGGGCTGCAGGTGGGTCTGTGCATCCCTGTGCCCTCCCTCCACGGGCTGCAGGTGGGTCTGTGCATCCCTGTGCCCTCTATCCATGGGCTGCAGGGTCTCAGCTGCCTCACCAGGGGCTGCAGGGGAATCTCAGTTCCAGCACCTGGAGCAGCTCCTGCCCCTCCTTCTGCCCTGCCCTGGGTGTCTGCAGGGCTGTTCCCCTCCCATGTTCTCAGCCTGCTCTCCTCTGGCTGCAATTTCTTCTGCACAATAGCTTTTCCTCCTTCTTAAATCTGCTATCAGAGGCATGACTGCCATCACTGACTGGCCTGGCCTTGGCAGCAGCAGGTCCATCCTGGAGCTGTCTGGCCTTGGCTCTGCAGGACATGGGAGAAGCTTCTGGCAACTTCTCCCAAAAGCCACCCTGCAGCCTTGACAGCTACCAAAACCTGGCCCCTCAAAGCCAACACAAGCACTGACCTCACTTTCTGCAGGGGCTGACACACTCACAGGACATCCTTTACCCAATCTATGGTAGTGAGAAAACAAGCAAACCAAGCAACACCCCAGAAACCACCAGGCCTCCTTCTAGGGAACCTAATCACAAATTGACAGACACACATTTTTCCTTACATAATCACTAACAATAATTAAGCATCTCTCCCACACTGCACTACCTGTGCTCCAAAATTTCTAATGAAAACATAGGAGATCATCATAAAACACCTGTAGATTGGAATTCAATCCTTATAAGCAGTCATGTAAGCAAGTAAAATAAACACACTGGCCATACATTGTGTGATAAACAGTGCTAATACTTTGATAAAACTCAAGAGAAGATATTGGGAAGGATGAAAGTTTGACAAGGAAGTCTCACAGATATGGATGCTTAGCAGAAAGATCTTTGAATGTAGAGTCTGATGAAGGAATAGAGATGGAAGTAAGTTTTGATATAGAAGAAAAGAATTGCTGAGCCAGTCTCACTGGATAGCCAAGGAGGCAAAGGGTGTGTTAGTTAGAAGGGGTTTTTATGGCTTAGAGCAAAGGATAAACCCACCCCAAACAAGAAGATGTTTTTACCAAGCACAAAGAGAGCACAGGCAAACAAGGCACCAAAGCTGCAAGTAGAAAAAAGGTATCAGAATTTTCCACTGCAAGAAAACTGAAAAGCAACTTCTAGCTCAAACTGTAATGTACTGACTGTTAGTGATTGGAGAACAGTGACATGAATATGGTAATTACAGTAGTTATGATAGGATATAGATAAAAGTTTAGGTATAGATTGGTTCTACTGTATGAAGATGCTCAGCAAAGTACAGAATGCAATGTAACCTGAACTAAGGGTGCAGCTGGAGCTGACAGCTGTGGGCACAGCTCTGTCACCCATCACCCTGGATTGCTGTAACCTCTTGGATGGAATAAACTGAATTTTGGAGACCCCTGGGGTTCTGCATCTCTCATTCAGCCTCTTACAAGAAGAACCAACCTTCTCCTCATGACTACAAAGCAACTTCACTTCTGAGCCTGAAAACTTCCACTGCTTTTCAATGGAAAATGCAAAAGGAAGGACAGACTCATCCTGGTAACTTTTTGAAATACTACCTTGAAAATGAAAAAGATCTCTTTAATCTCTCTTGAACTGAGTGTGCCTACAGCCCAAGCTGGCAATGAACAGGCAGGCTGGTATAAAGAAGCTGGGTGGCTGCAACACATGAGAGAGTGATGCATGGGATCCTGATGAGAATGTGAGTGGCTCCCTGCTTTTCTCAGCTCCAAAAGCTCCTCTGCCCACCAGCTGTACAACCAGAGGATGTGGCAGGGCTGCAAGAATCTGTAAACAGCCCGGCTGAACTGTGCTGCCCAGTTCAGAGACAGCTCTGCTTCCAAACAGGGCAATGAGAAGAGTGGAGGAGCTCACCCTCACACATCCACACACCTGGACTCCACCTGAAAGTCATCCACACTTAAAACCACATAATCACCATCAAAAGCTGTAAGGATCCATAACCTATCACAGAAACATGGCCATTTATGACATTTATACATGGGGGCCACTCCAAGTTAGCCAGACAGCTATTTCAACTGAGTGACTTCTCTGCCATTGCTAAAGAAGGCAGAATTCAATTACACAGGCTGAAACAGGAGATGGGTTCAACAGGGTCTTTGATGACCAGCAGGGTTTAGGGCTTTCATTTCATGTCTCATTCAAAAGATATATGAGTACCATTCCAAAGATGAGATTGCCAACAAACAGAGAATGCCTCTTCAGAAAAAAATCAGCTAAGAAAGGTAATTTCACTCTTTCACACATAAACTTTACCATTCTGTTTGTCTCTGAAATGACTGATGTACCTAGTAGATACTACACGCTGAAAGAAGTAATTCAGATGTGGCACATCTTAAGCAGTAGGAAACTCCAGCTATTGAACTGCCTGAATTGCTAAATCTAAAGTTCCTTTTTAAAAGCAAGAGAATGACTGATGTATTTAGGAAGAACTCTATTTCTGCAAACGTGAAGGACTGAACCGATTTTTATCATACCATTATAAAAAGTTTGAAAATAACTTTGACGTACAGTTGCTGGAGGTTGAGCGTGACTGTTATTTTAAAGTTGCTTCAATTATAATGGAACTAGGAAAGGAAATATTCAACCAGAACCATACAAGTTTCCTTTTATGCTTCATACCTACCCTACCTTAAGCACAGTATTATTTTAACATCTTGTATACTCTTTCTCTGGGGAATGAATGCATGAAAAAAAGCCTAACAAAAGCAATAGGAATGTGCAGAGTGAGTTAGTGAGCACTGAACCTGGCATGGGCTTTAATGCCACACTGACAGATTAGCAAGCTTCTTTCAAACACAACAGGTATCACTCTATTGATTTTACTCACTTATTTTTAATATTTTACCAGGTCCATATATTGGATTATCCAGAAAAAGTCCACTGTGAAGGGAAGTTTTAGAGTACAGAAAACTGCAGAAAACTGACACATCACTAGCAAAGGAAGAATAGACTACAAAAATGTTTCACTTGATACACAAAAAGCCTGGGAGCATAAAAAGAAAGTTTCTAAGGTTCCATACCAGCAAACCTTCCTATTTAATTTCTCCTTTGTATATACATATGAGTACAATCCTAATGACAAACTTGTTTTCTTGACTCCACACAGTGCATGTAATTGAGCACATTCTGCAAAGAGTCACTTCCTTTGGCTGTGCCTTCTTCACTGCAGTGGAGTGTTGAACAACTCATGAGCTCTCTCCTGTTGAAAACCATGGGTGCTACCCTGCAAAAACAGATACTCTGACTGAAATTCAACAGAACTGTGAATGTTACAGAGGAGATGTCAGTACAGAGGGGATGGCACTCCCTCCAGCACGGGTTTAACTGACATTTTCACCCTGACTCCTTAAAGCAAAATAATTGGATTAGTTATCCTCATTGTACATACGCTACAATCTACATAAGTCACCTAAGAAAGTGATTTATCTCATTTTATTCACCTTCCAAGGATTACATGACTGGGGATATGATCTCTTCCTCCAGATGTCAGCCCAACGCATTTGTGGTGATTAATTCTGATCAACATGGGAAAAGCTCTCACCCAAGAGCTCCCCAGCTGTGTGTTCTCCCTCCCTCCAGCCCTTTCCAGCTTTATGCTGCGTTTATAGGAGCTCAGAAACAGGAAAAAAGATCAATGAGCTCCACAGCAAATTCTTGGAAGAAAAGTCCATCAAAAGCCAGGCGGCTCCTGTGGCTCCTTCCTGCAAAGCTGGACCTATAGGGAGGTAAAGGCAGCCTCAGGACACAGAGATGGACACTGATCCTTCCCAGATTTCCCTGGCAAGGATGTTCCTGAATATCCTCCTGGGCATGTCCCAGGAAGGTCCCTGCCCTCTGGTGTGGGATGGGAGAAGCAGAGGTGGCTCTCATCTGTTGCAGACACCTTTTGTGGAAAATCCTTTCTTAGGATTTTTCCTGCTGGAGCTGAGAGGTTTCAGCAGCAAATGTAAACAATTATTATCTGCTGCTGTTGAATGCAACAGGTGGATCCATGATTGGTCCCCTGTGGATGTTTGGATCTACTGACCACTCACAGCAGGGCTGCTCTTGCTTTCTGCCAAGAGACAGATCTTTATTATTCATTCTTTCTATTCTATTCTTAGCTTAGCCAGCTTCTGCAGAAGCTCCTTTCTATTTCTATGTAGTATAGTTATAATGTTATATATGTATCATAATATAATAAATCAAGCCTTCTGATCATAGAATCAAGATCTCTGACTCTTCCATCCATCTGAAAACCCCCGTGACCACCGTCACAAAAGAAGGCTCTGGCTTGAGCCATGAGCCAGGCATCTTCTCTGGGAAAGGAGATGGAAAAGGAAGCTGTGTGCCCTGTGGAATCCAGGTCAGAAGAATACACAGATGCCTCTAACCACTGCAGGGAGAAATTTGGTGAAGGTGGCCAGAAATGCAGGGCGCGATAAAAAGTACATTATTGGAAAAAAAAAAATCCATTGTAGAAATGACATTGAAATAATCTTGTTTTCTTCCAGGGTGTGCATGGTCACCTCTCAAACAAGGACAGAGACACAGCAAAGGTGTTTAAGGTGCATTCATTGTCTCTGTCTTCCACGCTCATCCCTCCCTTGCCAGTGAAAAACATGGATTATGTCACTGGACCCTCCAGAGCCCAGAGGAGGGCAAGCCCTGCTCACCAACATCCAAACCATCTGTGTGCCATCCACTGCAATCCCATCCTGAATCAAAACCCAGCTCTGTGCCACTCACTGAGAAGAAAACAGATACTATCCCACTGAAAACCAGGACATCAGCCAGTTCTTCACCCAGCACATCCTGTCCCTGCTCAGCTCACACCTGGACACCTGCTCCAGATATATTCTGTGAAGGACAGGATCAAAATTCCCCTAAAAATCCTGAAATAGAACCTGCCTTCCCACCATCCATGAGGTGGGTGACCTTGTGGCAGCAGGATAATCCATCAGTCAGACAGGAATTTCCCTCTGTTGTCTCACGCTGCCCATGGCTGACACTGGCACTGTCCTTCCATCACTTCCCAGGAGTGCCAAGCATGACCTTCTCCATCATTTTTCCTGCTATCAAGCCTAGATTAAGAGGGCTGGAGTTTCCTGGAAAGTCCAAGCCTCTCCTGTCAAGTCAGACACGGCTGAAGAACACTGGGCCAGCATGGACCTCCTCATCTTTCAGGACCTTGGGCAGATGATTTAGGGGCTTCCCGTTGGGACACACTGGCATGCATCCCATCAAACACCACAGCCTCACAGATACTGTTCTGGTCCAAGCAATTCCAAATGGAAGATCAATGGAATGCTTGTCCCAAGCAATCCCAAATAGAAGATCGATGGAATGCTGGTACCAAGCAATTCCAAATGGAAGATCAATGGAATGCTTGTCCCAAGCAATTCCAAATGGAAGATCGATGGAATATATTCTTGTACTGCAATTTTCTCAGAGGAAAAAAAAAAATCTTGTATTAAAAAAAAAAGTAATAGCAGTAAAACTGACTTCATGTCAGAATTAAAAACACAATAAGCTGTACAACATCAGCATGATTATTCTCATGTGGTTTTCTCCAGTCCCTTCACTAGTCAGAGTATTTCTCAAAAATAAATTGGTTTCTTATGCTTGTTTTGATGAATGAGGCACATTTTCCCTCACTACATCTTGATTAACCTCAATGAGATCACTCATTAAATATGTTATCATTCACTATTTTGAACTTCAGCAGAAACATTGCTCCACACAGTCAAATTCTCAGTTGTACACATTTTCTAAAGAGACTGAATTCTCTACTCAGTGTGAATAGGATCTTACTCCTTGATTAGGTAGTTAGATTAAGGAGTTAAAAATGGCATATTTATCTTTGGCAGCTTCACTGGTTACAGATTGTTCCACACAAAAACCCTACTCTAGATGCTCCTTCATTTCACTAGAGCCATTTATTATTCATTTCACCTAATTCAGTTGTACCAGATCCAAAGGTTTCCATTGAGGTGAAATTCCCATTGAAGCCAAATGGATTCCTGTGTTAAAAATTTTAAGTACCTCTCTATGCCTGCTTGAGTTTTATTGAGTCTGGAATTTTATTTCTAGGTTATCAGCAAATTTAAATATTCATGGTTGATACTCCAGTCCAGAGCTGGCTATTAATAAGAAAAAGTAAGGTGGCAAAGATCTTATTAGGCTCAGTAATGTTCCCTAAATACCGCCTGTAGCTGGAGAGCTTGAGGCAGTTTTTATTCAGTTTTTAGCTGGTCTACTACCTAATTCTGGTACTCCTGTGTAGAATTACTGTTTTCCACTAATGTAATGGAAAAAAGTTTAAAAAAACCAAAGGGGTCGCAATGTCCAGAGAAATAAGCTATAAATTATCATAACTGCACTGCACTCAAAAGAAGACTTGCTGGGTTTTGGGATTTTTTTAAATCACAGTAAAATGGGATGTCATTTATAGTTAATTCACCATGAAGTTGGTATTTTAAAGGAACTGTCCTTTCTGTACAGCTCACATCACAAGGAAAGCTTCATATATGGAAACTTCTTAGTTGCAAAATGGAAATTTCATTAACATATTCTCAAATGCAAATATTTGCCCAGAATTTTGAGCATTTCGTAGTTCTGTTTTCTCTAAGTAGATTCAATGGTGATTCTGCCACTTGAAACAAATTTAAATCCCACTGTTTGAGTCCTCAGAATCCAAGAGGAACCTGAAGCAGAGATATGGCTGTGCACAGAACGTGTGAGAGATGTTCCTGGTGATAAACTGGACAGATGCTAAATTAGGGACTGAGAACTCTACAAAGGGACTAAAGCAACACAGCCTCTAATGGAGAACCAATTCCAATGCCAGTTTTGCTGTGGCTATAACAGTGTGCACTGTAGAGCTTGCAGCTCTTCAGGTTCAGCTGTGGCACACCCCAGTCCCAGCTGTTCCCCAGTTCCAGCTGTGGGCACACCCCAGTTCCAGCTGTGGGCACACCCCAGTGCCAGCTGTTCCCCACTCTCCAGCTGTTCCCTAGCCCCAGCTGTGGGCAGTCCCCAGCTGTTCCCCAGCCCTGCTGTGGCTCCCAGAGTGTTCAGAGCTAGCTCAGGTTCTGGTGGGCTTTGACAAATAAAGACCCAGCACCGTGCAGCACAATGAAAGGAAACAGGAACAAACCAATCTCCCTTCCCCAGGGATTCCAGGTGCTAAGTACATGGCAAAGAGAGGTCCCAGCATTTTCTGGTCTGTTTAGCTAGAATAGCCTGTATTCCTTGTGTCAGCTAGGAAGGACAGGCACCTCTGTGCATCCCTCACTGCCCTGGGTGTCTGCAAAGCTGTTCTCATTCTCCCTCCTCTCTGCAGCTGCAAGTGCTGGTGTTCAGTAACATTTGGCCTTTCCTAAACACATTATCCCAGAGGCAATATCAATGTCACTGATGGGCTTGGCCTTGGCCTGTGCTGGGTCTGTCTTGGCCAGGCAAAAGCTTCTGCAGCTTCTCCAGAGAAGCCTCCCTGCTCTCCGTTCCCTACCAACACTTAGCCACACAGACCCAACAGGTATGACCACAAGTCATACAAATAATAAAACACCAGAACAATTTGTTATTTTTCAAGGTATCATCTCAGGTAACATAAAAGATTAATACAGCCGATACTCCTTTACTAAGTAAAGAAATAAAAATATACAAACCCGAAGACCTGCATATATAACAATAAACTACGCAGAAAGGTAAAAATATTAAATAAAAAACCCAACAAAGCACCACCACCAAACTACCACCCCAAAACCAGCTTAGCGTTTTGTTCTGGCTTGTAAAATCAAACTGCTGCATATAGATGTATAAGGTAGGGTAAATACTGCTGAGTTGTCTCCCCATGTGAGGGTCAGCTGGGTGTTAAACAGTGTTCTTGGTCTGGGAGATTTACACTGAGATAAAACAAATTTTTCTTCCACTGACAGTTACTTGTTGATTTGCAGACAGATGTCCCCTTGATCCTCAGAGATGGTCTGACTCAGATTTTTCTAGTAAATATTCTTTGATCTATTCCCTGGTTTCTTTACAAATGACAGCTTTGTTTTTTCCATCACATTAAGATGTCACCCTTGCCATTTTGCAGTAAGCACCACTGGGGCAAATGCTGCAAACAGCTTGGCAGCAAATGGAGCAGGACAACCTCAGCCACCTGGAACATCTGCCATCCCCAGGTGTGTCACACCCTCAGGAGTGACACATCAACCACAGCCACTGTTCTCTGGAATAAACTGAGCATCACTTGCTTCAGCCCTCTTGTCTCACTCTATCCTGGCTTTGCCTCACCTTGAAATTAGAGGCTTTAGGAAGAATCTCATGCAAAGCCTTGTGCCCACAGCTGCACAGCTGGTTTGTTTCCCAAAATAAACCTCACTTCTTATTTTGCAAAAGATCATAGATCGAGAAAGGCAGGGAGTTTTGACATTTAGCTTACTGTACTCATGGAAAAATCTCCTTCTCTGCTTTGCTTTGGTTTTTGTTTGCTCTTTTTTTAAACCGGGCTCCTTGACTGAAATGTCTTTGATTGATACACACCTAGAGATTAATCCAGTTTAAGAATCAAAGAAACTGCACATATAAATACAATTCTCACATTTTTTCTAACTGTAGGGTCCACAGGAATACACTACAGGGGGTTTTACCCAAAGGACTACAGAATACAATATATTCCAGAAGAAGCAATTTAAGAGACAAGAACACAAAGACATTCTGCAGCTTCTTAGACAACAACTGCACATACTGCCAAAAATGATGAAACAAATCAGATAAAGACCTCTTAATTCCCATGATGTGACATCACATAGCACAGCAACATTTCATTACACACCTGTGAAATCAGTGAGGTGCTGAAGAATCCATATATAACTATCACAACACAGCAAGTCTTGATTTACTTACTTGCTTGCAATAGAATTAATAAAATTCAAAGCACATTTTTCAGCCATGGTACATACTGAAATATTATCTCTCACCCCAATATCAGACAATTCTTTGCAGGCCCAGCCCAAAACAACATGAAAAATAAACCATAGTAATTATCACATCCTGACACTGTGCTGCCATATCTTACCCTTGCTCCTGTTCAAAATCAGCAGCTAATTCTTTGACATCTGTCTATCATTTTGTGTGATGTGAGAGCATATTTCTCAGTGCTTTGCAAAGACTAAACACACATGGACTGCTATCACAGATATATCCACCTCCATGAGCTCCAGCCCACACTAATGTCCCAGAAACACATTTCCATTTATTATGCACCCCTTCAGACAGCAGCTGTCACAAGACAGGGGATAAACCTATGGTGCACTTGTGTTTAATCTGTTCTTGGAGGCAATGCTCTCCCATTGCCAAAAGCCCTCCTGCAGCCCCTGGAAAAACACTGCACTTAACTTTCCATGCCCCTAGCTGGGAGCCCACTGCTTCAAAGCCTTTTGCCGTTTCCAGCTCACTGCCCAAAATGATAATTTGTACAGACAGACACTGTCAACAAGTCCCACCACTGGTCAGATCACAGAGTGTTCAGATGCATTTCTTAGGCCCACACACAGGACTCCAGCACATGCAGGCAGGTGTTCAAGGAATTCCTGCCCTTTCCAGGCATTTAATCATCTGTTTACTCCTGCCTTTGACATCATAGGTTGTGTTGTCTATACCATCCTCACCAGTAGTGACTACCACTTCACAAATACAGAATAACTCTGAACCTGTCCACAAAACCAACATTAAAACTCCACTGACCTGTCACCCATCCACAGACAGAAAAAGGCATCTCAATGAATTATCCAGAGTTTTTCTGTTTTAAAGGTTTGCAAAAAGAGGAGATGGATGCAAAACTGGGGCACTTGAGCTCATGCTGCCAGGAATTCTCACAGGGTATATTGCACTCCTCTCCACACATCAAAATGTCTCTCAGAGGCTTTTAAGAGGGATCCCTGCAAGGATGCACCTGGGTTCAAGCCCACAGTGTTACACACAGTTACAGATGCCTATCTCCAGCTCAGCTATCATGCTGGAGTCATACAGCAATGTCACTAAAACTCCAGCAGCAAAGGTTTCCCACACAAGTATCACAACTGTGTTAAATACGATCAAATGGTAACGATCACAGAGCTCACAGATTTCAGCCCTGGCAGAAGAACACAAAATGAACAAAAAAGAAGTGATTAGAAGATAAAATCAGATCCTAAATATTACAAAAATTCAGTTAGAGGCATCAAGCACATACTTAAAGAAACAGCATTATAAGAATGGATGGAGAAAGGAATTACTGACAGTGTCTGTGAATATCAATTTGCAGTTCACCTTCAAAAAGGAAAGGTAGCCCCACAACTGTTAGGATGATTTCTCACATCAACCAAAGTGAATGGCAAGAGGTAATTCTTCTTAGCAGCATGCTGAATTATGTATCTGTACATAAGCCTTAAATGTGTATTTTAATTTCACCTCAGTAAATTGCTGGTACAAATCCTACCCTTCTCAAATATCTCTGAATTTTTAATTAACTTAATATCATCATTTCAACCAGGCATTCAGAAACTATGAGTAACATATGATTCATACTCAAAAGTAAACACACCTGCTTTTCAACAACATCTCTAATTACTGGCTCATTTTACCCTTTACATGGCATTGAAGGCAATTTGGGTCATACTGTTTTTAGCTGGTGACGAGTCCTTTCAGCTCACAAATAATGTATAAGATGTTGCTGTGTTGTCAGTTTGAAGGACATTTTCAAATGCACTGTGGCAAATTTAATACATGACCAAAGCACATCACTTCACTTCTGATACGCCTCACTTCACTACGAGCTTCCACCAGACAAGGCTTTGCCAAGAACATTTAGGCTTTGGTTTGAGTCATTGTTCCACCACTATTGTCTTAGGTCTGTGTCATCATGATCGAGGGAGTGAGACCATATATTAAATAAAATAAAGTGCTTATTTCTAATGTTAAAGATAACAGGAGGACAAACAGACATGGGGTTAGAATACTTAGTGTGGAAACCCAGGGAACAGGGAATATTTCTGTGTCTGCTCTACAATGCCCTGACCCCAGGGCAGCACTGACTTTGACCCTCATCCATGGAGAAAGTTTCCCAGAGTTCAAGATAGACTGGTATCCACAAAAGTGTGAAATAGATTATAGAGAGCAGTGTAGGTGTATCACTGGGTGAGAAATTAAGGTTTTGGGTTTTTTTTTGTATGTTGTGGATGGCAGCAAGATGGAGGGCACAGGGTGTCATCCTGGGTTTCTTCTTCATGCTGCTTCTTCCTCCTTCTCCATGGGTTTGGGGTGGAATTTTGTAATGGGCAGAAGAAAAGTCCCCATTGCAGATCTTTGGGATCAGTTTATTGGGTTAAAAGGGAAAATAATCCAGGTGTCAGTTCTTAATTGGATAGTTTAGTCTGAAAAGACCTTGGAACAAGAGATTGTTGGGCATTTTGTGCCTTCTAATGAAAAGCTGCTGAACTCACAGTAGTGAAACTGTTTTACTGATAAAAAAATATCACCTCACCTGAGTCTGAACATGAACTACTGTCTCAAGTGCCTTCACTCCAGACCCCAGAGACACCCCAAATGGAACCCCCATAACTTAGGTGTCCTTTGGGGAGACGATGAAGGAAGAAAGCCTTTCCTGAAGTGCCTCCTGCTCCTGACAGCACTGTGTCTGTAGGGATAATCAGAGAAGCAAAAGGAGCCCTGTTTCACAGGTGGTTCATCACCCTCTCTACTCTTAGGGGTAATAATGAGTGAAGCAAAAGGAGCCCTGTCTCACAGGTGGTTCATCTCCTCTCTACTCTGAGCATTCAGTCTGGCCAGGACAGGCACCTTCAGAAGGCTGAGGCTGCTCTCACAGATCTGATGTGCACTCAGCCACTGAAATATGCACATTACACAAGATGTATCTGCTGAAGTTTTTAAACCCTCCAACACAACTAAAACGTGACAAATTCTCATACAACAAGCCCTGTCATTCTCAAACCAGACTGTATGTCAGATTCTCAAGGCTGCATCATTATCTTGATTTGTAGCATACTAGTAACTCTATACATCTTCAAAGAAAAAAATGAAACTGCCTTCTGTGTCAAGTTGTATAGATTTTATTCACAGAAGCCATCGCCTTCTGACATCTACCTCTAAATGCTTGATAGAATGAGGAGTACCCTACCTGCCATGCTTCCCTTTGCTTGGTGTGCTAACTCATATTGTAGAGTCAAAACAATCCAAAAGCCATGAAAAAACACAGGACCAGTCAAAAACGGTTGTGTCCTCCAATTATCAACTTTTAAACCATCCCTTCAGCAGTTAGAGAATCTGTGCTCTAGATATGAAAGTCCCTTTACAGCTTCTAAGAAAAAAGAATGTTCTGGGACCCTTGGGTGAAGGAATCCCAGGCAGAGGAGCTGAAATGGGCCTGGGTGGGCAGTGCTGTGGGCAGGGCTGGCAGCTCCATGTAACACACACACAGAGCACATCTCCAGCATCATGCATCACCTCTGGGTGTGCTGGTGCCTCTGAGCAGCAGATGTTTGAGGAAGGAATGAGCAAATTACACAAGGGTTAGCAGCAGGGCAGCCAGGGCTCTGAGGTGGAATGCTTGCATTTTCTCCCCTGTGGTACTGCCAGTGCTTACTGCTGGGTGGCAGGACACTTGGGAGGGGTTCTCCTATTTCAAACAAGGCTACAGGCAAAACATAATAAGCACTCAGACTTATCTGGATGAGATGAAAATATTAATGGCCCTAGTTCATTCTTAAATAATATAAACAATGATGACAGCTAGAAGCTATGGGCTTTTAGTGTACATTGATGACTACATCCACAGAAGTATTTAGCAGTTTTCAGAAACTATTTGAAGCAGATTTATTGACAACTGGGCTTAAGTGACTTTAACAAACACACAAATTACTGCACAATCTCTGGGTTACAAGTGGTTCCACTAATTTCAACTGTGACAGTTATTTTTCTGTTTTCATTTATTTCTTCCTTAAAAATTCACCAATTATGATCTCCTTCACCACTACAGTAACAATCCATTTCATATCCAGCAATAATACATGGAATAAATACAAAGTATCAAATGTGCAGTGCAAAAAACTCTCCCAACATTGAGTTAGTGTAAGTAATATATAACCTTAATAAATACAAACCAAAATAAAATCCCAAATGTGCAAAATAAGAAAATAATAAGAGTCCTATATGATTTTGATAAGATCCCCTTTCTCCTCATTTAAGGTAGAAAGGAACCAGCTCTTTGTTGAAACACACTGAAAGGCAGAAACCTATGAGGCTGTCAGAAGCAGATTTTGAAGAAAAATCTGGGAAAGGCAAAATCTAATCAATGACTAGTGAGATATCTTTGAATAGGCTGTGATTCCATAAAAAACTGTGACTAGAAACAAATCAAATATTAATAATTCAATAACTTGAAGTGAAAAGCAATCATCTGAATTCTGGTCTAATTTGCACAACAAATTTAGTAGAAGCAGAAGGAAACCTTGAGCTTGCACCACAGGAAACTGGTGGAGCAAACATTTTTCATTTGATGTCCCTTCTAATTAACTAAAAGTGCATGCTGGAAGCAAAAGCAGATAGATTCCTGATAAAATTCAACATGGAAAGTTTCAGACAAGACAAACTTTCAGTGCAGCAAAGGCAGAAATGGAACAGTTCTATCTTCACTGGAGAGAAACCATCAAGCAGAATGAAAGCAGAGAAGGGAATTAATTCTTCCAAATATTCTCATTACCAAAGAAGGAGTTTTTCTGTAAAGCTTTACCTTTCTCACAATGACTTCCAGTGAATCCAGAGGGGCAAGAGACATTTGTTAGGAGCTACACAAGTCCCACCATATCTGCACCCTTCTTCACAAAATGCTGCAAGACAAAAGGAATATGTGGGTGATACTTCATTTTTTTTAAACATACATTTGAAGGTTAATTAGAAAAACATCTACATTCTAAGCAATTAACAGAATTTAGCATATTTAAATTCAGTCAACTGCAAACACAGAGGAGAAGCAAGTCACTAAAATAACAAGAGGAAAAATCTCAGATTCCACCTCACCAATAAAAGATTAGTAACCATCTGGAAAAAGGAGAGAGGAAAAAATAAATCATGTGGTTTTAATGGGGCTGATCGTCTTTTCCATTATATTGAATATGCAGATGACAATTAAAATGCTCTGCTAATCCACAGAAGACAGGCAGGTTGGATGGTGTTAATACTGTGTTCCTCACTTCTATCAAATACTTCACTGAAATGTCTGTAAACACATAATATTTTGCTTTTTTAAATTTTTGTTGTAAGGGCTAAAGTATGTTTTGTGGAATAAGAAATTAAAAAGGTGTGAGGATCATGACTGAAAACATGAGAAGGGCTCAACCCCAATATAAATGTCTCTACTGAGGTGTGATTTTTGATAGAGCAGTGCTGAAGTTCTCCAGGAGTGTATGTGCCCAATAACCTGGATTTCAAACAGCTGATGGATCTCATCTGTTCCTGCCAGCACTGGGTGATGTTCCTCCTGCTCACAGACAAGGTGGAAGAACCAGGTTGGCTGCTCAGGGTTTGAATTACTGCTTTTTATTTCTTTTTGGGGGGGAAGAGAAGGAGAGAGGAGAGAGAAGAGAAGGAGAGAGAAGGAGGAGAGGGAGAAGGAGAAGAGAGGGGAAAGAGGGAGGAAAGAGAAGAGAGAAGAGAGAAGAAGAAAGGAGAGAAGAGAGAGAGAGAAGAGAGAAGAGAGAGAAGAGAGAAGAGAGAAGAGAAGAGGAAGAGAAGAGAGAGAAGAAGAGAAGAGAAGAGAGAAAGAGAAGAGAAGAGAGAGAAGAGAAGAGAAGGAGAGAAGAGAAGAGAAGAGAAGAGAAGAGAAAGAGAAGAGAAGAGAAGAGGAGAGAAGAGAAGAGAAGAGAAGAGAGAGAAGAGAAGAGAAGAGAAGAGAAGAGAAGAGAAGAGAAGAGAAGAGAAGAGAAGAGAAGCATCAGGACACTTCTGCCCTTTGCCCTGGTATCCTGAGCAGGACCTTGCTACAGCTAAGAGCAGCCCCTACCCCTGACTCACTCCCTCCCCCTCAACATTGAATTTCCAAGTGACTGAGTGGCTTTGACTGCACTTTGAGAAGAGTTACAATTAATATTTAAACAGCAGCTCTCGCATCTAAGCAATAACAGATTTGCAAAAGTGTTTCCTGCAAGCTAAAATCACAGATGGAGTGCTGGCAAAGAGATGTTACAAATGCTATGAAAAGGCTTAACGTGCTAGATAACAGAAGAACTGTTTAAGATTTATTTTCCACCACACTAAAGGGAAAAATAAAGTGAATAGATTTGTAGGCACTAAAAAGAACCTTTTGCAGTTGTTAACCACTTAGAGGCAAACCCCACATCATTGTGTCTCGTGACTGAGCTGACAGACACATCTGCCTTACTGTAAATACATAATTCATAGCATGCCATGCTGTTTTATGGAGGAGAAGAATGCTAAGTGCTTCAGACAAGATCACAGCAGAATATTGTAAGCACCCCTGGAGCAAGGCCAGGGGTGTGGAGAAAGCACAGTCACACTTCCTCCCCATCAATGCACACACTCCATATGGGAATCTTCTAAAATACATCTATTTGGAAACCAGACAATTTCTGAATGGAAGAAGAGAAATATGTGTTAAGACTAGTTTGGGTTTTTATTTTTTGGCATATAAATATTTGTAAGAAAGTATAACTGTGCAGAAAGCTGAAGTACTGGTAAGAAATTACAACTTAAAGTATACAAAAACCGTGATGAGAATTAAAAAATTACTTCCAGAGCTATTGAAATCATGTTTAGTCTCAGCATTCTCAGAGAAGGTGCAATTAAATTCTACATCTACATGTTTTAGTCTCAGCATTCTCAGAGAAGGTGCAAGTCAAATTCCACATCTACATGTTTTCTGGTTTGAAATTATGAATAAACAGAGACTTTAATGAAGTAGTAATACATTTCTGCACAACATCAAAAGAAGCAGAATTTGTGGCAGAGCAGATATAAAGGAAAAATAAAAAAATACATTGGCAAAAAAGCTAATAACCTCATTCTTAACATATCCCATATTATGCTGGGAAAGAACCACATGGGGCTCTGAAAGAATTCATAAAGGGGAAAAAATTATGTTTTTTGCCTTATAAAAATCAATGCATGTCCACTGAAAGTTATTGGTGCTGCAGGGACAGGTAGGTAAGAAGGCTGCAGTGAGAGCTTCTCATGCACTCTCCTTGCCACCCATAATGGACAGTACCAACTTAGCACTGAGAAGAAATACCTGCTTCTACAGGAAATCCTGTTAGGAGGTCAGCAGAGTGAGCTGGCATTTTCTTCTGCTCTCTTAAAAAGATTTCTAGCAGGGAAAGATGATGTGCAGGGCTGGTGCTGTGAGAGGTCCCCCTTAGAAGCTGTGTGTTGCGTGAGTGCAGCAGCCAGGCTGACAGCACAGGGACAGCCAGGTGTGCCATTCACACCCAGGTGTGCCATTCACACCCAGGCTGACAGGGACAGCCAGGTGTGCCATTTGGTCTGGAGATGGTTTACCAACAGGTGCCTCATGATTGGTTCCATGAGAATTGTTTTAATTAATGGGCAATCACAGGTCTAGCTGTGTTGGACTCTCTGAGTGTGTCACAAGATTTTATTATCCATTCCTTTCTAGCCTTCTGATGTCTCCTTTCTCTTTCTTTGGTACAGTTCTAATGCATCATTTTCTTTTAATATAATATATATCATAAAATAATAAATCAGCCTTCTGAACCATGGAGTCAAGATTCTCATCTCTTCCCTCATCCTGGGGACCCTCAAACACCACCACACATATTCAAATGTGCTAGCACTTCCTTGCAAGTGTACTGTCCTTATATTTCCCATCTTAGCAACTTACAGGGAAAAAAACCCAAAACCAAAATATTTGCTCCAGGACACCCTAAGGAACTTCTGCACTACAGGATGCTGTGAGAAAGGCCTTTGTACTGCCCAGGAGTACAGGTGCCCAGGCACCAGCTTGTCCCACAGATGTTGGAGGATGAAGCTGAGAAATAGCTGCAGGAGGAACAAATCCAACTCTCCTTTTCAATTTTTGTACACACTGAAAGATCCTCTGCAACACACACTAACTGTGCTTGTCTTTGTCACTCAGGCTTTGCTGGATTGATGGCATGTGCTTCATCCTCACATTTTCATGCAAGAGGAGAAAACCCCAAGGAAGAGTGCCAGCCCTGTCGTGCTGTTTCCCAGATGGTTCCTGTACAAACCATCTCCTTCCTGCACTGTAGAGGCTTGCAGGATATAGAACATCAAACCCACACTCTCAGAACACAGTTAAAAACTCACCCTGAAGGCTGCTGTCCTTAACTGCTAGAAAAGAACCCACAGTACTGCATGCAGTACTGATAGCACTACTCTGAATAATAAAAATGCTCAATACCTCTAATAATAAGTTTCAATTACATTTCAATAGACAGTTCTAGTTGCTAGCAATTTTACCAAACTTCATTTATCTGAGCTCTTTTTTCTAACAGTCCTGCCTCTGGCTGCTGCCTTTTAGCACATTTTCTCAAAATTAATTCATTTCCAATAATGAGATTTTTTTTTTCCCTTTACAGCATTAGCAGAAGAAATTAAGTCAAATCCTTACATCCCATCTGTACCTTTGCCTTAAGGACAAGAGCAACTGAGGAGGAAACCAACTGGAGTGCCCATGTTCTCCTGAAAATATTTGCTTTGGGGCTTGTGCTTTCTTCCATCTCCTAGGGGCTCTGTGATGCAGATTTCCACTGTGGTTTGGACCCCTCAAAATCGGGGGGATGGAATTACCAGTACCACAGAAGCAGATGTTCTAAATGTTGATTGCAGACTCCCTCCTA
Organism: Geothlypis trichas; assembly: GCA_009764595.1. Taxonomy (NCBI): domain Eukaryota; kingdom Metazoa; phylum Chordata; class Aves; order Passeriformes; family Parulidae; genus Geothlypis; species Geothlypis trichas. Next base: position 4,267,879 of record CM019906.1, on the reverse strand, counting down.
CTCCAAGTTAACACAAGAAAGACAAATCATGGCTAGATCAAATATTGCTGATGTATTCCCATGAGTAGATCCTGTCTCTGAAATCATTTGCAGGCTGACAGCCTTGATGAAAGGAGAGGGGTTACTGAATTTACCATGAAGGTTTTATCAGGAAAATTAAGTGGAGATGCCATTAGGGTAAAGTCTAAACAAGTAAACTTCTATTGGTTAGAGGCTTATTCAGTACTCTGTATGTGAAAGAAACAACCTCTTGATTTCAGGAGGCTTCTGCCAAAGTCAACAGATCTCTGTAATGCCAGCAGAATTCTTCCTCCAAAATAAAAGCCTTTATTATATAAAGATCTTTCCTAAATAGACATAATTTCTCTGTAGAGGAGGAATTTCATTTCTGATGCACAAGTTGCACTATTCTGGTTTTTGTATGGCAGCACAGTGCACTACCTCCCTGGGCTACCACAGGAGAGCAGATACTGCAGAACAGAACCCTCAAGCCCAGCAAATATCTCTCACTTTTCAGTGTAATCCAGTAGATACTACAAAACATTTATACTTGAACATATTAAATTGTTTTTGTAAAAGAAAAAAAATAAGTAAATAAAACCAAATAATTAGCCAACAAAGTTAAAGGAATGTTAGCTGGTTCTGAAGAGATACAAAGGTCATGCCTTTGTATCCTTCCCAAATATTACCTTCCCAAATAAATATTATTACATTAAATAATGTATTACCTTCCCAAATAAATATTATTTTTGATACACTAAATGCCAGTGAAGTTAAAAAATGAACAATCAGGAAAGGCAAGGAACGGGGTCAGGCACAGACTGCCTGGGTAAACAAAAATATGCAGTGTTGGAAGAGAGACAGGCTGGTGTAACTGTACAAGGAATTTGATAATCAGCTGATGGAAGGAGCAGAATTTCATTAGCTGATTACTCAGACAAGTACACACAGGGGTGCACTGGCAACAATCCAGCTGTGTAAGCTGAATACCAGAGCAGTGCCACTTGCTTAGAGGACAGCTGGGAAAGGGGAGAGAAAGCACAAAACTCAAATAAACTGAAAGAAGGGAGCAGCAGGGGCTCTGCTCTTTATCTCTGTACTCAGGTGTGACACCATCATCTATAAAAGCACAAAACTCCTTTTGGTTCAGTGAGCTACATCCATTGGGCACAGGGTGTGACTTATTTCACACACAGCCTGTCAAATGCCACTGGAGACCTTTCACAGCTGGCTGCAGTCAGAGAAGGACAAATCTGCCAGGAATGAACTTTGGCCAAAAAGAATGGTCCTGGAAAATTTTCTTCCAACATGTTGAAGCATGAAAGGGAGTGTGGGTCAGTGTGGCACTCAGGATGCAAACACAGCTGAGAGTGGAAGGCAAACTCTCAGCTGGGCAGCTCTCACTTCTGTGAGGGGCTTGCCACCCAATTGATGCTTCAGATTTGATGTGCAGTATGTAGGAGGGTTATTCAGTTTGGGAAGAGCCTATAAATTTCAGATTTTCTATCAACTGATCGTAAAGCTATTATTCCTGAATTATTTTCCTAGAAATTTCACATACAAAAGATACTTTGTAAATGCAAGTACCATAATTGCTGCCTAATGTAGTCAAAATTCCAAATCCTGGCAGTACAAAATGTGTAAGTGTATGAGAGCTAAATTTGAATAAAGATCAATGAATTCAGAATTTAAGTTAGGAGATGAGAGGTTTTCAAAGTACTCAGAAAAGCATGAAGGAATTCCTTCAAATTTGGCAAGCAACACACAGTGAAAGACAGAAAAAAGGGCAAAATAGAAAATTCCCTAGCAGGATTATGAAGAATAAAAAATAGATAAGGAAGAAATTATGTCCAACATAATAAGCACACACACATAATGTGTGTTATTTTGTGTGTCCATGTACACCTTTGCAGTCTACATAATATTTATTGAAGTGATGAACTAATATTTGAGTTTGTCAGTCGGCTATTTCAGCTGATAAAGCAGTGAATCTTTTCCCAGTGCTCTGTCACACAGCACTTGCACAAGAAAGATTTAGGGGAATTTGGAAGGCTGAACATATCTCTCTGAAGGCTCTAAACGCTGAGCCCCTTTTTTACTGTGCTATGATGCTAAATTCTCTTGTTGCTCAGTGTTTTGCTTGACTGATATGTAATCAAGCTGTGGCCATTTGTAGGTGAGCAGCAGGCCATCCATCTGGATGCTTTCAGGGTAGGCTCAAGGGCTCTTTAGCTGGAAATGCTGAATTATTTTGAAAAATGAAACCTAAACTCATGAAAATTAGTATAGTGAATCACAGTGATAAATACTAATAATTTCCTCTGTACTACCCCATTAATGGGGCTTATTTTTGAATATGCAAGTTATCCACCCTGATTCATACATTTTCACCTAAAATCTTTTCTAATGAGCAAACAAGCTATATGTAATTAAATTAATTCAAAAGGCATATTGAATAGACAGAATCTGTCCCTTCTGCTCACTTGGTAAAATGGCATCTATGAGACCCTTATCAATGCCAACCTTATTTTATGGCTCTGAAGACAGATCTGTGACAATTTTGAAAAATTTATTTGAAAAAGATCAATAGAAGCAGTAAGGGACAAAAGCAATATAATAGAAATCGTCCTGTGATATATTATGCTTTTGGAAGCATCTCTCACATCCCCAGATAACTGTGCTAAATGAATATTCCTGTTGCCATTTTACTGCTCTGCTTCCTCAAGGCTAGACTCTTCAATATTTTTAGTGCAGCATTTTAAGCCAACTGCAGCTGTCTCTCCAGTAACCCAATAATAAGCATGACAAAATAGGGCAGAATACTTCTTCCACAAACCAACCCAATATCATCTTTCAAAATTCAAGTCAACACTTTAAACTGCAAAATCAAACTGAAATTTGCTTTGAGAAATGACATGACACTTGGTACTACTGCAGCTTTTCTTTGCAGCACATAAATGTCCTTATTGTACTTGTTTGTTTTAGCAAATGGGTGTAGAATAATTCATATTTACAAGCAGAACAGTTTCTTTAGAAATCAGTAATGCTTAAAGAATCCTAAGTTAAGGATAGAGAAACATGTCCCAGAAACAAAAGAGTGTGGCATTTACATTCTCTGAAAAATCCCTTTGCCCAGGATTTTTCTCCTGGGAAGCTGAGAAGCCTCAGAGAAAAAGAAAAACAATTCTGATCTCATTTGCTTCTCCTGTGTTTTGCTTGTCTGGAATGTGTTTGGAAATTGTTTACCCACAGGTGGTTGTTTCCTTGGATTCTGCTGTGAGTTGTTTTCACTCTTTGGCCAATCAGGGCCAAACTGTGTTGGGACTCTGGAAAGAGTCAGGAGTTTTCATTATTATCTTTTTAGCCTTCTGTAATTATCATTTCTGTATTCTTGAGTATAGTTTAGTATAGCATTCTTTAATATAATATAGTATCTTAAAATAATAAATCAGCCTTCTGAGAACATGGAGTCAGATTCTTCATTCCTGCCTTCATTGGGGCACCCCACAAATACAACACAACAGAAGCATTTTCTCTTGCTTGATCTATTACCACAATTTTCTAAAGACCTCACCTCAAATTTCATTGAACTCACTGAAAAAAACCCTGAATTCAGTAACAGCACCTGCAATCGAGCTCTGCTTGGCTCTAGTACAGTATATGGAATATTCAGACAAGATTAAAATCATTTTCCAGCAACTTATATATTACAGATCTCTCATCCCAGTGTTCCAATCCATACAAGCACACTCTGTAGACACATTCAGGAGAAGAACAGCTGGATTACCACTATTGTAACAGGAATACACTTTCAATTCCCTCTCCTTGCCTCACCCTGCAGCACTGACAGGCATCCTCACCAGTAAAACACAAGCCTGGTTACCAATGAGAAACATTCCCTCTCAGTGTGAGATTTACTCTATATTGCTAAATAAAAAATCTATCCAAGCACCCTCAAATAACTGTGTGTTATGAAAAACACTGGAATGTTCAATAAGCTATAACAAAAATGCCTACAATGTTAATAAAACATTGGATTGAGGTAATTCTCTATATGAGAAACACTATCTTTGAAATTGTGGAGAAACTTTAAGAAAGCATTTTCAGTCACGGCTGGAAGTGAGGATGTTGACTGTGTGCAATCATAGCCTCTAAAGTCTCAAATTCAGCAATATTTTTTTAAGGTTGCTTGTACCTTATTGCAAACATAATTGAATCTGAAAAAAATCCCTTGTTTTGATAGCTGCACAAAATATGCAATGGCAAACCAAGGAATCATTGATAACATTTAACTATCCGAAGGTGACATTACTGGGAGGAATTGGATGAAAATGGGAAATAAAAAGGCAATGGGGCTTTCAGGTCTGGATGAGGCATGTGTAAAGACAAGTAATTTTCAAATCATTTATAAAGACATTAAGAGACCTTGAGGTGTTATTTTTAAACAAGCACACTAAAATTCAGGTGTTCTCTCTCATTGTCTTTGCATTATACTTATGCTGCAAGTAACAGCCACAGTGGTGTCTCTGAAAACATTTTCTAAAGGGCTTTTTCATCACCTTTAAATCTCACTCATTCTGCCAAGATGCTCCACTCAAAAAAAAATTTCCTTTTTCCAAACTGGATCCCACTGGACTGACCAACACCAGAAGGACAGGAATTGTCAGCCCCAGAGATCAGAGTCCACTGCTTACACAACAGGAAGGACTTCAGGAGGTGAAACTCTCAGAGTTCCCTCACAATGCCCTCCAGCCCTCACTCCTTATCAGGAGAGATGCCACGTTAGATACAGACATTTCCCCATTAAGGAACAGAATTACCTCAATTTACACAATCTACCTTAGCTTGCAGTCTCTAACAGATAGAGCTCTGAATTCACTAAAGGTGCTGCCAAGAAGGCAATCAAGAGATGAGAAGCCCTGGATCCCATAAGCAATGCCCCAGGGCATTCTGTCTCAGTTCAGATCGAGTTTATAAAAGGGAAAGAAAGAATAACAGAGAAAACAATGAGGAGGGGTTGGAGAGGTGGAAGAAGAGAGATTCAAACACAGTGCTAAAACATATCCCACTAAATAATGAATTCTCCCATACAGGTCTGGATAACTTTTGCACTTCTACCTCTTCTGACTTTTGCAATTGATGAAAGGAGAATGCAAAATAACCATTAACTGGATCAAAAAGAGAATGCAAATAACCATTAACTGGAGACAATTAGTCTCAGTTCCCATCTGCACTTTTAAAGATAAACATTTTCGGTAGCCAAAATATTACCACAATAGCAGATTCTTCTCAAAACTTACAAAAGTATACTTTTAGTAATTATTTTAATTTTCCCAGTGGCAAAAGACTTGTTCATCTTAGTATCAGGATTCACCTGATATAATCTTACCAAATTGGTTTTATCCATTAGAAAAGAGACCAAACTTCAATATTTTGCCTTCTCAAAGAGACAGCAGATTTTTTCAATAGCAAAAAAAAAGAAGCTCTGAAAAGTGATATTGTTCTCATCATTCTAGAGAAATTTCAGTTAAAAGCAGAGATTGCTTTTGCTCAAGCCAGTGTGACAGCAGGTGTTATACACATCACCATCAGCTTTATAATCATCATAATATGTTGCTTTTAAATAAATCCTTTCATCTCAAGCCTTTATACATTATGAAGAATTAAACTTTACAACCCCCCAGTGAGGAAGCTGCATTAAGAGCCTGAACCTGCCAGGCAGTTCTACAGAACAGAGTTAACTACAGAAATATAATTTAATAAAAATGCATTTAACAAGTTGACAAGGTTTTACACTGGCACAATGCCAGTGCCCCCATGAAAATACCCTCTCCCTGGTGTCTGCTGTGAGGTGTGACCAGGAATAAGCAAAGCAGGCTCCTACTTAGGGGAAAAAAACTTTATTAACTAAACTACAAAAAAACCTAAACTACAAAGAAAAAAAAAACACACAAGGAAAATGAAAACTGCACAGATACATCTCCTCCTTCTCCCCACCAAATTCCCAATGGCACCACCCTTTAGATATTCAAACCCTCAGTTCATCCAGAGGGGAGGAGTCCTTCTGGTGGCCATGGTGACCTCTTCCTTTTCATGTTCAGTGCTCTCACCACTGAACACAGACCAAGAGCTGCTTTGACACCAAAATGCTGACTTGTGTCTTTGCATGCCATCATGCAAATATTTCAGCTGGTATCTAGAAAACATGCAGAACTTTTACCTTATTTTGCCACCTATTCCCTGTCTCCATTTGTAATTTTCTGTCAAGAACTGGGTAGTAACATGTCAGGGAACAGCAAACCAGCATTGGAAAATGATGTACAGATCCTTGCTGCTTTTTACAGAGCAGTGACACCTTGGTCACCAATCTGACTTCAATGATTCTGCATTGTGACCGTGTTCACAGGGGTCTCAGGTTGAGGAATAGATGAGGATCTGACTCCATGGTTCAGAAGGCTTGACTGATTATTTTATGATAGATATTATATTAAAACTATACTAAAAGAATAGAAGAAAGGATTTCATCAGAAGGCTGGCTAAGAATAGAAAAAGAAGGAATGAGAACAAAGGTTTGTGGCTCAGACAGAGAGTCTGAGCCAGCTGACTGTGATTGGCCATTAATTAGAAAAAACCACATGAGACCAATCACAGGTGCACCTGTTGCATTCCACAGCAGCAGATAACCATTGTTCACATTTTGTTCCTGAGGCCTCTCAGCTTCTCAGGAGGAAAAAATCCTAAGGAAAGGATTTTTCATAAAATATCATGGCTACACTGCATCAGTGCACTCTCTATTTTGCTGTATAAGCTCCAGCACAATGTCTTGTACTTAAAAAAAATGAAGTTATGAGAAATCTCTACAGCTAGCTCAGGCATGCCTTTAGACTGGATAAACTGGGGAAAATTTCATCACTAAAAGGGTTGTCACACATTGCAGCTGGCTGCCCAGGGCAGTGGTGCAGTCACCATCCCTGGAGGTACTGAAAGGACACGTGGATGTGGCACTTGGGGACATTGTAAGGATCTTGTAAGACTTTTCCAACTTTAAACAATTTTGTGATTCTATCAGAGGTGCTGGAACTTTCCAGAAGCACAGTACTCAAAGCTTGGGGTGTCTGGGCAAAATTTTCTTTCCCAACACATGCATAACACTCCAGCTAGTGTTTGTTTGCCTCCCAAACTGATGATGGCACCTCAGGAGCACCAGGGGACAGATGCTGCCTAGGATTTTTTAGTACTTTGGGATCATTTAGGATGATAGAGTTCAACATCAATTTGAAATACCTTTCTTATGCATTAGTCTGCTAACACTACACAGTTTGGTCTCAGTGTAGGAAAAATAAAGCACCATAAAAGACAGCTGTAATCCCTCCATAAAGTACAGTGTGCCTTCCTAATGGAATATGATTTCAAAACAGATTTCCAGTTCTACCTTCTTAGGGGATCTCATTACAAAATGTTTAGTTTGTGAAAACAGACTATAGGAATACTTCCTATATATCTTGGTAATGCAGCATTTAATTTTATGGTGCATAAAATGCATTTCTCTTAACAGATGTATCCATTCCCTGATATCATGCCTAAACTGCTTCATATCCATAAAGGCTGTGTGGGGAACTGGGGAAGCTGTGGCATTTATCTTTGTTGTTGTGGTACACACTTCTGCTTGGTCCTAACATCCTGCTCCCCTGAAGAACAACAAATTTAGTTCTGAATGCTCTTAAGAGATTTGATCACATGCATGCCATTTGTATTCTTGCATATATTTTTTGATTATGCACACAAAGTGTCCCAGCTATGCATTCTAAAGTCTGTAAGAATTACAAGACTGTTTGTAGATAAGAAATTACTAAAAAAAAAAATTAATTGTGGTATTTTCTGGAGTCCCCTGTCATGGGGAGGAAAGATGAATCTGACTCCATGTTCTTAGAAGGCTAATTTGTTATTATACTATACTATATTATTATACTAAAACTGTACTAAAGAATAGAGAAAGGCTACTGACAGAAGAGGCTACAAAGAATGATATTGAAAACTCATGACTCTTTCCAGAGTCTGTCACAGCCTGACTGTGATTGGTCATTAAGTCAAAACAATTCACATGTTGGATAAAGAATCTCCAACCACATTCAAAGCTGCAAAACACAGGGGAAGCAAATGAAAAAATATTGTTTTCCTTCTTCTCTGAGGCTTCTCAGCTTCCCAGGAAAGAAATCTCGGCAAAGGGATTTTTTCAAAAAATATGACTGTGATAAATAATTTTTTTAAAAGTGCAATATCAAGAAATTTTCCACAAAACAAAATTCAGCCTTTAGCCTGTCAGAGGTTAGCCCTTTTCCCAAATCATAGTTAAACAACCCATTTAATCATGTTCTGTCAAAAAAAAAAAAAAAGATTTTGCTTTGTATTGAAAAATTTTAGGATGGAGAAACAAAATTGCAATATTCCTTAATTAATATAGAGATTGAGGTGGTGATCCTGGCCCTCTGCTCAACCCTGGGGAGGCACATCTGTGAGAGCTTAAATGAGGGATGTGGGACTCCAGGGGCTCTCCAAAATGCAATTTATTGTATACAAAATGCAGTTTATTGTATACAAAATGCAGTTTATTGTATCCAAGAGTTACAGCAGTCCAGGTGGTGGGGGACAGAGCTGTGCCCACAGCTGTCAGCTCCAGCTGCACCCTTAGTTCAGGTTACATTGCATTCTGTACTTTTCTTTTGGTTACATTGCATTCTCTACTTTTCTTTGCTGAGCATCTTCATAAAGTAGAACCAATCTATACCTAAACTTTTATCTATATCCTATCATAACTACTGTAATTACCATATTCATGTCACTGTTCTCCAATCACTAACAGTCAGTACATTACAGTTTAAGCTAGAAGTTGCTTTTCAGTTTTCTTGCTGTGGAAAATTCTGAGACCTTTTTCTACTTGCACCATTTGCTGCCTTGTTTGCCTGTGCTCTCTTTGTGCTTGGTAAAAACATCTTCTTGTTTGGGGTGGGTTTATCCTTTGCTCTAAGCCATAAAAACCCCTTCTAACTAACACACCCTTTGCCTCCTTGGTTATCCAGTGAGGCTGGCTCAGCAATTCTTTCCTTCTGTATCAAAACTTGCTTCCATCTCTATTCCTTCATCAGACCCTACATTTAAAAATCTTTTTGCCAAGCATCTGTATCTGTGAGACTTCCTTGTCAAACTTTCATCCTTCCCAGCACATCTGCAGGGCTGTGTCCTGTGCTGGGCTCTCAGTGACAGAGGGGATGGAGGGATGGAGCATCTCCCTCAGGGGGAAAGGCTGAGCAAGCTGGGCCTGTTCAGCCTCCAGAAGAGAGCTGGGACTGAGAGGGGGAGCTGCCAGAGGATGGAGCAGGCTCCATCTGCTCCCTGGTGCCAGGCAATGAGAGGCAGTGGGCAGGAAGGGATGCATGGGAAGTTCCAGCTGAATATGAGGAAGAACTTTCCTGTGTATTGTATATTGGAGACTGAATATTGGAACAGGCTGCCCAGAGAGGGTGTGGAGTCTCCCTCAGTGGAATATTCAAGCACTGCCTGTTGTAATCCTGGGCCTTGAGCTCTGGGGTGGCCCTGCTTGAGCAGGGAGGTTGGAACAGAGAACCCACTGTGGTCCCTTTCAATCTTGTCCAATTACATAATGTGAAGTTGAAAATATGCCTGATTAAACCAGGTAGGAGATAAAAGCAAAGCACCACAAGTACTTCATTACTGTTTTGTTTCACTCATACAAATTCCAGCAGACTAAAGGAACTTTTCAAAAATCTTTCTCTACATTCCAATGGAATCACTCCTGACATCTTAAAATCACCCCTGACATCTTAAAGTGTTCTCACACAAGTGGCTATGTACAGAAGTAATTTCTGTTTAGACACTTTTTAAGTATGATTTGACTTCAAAAAAAAAAAAATTATGCTTTCACTGAGCAGCACCAAGTGGTCATTTCTAATGTACACTGACAAAACAAACTGTGGGGAAAAGGTTCTCTCTGTGAAACTTTATACATTCTACTGTTGTCTATCATTGTTGTTTTCTTCTTTTTTTCCAAAAAAATCTCCCAGTAAAATTACCAGTGTGTTCTATACTATGGATAATTGTGCATAGCAGAAAAGAAAATAAATCTCTTACAGTGGACATAATCTGTCATTAATAGCAAACAAAACGACTGCTGCTGGATAGCACTGGAATAATATTTTCTGTTGTTGTATAAACAGAAAGCTTGAAATAAAAACATAGACTGAACAGAAAGCAAGCTTCTACTTGAAATTACTGTCACTCCTGTGCACTGCAGCTGACATGGTGACATTTTGGGAACTGACATTTTATTATCAGACCAGAAATCTGGTAATTCCACAGCCACCAAATGGGCTTGAAGAAAGTAATGGGCAGCAGCACCCATCCTGCACAGAGAGAAATCTGCTGCACAGGAGTCATCTATTTAACCACCAGGGAAAGGCTCCCCAGCCTGCCCTGCCTGTAGTGTATTGCATCCATCTAAAATAAACATTTCAATTGTGCTCTGTATGGCACATTGGGAGCACAGGCATGCTCAAGCTCCAAGGGGCTGGCAGAACATCAAAAGCTATAGGGCAAGATAAAGACAGTGCATTCTTTACAGTGGAGTGTCAGATACAAGTAACACTGGGATGTTGCTATTGCCATGAAAAAACTCTGCTTTCTCAGGGTCCACAACCCCATTTACTCAATTGACCAGTGGCAGGGTACTTAAATACACATTACATTCAGAAGCTGAATGAAGATACTTAAGAAAGAATTGATTTTTCTTGTTTCCAAAGGACACATAAAGGAATAAGATAATTCTATATCAGTTAAATATCAAGGGAATTCAGCCTAGGTAATTCACCTATTTGCTATTGTGTTGTGTTATTGTTGAATAAATCAACAAATCCAGCACCACATTACCAGTGAGTTAGCTCTACCTCTGGTGTGCCACTGAGGAGGTGCTTCAGTGAAATGGGAATTTGAGGTTCCTCTGAGGTGTGTACAAAGTTTGGTGAACCAAATGAGATGACAAGATTTGCCATTTGCAAACTTGTAAGAAATCTGAGTCAAATAAAAATGTTGTGACAAACCAGGAGCAAGACAAATAAACAAGGCATCCCCTAGGAACAATAAACAGTCAAAACATTGAGGGGAAAATGATCCTGTTCACTCATGAAAAAGCAAAACCTCACAGGGAAATAACAAAATGTAACAGCCCCCCAAATAATTTTAACACAAAGATAAATAGAGGTAGTTTCTCCAAGCTGAAACATCTTAATCTATTGTCTAGCATATAAAAGTCATATTTTGAACCTTGCTGCCTCAGTAACATGTATGTGTCAGATAAGTCTGTAGCAAGCATTGCTTTACATTGATAACTACAACTTGGTGCTGCCAGTGTGTTTGAGCAGAGGGCAGGAACAGCTGATAATGTGATCTAAAACAAAGCTAAATATACCAAATTTACACCAGTATTAGAAGAGTGTTGCAGTAAAGTTCATGTTTTATTATAGAAAATACTTTCCAAAAAAAAAACCCAACCCAACCCCACCAGCACCAAGCACAGCAAAAAACCAGGCCCTACACCAGGGCCCAACGAAGCACAAATTTAACATATGAGCACCTTGATGATGTGCAGAGTAAGATCATGCAGGTCAGGTTCAGAGTTTGCCTTCTCTACTGTCCTAACCCCCCCCGGGTGTTTGAGTCTCCAAGAAAAAAATGTGAAGATGCTTAGTGCTGTATGGAAAGCTGAATGTGATCTCAGCTGAGTTCTACCAGCACTGCCATCACACCAGGAAGTCTCTCTAACTCCTTGCAGTATTTAAGAGGGGTTTTGGTGTTGTGGTTTTGTTGGTTTTTTTTTTCCTGAAGAGAGCCTCTACCTCTATTAACTTGTGGGTAATGATCTTCGTGAGAATAATCCATATTGAAGTCACATGAAGAAGAGGGCACAGAACAATCCAGGGAAGACATCCTGAAGCCAAGATGTTAGTAGAAGAAACAGTTTGAAAAGTCTCCAGGGTGAGAAAGTAAGTCCACAGGACAGCTACTCAACATACAATTTTTGTTTCCACTTGGCCAGCCTCTGAGATTTGCCATTTGGAGCAATCAGAGTCTTTGGAGGAACTCCAGTTCCTTTAATACACTGAAAATCCATCCTGTTGTTTCACTTGTTTTAAATAGGCAGAGGCAAATAGAGCACCATCAAGTGTCCTAATTGATCCAAATGCAGCGCAAACTAAATTAAGGGGGTTGGAAATGCTGGAAAAATTAAACACGGCATTATTAAAGCTGGAAATAGTTTAATAAAGCTGAAAATAAGATCATAACAACCTAAGGCTATTTCTGATATTTCTTTACTTGTCTTTAAATAGATGTCTTCCTGTAGACTGTTATCAGCTCAGCGGGAGCCTTTCCAGAGAGGCATTTTTCTCATTCTGTGCATTTTAAGTTAGGTTTCTATGAAATTCAGCCTGTCTGTAAAAGCTGCTGCCAATTCATATTAAAACCCTAACTGCAGCTATGTAATGATAATATGAGAGCATGTGAGCTGCAAATTCAATCCAAGCCTTTATCTGAAATTCAAAATCTGCTGGCTTATCTTGCAGCTGGGGAGTTACAGCACACAAAAGCAAGAACACATCTGAACCAACAGAAAGAATCAATCCTCATTAGAAGGATTCTCCTCTCTATAAATTGAATTTGGAGTCCTTGGCTGGCAGCAAGGCACTGATTCCACCTTCCTTCTCTGCTGCTGAAAAGGGTCCCTCATCACTGGAAGGGGTGGAAGGGGATGGGGTTGAAGAGAGCACTGCACAATGAATGAGATGAGAGAGGATGGAGCACCCCAGGTCCAAAGGACAAGTGGCCAAGGAGCCTCTGAAAACATCTCTTGATCTATTTCTGAACAGTGCCAGGGTGAAGGAATGCCAGCTGGGCTTCAAGAGGAGGGACAATCACCAGAAGGAAACTTGGAACTTTGCTCAAATGCCATGTGAGAGAAGGGACAAATGCATTTTATCTTTCTCTTCTAGAAGTTCCAGGAAAAAAAAAAAACCACAAAAAAAAGTAAAAAGGAGCAGAGAAAGAAAAAAGTAAATGAAATAAACCATTTGGGATGTGTGAAAGTGTGGAAGAAGTGAGAAAGTGAAAAAACACCCAGAAAAATGCCAGCACCCCCAGATGTAAATCTCATTGACAACCAGTCACCTGAAAAAGGGAAAGCTGCTGGCTGCACAGCAATTCTGGTCATATCTTTTAATATTTAAATTTTAAAAATCAAAAGAGAAGTGCCTGCTGACTTCAAAAGACAGAAGAATCCCATAAAGGGAAGTACTACCTTCCAACACCTAAAACTGTACAGAAATTAAAAGAAAAAGCTGTTATCATTGGAAGAGGCCCCCAAATCACTGTGTCATTACACAAATGATGCACACAAGAGTCTGAAAACAGATTCTGATGACTAAAAGGTAACCTTAACAAAGACAAACCCATGGTCCTGATTCAGTTTAAAAACCATAATTCTTAACTGTACAGATTGTGAAAGGATTTCTGTAAAATTAAGAGTAAAGATAGTGTCCCAGTACTTATAACACAAACTGATCATTCACTCCAATCATTACAGCTCTCCAAGATCTTTTGTAGCAAAATTGTCACATGTACATGAACTCCACGAACCACCAGGGCAAAGGCACTTCAGGTCATTGAAAAAGAACATTCTGCAGGTCTGGTGAAAACAAAGTGTACTGGCCCCTAGGACTGAAAGCTCTCCCAAATAAGCATCTGAGTTGGCAGATCAGTCTAAGGCAGAATCTTTTTAACTCCAGAAGGTAATTACATGCTGTTGTCTTCCCCACTGATGCCACTGGCACATCCCCAGCACAGTTACAGCCCTGTTTAGTTACAGCTTGGCCTTTTGCACATTGAACAATGGCCACAGATGTACAGAGAGGCAACTGGAGTGGCAGAGCTCTGCAATAAAGCTAACATCATCTATTTCCAATATTCATCACAGCTTTTCCCCAAAGTCTGCTGCAGCTTTGACAAGTGCATGTACCCTCAACAGACATTTCCTGTCGAATGTAACTCAGAATTGAGATACAAACACCAAAATGTTTAAGTTGAAAGGAGAAAGGCTGAATATTATCTACAGAAATCTACAATCCAACTTATTCTCTCCTAGAAGAATTGAGGGGGCAGGGGGGAATCTTGAGCCATTAGACAAGAATTATTACAAGGAAGAAAACAAGGCTTGTACTGAATTCTGCTTGTTCTAAGGACTTGTAAGGACTTATAGGGTCACACCTAGAGCAGCCCTGCCTGCCCCAGCACATAGCACACACCTGGGGCCACTTGCACATAAATTCACATGAAGAGGAGGGCACAGAACATGCCTCTGACTGCACAGGGATTGTCTTAGCATGAGAAGACATACACCTCCAAAGAACTAAACTGAGGAATAAACAGCAGCAAATTCTTAGTCCCTAAAACACTGAAACTAACAAAGTCTCCCAACTCTCACAGCAAGATGAACTTTAGTGAAACTGAACAAAATGCTCAGTGAGACTAAAGCAAAGTGGAATGGATCTTGGCTGCTATGCTGCTTTAAACTTTTAAAAGTAGGAAAGGAGTCACAAACTACAGTTCAGCTAGTTCCAACCAGTCTGCTCACAACCTCTTCTGCTACTTCCACTCTGACCCTGCTTCAGCAGTTAAGGCTTTCTAATAGGGGCTCTCATTTACAGAAAATTTTTCATTCTTCCAGGACACAGCTGCTGCCCAAACAAGTCAATCATACTGTCAGCAGAAGAATGAACTAAAAGCCTGGCAGCAGCAGTGATGCCAGTCCTGGAAGAGATAGGAGCTGAAGAGGGGCTGAAAGGGCATCTCTGAGACATTCATTAACTAAAGAAGTTCCAACAAATTTAGCACACATCATCTGAGCAGTTTCCATTGAGGTTACCAGCAGCTCTGAAAATGAGAGGAGTCACTGGGAAGTAGCCAGAGCACTGATGAAATGCTTCAGTTCCTCTCTATGACCAGAATACCCAGGACAAGCATCATCTCCCCAGCAGAAGTATTGACCAAGACAATCAATAAGGTTATTTAAAAGGGGCTTCAAAAATTGATTTTTTTCCAAGGGTCCTTCTAATTTGCTTCTCTGATGTCTCTCAGGGAGCTACATTTTCTTTCCCAAAGTGGTAGAGAAATTGCACAGAAGGACAGTCACTCAAATGGATATAAATATAAAGCCAAATGGATTCCATCTTACTGCCATGGAATATAAGTGGAATAAAGGAAGGTATAATCACTGACTCCCTAATATTTTTGAAAGGTGCCCTTACTGAACAGGTGCCTGCACATTTTGCATTCATGGTTTGTCTCACCTTGGCTAGGCTCGAATCTTTTGAGAAGATGGCACCTGGAAATACCAGAAGCTATCAGTGTGTAGGTAACCCTCAGGATTTGCTGTTTCCCACACAGATTCCAAGCAGACCATTGTCCAGGCACAAGAGGGAGACTCCAAGGGTTAAGTTAATATTACAAACCATGGAACTTGTAAATGCTGCAACAGCAAAAACACAATTAACCTGTAGAAACTATTCCTACCATAAAATACTCCTCGTAATTCTGCAGAAAGGGTGCTTGTCATCTTCTCAAGGCCAGACCTGAAACTTAACTGAGGCTTTTCCTCCTGCTCCCAGAAGGTAATGGAGGGAGTTCCCAACTTGTGACAGCTTTGCAGGGTCGGGTTGGGGTTGGGGAGGAGGAATTTTGATACTATTTGGCCAATTCCTGTCACTCCTGCCTCAGCCCTGCTTTTCTCCCATGGTTTTCTCCCAGCCCATCTGTTTGAGAGCACTACAAACACACCCAAGTGCTCCTATTCCTTCTGCTCAGGTTCATGTTGGAGCTGCCATGACATTGTGTGAAGCAGAAAGGAAAATCTTCCTCTCAGATGGATTTACTGTGTTTGCATGCTTTGAGCTCTGGGGGAGAAACTGTATTCAGAAGGTGACTGCAATTATACTAAGAGATTTGGCTTATCCAGTCTCTTAAATAGCAAAAATGTATTTTTCTGAACACTGACTACATTTTTTCCCCAAATGATGATGGAATCCTCTTTGTTAACCCAACTGCAGCTGCAGAAAGCACCGTTGGTTTTAGAATTTCTGTATAACAATTCTGAAATCTCTTTTCTTGTCACTCTGCCGCAGCAACGTTCCATTTAGCAGATATTCACTTGACAGTCACTTTTGCAAGAGACATTCATTTACATCTATTTTACATGAACTAAATTTGGCATTGACTGCAGCAGACCAGATGCTTAAATGATACAAGAGATAACTGCAGTGCTCATCTTTATTTACTGCTCTGGCTTGAGCTGTATAGATTTCTAAACATTTGTATATGTGCTGCTGAGATCAGAACTGTTCTCACAATAATTTAATTTTTCATCATTCAGGTCAGGTTACTGATTTTTGTTTTGGATTCTCTTTATATAGTTCAAAATAAACTTCATGGAGAAGCATAAATTTAATTCATACATTAAACTGGTATTTCAGGTACAAACAGGAAGGGTGTAGGGGGTTTGTTTAGTGAGTTTTTAAGCTTTTCTCAGACAGGCCACTTGTCCTCATTTCTCTGTTTCAAGGCTGGTGCCTATGATGCCCTGTATAAAAGCTGGACTTTATCAGTAGATAAGTTAGGCTTTTCTCACTGAGAGCCTTCTTTCAGTGAAAGAGTACAATAAGCATTTTCTCACAATATTTTTCCTTGCTTTTTCATTTATCCACTTGGATGCTGAGATCCTTGTGCTGATCCTGTAGCACAGACACACAAACAGCAGCAGCACACACCACAGCTACCATCACAGTGATCAATCTCAGTTAATACACAGAGCACACCCTGAGGGGAGAGCCACAGCTCTGTTACATGTGTCCTTGTGCTCTCTCACCCACACATTTATTTGTGCCATGAAACCAAACCTCTGTATCTCTCAACTTCTAGCTTCTGCCTGAAATAAGATATTAATGTTCTCATCTCTTTATTTACTGCTTAGCCCAAATAGTTTCACTCTCATTTTTGACTCAGTGCATTAACTGCTAGGTTGGATTTCTTATTCAATAATCCAAGTATTAAATGCACATAGAGATTTTCTGGTTTTGATCCTTTTCATTGAAATGCAAACTGTGTCTTTATTATGTCTTTAAACACCTTAAATAGAACAGCTTACCTAAAAAGCACTTCCTTTTGTACCTCCTCCTTAGTAAAAGACCTTGACCCAGTAAATACATCACAACTTATCAGTGTCAGAAAACTCTTCCCTGTGTTTTGGAATCATGGTCATGTTCTGACAGATTCTTGGCACTGTCTTGGTCTGGCCAATCAATCACTTCAATCCCTGATTTGTCATCTGTGGTGGTGCTCACAGGGGTCCCAGGATGAGGGAAGAGATGAGAATCTTGACTCCATGTTTCAGAACCCTGATTTATTATTTTAAGACATATATTATATAAAAAGAAAATGATATATTAAAACTATACTAAAAGAATAGAAGAAAAGGATTTCATCAGAAGGCTTGCAAGGAAAAGGAAGGAAGGATAACAAAAGCTCGTGACTCTCAGTGTGTCTGAGCCAGATGTGATTGGCCATTAATTAGAAACCACCAATGTGGACCAATCACAGATGCACCTGTTGCATTCCACAGCAGCAGATAATTATTGTTTTTCTTTTCCTCTGAGGCTTCTCAGGAGAAAAATCGTGGCAAAGGGATTTTTCAGAAAATATCACAGTGACAGTCATCAAGTAGGAAATATGACCTGCCACAGAGTGATGGAGAACTGGGAATGACCTGTGGACAGGGACAGGTCACTCCCACACCCAAACCACCCACCAGGCAGCACACCTGCCCCAGGTGCATCACCACAGCTGGGTTTGCTCCTCCATAGTGCCAGAGCATGTGGTGGTGCTGTGGGAAGCTGCTTGGTGCCAATGGCAGCAGGTGCCACCCCTTGTGCAGGGGATGATGCCCCAGTCCCCTTCCAGGGGCACAGGGATGTACCAAAGCACTGCAGCCTGACCTATAAACACCTTTCATTAGCACCACAGAGACCTTTAATGCTGAAGCCCCTCCTTCCATTCATACACAGACAACTCCCACCCAGTTTTGCTCAGAAGTGCAGCTACAGCACAACTGTGGCAGCACAGGAAATCACCAAACCCTTGCAGCCCATCTCAGCACTTTGTGTTCCCCAGACTCTTCCCCTTTGAGAGCTCTGTATTAAATAACTGCAAGTGGAATCAGTCATTAAAAAATTCTGGCATTACTACATTTTAAATGCGCAGGAATCTTCTTACTTTCAAGCTCAAATATTCTTTAAAATTTTGTATCATTTGCTCTTGTAACTACAGTGTCCTTTACCACATTTCTTCTTCTCCCTTGATGTTTATCTCTCACTGGATTTGTACTAGGTACAAATAAATCTTCACAAGCTTCATGCTGCTAATGCTAAAAAAAGCAACTCTTTAATCCATTTTTATCAGATAGATTCTGCATTTCTGCACATGTGCTCACAGTCATCACTGAACATGTTCCCCATTTAAAATAATCTTTCTGGAACAAACATGACAGAAGTACATACAATATCTACAATATCTCATCATCAATGAGATCTTATAATAATTTTTTGTACAATATTAAACCTTCTTTGCCTCTAGTAAAAGTACCTCACCTTTCACTTAGCTGGTTCACAGTAGCAGCTCACTCTCACCTAAAGCAATACACCAACACCACTTCACTTTCTATGCTACTTTAAAATGAGAAGCCCCAGCTGTATAGAAAAATTCCCTGTAATCAGCTTCTAAGACTACTTAGGCTATTACAGTATTTAAGTCAATGATTACATTCATCCACAAGACCATATAATTCTTCCTGGAGGAGAACTCAGGGTGGAAGTCCTCCCAAACCCCCCTTAAGTCATCATTAATACATAAATTGTTAAGATTATTGAGGCCTTTTTGGTATTTTGAATGGTGACCTACCATGCTACCCGTTAGCTTTCACAGAGAGCTCTCAGCACTACCCAATAATTGAGGAACAACACCTTGCAACACACCCAGCTCTATCCTGATTCATTCAGCACAAAGACAGAAATTTTTCACTGTGAGGAGGGTGAGGCACTGGCAAAGGCTGCCCAGAGAAGCTGTGGATGCTCCATCCCTGGAGGTGTTCAAGGCCAGGCTGGATGGAGCTCTGAGAAAGTTGGGATAGGGAAAGGTGTCCCTGCCCATGGCAGGGGGTTGGACATAGAGGATCTTTTATGGTCCCTTCCAAACAAATCCATTCTATGGTTCTAGAAACAGACTGAGCAGTACCTTTTATCAAGAGGGGGGAAAAGCCACCACAAAACCCCACAAAAATATAAAATTGATACATTCCTGCACTAAAAGTCCGGGTAGATCGATCTTTATGTTGATTGCACTAATTAACTCACTATCAACATCTTCAGATAAGGTACTTTTTTACCTTCACCTGAATTTCTAAAGTTAAAGACAGAGAGCACAGTCTGTAACCATGTCCAAGACTCAGATGCTATAAATGGGAATCGTTTCTCCAGCAATATGATATTATTACAAGAAAGCTTTGAGTTATGGACATTATCAAGGACAATGTTTTAACCTTGCTATAACCCACTGAAATCACTGTAGTATTCAATGATCGAGTTTTAAAAAAATAAACATCGTTTGTACTGCAATGGGTGGTGCTGTCACAACCATGTGTAAACTTTACTACCAATTTTTGTGCATGAAACATAATTATTTTACATAAAGCAAGCATAAATTATTCTCCATTTACAACTGCTAGATATACACAACACAAAGACATTCTACAGTGGTAAAGATGACAAGAATGAATCTGAAACAAAGCCCAGATCCATGAAGAAACTTCCAACAATTTCAGGCCTCTCATTTAAAAACTTATTCTTGGTCAAGTTTTAGTGATCTGCAAGACCTTACTCTTTAGGGGATTGTTGCAACAGAAGGATGTAGAAACCATTGCACCTTATGAACATTCAAGTACCAAAAATTCAGCTGAGTTTCTGACCTTTTTCCCCACAAACTCCTGAACTGCTATTTGCTATACTGTGATATTCAACTGCAATTTAAACCAAGACAACACTGGAAGCAGTAAGGTCCTAAAGTTACAGTTTATGTTACTATCACTAAAACCTGGGATTTATAAATATTGGCTCTACTTGTTTTCCAGCAGTCATCTCCAAAACAATACCTGCAATTCCAAACAACCACCTTTTGTTTCCACGTGTCTGTCCTGCTCCCCAGAGATGCACAGACTGCTGCTGCCCAAGCCAAACCCAGAGACCCTGAATAGAATAAAACTACTCATTCAATTCCGTGCTCCCAGGAGGAACTTATTGTTCTTCTCTGGCCTTTATTCTCTTCCCACGCGTCCCTGTAACAAACAGACTTTTAATCCAACACAAGTTTTATCAGCACACTGCCTCCGTGGAGTATATGAAACCATTGTTACATATTTGCAATTAAGAATGGCATTTCATGACCCCAGGGAGAGGGACAGTATGGAAATAACAGTGCAGAGATCCAGAGGCAGCAGAGAGATTTCTACAGCACACCATGGTGCCAGGGCTTATCAGTTTCCCCAGTGGTACATTGCTGTTCTTCCACGTGTGTCCCACATCTGAAGAAAGCCCCTCACAATCCTACAGGCACGTCAGCCATTCCCTGTTGTTATCATATTTCTAAAGTCCCATACTGTTGTTATTATATTTCTAGAGTCCCATACTGTTGTTATCATATTTCTAAAGTCCCATACTATTGTTATTCTATTTCTAGAATAGATGATACTGTTGTTATTATATTTCTAGAGTCCCACACTGTTGTTATCATATTTCTGAAGTCCCATACCTCCTCAATGTTTCCTTATGGCTGCAGATCTTCACAGCAAAGACTCCCTCTTCTGCCTGTTGTTCCTTCTCAGCCAGGGCTCCTTCAAGGCTCTCCCTGACTGGCCAACCCCTTTTTATCCCAGTTATCTTCACTAGCTACAGCTGCAGCCCATCAAAAGGCTCATATACAGATATTCAAGCACAATACAGATATTTTACTAGGACTCAAAGGCCACCAATACTGTAATTGCTCATCACCTCCTGAGAGCTTCTGTTTGCTCTCCTCCTTCACTTTCCTGCCCAACTCCACCAGCAGAATTAATGTAGCTAAAATGCTTACATCCACCTCGTGCTCTGTTTCTGGGTATTTTTCTCTGAATAAAAGATGCATTAGCACCTTCATGCAACTGAGAATCCTGACCTATCCTAAACACAGACCTTCTACCACCTGAAGGTCAGAAACAGGAAAAGCAACAAGCTGAACTTGGTTTACGTGAGGAGTTGCTGAATTTGTGCCATTTTCACCCAGACTCCAAGGAGGAATAAACATGATCTCTCACAACATAAAACAAAAGCATCACTTGAGAGGGGAAAGCTGCCAAGATACAAAACAAACCCCAGGGAGATCTATCCCAGTGGTCTGAGCACCACAGATAAGTGAGTAGAGCTGTCAAAACAGAATTGCTGAAATGGTCTGCATTTATCACCACCATCAGCCATGCTGGAGTGGCAAACTCCTTTCAGGAGAAATTAAAATGCAAGAATGAATGCTGAGACTGATCACTTAAGTTCATACTGCAGTGTGTGTTGTCTTTATTACTGTATTTTCTTATCAAGGGTAATTAGAGTAACCTTAATAGCACTTCCATCAGTCTAAGTGTGCATTTCCCCATACTATTTCTTCATTTTTCACTACTTTAATTTGTGTGCTTTATATCATCTGCTTTATCTCACACAGCATCTTACTCTGCAGCACTGCTAAACTTGTTCTCATGCTATAAAACCCTAGCAGAGGAGTAATTTCATCCATATATATAAATCCCTGGAGCTCACCAGTGCTGAATAGGACACTCAGGGATAACATCTGTATGATTCCAAATGTTCTCAACATCTTCCATGTTCATGTTTGACATCAAAGATGGGACAGTCAACAACAGCATGGAGTGACCCCAGGACAGCTCAAAATTAGGATAAATTGCTACTGGGTCACACAGATACTGGCTGGAGTCCTGCCAAGAAGCCTAGCTCTGTACATTATTAAAATTCCTTTCAATTCTTACAGGTCAGGTATTCAAGCTCACCTTTCTTCCAGCTTCCTCAGCTTCTACCACTGCTTGCTTTGGTTTTGCTTTTTTTTTTTTTAATATGGTATTATGTAGACAATGTAATTTCTTGCTCTTGGTCTTCCCAGACTGTAAAACTTAAAAGCTTTCTACTTACATTCATGCATTTTAATTAAAAGAAAAAGTGCAAAATATTAGACTTCCAGACATAATTAAACCTAATACGCTGTTCCAGATCAGAAACCCTAATTAAGTTTCAGTATTTCCTATTGCTAATAATCACCCAGTCAGCAAATACCACTGACAAATTCCTCTCCCCTCTTGCCTTTCTGCCCACAAGGCATTGCTGCCCCAATATTTAATTGGAAATTAAACATTTTCTCACTGTACCAGCTGACCACACTTGTACTCCTATTTAAAGTTCACAATTAGAGATGTTTCTAATGTTGAAAAAGAAATAATCAGCATAAGAGACTATATTTCTTGAATGTGTAAAATTGACATTCTGTGACCAATTTTTGTAGCAAAGAACTCAGGAATATTCAAGCAGAATATTCACAAGTTTCTTGATTGCAAAGAGAGTGAAGAACCAAAGATGAAAATGCGTGAGACAGACAAAGGTTCACATACATTGGAAGACAAAGACACTAACATTAAAACAGATTGCAAAAATAATGTAATCCATATACTCCAGTATTCTTTTGGCCTAGTAAAAAACTTAGAAAAAATAACAGTGGAAATAATTGACCATAGTTCATAAGTCTGCAGCTGGTCATTGAAGATTCACCTCCTGGAGTTTACAGCCTGCCCTTTGCCAAGGGAACAGTGCTTTCCCTCCTTGCACTCAGTGTTACACTCTACATACACCAAGTTGAGGACTTCTGCCTTTAGCACTGTCAATATAGATTTTGTTCACACTAGATCAACCAGCAAAGAAAAAAAAAAAAAAACATTTTAAAATAATTGTCTATTTATTCTGTGGTGGTGCGCTCAATTCAAAATTGGAAGCATTTTTCCTGATAAATTTTCATCTAAGAGACACTAAAGGGACATTTCTTCCTAACAGTTCAGTATTTAACTATTCATTTAATTTCACAGCATGTATTTTTCAAAAATCAATAAACCAAATACACTGAGCAGCTGAAAAGCATGCCTAACCCCCAGCATCAGATGACAGCAAAAGAAATGCTGTCCTGGTGGCAAAGTAACATTTCATGATGCCAGCTGGGCAACTTGGGAGATACAGTGACCTTAATGTGCTTCTTTTTAAAAAATGCACTAAAACTGTTAATATACTTCATATTTTGTGGCAGAGCAAACCCAAAGCCCTTGATTTACAACTTTACAACTCAGTTAACTGGCTGTTCTATCAATATAAAGGACAGTCTCAGGACACTACACAGGTCCTGCCCTTTCAGCAGCAGCTCCTGAGCCATGATGGCAGCAATTTGGAAGTCAGAAAGAAATGAAAGAAAAAAGAAAAGAAAAAAAAATGTTGCAGGCATTCCAAAATAACTCCAAGGGCTAGAGCCTGTCCACTGGCTCTGTCATTAAAATCAGGAAGGAAGAGACGAGCCAAGAAGGGAA
The DNA here is from genome assembly GCA_009764595.1 of Geothlypis trichas. Taxonomy (NCBI): domain Eukaryota; kingdom Metazoa; phylum Chordata; class Aves; order Passeriformes; family Parulidae; genus Geothlypis; species Geothlypis trichas. Next base: position 4,244,058 of record CM019906.1, on the reverse strand, counting down.
GCAGACAATTGTGTTATTTGAGTCAATCTCTGTTCTGCTCCTCAGCAGCCCTCATACCGCGGCCATGGCTGCAGGCAGAACAGGCATCAGTCACACCCGCATTCCCATGCTCTTATGAACTGCTGCTCCAAGACACTGCCAAGGATTTGTACAAAACTCTCCTGGTTCAGGGCAAATTTGGGAGAGAACCCCCAAAGGGGAAAGCAGATTCAGTTGGTCCCTGCTCCCAACCAGTCAGGGAGAAAACACTTCCTTGGAGAAAAGTGGAAAAAACCTATTTATTAAACACTAAAGCCTAAACAGTATTAAACAATAAAACCCCTTGCTGCTCCAAAGAGATGACAAACTGTGAAAGTCCCTCCCCAGGTTGCCGCTCAGCTCACTCAGTCTCAGTGTTGGAAATGTCGCAGGCCAGGCCCAGCCTGGTGGCCACAGGTGGAGCTGCCAGAGTTCCCCTCGGTGTTCAGTCCAGAGCAGCTTAAACAGGGCCAAACAAAAGGGAAAAAAACCCAAAAGTCCAGGGAACTTCTTTGCCTCAGCTAGCTAAACTAACTAAAGCAAAGGAGAGCTCTGTCCCGCTGTCTGTCCATCCACAGACAGCACAGTCCAGGAGTAGGGATGTGGAGGAGTGAGTGCAGTGCATGAAAACAAACTGCTGCTTCTTCTCTGCCCCCTTCACTCTCTGGAACGAGTCTTAAAGGTGCAAAACTTATTATTCAGCATGAACAGAACAGACAATTGGGGATAAAAGCATCATAAAGTCAGCCCAGGACAGTCGGATGCCTCTGGAAAGGCGCTGAGCTGCCCAGGGAGGCTCCAGCGGGGGAGAGCTCTGACCTGGGCGATGCCACCGACCCAGCGAGCGCAGAGGGCAGCAGGGGGACACTCCTGACTCTGCCTGAGCTTGCTCCACTCTCCCTGCCCTGTGTGTTTGTCATGGCACTATTGATCTCCTTCTACAAAAGCACACAGGGACCAAGCAGCTCAGCGTGCCATGCTAGGAAAAAGCTCACACAACCCGGATGGGAAAGGAGTGACACGGAACAGAGGGACGGACACAAAGGCTTCTTCTCCCAATCCATGAGCCAGATAGGTTCAGTATCACTGATCCTTGACAAGGCTGACATAAAACAGAGGCTAGACAGAGTTCAATAAAGTAGACAGTCATTAAAAGTCATGGATACACTCTGGGCAGCACAAGAGCCCAGCCAGGGCAACACCCAGCATGAACCAAAATGGTCACAAATGCACGACTGGTCACGAGGTCTCACGCTTTTATAAGTTCTGGTTCATTTGCATATTGGAGATAATTGTCCAATTATAGCTTTAGGTTATCAAGTCCCATCCTTCTTGTTTTTCTTTCTTCAGTCCACATTGTTTATGCTCTTGGGCCTGAAATTTGGATTTGTTGTCCTTGGTCCCAAGCTAGGAAAGGAATTGCTTTATCTAGCTGCTCTGTGAAGAGAGCTTACTATCTCTGAGAACTACTCACTAAAGCAGTACAGAATTTTAAAAATACAAAAGCTAAAACTGACAGCATCATCACCCTCACTGCAAGCACATATGGTTGGACTCAATGGTCTTAAAGGCATTTCCCCCCCTAAATGATCCCATAATTCTACAAAAACCACCACAAAAGCTGGTGTCAGTTTTGGAAAATTTGCCAAACACAGAAATTCCTCAGAATATGTTATCAATTTATCATATCTATGCAAACATAGGAAATGTCTCAGTGAAAAATAAAAAGAAAGCTTAATAAATGCTTCTTTTAGTATTGTTTAAATGCAGAACTGCATAATGAGATTAAGAAATTTGATCCACGTCTGCTGAGCATCAGACTTGAACCTTCCAAATGCCTGCACTGACTTCAGACTTGGAAAAAAATTCCTATTAAGGTTTGTGTTGGTTCAAACTTACAAGATCTGTTTGTTTTCACATCATTTTATACCCAGTATTCACTTCCCTGCATCCCTGAAATAAGGCAATAAAAAGAGATTTCATGTCAGCTATGCAACATCACGAGTGAAATGCAAATAACCCTGCTAGCAGAAGATATTTTTATTTGATCTATCACCAATATAATTATCGTACATTCATGACAAAGTCTCACCTGACTTACTGGAAGAGAGTTCACATTCTTATGGTTTAATGAGAAATACCTAACACAGCTGAATAAGGTTGATGATTAAACAGGGGACTTTCATGAAAAGGTGGGTAGGCTGGGTACAACAATAATTCTGGCAATTACATTGGCATCTTAATTGCATAAAAATAATAGTGGAAACATGACAGAAAGTGTTATATTGACTGCAGGTTACCAAATGCAAAGAAATGAATCTTCAAGATATTACTCTTTCCTTTAAGTAGGAAAGAGCAAACAGCAAGATACAACACTGAAGGCACTGAAGCCTTTTTTTCCTTCTTAGATCACAGCAAGCCCCTGGCACAGCTGCCCAGAGCAGCTCTGGGACAGTGGAAGGTGCCCCTGCCCATGGCAAGAGGGTGAAGGGGATGATTCTTAGGGACACTTCTAACCCAAACCCTTCTATGGTTGTGTCTTTGGTGAGTGCAAGTGGAATTCAAGTATCATTGCATGAAAGTTTCCACTTTCCTCCTTTCTAATAAGACCTCATGCTTTTCTGCCATTTCCACATTTACAACTATTTATGGCTACACACAGTAAAAAGGCCATGTTAAAGCCTCTGAATGTATGTACAACAGTTCCCCTTGAAAAAATGTCACTGTCCACAAAAATTTGGATATTGCCTGCACAGGCACCAACTTCAGCATCCTCCATCCACTCCATGCTTATAAACTAGAATGTTTCCAGCTGCAGGATTAAAATAACTTCCCTTAAATGTTCAGAGTGAGAGAAGTGCTTAAGTGGCCCAGCTAAGTACAGATAAATGTTGCTTTTGCTGGATGTTGAAGCTGCTAATAGGAAGCCCATGGATGCAACCTATGACACTCCAGAGCAATCAGTCCTGCTGAGAATTTCAGCACTGCAGTGTACTCCAAACAAACCTTGGGAACTGTCAAAAGAGTACATACATTCTTTAGTGGCATGAGCAAAATGCAAAAGCATCTTCAGGATTTATTTTTCTCAGGATATCTGAAAAATTTCATGAGAAGTAACAGGCTACGTTCTTGTAGCAGTTTGACATACCATCTGTCAAATGTAATTCTTGAGGCAAGAGCAGGCTGTCTCCATGTATTACTTCATTAACATGTTCCTAGCATGGCTGTCTAGAAGAGATGGAGCCTGACTGGACCTATCTGGTATGACCTAGGAGACAATTTATGAGGTTTATCACAGTCATGGTGTCAAAAAGATATTCAGGTTTAATTAGCAATCAAATAACTATGTCCAGATGAAAATACCACATTTGCTGATGTTAAGTTTAGTCACATTCTACAGTGCAGTTTATTTGCACTGAGGGCCAGCATATTTCTCACCAACTGCTAGAAGAGAGCAATATAAAAGGATTTGAAGCACATACAAAAGATGCAGTTCAGACCTTAGAAACACATCATAGAAGTACCTGAAATCATATTTCAAGATATGTATCCTATTTCTGTTTAATGTGCAATCTTCAGTTTCAAGTACAAGGCACAAAGAAATAGTGCTTACAAATTTCTAACATCTACCTTTGTCAGTGAGATAGGTAATTACCCTCTTTTTTTTTATGCAACAGATTTCATGCATTAGGTGTAACTTACACTGCCACGAGGTGTAATTCTCCCCAGCAGACAAACCAACCACTGACAAAAGTAACACACAAAGGAAAACAATGGAGGGAAAATAAAAAAGAAAGAACTGCATGCCTCAAAGGCCATGTGGACAGAATTTAGGTAAATACACCTGAAAATGCTATTTACACCATTTTAGAAATGGTTTAGGAATGATATTGCTCAAAGAGTGTTTCCACTGGAATACTTGGCATCATGGGCTGCTCACTCTCTCCTTCCTCTGTGGCAGGATGGAGAAGAGGACTGGAAGCATGAAAGGCAAATATCAGGGAGTGATAGAAGGTCAATTTAATGGAAACAACAATGAGATAAAACAGTGAACAGCAGCAGCAACAATATTAACAGAAGAGTGTACAAGAGACAAACAATTCATACTCCAGTGCTCAGCCCCATGGAAACCCAACTGCAGTGCCCCACTCTGCAACCCAGAAGGGACCCTTCCCCCTTCCCAGAAAGTGATGAGAGCTAGTATGGAATAACCCTCCTGTCCTAGCCAAACCCCCTCCTGGCCACTCTAAAAATTAACCCTGTCCTGGCTGGAATCAGGATATTAACCACCTCTGACTCTGTACCATCTATATCACACCCATATCCTACATCCCCTTCCAATTAGCTGGATACATACATACATACATATATATATATATATATATATATATGTACAAAAGAATGAGTATCATTTCCACAGTCAGTAGCCATCCCTCCCAGGTGTCTGTTGAGCTCATTTAGTGCATGGCTGTGGGTTCTGCCCACCCTGAATGTCTCCCAGGACAGGAGAGCTGCTGTGCTGTGCTGCTGGCTGCCTGCCCATCCTCACAGGGACAGTGCCATGCAGCAGCCAATATTACATGTACAGTTCAACAGTACATGTAACATTTGTTCTTATCCAAAAATCAAATCCTTGGGACTAGTGGTTACAGCAAGTGGCCATAAGATGGTAAGAGTATTGCCTGTTTGCTACTCCAGCTGTTCTCAGGTGCTTATTTGATTCTTTTACTTTCACCTGATGAACACTTAATGCAAGGGGCACAAGTACTGGCTGGATGAAACCTTAACATCTGAGCTATTTCTGAATTTCAGGGCTTTCAGAGCAGTAGAAGTATAAATAAATAATGCAGCACTAAAAGTCACTTGGCAATAGCCATTAGCAACTGCTTATAGATTCCCACTCATTTTTATTTTGGCTTTAACTACTTCTCTGTGATGTCACTGAAAATTAGTTTCTAAATCTTCCTCTAAGCCCACTCCACTTGCCAAGGATTCAAAGACAAGCAATAGGTGGACCTGGCTACTCAGTTCTCTCTTCAGAAATTATGAATTCAACCTGCCCTTGATACCCTCAGTGGAAGATGAATGCTTGTTGTCTGTGTTTATTCTGTTTGATATAAACACAGCAAAGCATATTCAGCATGAAACAGAAAAACTCAGTGCCTAATTACATAAGTAGTCTCATTGGAGTCAATCACTTACTTTTAGTTAGACACATACCTTGCTCAGTGAGGTGTAAAATTACCACATTAACAATTGTCTCCCTTGCCTCTCTCTGAAGGCTCAGGGAGCACTGTGCTGTGCAGGCAGGACTGATTTGATTGCCTCCATCTTTTATTGAGAAATATCGTGTGTCATGGCAATATCAGATGCCTGTTGTTTCCTTTGTTCCCTTCAGAGGGAGGAATGATGGGTGCCAGGAAAAAGTACAGCCACGTGCCTGGGTAATAAAAGTGGCACATTAATGAGCATGGGCAAACCACTGCAATTAACACAGGGGATGGATGCTGCCTGCCTAAACTCTGCAAGGGCTCCACACCCAGCTGCCATTTGTTCCCATCCCAGGGCTTGCCACCAGCAGCAGCTCCTTCACAAAGCCATCAGACACTGTGCAATCAAATGCTCAAGGGATGGGTGGAGATTTTTCCATAGTATGAGGGACTGTTGAGGACAGTTTTTCAGTCTGTTCATCAGTGGCAGCAAATGCATCCCATAATCTACGGCCTCAAGGCTGCAATATAATTAAAACACTACAGAGGAAGACAGTAAGATGGATATGCACAAAGGTATGGATGTGTACTGCTTTCACAGTTTTGAAAGACAAAAGGTAAATTTCTCAATTTTACATAATTTTAAAATTTCAAACCCTGCTTGATGTGCCTGTGTATAATAAAGTCATATAAGTAAATATTTTTTAAGTTCAGCTTCAAAAATTCAGATTGACAATTCCCCTCCTTATGCTCACAACCAGAAAAAAGAAAAGGGAGGAGGAGGGGACTGGGAAAACTGCAAGAACCATCAAGGTGACACACTAAGTTGTTTGAGTATTTATTGACAGAAAAACAACACAGGTCACACAGCTCTGGCCTTCAGGAATACTTATATAAAAACTCTTTAGTTTTATGACATACAAATTGTTCATTTTCACTTTTGGATGACTGAATTTTAAATTATGTTGAAAAGCAGGACACCTTCAATTCCCACTTCTGCTTGGTTTACTTTAACTTCAAATTCCCTCTGCACATCATGTGTTCCCAGCTATTTTTATTCACATTATTCCTGCAATTTGTGTACCGAGTTCACCTAATAATTCATTTTGATGATACAATCTTCAAAGCATCATTTGTTGTTTTTTTAGTAGGTTCCAAAATAGATTGTTTTTCATTGCAACATCTCTTTCAGGTACCATTCTGAGTACAGAGTTTAAACTTGCAGTTAGTCTTGTACTTAGCATATGCTCACTTAGCATAGCCACATTCATTATTTTTATTGTTGAACACTTTAGATAAGAGCTCCATACACACACAGGGGTGCCTCAACTTTCCAGCATGTTGCAGAGGCTAAAACACCAGCACCACTGTGAAACAGCTGAACTGGAGAATCTTTCCAGACAAAATTATGCAAATTGTCCCATCAAACATCCTGCACAGCTTCCAGATTTGCCATTCCCAGTGCTCAAAAAATAAATGCAATCTCCAAAACTAGCAAGCCAACCAATGTAACTCACACAAAGTGAGCCATACCTACATACAGGGCAATCCATGTTTTATTACTATAAAACACCATAAAATACCATTTTCAGTAATGTGGTCAAGTAAACAGTTTGTAGTAAGTTTCTCCTCTGATATCTACCAGAAGCTGCACTGTAGGAAAAAAGTCCATATATTCCTCAATATAAGTAACAGGTAGTTGGGGTTTTTTTTGTTTTTGTTGGTTTTTTCTTTTTTTTACTGGCCAAGGATCCCCACCCTGGCACAAGAAATTTAAAAGATATGCCTTATCCCATATCTGTGGAAAAAAATCAGTTTGTAAATGTTTAATCACACACTTAATCTATTAATCTTACAGCATTCATCATGTTTCAAAATGGTGCTTGAGCCAGGAGAGGACAAATAAAGAGAAGAAAGAACAGAGGGAGTGGGAAGACAATGAGGTCTGCAGGAGCAGCAGAAAGGAAAGTCAGCTGTAATACACTCACCTGGGACCCAAACCCTTCTCCCCACATCCTGCTCCAAAGTCAAAACCACACAGTAATATCCTACTCCTCAAGTGATGGGGAATGTGGGGGTGAGAGCCACAGGGCTGAAAACCTGGACAGCTGCTCAAACTGAATTTCTGCACCACAGCAGAGGGCAGACACACTGCACGCTCACTGCACTGCAAGCATTTCATAAAAACAGTTTATTCTGGTTTCTAGAGGACCTGCTAATGTCTTAATTCAGTACAAATACTGGGACAGTAACTAACAGAAACAGGGTCACACAATGAGCAATAAAAATCATAAACACAGAACATGTATTTTCAGGACTGTCTTCTGTACTGTGCACTGAATGAGGCAGAGGGACCAAAAACCTCCCAACACCTGAGATTTTATTAGCATGGGCTGTAAGCATGGGACTGAACACTGAACAGGTAACCTAAATTTTAAATATTCACAAGTGCTTGATTTTGAAGTCTTTCTCTTTGATTCTTTAGGTATTTTAAAAATTGTTTTGATAGTTTCTGTGGAGAAATCACAGCCCAGTGGTTTAAGACCAGACTTACCAGAGTGGGAACAGAGTCTGAGTCCTGGATCAGGTACCAATCATGGATGTCACATTTGACAAATCACTTCATGGCTTTACTTTGATGTATTGCAGTGGGGGAAATTATTAGAAAGAGGAGGCTGAAAAGAGTTTTCTGGATGGTGTCTATTCAACTGCTACGGCTAAGAATAGCCCCTCCAAAAAAAAACTTCTGTACAAATAGAACACACATAAATATTATCCTCACCCAAAAGAGATTGCTGTAATAGTAAATCCATCTAGAAAAACATAAAAATCAATCAACCAGGTTATTTCAGAAGCCCTATTAGCCCAGCATCCTCTCTCCAACTGCAGCCCAAAACAAATATCAAGGAGAAGAACAGGGAAAGGATCTGGTGAATAAAGATTACTCATCACCCTTCTCAAACCAAATGTATTGCTCTCCCTGTTTGGGCTGTTCTTCATACATACAGCAGTTTTTCTGTCTACCATCCTCACCACCCTGTGACCAAGGACTCTCCAGATTAATTATGTGCTGTGTGAGAGGCTACATTCTTTGGCACTGGGATGCCAGCCCAGTGTTACCAAAAACTGTTGCCAAAACCAACTGCAAAACCCTTATTTTACATTTGAGTGAGATATTTACATTCAGTTTTCAAAATTTCATTCAGTTTGGTCATGTTCTAAAGGGAGTAGAAACAGTTGCATGTTATTTGGCCTCTCCTTGCCTTTTAATGTCCTTATTCCATAAACATGAATGCTGGCATGGTTGCACACTGTGACTGATTTCACAAAGAGGAAACTCTGCTCTGCTATTGTGCTGTGCCCTGGTTGCTGCTCTGAGCTGAGCCCATGCTGCAGTCAGCTTTGTGAAATGATATTTTTCAAGATGCTCTTAATGAACTGATTTTTCTCAGCCACCAACAAAAAAAATAAGCAATTTGTTCCGAATAACTGCATGTCAATCTTGCAGGGCAGGCCAGGAGAATCTCAGATACAAACAGAAAGTATTTCACTCCTGAGGATTACAGGGTTAGGGCAGTCAGTACTGCTGGCCAAAGCACTGTCCATGTGTCTATTGCTCTCCTGCCAAAAAAGCAGCAGAGCACAGACAATGAGTTCTTTCCATAAAGGATGTGTTTGAGGCTAATGATTGATCATTTTAGATTTCAACACTACAGGAAGAAAAAGAAAAGCATGAGGTTGTGTAACACAAATGAACCATTCCAGTAGCATTAGAAAGCTGCATCTTGACTTCAGGAGGCTCCAAATTGGGCTCCTCAATATTTTGGTGACAGTGATCTGGGAGGAGCTGTATCTTGACTAAGGTGATCTCAAACACAGTGTAGAAAACGAGTACAATGTATGGAGCAGAAATTAATTATCAAGCCTTCACATTTTTGATTTTATTAACCACGCTCTTAAAAGAGAAAACAAAGCCTACTGAAATATTCTCATGCTTCTACACAGTTTTACTGGCCAGGAGATTGTGGGAAACATATCTGTTAACTTGTCATCACCTGGCAATTCCTCTGTGTGCATGCTGCACAGGACATAACCCCAGAGTGAACAGGTGAGCTGAAAACAATGAATGCAAGCCACAGGAATAGGGGCAATAAGCAACCTGAGTCAACAAGAGACTGTCCAGTTTAGGATGTGATCCTAGGAACCCTCATAAGTACTCATGGCCAGGACTGATGAGCCCTTGGCACTTACACAGGCAGAAAAACCTTTCAGATTAAGTTTCAAAATATTTCACATGACTATAGCTTTTCCTTCCTTTTATACAGATACAACAGTTCTCTGGATTAGACCATCTCTCCAGCCAGCACAAATCACTGCTACACTCCTTTAAAATTAGTTATAAATCCACAGCAGTGAGAAAGTCTGTGACAGCAAAGAGATCAGGATCTGGATTCTGACAGGTTACATGAATCATGGGTTTTAAATGAGCTATTTCCATAACTGGTGTGCATTCTAAATCACCTTGAGGAGTCCCACGCACAGAGAGGCTGCAACACTGGGCTGCCCACTGCAGATGGGCACAGCTCAGCCTTCAGACAATGCAGGGCTTGGGAGGCACCCACCCAGCAGAGCTGCCCTGTCACTGCCTCTCTGCACAGGGAAAAGAAAACAGAACCAGGGGTTCATGGGTTGAGATCAGGACTGAGCGAGACATCATTCCCTGAACACCTTCATGGGCCAAAACAGACTGAACCTGCAGGTATTACCTGAATTTATTACTAATTACTGCATTATTTATTGCTAATTACTGAATTTATTACTAACAAAATCAGAGGATAATGAGAAATGAATTAAACCTTAATAAATCTTTCCCCCAATCCTCACTCCTTCCCAGGCTCTATCACCTCCTTCCCAGCAGCACAAACAGATGGGGAGTAGCCCCAACTTCCAAGGCCTGCTCAGACAAACCCAACACTTAACAAAAATCTGAATTTCAACACCTCACACAACTAAATCTATGCAATGAAACTAAGAACAACACTAGAGATGTTCTTAGAGTTTAAAAAGTACATGGCAAATTTACAGAGTTTTAAAAGTACATGGCAAATTTACAAAGTGAGTTTATATAACTCAAAATCCAAACACAAACATAGCCATTGCAATGACTGTACCACATTTCATAAATATCTAATCATGAACAAAACCACAAAGATTCTTATGTTAAAATTTCAAATTCTCATTTCTATTAGTACAGTGGATTTAGGACTACAGAAAATTTAGAGGCTTCAAGAATATTGTCTTGAGTCTGTGTCCAGCCATGCTAGTTTTTGAATGAAAAATAAATTATAATAATTCTGATTGCACTGCTGTACAAATACATACTGGTTTAAAATTATTAAATCAATTCTATCTAGAATGCCTCACCCAAAAAGCGTGACTATCCCAGTGCTTTACACTTGCCATGGCATTTTCCTGGTGTGCCATGTGACACCAAAATGCAGGTGAATGCACTTGCCTGCTTTTGCAGTGATTTATTCACTATACTTTAGCTATAAAAAATATACAAAGCTCAAGACCGTGAAGAATGAAGATAAAAATCTCAGCATGAGTCAAAACTCCCATATTCTTTCATGAGACTGGTGAATATTACACCAGAGCAGCAATTAAAGCCATAATAAGGCACATCAAGCATTCAAAGCCTTACAGCCACAAAAAATTCCAAGGCTATGGGAAAGTCATGTTTGCTTCTTTCCATCTTGGCCTACATTCTATTCATAACTCCCTCCAATGCTTCACAAAGGCTTTCAACCCCACTTCCAGCAGACACACCTGCATGCAAAAACCATAAACCTAAGAGGCAGCAGGAGTGATCTGATGTGCTTTAATATCAAGCTATCAGCACGTCTGACTCTCTCCCACTGCTGACATTTAAAGTTAATCTACCTTACCTTTGCTGATGTCAGTGTAAAAGGGACCCAAAAAAAGCAGCCCCAGTACAGAAATAACCAAAGAGAGGGATTTTTTTTTTCCCTTCTTTAGCTCTTACTAAAAATACTCTGGAGTATTTTTCCAATCAGGAGAAATTCTATAATGCATTAAAATTATTTTATCTTTAATCATCTGTCTACTACACCATCACTATACAGCCTACACATTGGAAGATACACAACTTCTTTCATGGAAATATCTTTCAGATTATTAAATATATTTCAGACTAAGAAATATAAAAACATCTGCTTTGAAACAAAGAAAACAACAGTGCAAGACAGCTCTCAAAGTGCCATTGGCTAAAGCAACATGTCCACCCAATTATAATTTGTGATTAAAACAATTAAAAGAGGCCAACTTATTGATTGACATCAAACAGACGCAATTGTTAAGTCTGAGAGGTACTCTTGTTGCCAGGAAACATTCTATGTGTATTATGAATAAAGACTCCCTATGATTATCCCCACTACCATACAAAAAATAAGAGCAATTATTCAAAATCTGGTTGCTTTTCATATTAAGGATCCAAAGAATTTATTCCTGAATTAAGCAGGAAGCCCGTCAGTAACAATCCCACTCCTAAATACACATCCCAAAAGCAAAAATACATAAGGACCCCCAGTGCAATTAAGAAACCAAATTCCAGATTACACTAGAATTGAGTCACTTAGAAATAGCAGCTCTATTCTTTAAGACTCCACCATATATTGAGCTTTAATCCCTTAAGTGTCTCCTGTGTAATGTTGCAGAAAAATGTAACAGGGAAAAAAAATTGTAGTCTTAGCTCTGGCAGAAATAGGCTGTTATACAGCCTAAATATTAATTAGAATAAACACTGTTTTGATTTTTATTTCACAATACCTGATGGTTTTCTGCCCAAGCATCAGTCACATTGCACACATTGGCTTTACGGCGTATGATTGTAACTAAATCCACCTCATTTAATCATTCCAATAAATCTGCACCTCAGTGGAAACCACTAAATGAGATGTTAATAGCACACTAAATATACCTGTTAGACAGATTGTACATGTAAAATATGAAAGTACAGTGAACAGTATTTGCACTTGATTAAGTGCTAGGCTTCTGTTCATTCTCCATGAAAAAGATTAGCAAACACACCTCGTCCATGTTTCTGAGGAACTTCTCCTCTTTAGCATCTGAATATATTCAAGGCCACTTCTATCTTTCTGACAGTACATAAGCATGTCTGTGGGTATAATTTATGCTTTAAAACCAACATTTTCAACAAAATACCAAGAGTTAGGACAAGGTTTGTATACCAACTGCATCTAAATCTCCTTGTTCAAAAGAAAACAACTAATTGCAACAAAACCTGGGTGGCAACTTGCATATTGTTCCTGCTAAAGTAGGATGGGTGGGGGCTTATTTAAGGCATTTCATCCTAAATGCTGTCAGTGACTTTAAGAAACCTTAGGATGCTTCCTTGGCTCTTTGCTTGGCTTCACTCTGTGGTACAGTGTGACAGTGGTCACAGGGGTTTTTAGAGGATGGAAGAGACAGGAACCTTGATTCCATGATCAGAAGACTTGATTTTATTATCTTATGATATATATATATAACATTATAACTATATTACATAGGAGTAGAAAGGAAAGGAGCTTCTTCAGAAGCTGGGTAAGCTAAGAATAGAATAGAAAGAATGAATAACAAAGATCTGTCTCTTGGCAGAGAGCGATAGCAGCTCCACCATGAGTGGTCAGTAAATCCAAACATCTACAAAAGACCAATCACAGGTGGACCTGTTGCATTCCACAGCAGCAGATAATAACAGTGTACATTTGTTGCTGAAACTCCTCAGCTCTAGCAGGAAAAATGCTAAGAAAGGATTTTTCACAAAAGATGTCAGTGACAGTATGGGGCACAAGCTCTGCACTGAACTCTGCTAAGCTGCAGGACTGTCCATCCCTCTCACTGAGGCACAGGGGACTGTGGGCCACAAAGTCTTTCATGTTTGACACAAATGGCACACATTACTTCAACGTGGCACTGCCACAGCACGTGGTGCAAGGCTGCCAAGCAGAACTGGAACCTAGCAGGACAAAAAGCAGAGAAAGACATTTTCCCCTGATAGATTTGCCAGCCTCCTATGTTCAAGCCCTGTCAAGATTACATGCAGAAACGCTGCAACAAAACACAGACCAAGAGCCCCTAAGGTCTAAAAATGGTATTTATATCTGTATTCACTACCCCTGGCTCGTCAGCTGAGGCCATGACAGTGAGTTGTACTCATTTCATAGATGACAGTGTTTTATATTCACACACACAATCCTGTCTGTGGGTGAGGAGTTATTCACAAACCTGGTTGTCCCAGGAGCCCCAAACTGGAAACTGAAACTTCTTTCCTCTAACTGCTGCCACAAAGCCCTAACTCCCCACGAGGCCCAGCCTGACAGGCATATTCAAAGTACCATGCTGTACCAAGGAGGCTCCATTTGCCCACCACAGCTTTTTTTAACTGGAACACTCAGCTGCTAAACCAATTCTGATCACCTTTCCCTTCCACCTGAAGTGCAGCCTTAATGCTGCACTATTACATCCTATCCTGAAGTTTCAGGAAATTGTTCCAATTGTCCTTATTCTACGCCCACCTATGAATTCTATCATTCATTTCAAGAATTCGAGTAGAAGGGCATGACATATCTTCCACTACCCACCTATAACATTTTCTATGTCCCAAATCACTCTTCTTTTTATTTTTCCCCAAGTTTCCTTCATAGAAAAGAGCCATTTAACAAATCTGTAGAATCAGAATCTCTCTCTATTCAAGCAGTTATACCTCTGTCCTCTGCTTTTGATGCTGTAATTTCTTCCAGAATGGATCTCTGCTTTACTTACCATTTTCTGAAGAAATCCTGATATATAATTTACCTGATTCTGGGGCCATTGCTCTGTCCAGTTTACTGATGGTGATGGCACAGCATTGTCCTGCCTTGTCATTTTAGCTCACCTCTGCTTCAATCTGCTCTCATCTATTGCCCAAATTTCACTGTCGGCCTGAGATGCCAAAGTTTGCTTCTTAAAGTGAAATTGGGAGTATCCACAGGAAATCTTATTTGCCTCTAGTTTATTGTCTCACTGTCTACATATAAATAACTGTGTTTGTAGAGCTTTTATTGCATTCCTCTCCACTTCTCTTTCCATTTTCAGTGTCACTTATACTATGGCAGTATCTCTTTTAATGCTGAAGCCCCTTCAAGTCTTGGTCTGTGCCCTTTCTGCACCACCCTCCTCCTTGACCATTTCCACATCTTTGACACAATTTGGTCTTTAATTGAATAGCCAGTGTCCTGCATGTACTGTAATGCAGTTCCTTATGCACAAGATCTTTGCTAGTCAAGATGTGATTGATCATACAGGTTTGGGAGGTTTTTTATATATTCTATTTCCTCTTAAATATTTGGGGTTGGTTTGGTTTGTTAGGTTTTTTTTTCCCATAAATCCCCAGCAATCATTATATTCATGTCCATATTATTTCTGCTCCTTTTTATTTCTCTGTGCTTTTCACAAAAATGGCAAACAACATAAATTCCTGCCAGAGTAATTGAGTTGTATTTGCCAGTAGCCCACAATACAATTTAATTCAACTACATATGCATTCTTTTCTAAAACAAATATAACAGTATCCTGGTTTTTTTTATAAAGACTATCAGTGTGTTATTCACTAAATCCAAAGAGGATCATTACTCTGATTTTACTTTTTATAACACTGCTAAAATAAATTGTTGAAATGAAACGCAAAATCATGCACAAAGTCAGTCCCTTTCTCTCATCATAAAACCATCATTTTTCCATTTATGGTTCTGCTGAACAATATTAATAAGATTTCCTACTGAACCACAGAGATCTATTATTTCAGAAGTAGTTGGAACCACTGTCTTGTGTGTGTACACATCTCCAACATGTAAACATTTATAATGCACTTGCAGATGTCTCAAGGAGAATGGAAACATTTATCTTATCTTCAGGTGGTATTACAGCAAACATATCACCTTGACTTTTATCTATGTTTTTCCAATCTGTGTTGCCTGAAGATAAAGTCCTAAAATACTACAAGCCAGCAGCAGTTTATAGCTGTCCTGACATGCTCACACCTCTTTCCTTGTGCCAGCATTTGTGCAAGGAACCCCTGTGGCAGGCAAGGGATGACACATCACTGTTGAGTTTGTAAAAAAGAGGCAGGAGTGGTGTTTCTGCTCTCAGGGGCAAGATGGGAACATTTCTTCAATTAGCATCCAAACTTGTGAAAACCTCATGGAACCACAGAACCACAGGCTCAGAAAATCAAACCCAGTACTTCATATTGTGTGTTTTATAATTCACTAAAATGCAGATGATTCTAATAGTAACTAGTTAGCAGTAATGACTATTCCATGCAGTGCAGGATTATTCTTGTCCTGAGTGACTTCAGTAATTATTAGACTGCAAACTCCTTTCTATAATCTCCAGTTGTCTTTCCAGTTTATGCTTCCTAGTCAGAATATAAGAACACATATCCCTGTATTTCCATGCATGGCTATCTCAAAAAGGCAACTGTAACTACACTTGCATGTGCAATTCAATGCATATTAAAAATATATATATGTGTACAATATGTAATATTTCTATATACAAAAATATCTATTTTAGTAGCTCAGGTTTCAATAGAACTTTGAGGGTAAAAACATTATTGCATTTCTCTGGTGCCATTTCATTACTGCAACATTACTGGATTAAGAAATACACAGTAGGAGTTTCACTTGGAGTTTTTGGCACATTAAAGGTATGCAAATGAAGAAAACCCGTGTGAAAACATAGATTTTATAAACTAATCCAAACATCCCAATTTCAAAGAGATATAATTAATATAATAATGGAAGAAGAAGAAGAACCAGAAGCAGAAGAAGAAGCAGAAGAAGAAGCAGCAGCAGCAGAAGAAGAAGAAGAAGCAGCAGAAGAAGAAGAAAATAATATTACAGTCAGGCTGTTCAATACCCAGGCTTCTCTGAAACTCAGGTGTTCTATGCTGCAGTTCATATTTACTGTAATCCAAGAGTACTCTGAGTTTCTCCCTGGTACCACCTGTTGATCTTCAATTCAGACAGGCCAAGATTTTTTAACTTGCCCAACACTTCCAGTACATTTTTCTATTCTTTATTCAATCCTTCACTAACCATTTTAGTTTTAAGAGCAGGGATGTTCTGGCACTGAGGGAAAGTACCCAGATAAAAGTCTATCAAAATCAATCTGATGGTTGGTGATTCAGCAGCTGACAGGACACTCTTGGTGAAGGATTTCAGCTTGAAACAGGAATGACATCAAAGCTCATTGTCCTTTAAGGAATTGTTTGGCCCATTTACAAGAGTCTGAAAAATTAATATTCAGTCTCTTGTGCCCAAAACTGTACAGAATGTTTTATCCAGTACATTCCTCAGTTTCAATTGTTGTCATTAAAAAAAAAAAAAACAAAAAAAAACAAAACAACAACTGAAATTTAGTTTTCTACTACTGTAATTCTGTTCAGGAAGTATGAAAACCCAGAAAAGACAACAGCTACCTTTTTCTGAGATAAATATAATTCATAAATGCATGAGTTACAACTCAGTAGTACTTCAAGACAGAGACCTCACTAATCCAACCCTCCTCTGTCCTTTCATGAGATATTTGCTTCTCTTCCTCTACCGAAAGAAAACCATAAACCAATCCTAAATAAAGGACATGCCATAAATGAATACTTCACAGAAAGCATGGCGGCTATCATTTCCTGTTTACAAAACTAAGAAATCTTCAAAATACACATTTAAAGATTTAGATGTTAAAAAAAGTCATGATTGTGATGCAACTAGTCAAATAACAACCACATGATGCTAGCATAAAATACAGTTATCCTAATTTGAAATGCATCTCATTAAAATTTAAAAGCCAAAGGTGACAGCACACAGCATCCAGATTTTACAAAACACGAACACCACTCAAAAGCTGAATTATCCTAGCTCAAATGACAGTATTCAGTGCAGCACATGCAAAGTTATTTTCTCCTTCCATTCCGAAAATATTTCCTTCCTCCTAAGAAGTCACACACAAACCAATTCCCATCATTGGCCATAAGATGTGTTAAAGCACACCACTGCAGAATGCAGCCCTGGTGAGTGCCCAGAGTGCAGGTGGGTGGCAGCAGATGTGATAAACAATGAGCTGGCAGGTGTTGGTGTCCCCCAGGGACAGACTCACCTCGGCAGATGGTCCCGTTGCCCACGTAGCCGGGCTTGCAGGTGCAGCTGTGGCCCCTGATGGTGTTGGTGCAGATTGCATTCTCATCACACTTGTGCTGCCCACTGCCACACTCATCGTGCTCTAAGTAGGGAGGGGAAAAAGGAAAAAAAAAATTTACAAGATGCGTTTACAACAATTTACAAGATTTATTTAGGATCGGTTTTATGTTTTTCTTTTTGTTAGCTTTGCAGTGAGCTGATGCAGCATTTGGAAACCAACAGGAGAACCAGGATGCTGCAGTGGCTGAGTGCTGGCAGCTTGGCATGGTCTGAGAGTCTGTCTGAAATATCCCTCACCTGCCTCACAATTGTCATTTGGGGACCTCTGAAGAGAAGACCCCTCTGCCTTCTCTGTAGGAGACACCCCACGGGCCTGAGACCTGAGAGCATTGCTGAGCTACTGTTCTCACAGGTGTGTTTGCTGTGTGCTGCACTGAGCCCAGTGAGAAGAAGAAGGAGCACCCTGCCCTGCTTGCAACAACAGCCTTGGGAGCTGTCCCACCTCTCGGCCTGGCTGGATTCTCCTGAGTTCTGGGTGGTCTCCCATAGAAGACCCTCACCTGTTCTACACCCACCCTGACAGACAGACTGAGATGAAAGGAGCCTCTCCATCTCTGAGCCATGGAACCTCCACGTGGAAAGGCCCTACTGCTCCATCAAGGACTGAGCCATGGAACCTCCATGTGGAAAGGCCCCTCTGCTCCATCAAAGACTGAGCCATGGAACCCCCGTGTGAAAAGGCCCCTCTGTTCCTTCCAAGGACTGAGCCATGGAACCCCTGTGTGAAAAGGCCCCTCTGTTCCTTCCAAGGACTGAGACATGAAACCCCCATGTGAAAAGCCCCCTCTGCTCCATCAAGGACTGACACAGACACCCCCAGCCCAGGGAGGTGAGTGTGGGACCAAAGCTGACCAAGCTGAGATGTTTGCCTGCAGGGTGTGACCACTGGACCACGAAAACCATGGCTCTTGTTTGCTGCTGAGAACATGGACTGCCTGTTACATCTATTCCTTACTGTATCTGTTTCCCCCCACTCTCAATTTCCAGTAGAGTTATCATAATAAAAACCTCTGAGTTAGCGAGAGACTTTGAGATCTCCCCGACGTAACAGGCAGATCCTCAGCTGGACTGAACCAAAGGACTTTGTCTCCACGTTTGGCAGCTCTATCCCCCTCTTTCTCTCTCTTTTCTCTCTCTCTTTTCTCTCCCTTAATCCCTCTATCACATTTTGCTGTGCTCATTCAATAAAGGTGCATTTGTTTGATTATCACTGCAAACCCCCCTGTGCCGTGTTGGTTCTTTTTGCACCCTGAGATCAAACCCACGAACCACCATGAAATCCGTCTGTGAGGATGGATTGTGACACGTGGGAGTCAGCTATGGGCTTGCTCCTGTTCAGAAATCCAGTATGAGCATGGCAACAGGAGATTATTTAGGGTTAAAAACAGAAAAAAACAAAAAAAAGAATGGGTGAGGAGGCAAAGTAGGGCTGTGACAAAAAGCTATGAAGAAGATTATCAGGGAAGAATATCTGCTGTGAAGATTAACCTTTACATCACTGTCCATCACCAGCAGCAATGATCACAAATACAAGCTAAGTAACACAAGAGGGGCCCTACCAGCCTGCCCTCTAACTACACAGTTCAGCTGTCACAACTGCTTGCTCTAATTCATGTTGAACTGACTCTTGCTCTAACAGCATGCTGTAACATTTCACATTTTTAGAGCACCAATCATACCATGGAGCCTCAAAGAGGCTCCCAGACAAACAGGCCACCGTTTGCTTTCATCCAGCAACTCCAGCTGCTGCCCAGAGCCAAATTTGCCACAGTTCCTGCACTTCACTCTCCTGCTGCCTTTTTGTTTTTGTAGAGCACCAGTTAGAGGTGATGAGCTACCTGACCCCAAAGCTTTCTGCTTCTTCCTGCAATTACAAGGAGCTTCACTCATACAGGACTGCACAAAGAAAGTCTGAATATTTTACACTTTGGCACTGGTGCCTTTACAGTTTTCTTCAGTGGAACCAAAAGAATGCAATGACTTTTCTTAAAACCACATAAAAAAATCAGAATCTGGAACCCTTCTTTGTAGCCTTCTGCAATCATCAGGCTGATATCCATATGCTGAGAGGTAAAAGCTGTGCTTTCCTGAAATTGGGATTTGCTTAAGCTTTTTACCAGTGCATCAAGGTGTTCAAAGGACTAGAGACTAAGTCTGGCCTTCTACACATCACAGAGAGGCAGTGCCTCTAAAACATGAGCAAAATCCTCATTTTTGCAGAATAAATGAAGCCCTTTGGAAGAGTCTCTCCATTGAGAACAGCAGCATCACTGCTCTGACAGGCTGCAATTAACCTCTGCAATGCTCTCACCCTGCCACAGTAAAGAACAACAGCAAATTTCAGGATCATTCAAGACATGTAAGATTTGAATGGTGAATTCTAAAGAATCCACTAAACCAAATACTTCTGGAACACTGTTGATAACTATTTGCAGAACATATATCCAACATGTTTTCCATTTTTCAAATACATTTGACAGCTAAATGATATGGATTGCAAGTATTTTCTCTTAAATAGCATCAAAGCAATATATCAGCCTCTCACTCTTTGCTTTTAGCAAGAAACACACACACACTTCAATATGTGCCAGGCTTCAGCTGATAAACTCATGCTTGAATTTATACTTGTTAGCTTCTGTTGGTCCCTAGCTCTGCTTAGTAATTCACTGCAGCTTCTTGCCAGTTTTCAGAGGCCTTACATATTCAGAATGCCAGGGTTCTTGAAAGGCTGCCTGTTCTCCCCTTCATCTTTAAGGAAACTGTACCACAGGCTGATTCTTTGCTGCTTTGGTCTCATGGTGCTCAGGCTGCTGGGTCAGACACAAAAAGGATCGAGTTATCCTCCAAGGAGGCATTCTACAGCAGCTGAAGTTGAATTATGCTTTCTTTGAAAAGAGACACCCTCTCCATAATCTCTCCCTCCTCTTCCTACTTCTAATTGCCTTGAGCTTTCCTGTGTCAGTATTCTCTGTAATGAGCATGCCTGAGCAATAGGCCCATGTGTGTACACAAGATCATCCCTACTCCAGCCAAAATTAGTCTACTATCTTCTCAGCCTTCAAGTATATATATATATATAAAATATATATAAATAAATATATTTATATAAATATATTTATTTGTACCTTATATTTATATACCCTATATTTATAGAAATATATTTATATTTATAAATATATATATTTATACCTTCAAGTATAAATAAAGACTTCACAGTGGTTTTCTCCAAAATACACAGGAGAGGATAAGTCTGCTATGTTGTTCTAGGACTCTGACAATGTAAATCACTATTTAGCATTTCTGCAGATATACAGATGTTGGAAATGTCAAAAGGTTTAGCACTGAGAGAGCAGCTATCCCACAGTAATATTTTGTAAACAGAGGTCAGTCTTATCAAAGCTGAAATAATTTAAAGAGTTAGAACAAATCTGAACATGGGAACCTGCCCTTCACAAGACATCCTGACACTGCTGGCACAAGGAGGACCAAGAGAACTTCATCTGCAAGAGAATCCCAAGATTTCTTAGCAGCAATATGGCTGCAAGGATGGGAACTTCCAATGAAGTTTTCCCTGGAGTAGAGATGTCTATAGCTGATGTTGCTACAGGCCTAATAAGAATGAGACAGCATTGATTTCCTGCCAAGGTACAAAACTCTTTTCATCCAGATGAAAAATCCTTAAGAATCTCCCAGTACTAAGTTTTCCTGGGTTTTATGTGTCCTCACAGGAGCTCATCTTTTGGAACACTTGTGTGCTCACAGTGGGAAGGGAACATGGAAATGCTCGTGCTCTGCTTAAACTCAAATAAAAGTGTGATTCATTTGCAAAGAATATTGCTTTCATGCACACACTGCTTTCCAAAACTCCCTATTCAAGCACATCAAACAGAGCCTGCTTTTGCTTTAATGTTACAGTAAATACTGCCTAGACACCAAACAAAACTGGCAGAGAAGGACTCTGCACAGGAAGAGAAAAGAGTCACAAACAGCATCATTCCAAAGCACCAAAGAGGGCTGGGGCAAGACAAAAAGCCCAGAGTTGGGCTTTTGACTATTTTGACTATTTCCCTTGTAACTGGAAATGAGAAGCACAAGAAAGGGTCTCTAGCAAACGAAAACAAAAGTAACTTTTAGTTTCTTACACACACATATATATATGTATATGTAAACAAATGAGCTGCCATGCTCAGGAATGACACTGTCACCGTGAAGTCTGACTGAAGTCATCCATCTCCCTGAGTTCTATCTGCTATACAATACACACAAAATGAGTAAACACAGCCTGGCCTGAGCATGCTGAGAGCAGAGAACAACCTGCACCAAACGGAGAGGAGAGGAAGAGGAAGAACCTGCACCAAACACAGCCTGGTGTGAGCATGCTGAGAGCAGAGAACCCTTCTGAACCAAACACAGCCTGGTGTGAGCATGCTGAGAGCAGAGAACTCTTCTGAACCAAACACAGCCTGGCCTGAGCATGCTGAGAGCAGAGAACTACCTGCACCAAACACAGCCTGGTGTGAGCATGCTGAGAGCAGAGAAACCCCCTGAACCAAACACAGCCTGGTGTGAGCATGCTGAGAGCAGAGAACCCTTCTGAACCAAACACAGCCTGGTGTGAGCATGCTGAGAGCAGAGAAACCCCCTGAACCAAACACAGCCTGGTGTGAGCATGCTGAGAGCAGAGAAACCCCCTGAACCAAACACAGCCTGGTGTGAGCATGCTGAGAGCAGAGTGAACCACTCTGCACCAAACACAGCATGGTGTGAGCATGCTGAGAGCAGAGAACCCTTCTGAACCAAACACAGCCTGGTGTGAGCATGCTGAGAGCAGAGAACAACCTGCACCAAACACAGCCTGGTGTGAGCATGCTGAGAGCAGAGAACCTGCACCAAACACAGCCTGGTGTGAGCATGCTGAGAGCAGAGAACCCTTCTGAACCAAGCACAGCCTGGCCTGAGCATGCTGAGAGCAGAGAACCCTTCTGAACCAAACACCGCCTGGTGTGAGCATGCTGAGAGCAGAGAACCCTTCTGAACCAAACACAGCCTGGTGTGAGCATGCTGAGAGCAGAGAACCTGCACCAAACACAGCCTGGCCTGAGCATGCTGACTCCTGAGCACACCTGTTGGATTAACAATCTCCAGCCACATTCCAAAGCAGTGCCCAGGGTCAGCACAGTGTGCAAACCCTTCCCATGGAAGATATGAGGACATGAAATGAGTAAGAAATTGGTGAAATAAGCACCAATGGCCAGGCTGCCAAGACAGCTGTGAACTGTCACTGTCATATTTTCTGGAAAATTCCCTTTGCCAGGATTTCTCCTCCTGGGAAGCTGAGAAGCCTCAGAGAAAAGGGAAAACAATATTATCCTGTTTGCTTCTCCTGTGTTTTGCTGCTTTGGAACATGGCTGGAGATTGTTGATCCAACAGGTGCATGTTTGATTGGTTCCATGTGAATTGTTTTGCCTCAATGACCAATCACCATCAGCTGTGTCAGACTCTGAGGAGTCAGTCACAAGTTTTTGTTGATATCTTGTTAAACCTCTCTGTATCCTTTCTCTATTCCTTAGTAGAGTTTTAGTATAGCATAATAATATCATATCATACAATAACCTTCTAAGAACACCTGCCATGCACCTCTGTAAAACCAACAAGTGAGCCACACCTGGGGCACAAGGAGAGCAGAACACAAGTGCCAACAGGAGAACTGCTGTGACAGGTCAAGGCTCCCCACCAGCTGTACCAGCTCCCCCTGCAGCAGCAGCAGAGCATCCAACCACGCTGTGAAATCACTTGTTTAAATTTTAACTAAACTTGCAGCTGTCTTCAAAACACAAGTATCTATTTAAGGGTAAGGAAGTTAACCCAGACCAGGCTGGAGCCGCTCCTGCACATCTCAAACGAGTTCTCATTCCAGCTGCTGATGGCTGATCACTTCAGTGTGAGGTATAAACTAAAATATTCAAACAAGGACAAAAAAAGTCAACAACCTTCATGTACACGGATTTCTGTCAAATCTTTCTTACCACAACTTTTCCAGACTAAACTCTGTGAAGGAACCACAAAATTATTTTTGTTTCATGGCACTTAAAAAACACTTTTTGTTCTGGGCTAAACTGAACTGGAAGAATGCAGGGGGAAAAGCACTGGGGGCAGAAGGAAAGGTGCCAGACAAAGATTTTGCTTGCCTTAGGTAATACATTCTGCATAAAGCCACCCACAGGACCCTGCAGAACTGTTTGTAAGTAAAAGCAACCACAAAAAGTAATTGTGAACACATGCAAGGTACAAAAAAGGATTTGTCATGTATTTATGAAAGCAAATGGAAACATATCTAAACATACATACAAACAATAACAGTAAAATGGAAATTTTCTCCCTTCACATGTACATGAAATGCAGTGTTTGTGAAAAGCTCTAAGCAGTCTAACAATTAACATCAGAAGCATCAGTCAAAAATAACAGTTCTATACTTTTGAAGTTCTGGGTATTATAAATATCCACGTTCTTACAAAAGAGATCTTTCCAATAAAATCATTTCCTATTCATTATCTAAGAGGAATATGACCTTTGCTTATATTCTGTTTGTATATTCTTTTAATGCATTTTCCAGAACTACCACAGAATTTATAGGATCCCTCTAATTTCCCATGTTGAAAGACACAACACTGTCAGCACTTATTAGATTTGCATGGGCTATAAAGGCAGGATCTAGACAACTTTAGCTTTCTCTTGCCTTATTTTTTTTTTCTGTGCAAGCTTGGAAGAACTCTAGAATTTGTACTGTTTGTGCTTTGTCTAAAACATTGAACTGAAAATTAGAACCCATATTGAAAATATACAGCAAAAACCACATAGTGAAGCTAAGAATGTTTTGGTCAGGAGTCATAAAATCAGGATACCTTTCCTTTGTGCAAAAGGAGAAAGGATTTCAAACCTATAATTTCTAGAAGGTATACTTAACACAGGATTTATTTTTAAGCAAGAATGCTGAAATTTTTATCTTCATTTCCTTTAAATAAAGATGCTCTTCAAAAAAAGGGGGGATGGAATTACAGGAGACATTCCATTGTAGGGTCTTTCCCTATAGCTACTTTCACTTCTCATTACAAGAAAAGGCCCCAATTTAAACTTGCTTACAAGATGGAAACAATTTTCTTATTGTAAGAATTCTCTTTCATTACTTCCTCAAAGCCTTCATACTTCAATAATACAACATTCATCTTTGGAATACACTGTGCAAAGATTCTGACTATCCATTTATTAATATTTTCATAGCACTGCAAAGAAATCTAAGTTGTTCTCTAAATTGTTGAGATAACAGCCAGCTTCTAGGGTGCAGAACCACAAATGCAGCAAAACATTTCCATGACCAAGAGTTTTAAGAGAGACAACTCACAGAACAGCAAGGTCACTGGATGCCACCATTTTTTATTAATACAGGTACCATTTGTAGAGAGTACATGGCCTAATGTAAAATTAATTATTTGGCAGCCATTGAAAACTCAGAAAGGAGAAAGCCAGCTCTCCAAATACTTCTAAAAAGCCAATACTTCTAAAAAACTAATTCTTTGTTGCATGTCATTAGAATTCTATGTCATAACTAAGGCGTTTAAAATGATAGATTAAAAAAAATTAATTTAGGCAGAATTGTGGACTTGGTGGAATCAGGATTTCAGCTCATAAGAAGATGTGATGAAACAAAAGAAAAAGCTTTTAAACAGACTGAATAAAAGGAAGCTTTATTCTGAACACACAGGAAAAATGTCCCACAGAAAACCAAGGCAATTAGAAACAAGATGCATGCATCAAACAAGAAATTACATTGGAGATAGATGGTAAGCTGGTGAATGATAAGAGCTAATTGTGAATTCAGAAAACTCTGGGTAAAAAACCAAAATCAAATGTGTTTTTCTACTCATGAGAATCAGAGGAACAAATTAATTTTATCTATACCCCATTCCCAACTTCAGCATCCAAGTTCACCCTGCCCATTTCCACAAGGAAACAGAAGAAGGAACAGGGTGCAGAACAGAAAAGTCCCATTTTTTCCTTCTTCCCACTGTTTCCTTCTACACCTCTATCCTTATGAGCACTTAAACATCCAAAATGCTGGCTGAAGTTGTAATGAGAAAAAAAGTAATTTTTTTTTTTTTTTACATTTCTCTCCTGTAATAAGAAAAAAGTAATTTATTTCAGCCAGAAGAAGCTTTTCTAATTGATAGGGCATCCTGAAGGGTATTCACATTGAGAAAGATGAACACGGCACCAAATCTTGTCACCAGTGACCACAAAGTATCCCCTCTGCCATTCTTATAAACTAAAATGCCTTTGTCATTTATGACACAACAAACACCTTCTGGTGTTAAACATGAAATTCTTTAGACTGCATTCTAAGAGAGCAGAAACATGCTACTCTTGGGTAAATAGGAAGAAATAGTGGGATTTAATTTGAATGAAATTCCCAATGTGCCTGCAGTTGCCCCTTGGAATCCAAGCCCTTACAGCCTGAAGGAGTTCTGCTCTCCCACATCCCCTCTTGCCCTGGAGTTCTCCATGAGCTCCCCCAGTTTGGGAGATGGGCAGGCCAGAGGCACACACAGGATTCAAGACACCAGGACATCATGAATTTATACAACAGCCTAATAATATTTATCAACCTGTCCTCAATGCTTTTCCCGAAGGATCTCACTGTTCTGCTCAGCTCTGACCACAGCTGATATTTTCAGTATCTCTTCTCTGAATGGTAATGGCTAATTTAAAGCATTTGTGTATGTACCTATTTTTTTCCCTCCAAGAGAAAGGTACTTTATACTCTGATCCTCTGTTCTGCCTCAATACTTTATGAAAACAACTGCCAATAGTACCCATTTGAATTTCCCTGAGATGAGTTCACTGAGCAGTGAAGAAATTCTAAATTGTAGTAATAAAAAAGTTTATTTTTGACTAAATCAAGATGAATAATAGGTAGCCATGCTGGCAGTAACACTGCATTTGCTTTCTGCAAGAGGAGAAAGAAAAAACACCATTGATCTCTTGCTAGCACACTATAAAATATTTGCACATATACCTTAAATGCCTATATAGCATTTTGTAAGAAGTGAGAAGAGAGACATTTGGTTTTACTGTTTTCTGAATACAATCATAAAAAAGAAAGCAAGAAACCAAAGTAAGAAGTGGAAAAGCTGAAGAAGTGAAATCTTGAAAATCCTTGGGTTTAGATTTAGGGACACATTACACCCCAATGAGAAGCTCACCAAGGTTAAAGAAAAACAGCACTGAACAAACTAGATCAAATGTCTGAAAATGCAAGAATCACTGGAAGTGTACATGGTTGTTTTATCTTTATACTTAAATATTATTTCCCTAGTCTTTGAAGTGCATTTGGATTGAGCAGATATGTAGAATAAGTAAACAATATTATCAAAACCAGCTAAAAAATTATTATGTGAAGAGTCACAGTATAAAGGTATGATATTATATAGGGCATGAAAATTCAATGTAAAAATTCAATGTAAAATTCATTTTTTACATTGAATTTTCATGCCCTATATAATATCAATTAGTATATAGATATATATAAGAGTATATAGTATAATTATAGTATATTGTATCATTAGTATATAGTATGATTATATATTTTATTATAGTATATATAGTATGATTAAATATTTTAATATAGTTTATATAGTATATATATTATATATATTACATAGTGTCATATAGTATAATTAGTATATATATATAATATCAATTAGTAATATTGATAAACACAGAAATTTCAAAACAGATCCTTATCAGAGGCTGATAATAAAATGGCAATCTACATGACAAACTTAGCTGGATACTCTGCTGCTGTTTTGTAGACTTATTTTTGAAAAACAGATAATTCATGTCTTTAGCAATGTGCATCTTTAATTCTCAAACTTGCCAGCAAATTTTGAGCACAATTGTGGAGACAGGCATTGGATGCAATTCAGACAGGATCTATACAAAATATTCATTACAAGAGTTTCAAGAGCTGCAAGAGGTGCAAACAAAAAAATCCATAAGGGAGAAACCACACTTCATTGTCAAAAAAAAATCTGTTAGCTTTTTGATGGCAAATCCTGCTATCAAAGGAATGAGCTCTTCTGCAAGAGCAGTTTTGCACTGAGCAAAGAGCTGGCATGTGCAACCACTCAGAGTCTGCAGGGCGAGCCTGAACTCCACAAACACCACAGATGACTTTTCAGAACTAAAATTTAGTAAGGATTGCACATAACTACCTCACAGACCCTGAGTAATCCCTAAATTAAATTGCAATAGAGTGCATAGGAGCTTCACTTCGGGTCCTACAAGCTCAGAATGAATCTCTCAAATTCTTCCACAGGTTGATGGAAGTATACAACCTATTGCTCCAATAAAAAACCATTTTTAAGACTAAGGGATATCAATTATTAAGACAAAGCCTCGGAGGAACAGGATATGATTCACAAAGTCAACAAAAATGTGCTACTGTACACATGGGAAATGTGCTGAAAAGCAAACAGAGATCTCCTCATCTGCAAGAACAAAAACATCTAAAACCTGTTCCTCTTTACCAGATTTATGTATCAGAATAACAACTTTATGCACTGTTACTTCTAGAGATATGCAGTAACCCAGTGTGCATGTCTTTCTCTAATTCACTTATTTATTTACTGAAGGAATCCTAAAGGAATTCCAGATTTCATAAGAGACAGGGAATGCCTTGAGGAGCAGTGTCAGTCCATGGCCTGGGGTTCTGTTCTGAGCTCCCTCTCACACGCAGCACCTCACACAAGTCATCTTGACTGAATTAGAAAGCAGAACAGTGGTTTTAAATTGGAACATGCTAAGCAGTATGATCATCTCGATTATTACTATGGGATGTTAAACTTCTAATTCAATCCCTTGCTTTTTCATAAACAAGTTTAGAATCAAGGCACTGGGCTTTTATGAAGCATTTTGATTGCATATATTGATTTGTGTATTTATAAACCACTAGTTATTGCAAGTTTCTCTATGTAGTTAATGCTTTTCTTGACATAATTACAAAGTAGGTAATTTCACATAGAAAGCAAATAAAGCCTTGAATTCCATGTTGTGTGCCATGCTGAAAGAAAGCAGCTCAGCATCTCCAACTAGACTGCAGCATGGCATTAATATTGATAGACAAGAACACACCAGTTCTGTGAAGTTCTCAATTTCTCTAAATCATAGGACATTCACTTAGAAAAATAAAGAAATCACACGTGATGACAGTATCTGAAGTGCCTGAGACACCAGCAAGTGCCACTGCCTAATTACGGGTTTCAGGAAAGATGCTTGTTAACATTCAATCTTAAAACACCATGCTTCATTTATTTTGCTTCTTTGTTGTAAAAAGCTGGATATGTTCCAAGCACCTGCACTGGGTCAGGAAAAAAGCCCTCAAGCAATATGCTTCATTTTATTTATATAGCAATATAACAAATATAACAGGACAGGCTGCTTTTTATCCATAAAACTGTGAAAGCTGCATACTTCTGTCAAGTTGATATCAGAATCTCATCTTTCAGGTGTTTTCAGTTCAACAATACCTGAAAGCTTTACTCTGCAGAAATCTCAAAATCAGTAATACAGAAAGAATGTAACAGACCTTTGGATGCAATTTTCAGCCAACACTTCATCATGGCTTCATGAACTTAGATTTGTGATTAAAGTTCTGTAGAGCTTCAGTTTCCGGCACTCCACAATGCTTTAACTACCACATGAAAAAGAATTTCAAAAAGCAACACATACCCCATTTCAAACAAGCACAAAACTCCCTTAGTGCTACTGCAATACAATAAAGTGCAATTGTTTCTAAGTGAACTTGCAATCTGTTGCCACAAGAGCTCATAAAATCACATGTAGGGTTCTGTGGCCGAGCTCAAGCTAATCAGAGTTCCTGATTACTCAGGACAGGACATGTATAAAGTCTCTGCACCCATCAGAGATGCAAAGAAAAGGCTTTAGGAGTGCTGGAGTGGGTGATAGGAAAGTCAAAAAGACTTAGCACACTGGAATATTTGAACCATTTGAAACAAAAGATTGGAATCTAAGAGAAACCAGACATTTTTTACTGTTGGGTGACAGGGAAATATTTTGACATGCTGGAGCACCACTGACATCTCAGGGCTGGCTTGCAAGTACAAGCAATATAAAATATTCAAGAGACAATTTGAAATGGGTTGCTGATAACCACAAACAAGGAATGGCTGAAACAAATCTGATAAAAGCCCATTAGGAAAATTGTCACAGACATTTTTTATGAAAAATACTTTCCTTAGGATTTTTCCTCCTGAGAAGCTGAGAGGGCTCAGGAACAAAATGTGAACATTGACTATCTGCTGCTGTGGAATGAAATAGGTGCATCTGTGATTGGTCTCATGTGGTTGTTGCTAATTAATGGCCAATCACAGTCAGCTGGCTCAGACTCTCTGTCTGAGCCACAAGCCTTTGGTATCATTCCTTTTTATTCTATTCTTGGCTAGCCTTCTGATGAAATCCTTTCTTCTATTCTTTTAGTACAGTTTTAATGTAATATGTATCATAAAATAATAAATCAGGCCCTCTAAAACATGGAGTCAGATCCTTGTCTCTTCCCTCAACCTGAGACCCCTGTGAGCACGGTCACAGAAAATGAGAGATGTAAACTTACTGCCACAGGTTAAGCATCAAAAAGACAATTATCGGAAAATTATTTGGAGGAAAGTGTCAGGAGGTACATGCCCAGACATTACTCTTCACAGAATTTCAAGAAATGAAAAGATCAAACTAATTAAACCCAGAATCAGAGAACATGCTGTGTTGGAAGGGATCCACAAGAACCATCAAAGTCCAGCTCCTGGCCCTGCACAGCTCCATTGCCAGGGGTCACACCAAGGGCTGGAGAGTGTTGTGCTAATGCTTCCTGAACTGTGCCAGGCTTGGTGCTCTCACCACTTCTTGGGCAGCCAATGAGAGGAGTTGGGCAGTTCCAGTGCCCAGCACCCTCTGAAGGAAAGGCCTTTTCTGAACATCCAACCTGAACCTCCCCTGACACAACCTCAGGCCATTGCCAGGTCCTGTCACTTGTCACCAGAGAGAAAAACAAAGGCATGTCTTACACATCAAACCACATTCCTGCTCTAGGTACTGTCCCTAACCCCTGCAAAGGCATTTTGTGCCTTCACTCTTTCCCTGAAGGACACCCCTGTTGAGAGAAGAAAAGGCAAGGTTCCTTGGTGTGATGCATGACAGGGATCCTATGTTGAAGAAGGAGACGAGGATCTGACTCCATGTTTTAGAAGGCCTGATTTATTATTTTATTTTATATATTACATTAAAACTCTACTAAAAGAATAGAAGAAAAGGTTTCATCAGAAGGCCAGCTAAGCTAAGAATAGAAATGAATGATTACAAAGGCAGCTGTCTCAGACACTCTGTCTGAGCCAGCTGGGCTGTGATTGGCCATTAATTACAAACATCTAAGATAGGCTAATCAAAGACCTACCTGTTGCATTCCACAGCAGCAGATAATCAATGTTCACATTTTGTTCCTGAGGCCTCTCAGCTCCTCAGGAGGAAAAATCCTAAAGAAAGGATTTTTCACTAAAGATGTCTGTGACACCTTGGTCCCCTGCCTGCTCCTGTCCCACAGTTAGAGGGAGGGAGGAAAGGGATATAAGTATGGCTTGCACATAATTTTGATAAAGACTGTAATTTTCAGTCCTTTTAACATTTAAGGGCTCAAATCCAATTACAGTCATTAACAATCAGTATCTCATGTGTCACTTCTCTGACAGATGACAAATGTCTACAAGTAACAGTCAGTACTGTCACAGGAAAAGAGGAAATTGTCTTTCCATCAGATCCCTGAGCTGTGCTGCACAATGCTGAAATCAGCACTAAATTAGCATTACAGTAATTGAGTAACTTTGCCCATAGAGGACCGTGGAGCTTTTTAAGTTTCACCCATTCCTCAGAAAACCTGAACACAGAGAGAGCCTGCAGCATCACAGAGACAAATTCCCTGGAGGAAAGCTCCTGCCACAAGCTCCCATGCATACAGATGGGATGGCAGGAGCCCTCTGCATAACAGTCACAAGCACTCCAATACCACAGAAAGAGATCATTCAATTAATATGTTAAAAATTAACAGCAATTTGAATAATTAAATATTAATAGTTTAATTTGGAAGGAGAAAAAAAGGATTTCTTCTGATACTAATTTGACCCTGTGTCCTAGGTGACAGCATGAAAAAGATGCCGGGTGAATAAAATTAGTGTAACAAAACAATTACCTGGAGCCACAAATTGAATTTCAATGGGATACCTCATGCTGCTGCAACCCAAGGAAGTCATCTAGTGAGGCACACCTCACTGGATTCGCATGCAGCTCAGAAAATTAAGAGGATAGAAATGCATTTCAAATATTTATTAGAAGCAAGATAAGGTCAACCAGGAATAATCTCAGAGCTGAAAAATTATACATATGCAGTATAGTTTCTTTTTACTCTCCTGTAATAAGAAAAAAGTAATTTCTTTCAGCCAGAGAAAGCTTTTCTAATTGATAGGGCATCCTAAAGAGTATTCACATTGAGAAAGATGAACAGCATGTCACCAAGTCTTGTCACCAGTGACCACACCAACACTGACAAAACTGCTGTATTTTCCAAGAGCTACAGAGAACAGAAAAAAACCCCTTCAGTGCAGTTAACCCTGTAAGAGGCCTGAATTACAATGCAAAGTTCCTATCCCTACTCATAACTGAATTATTCAGAATCCCAGCGAGGGCTGTGTGGGCCTTTGGAAACAGCCCAGCAGGAATACAAGGGGAAAATAAGCTCTGGGAGACCCCTCCTCTTCTTTTCAATAAAAAACTGTGAATAAATAACTATGGCATGATGCAGAGAAAATGTGTCTCACACATGGAGTGTGTTTCACAGGGACAGAGAGCACCTTGAGAGCAGCCTGCAGTGAAGGGCCAGACAAACAAGGAATCTTCCAGACTGGAATGTTCCCCTAAAACTGCACTGGCCTCTGTGGGAAAGGGGCACACTTGAACTGGGTGAACCCATCACGAGCTCCAGACCCACAGCAATTCCCATCTTTTGTTTCTAACATAAAGAACAATTATTATCTTAGCTTGTGATCCTATTTTTCATTCATTGTGATCCTATTTTTCATTCATCGTGATCCTATTTTTCATTCTTTTTCTGAACAATTAAATGAGCAAGGTGCATATTTTAGGCTTCTTGTCTTTGAAATACTTACTTGGCATTATTACAACCTGTGACATTGTGCTGCAAAGTTTTCAAAACTCTTTGAAAGGGAAATACTTATTATTCTGTGATGCTCACTGAGTGCCATTTCTTGCCTGAGAAGGCACAATGTGTGTGTATATATATACAAGTATAATAATAATGATTATTATTGGGTTTTTTAAATTTTATTTTGTATCAAGAGATGGTTGTTAAGTACAGGAGGATTATCTCCTCATCTTGGACAGGCCTTTCTCATTTTCTGTGTAGGCTGGAACAGATCAGTGCTGGTATGATAACCACAGGGCCAGGCAGAGAAATGCAAAAGGGATTCAACAATTATGAACAGCAACATTGGAAATAAAACACACCAAACCAGAAAATGGGAGGGGGGTCTTGAATCACATGTACAGAGGAAGAAATCTTATAATTTAGATTTCTATCAGCTGTACACAGAAAGAGAAGGCAGCAGGGGAATAAGATTTGAACTAATTTCACTTGCCATTGAGAAAAGATACAGGAGGACAAAGACATGGAACACAACACAATAGCATGCAAATAGCTTTAGATTCTCTGAGAAAAGGAAACAAACAAAAACTCAGTAAGGAGAACCAGTTCTGGAAAATAAATAAGAGTTAATATTGGCACTTAGAAAGAATAAACTCTACAGAAAATTCATTGAGATTAGCTGAACATTATATTTAACAAGTTTTTTCTGTAAAGCCTGGAAGTGTATGCTTCATATGTTAAATAAATAATTTATAAATTATTTTATTATAAAATTAAAAATTAATAATTTTTAAAGAGCAAGAATGCAACACTACAAGAGAAACTGTAATTTTTACCAAGTTTCTCATATTCTTTCCATATTATAAGAGATTAAATAGGTTTTAAATGGTGGATGAGAACCAGGAGCATCATGGTCTGCACCAGAACACAAATGTCAAGAAACTACAGGGAAAAATGGCATTGTCATAACACCAAACTATTCTATCTACCAGGCTGGTTTCAATCACAGCAAGCTCAGCTAATCTAATTAGATTAGATATTTCATAATAACCTGACTGCCTTTCCAGAGAGAATCTCATTTTTATCATCTCTAAAGCAATCACATTTTTATATTAAGCTTAAAATGTCAGGACATTGGAAATAATGTATTGTGGCCATTTGAAATTATACCAACAAATAGCATTTGAGGGATTTAAACAGATAGCAGCAATTATCCTCCTCTTTGTAGAGCATGGAAGTGATAAAAATTATTATTTCTTCAATATCACTACAATATTCATGTATCTGCTTAACTTTCTTCCTTGGAAGGTCCCATTTGTTTTCTTTAGAATTGAATAAAAATATTTTAAGGACTATGATTATTCAGTACTTATGAGAAAATTAATAGCAGCTATGACAAAGGTATGTAAAATGAGTAACAATGTAAAATACTCTTACCCAGTATTAATAAAAATGCTGTCTTGCTTAGTGAGATTAAAGGGGAAAAAAATCAGGGGGGACAGATAGAAACAGTCATTTTACAGAATAGGTCCAAAGATAAAATACTTTAGGCAGTATTGAATTTAAGTCAAATAATATTCAAAATAGTAGTCCCTTAATGAACATGAATAGCACAAATCATCCTGCCAGCTAGAATTTAATTATGAAATTATTGATTCTTATGGTTCAAGGCACAAAATCATCATTAGATGCAACCAAGGGAAGGGATTCCTGCTATGATATATTATAGGTGCAGGGAGGCCTGTGTTTTGTCTAAAACAACCAACTCTGCTGACAGAGAATAAATACAAGGTCACCTGCAGGTGAAGATGCCAGGTTCTAATAAAAAGGCAATTAATTTTATCTGACAGAAAAAACCCATGGAGTTTGCTATCTGAAGAGATCTTGGGCAGGAGGGCATCCAGGACTGCTGTCTGCAGCAGAGAGACTCCCACTAGAGCTTACACCACTCTAATTACCTGAGTGCAGCTGCTAAAAGAGCACATTGGCACTCGGTTGGCTTGTGGCATGGAGGAAGATGGGCAGGTGGCATGGAGGAAGATGGCAGGTGGCATGGAGGAAGATGGGCAGGTGGCATGGAGGAAGATGGGCAGGTGGCATGGAGGAAGATGGGCAGGTGGCATGGAGGAAGAATGGGCAGGTGGCATGGCATGGGCAGGTGTCCCTCCTGCCCTCACCTGAGCCAGCTCCTGCAGGGGTGCAGGATGGCCCCAAGCCATTCCAGCAGGTCCACGCAGCAGAGACTGAGTTTGCACTGCATGCTGCTGCTAAAGGACAGCGTGGGTGCCAGGAACCAGCACACACACACCTCCCTGAGGGAGAAAGGATGAGGATGGACACCCTGCAGCTGCTGTATCCTCAGCTCTCTGCAGCTGCTGTATCCTCAGCTCTCTGCAGCTGCTGCATCCTCAGCTCTCTGCATCAGGAGCACTTCAGTAAAGGATGCTCGGAGGGCTGGCGCACTCTCCTTGGAGACAGGCCGAGGGAACTGGGGCTGTGCAGTCTGGAGAAGAAAAGGTCCTGGGGAGACCCTGACTCCCTTCCAGGACCTCAGGGTGCCACCAGACAGCTGGAGAGGTGGTGGAATCCCAAACATTCCTCTGGCTGCTCTGCATAGCTCAAGACCCTGGCAAAAAGCTCAGAGACCTTGGCACGGAATCAAAACCACCTGTGCCTTTGATTTTAACCCATGGAGAAAATTACCAGCCTTGTGTGAAGATTTACAAAAGTTTGAGTAGAATGACAGCTAACTTGTCACAAAGTGAAAAAAGCAGAATTTTAGAGATTTAGAATGAGAGTTCAAGAAGCAAGATAGAAGAATCTGAATGTGTCCTGTCATTCTTCTTCTTCTTGTCCTCCATCTTCTGCTGTGATGGTGACACTTTTAAATTAGTTTAAGACAGAAACAAACTGTCTAACATAAGTGATTAGAAAATTATTGTAAATAAAGTACACATAGTTCTTAGTATAAAAAGATAACATTGCCCCAAGGGCAGGCACTGTGCCACAACCCAACCTGCTGGACAGATCTCAGCAAGTCAAAGAAAGAATGTCACAGATAAGAGAAAATAAACAACCTTAAAAACCAAAACCAAAAAGTCTCAACTTCTTCTTCAGTTGCAGGGCTGAGAAAACAAAAAAAAACACCTTTCCTACCTCGGGAGCCATTTCAGCAACACAAAACCTGAGGGAGAGGGACTTTGTACCAGGACATGGAGTGACACGGCACAGGAGAGTTACTTCAAACTGAAAGGAGGCAGGTTCAGATTGATGCCTGTAAGAAATTCCTTCCTGTGAGGGAAGTGAGACACTGGAGGTTGTCCAGGTAAGTTGTGGATGCCCCATCTCTGGAAGTGTCCCCAGTAATGTTTCACTTTTAGCAGCAGCAAGAAGAAAAAATGTGAAGGAATCTCCATTATCAGATGCCATATACAGTTTAGTTGACCTTGGAAAAGTTAGAAACCCCAGATCCAGGGAGAGAAAAGCCACCTGGACTGTGGATTTTGAACTTTCTCTGAGGAATAAATCTAGTTCCCTAAATGTGGAGTGAATCAATCAAAATATTTTTGCAAGTGATTTAACCTGCCAGCCAGAGAAACAGGGAATGTGGTTTACATCCATTTAACTACCCCCATATTCATATCAGAGGGTCTGTGGGACTCCTGAAAGCATGCAGGGTGAAGTAAAAGGGTAGTGAGCAGGCACTACCAGCACATTCAGAAAAAAGTCACTTTATATCCTGTGCTAGAATGGAACTAGCTTTGGAATGTCTTTGCTTTAGTGCAAAGCTGTTTTTGTGGCCCAATTATAACAGAGGATGCACTTCAGAATTCGATAAATACCAAGGAATCTATGTGAGACCAAGCCTCCAAAGATCAGAGGATTCCTCTGCCCCTCTGGGGAGTGTCTGTGCCTAAATGTGCACATCCTTAATTTACTGTTTGAAGAATTTGCTGTGTCAGGTGTTCCACAGAACGCCACTTTTAACATTTGTGCTATTTTGAAAGCAAAAGGCCAACAACAAACCAGTCAAAAAATAGCATAAAGGACAATAGTTGGTAGGTAGCTCAGCATTATGAAAAATTCTATTCATTAAACTTTATGAAATAGAACCCTCTGTTATGACAAGCACAAAGCAGACTAAACCAAATCCCTGGGATCCTGAAAACATGGAAACTTTTCTTCTTCATAAACAAATAGGAAAAACATATTTTTCCCTTAGAGGCCATTAAGCTGCCTCTCCACTGACATCCTTATCCTTTACTTGGCAGCCCTGTTTTCTGGCCCCTTCTGCAAAGCCTTCCCCAAAACACCTGATTATCTCAGTCTAGCAGCATGAACTGTATTTTGTAAAAATGAACTTTATTTGTAAACTCTGAAAAGGGAAAGAAAAAAGTCTAAGCCCACAGAAATTGCAATAGACTGTTCTAATGGGAACACAATTAGCAAGACTGTGTCATTCATTTGCCCAGCTCTGTCCCACTTCTCTGACAATGAAGAATGAGAACTATTTCTGTGAGAGCCATAAAAATCCCTGGTTTGAGCAATTATTACATGCAATCATGGAACTAAATAGGAAGTTTCATACTGGGAGGCAGAAAGCCTACAGTGGAAAGGATGAAAATATTAACTACAAAGTGATAGATCAAAGCACCTCTCCTTTCCCCCATCCCTGTACTATTCCCAAAGGCTGTATTTCTTAAGGACCAAGCAAGTCTGCCTGCAAGTGTCAGGTCCTCCACAACCTTTAAAATTATTTCACAAATACGTCAGGAAGGCAGCACTACCAGATTCATGGTTATTGACTAATGTTTACAAACATAGAAATAAATTTAGGAATCCAGGATATCTAGCTATCAAATACACTGACATTCACTTGCAGGATTACCCACACTGTATCTCAATATTCTTGCTCACAGACAGAACATAAAGGTCCTCCAAAACCAGAATTAGGCTATCCACAAAGAGACAAATCACACTTCACACCTTCAGAGCCACAGGCACTCTTCCCCATCCCCTTAATGTACATATTTCTCCTGAAAAAAGCATTTTTTAACTTATCTGTGAACATGCAGAACCAGCAAAGCAAGAGTTGGATGATCTGCAATGCATTTCTAAACAGGGCTCACACCAAACCCCAGCCACTTCAAACAAATTACAGGTGCCCATCATTGAATGAGGGTCCTGAGGTCTTTTCAGTACCTCAGATTGCTCAGAAGGTGATCCTTTGATCACCTGTATACAGAAATAGACATTCAAGAATCAATAGTTGTTAATAAAATATCAGCTTTCTCCCAATCAATATACACACAGCAATGAAATATTCAGCACAGGTATAAAAATGAGATCATAGCAAAATGAGAAGTGTTAATACATTGTTTCATGATGTATAAAGTGCAGATTTAGATTTAAAAAAGGAAAAGCCCAAGACATGCTAAAGCCTTTGTCACACATATTTCTCACTGCCAGAAAAGCCCATCAGATGTAAGAACCACATGGAAAATTTTTTGTTCAGCTTAACAAGTTTTACAGAATTCCTTTGTTTCATAAGCCTGACTCTGGAAATCATAAATCCAAGCAGCAAACACAAAGATACAGCAGCAGAGCAGCAAAGTGCTGCACATTTCACAGACATGTCCCTCCTAACCCACCAGGCTGTATTCAGCCACCACGACACACTGCCCATCAGGAGATACACACCTGTCAAATCCAAATAAACACACTGCAAGTTCCTGGCCTTCCTACCAGTCCAGTGACTGCATCCCAGATCATTTCCACCATTCTTTAAATTGAAGTCATAGGAATTTTAGCACTCCTATGGTCCAATGTGAACGGGCTCCTCTCCCTGCATAGGGGATTTCTCTGGGAGAAATGCACACCTCAGTGCCACACCCTGCACACTCTGCTCACTGTCCCAGCCTGCAAGGCAGGATGTGTTCACTCTCTTGGCCATCTGTATGGCAGCTGGCTTCTGTTCAGTGGGCACTCACTTTTCCTTATCTCTTCCACAACTGGGGAGACACCTGCTGATAACAGCTATGGAATGCCCCTGCATGGCTGATAAGAACTACAGCATCCCACTGGGAGCTGTGAGCCCAGAGGGAGGAGTTAAGCATTCCTATAATCTGGAGATTCTGGAACACCAGCCAAGCATTCCTACCTGGATATAATCTGGAGATTCTGGAACACCAGCCAAGCATTCCTACCTGGATATAATCTGGAGATTCTGGAACACCAGCAGGGCTTCTCCACTGGATTGCCCAGAGGAACAGCAGCTGCCTCTGCCCCTGGATCTTCAGAGGCAGAGACTGCACCTTTCTCCAGGATCCCTGCTCCAGCAGAACCAGCCCTGACCCTGCAGGAGGGCTGAGCCACAATTCCAATGGCACTGCTGCCAACACCCACAGGGTGTCAGGTTGGGTTCTGACTCTGGCAGTGTTGGTTTGGTTCACTGCATTGTTTATTTTATCCTTTTATTTTCTTCCCCATTAATGTTAAAGAGCTGTTATTCCCTGCTCCCATATTTTTGCCTGAGAGCCCCTTAACTTCAAATTTATAGCAATTCAGAGGGAAGGGGTTTACATTTCCCATTTCAGGGGAGGCTCCTGCCTTCCCTAGCAGATTCCTGGCTTTGCAAACCAAGACAGTCACACAGAGACACACACTGCAAGACACACACAGGCACACTGTGTGAGAGAGAGAGAGAGCACTGGAGCACTTTCTCCTGACATTTTCCATCAGCCGTGTGCTCATTGTTACTCAAATCAGACAAGCCACAGAATCTAATGGAGCACCAAAAGCAAACACTAGAGATATTCTGTACTTGACAGCTCTTCTTTGTATAGCTGAATGATGTTTGGACAGAAAAAAGAGGACACAGCAGGGCAAATAGAGAACTCCTACTCAGCATGGGCAGCACGGGGCCTGGCTCCACCAGCCTTTGGCAGAAGGCACTAACACAGCCTGGGACTCTGGGAATCAGCCTGGGAGGTTTAAGCCACATTTATCCATCTGACTTGCCAACCTCACACACACTGCATCTCCCCTTACTCAGGACCATTCTTGAGAGCACCTTCCTTGACACACATGGACAATCTTCTGTTCAACATGAAAAATACTTCTGGAAAGACACTGAAATTCTGGGGGCAAAGACCCAGAATCTTTTCAAAAGAAGATGTGAAGTTAAGAAGAAGAGTTAGAGTATTGCTGTACTGCTCACCCCTAAAACTAAAAATAGGCTTTTAGGTTTCAGATGAGAAGATTAAAGCATATTCATGAAAAGGTATTTCAAATATTAAAATGGAGTGCAAACAGAAAGGTCAAAGTGCTTTCTGTGTTCACTGAGAATATGACAAGAGGTGACAGGTCTAAACTGTGGCAAGTGAGATTTAAGGGAGCCATTGAGGAAACCTTTCTAAAGGGCTGAGGAAGGGGGACACACACAAAAAGGGAATTAAAGTGTTTCCCTCAGTGAAATTGCCTGCGTTTTTTAAAACAGATAAGACAAAGGATGTTTCAGAGTCCATGGATCCTGCCTTGAGGAATGGTGAGCCTGATGCCCTTCTCTATGATTCAGTTACTGCCTTGATTTAGGAGGAGAGTTCAATTCTGTGTCTGAAGAACAAAAGAGTTTGTTACAAATGGTATCTAGAAACAGAACAGAGATTGGGAAATTTTTTACATGTTTGGACAAAAGAGATGACAAACCCTGGCAGTTATATCTCCAAAAAGATCAGAACTTGATTGAGTAAACTCTTTCCCAAAAGCAAGTTGCACTCCTGAAGGCATTCACCCTTACTGTGGAAGCAGATGACTAAAACATGAGAGCTTTTTGCTTCCAGCCACTGGCATCCATCCTGCAGCTGCTGCATGTTTGTGAGATAGCACAGTCCCACTAAGAAATGAGTGTGGTGGCTCTCTTTCTATCCCTCACCTCCCTGCCTGTTTGTAGGAATTGCCACATTTAGGAATGTAGAGTTCTTATGCCATAGAAATGGATTTAGTCCCATTGTATCAGGGAGAAATCCTGCAGGAAGAGAACTCAGGATAAATGCTGGACAGGAGACATGGCTTGTCCTTGATGTCTCTTTGCATAGACAGCTCTATTTACTAATCCTGACTGAATATTAAATATATAATATTATTTTTTTATGCTTAATGCTTAAGTTTATGCATAAGCATGAACATACATAGGCAAAACAATTTAAAACACTGCATTTTTATGACAGTTTATACACCAGCACAAAAGGCTGCAGCTAAGAAATAATGTAAAAATGCTAATTATGCCTAAGTCAAGAAATATAACCATCAGCATGATTTGCGGTCAGCTGTTTAATTAATTTTAGTATTAATAAAGTTACAGAAAATCAATGTGTCAAAAGGACTTGAAAGGATTACCAACTACTCTGGACAAATTAGCAACACTTCCATGCCTAGAGCACAGGAAAGCACAAAGATGTTTAATTAACTATTTGCCAGTGAGGAATTTAAATCACTGTAAATATTGCATTTTTAGTACTTTTTTTTCCTCAGATTGAAAGCACTTAGGAGCAAGTAATATTCCGTTTTCTGATACCATTTCTTTAAAGGAAGGAGTGTAAAAAATGTTGCAGTCAAACCCAGTAAGGCTAAAAAATGAAGGTGAAGTCAGGAACAAAAGAATGAAACATGGCATTTAAAATTAGAGGACTGGGGAATAATTCAGCTCCAAAGCAACAAAAGATGTTACAAAACTGCATGGAAGAAGGAAGGAGAAGATTTATAATATAAAGGCCACATGGTTACTCAGGGCTCATGCACACTGTGCTTCAATGAACTGCTATTGTTTCTTGTGAAAATGTCAATATCTATAAAAATAAACCTCGCTGTTCACTGAATTCTTGCTGCTCTAAGTCCGTGTTTTCCCCATATCTAATTTATCTGACTCTTTACCAGACTCCCCAATGCTCATCACTGTGTCTGCATGAATTTGGCCAAAATACTCCAACCCTCTGTGCCTCAGCTTCCCTTTTCCAAAAGGGCAATTAAATATTTCTCAGGCTTGAAGGGATGCATTGAGAAGCCACACTATCTGTGTTAGTACAGCATTCTCTGACAACACAGAGGAATCAGCCTTTTTAGTATTGTTAAAGACAGAGCTTCCCTATGGCAATAGTGCAGCAGTTATCTCTCCGTGGGACTTATCTAAAGCCAAAATGAATGCCACTGAAAGCTTTCTCCTGTGTTAATGGGGTTTGAGCCAAAACCTCTGTGGCTGTCAGGCAGCTGGCGTGCAGCTGCTCGGCTTCTGTTGTGCTGGATTGATTTAACACACTTCCAGTCTTCTGCTGACTTGTCCTGCAGAGCAAGGAAATGCTCTCTGCTGCAGGCAATGCCCACCAGCACACACATTACCTGCTGCTCAACTCGGCCAACAGCCCTGCAAAGGACTTGGAACGAATGTTTCTGCATTTCTAAATCACATTTCCCTCCCCAGGTCTGGGAACAGAGCTGCATTTGACTGCAGGTCAAACAAAGAAGTCCTGCCTTGCCTCAGAGCACTTGACATTAAAGGGCTCAGCTGAGTAGAGATCAGCATAAAAACATCTGAGTTAACACAAGCAAAGCATCATCCACTCAGCTTGGCTCACAACCATTGTCCAAGTGCATCTGAAAATGCCTGAGGGCTGTCCTGAAGATGTGCAGTGACATGCACACAGATCACAATGGGTTCCCAAAAAGACTATGGTGTGTCTTCAGGGTGTTGTGACAGAGTGGATTCCAAAGAAAGGAAGATACCTTGGTTCCAAGCACAATCAGGGGGGTCCAGATCTACCCGAGATGCTCAGCCCCAGTCTGTGGTGGTATTCACAGGGAAGGGATGGAAATCTTGACTCCATGGTTCAATCAAGGAATCTCGACTCCATGGTTCAGAAGGCTGATTTATTGTTTTATGATATATATTATAATAATAGAAAATTATATATTAAAACTACACTAAAAGAATACAAGAAAGGATTTCATCAGAAGGCTTGCAAGGAAAGGAGAAAAATGATGACAAAGGCTTGTGACTGACAGAGTCTGAGCCAGCTGACTGTGATTGGCCATTAATTAGAATGAACCAACATGGACCAATCACACATGCACCTGCTGCATTCCACAGCAGCAGATAATTATTATTTTTCTTTTCCTCTGAGGCTTCTCAGCTTCTCAGGAGAAAAATCCTGGCAAAGGATTTTTCAGAAAATATCATGGCAACACCGGTCAAACCTATTGTGTTAAATATCTGACCCCTATTCTATAAACAGCAACATCATTATGACCCCAACCCAACTGATATTTTCATCATTTTTCTAGGAAAGCTTGGCAAGTTTGCTGATGACACCAAGCTGGGGAAGGGATGCCATTCTGCAGGACCTCGACAGCCTTGAGAGGTGGGCAGCTCAGATCTTGTGCAGCTCTAGCATTCCTTAGCAGACACCTGGCTTTTCAAACCAATACAGTGAGTGATCTCTCCTGGTCTGTATCTCAACTAATGCCTCTCTGTTCTATTTTCTCTCCCCTGGGGAAATGACAGAGAGGCTTTGGTGGGTACCAGGAATGCAGACAGGGTCACCCCATTACAGCCAGATCCTAATGATATCCTTTAGAACAGCAAGATCTGAAGAGAACCCTTGCACAAAACAAACCTGAAAGCTGTTCCACCACAGAATTCCACTGCCTGCAGTGCCTGCTGCCCCAGAGTGCTGTTTTCAGACAAATCCATCCATTCACCAAGCCCAGCCCATCACAAGAGCAGCT
This sequence comes from Geothlypis trichas, assembly GCA_009764595.1. Taxonomy (NCBI): domain Eukaryota; kingdom Metazoa; phylum Chordata; class Aves; order Passeriformes; family Parulidae; genus Geothlypis; species Geothlypis trichas. Next base: position 4,200,453 of record CM019906.1, on the reverse strand, counting down.
GTAACATTTGTTTACTGACCTCCCTGAACACCCAGGACCCTGTGCAGCACTTTGAAAGTGCAAGTGCCACACCAAAAATAACAACGCTGTTTTCTGGAATGCTAATTCGGCTCACAAAGAAGAAATAGTGGAAAAGAAGGTCACTAGATTAGATTTCAGAAAACAGCACTATCTTTCAAAGAGTGACCATATTATCAGTTGCCTGCCCAAAGGCTTTCATTCAGCTCTTTTACAAACAACACACTGATGGTGGATGTGAGGCCAGCAACCTGCCCTTTGAGATTGCCACTTCACTCCAGCCAAACTTGCTGCATTATTGGCATTATTATGGGGTCAACTGCACCACCTTGAACCTGACAGGTAAAGCCCAGCAACAAAACCACAAAGGCATCAATTTTAGTAATAGCAAACAATTTGAACATTTGTTCTAACCATAGCAGGGACCTTCTGCAGTTGAGCTGCCTTTCACAGACAGGGGAGGGGAAGAAGGGAAGAGTAGGAGAAAGGGGTTCCGGTTTTTTTCCCTTGAAAATGAGATTTCTCAGACTTCTTCCATTCTTCTGTGCTTTAAGCACAACTTTTCTAATAATGTGCTGGGGAAGGGCTTGTTCTGAGAGGTGCAGTACATTCAAAACTGAATGCTGCCCCAGAAACCACACAGGATGGAAGTGAAGGGACTTATGGTTTAACCAGACCAAATTATTAGCTTTTCTTACTTCCTCTTCTCTACCCATACTGTAAATCAAATTAGAATATAAACTCAAGACTAAGATATTCTAAAACTTCTAAATCATATACATCTATTCTAAGACTTCTAAATAATGTATTTCTACGTAACATCAGTTTTTTCACAGAATTAGAATACTGAACTATGTGTTTTGAAAATACTTCCTCTTTCTCTGGTAGATAAAGACTTGTTTTTTTGCAAGTAACACACAAACATTTTAGTGCCTCATTGCTTTGAGAAACCAAATATTAAAGAAATTCTGGGAACATCATCACAGCAAATGAGGACTGAAAGAGGGTAAAAGCACAGTCCACTACTGAAACACCATGCAGACCAGTAAAACATGGAGGTGGATTATTGTCACAGAGAAAACTATCTGCCAGCATAGCTTTGGTGCATGAAGAGGAGGATGCTTGCACAGGTCTCACCCCATTTTGACAGAATGGGTACTCCTGACATGCTGGATGGCCAGATAACTTGCCATGAAAGTTCAATTTCTACTTCTTGAGAAGAGAAAACTTGGATAAAATGGGCTGAGACATTCTCAAGTCCAAAAGAGGCTTCTTCAGTTAGAAGAATGGCCATGGGTAACACATGGAAATAGAGAATGGAAAACCTCCTGGCACTCTCATTAGACAAGTTCTTTAAGCTTGATTACATAATCAGTGAATATTCATAGTAAATTTAAAAACAAACGAACAAAAACAAACACAAGCAAACAAGAAAACCCCAAGTCAAACAAAATACAGTGTTCAAGCCCAGTAGTGACCACATAAAATGAAACTTATTCTTTGAATGACTGCAGGATTTGAGACAGTTTTTGCTGTTCCATGCAGACACAAGGAGAAAATTGCAAAATTAGCCATTAATTTTAAATGGCTATCATAGCTGTTAAAGGCCAGGAATCCTTTTTGTGATCATTGTCTTCACAGAAAATGCCAGCCTTATGCAAAGAGAGATGAAACCCACCCACACTATTTTCTCTTCCTAGCAGCATGATATATGTGGTCATTACAGGTAACTTACAGCTTATTAAAATGAAAAAGCATCAGCATACTTGATTGAATGGCAGTGAGATTTAGGAACTATATATTCTAGTTTCAAACTACAGAAAATCATATGCATGAATTTTTAACATGACACCAGGGAACAGATGAAGCCCATCAAAAATAAAAGTATTATATTCTTATTGTGTAATTTGTAAGGCTTTAAAAGCATAAAATAAAATAAAGCACTTCTGAAGCAAACTCCCAAACTGCATATTGTCATAGGAAAGCAACCCAAGAGAACTTATTTTTCAACAAGCAACCAGGGCCAAAACATGTGAGAATCAATCAGATGCTTTAAATCAGTAGATTGCAGCAAATGAGAACACCTGGAGCAGCAAATCTTCCTGCCAGTTTCACAATGGACACGACTGTGATTTACTAGAGAACAGATAAACAACCCGCCAGTGCCACAGGAAGAGACTGAAAAGCAGGTTCCTATTCCAGGGTAACTCTTCTGAATAAAACCATCTTTCACTCAACAAGCTAATTAACATTCAGTGCACAAAGCCCTAGAACAGGTAAGCAGAAAACCCCTAATGTTCCTTTCTTGGTGAGCACAGGTTGAAGTTATTGCCAGACTGACTAATCTGTCTCATCATCCCAGGTCTTTTCCTTACATGAGACTGAACACTGATTATTTATCAAAATAGTCAGCACTTGATTTTCAGTCATAGGTGAGAGTTTAATATCACGGTAGACTTCATCCAGAATAATGTTTTAGTCACTCTCTCTGTATGAGGGCATTTTCTGTGCCATCAGCACATCTTCCAACACAGCAGCTCCTTATTGATAACCACAGAAGTTTCTACTTCACAGTTGGAAACTATTATCCAAAAATTGTTTTGGGGAAAAAGCTTCCAGCAACATCAAGCCTGTACAAATTAGTTCAATTTCACTAAGATCCAGTGTTTTAATCAAAATACTGGAAGCAGCATATTTAAAATTCATCAATATCCAAATGAATTTTATTTTGCTCAATTCAAATTGACATTGCATTTCAACAATCACTCCATTTCCTTTTATAAAGATAAACCCCCCTCAATATCAAATAGAAACATTTCATTCAGCTTATTGTTTCTGATTTACACCTTCCACACAGAGATCTACACCTTCCACATAATTTCCACCTTTTGAAAGCCACAAGAGCTGGGGGATCAGCCACCAAGCATACACCTGCCCAGGAACACAAAGAATCTGCTCAAATGCTCAACTGTATACCTTGATGAACTAGACACAGGCTGCCCAAAACAAGAGGTCTCCTGCTCTGTAGAAAAACTCTGCTTTAGGCTCAGCAGTGTACAAAATACATGCAATGCCATGCATGTGCCTCAAGCCCTTACATCTGAAACTTCATCTTTATCCGGAGCCCATCACAGCCTTACCCCATACATTCACAATTTTACTCAAAACACCAGATTTGTCTTCAAATACATGGTTCAATAACAAGAAAATTTCTCATCTATTCAAATCTATTCAGTTTGAATAAAGAGTAACAAAATTTTAAAGACCTGAGTATTAGCTACAGTCTATGGTGCCTGCTAAACATTTGTTGTTAGTGTAAGGGGAAATTATGAAAGTATTTGCTGCCTGCTTTTTTTATTGTTTTTTTACATCATTACTATTACGGCTAGAAGTCTGTTTAAGCCTAATGTGAAATACAAAGACAGGATCAGTGCTTCTATTGCACAGTATTTATCTTAACTCCATTTAATATTATAACAAACACTTATTTTTAAATACAACAGGCAATGAACCAAGTTTCTCCTGATCTATGTAACACACTTGCTGTGCTTTTTAACGACCATGTCAAAAATGAAGTGTTTTTTGCAAGACAACAAACCTGCAAGAAATAGTTGTCTCTCTCATTCCATTATCTCTTCTTTTACCTGCTCTCGATTTTTTGTGTGCATGCACTTTAAGTGAATGTTCTCTCATTACTGTCAAGCAACTTGTCTTGCTATTTCACACTTTCTGGGTGTATCACAAATACCTTTCCTTCTCAACCCTTTGCCTGCCTAATGATAGTGCCTTGCTGGAAAGAAAGGCACATTAGGAAATTAGTTGAGCATAGATGGAAAAGAAAGAGTCAGATTATCAAAACCACTCTCCCCGTCACTGTGAAGGTTGATATCTCACACAGCACAGAATTTAAGGTTTGAATCTGTCATGTCACATTGTAAAAGATCAAGAAGAAGTGAAAAGAGACAGATTACACAGAAATAATGACTCTTTGGGCAAAATAAAAATCAGCTTCCTGACAGCTATTTAATCAGGAATCAGCGTCTCTCAAGAGGTGGGCAGGACTTTGCTACAGTTTTATAAATATTAGCTAAAAGACATGCTGTCATCATGAAAGTCAACATTTCCTATGACCTTCCCTAAGGATAATACACATTACAATGTAGTTATTCCAGGCTTGAAAATCATTCTGATATTGAATATTCCTGTGCCATCTTTCCACTTCAGAGAACAGCTCACCCAGCACCACTCTAAACATGTGTCAAGTTGATTTCTATCCATTTCAATAAGCCTTCCTAATATTTTCCTCCTTTGCATGACAGGTGTACCATCAAAATAATCCCAAAATCAGACTTTCTGGAGCACTGTCATTGAAAGATGTTATTCAGATAGATACAGTTGGGATGAGCAGTTCAGCAGCTTCTCACATTTTCCTGAGACTCACAGCGAAGGTCTCTTAAAAACCCCTAAATGGAAATGAGGCCCTAGCTACTTTCCACTAGGAATTTTTAGAGCTTATTTTGCAGATAGATATCTTTAAAAACACCCACTAGATTCACTGTCTTATGCTATCCACTTGCTGTCTTTTCTAAACAACATGTAATAGTTCTTGAGACATGAATTCTCAGCATTAAAAACAATTTCCAAACCACCTAACAATAACTGGATTTAAGAACTTTACACATTTCTGGTTTCCTTTTGCAAGTTTGTCTGTCCAGAAATCTTCTCCTCCTGTGTACCTTCTCATGTTTCAATCCACTGACCAGTTTCAGACCACAGCTGACGACATCTTATGTCACTGTCATATTTTCTGAAAAATCCCTTCAACCAGGATTTCTTCTCCTGGAAAGCTGAGAAGCCTCAGAGAGGAATGAAAACAAGAATTATCTGACTGCTTCTCCTGTGTTTGCTGCTTTGGAATGTGGCCTGTTTCAACAACAGGCGCATGTTTGATTGGTTCCATGTGAATTGTTTTTACTCAATGACCAATCACCATCAGCTGTGTCAGGCTCTGAGGAGTCAGACATGAGTTTTTATTACTCATTCTCGTTAAGCCTTCTATCTGTATCCTTCTCTCTTTCTTTAGTATAGTTTTATTACAACATTCTATCATACCAATCATATCATATCAGCGTTCTGAGAACACGGAGTCAGATTCTCAATTCCTCCTTTGTCCTGGGGACCTCAAATACCACAGTCTGATTTCTTCTCACAGCACACATGCTCTAAGTAATCCCTGATCTGGCACAGCGGCAGATGTGGGGCACGCAGGGGCTGTGCCTTGGCTGGCAAGAGCCTCAGTGGCCATCTTCAGCCAAGCTAACCTCAAAGCACCCACACGGGGGAAAGGCACTTCCGACCACGTTTACCCACCCTACCTGTGCCTGAATGCCATCCTGGCAAAGGGCCAGCTGCTGAGCGGCCTTTGGCACCGGGCAGAAGCTGGCAATTCCCACGGGATGAGCGTGGCAGTGCCAGGGCTGCAGCTGAGGCTCACCTGTGCAGGAGAAGTCGTCCACGCGCACGTAGCCCGCGACGCAGTCGCAGCGGTAGGAGCCAGGCAGGTTGACGCACACCGTGTTGGCGTGGCAGTAGTGCATCTTGGCAGCACACTCGTCAATGTCTGCGGGACACAAACACCCAGAGAAGCTACAGTCAGACTGGGTGACATGAACAACGTGACATCACAGAGAGTAAAGTCCATTTACAGTGCCTAAGGCAAGCTGTTTAAAGGCTAGTACTGAAAAACAAGGCGAATTCAGTCAAAAATTCTCCTTAAAATAAATTTAATAAATAAATAAATAAAATCTATAAATAAGAGAGAAATCTATAAATATATAGATAATAAAATAGAACATCTATAGATAATAGATTATTAATATTATATATCTAACATATATAATGTGTCTAATATATAGACAATATACATCTAATATATATAATGTGTCTAATATATAGATAATATATATCTACTAAATATCTAATATATATATAATGTGTCTAATATATAGATAATATAATATATATCTAATAACGTGACATTACAGAAAATAAAGTCCATTTACATTGCCAAAGGCAATCTCTTTAAATGCTAGTACTGAAAAACAAGGCAAATTTAGTAAAAAATACTCCTTAAAATAGATTTAATAAATAAATAAATTATATAAAATCTATAAATAAGAGATAAATCTACAAACATATAGATAATATAATCTATAGATAATATATTATTAATAAAAATATATATCTAACATATAATATGTATAACATATCTAATATATAGATACATTACATAGATATATATCTAATATATAGATAATATAATACATATCTAATAACATGACATGTAATATATATCTAATAACTTGACATTACAGAAAATAAATTCCATTTATAATGCCAAAGGCAATCTGTTTAAATGCTAGTACTGAAAACCAAGGCGAATTCAGTAAAAAATTCTCCTTAAAATAGATTTAATAAATAAATAACTAGATTATATAAAATCTATAATTAGAGATAAATCTATAACTATATCGATAATAATATAGATAATCTATAGATAATAGATTATTATTAAGATATATCTAATATATATTATATATAATGTAGCTAATATACAGATAATGTAATATATATCTCATATATGGATAATATATATCTAATATACAAATAACATAATACCTAATATATAAGATAACATATAAATATATCTTATATAGATAATATAATATATATAGATAATATAAAAAATCTATAAACATAGATAAATCTATAAATAATAGATTTAATAATTTAATAAATAAATTTCAGTAAGAAAATTCCTTAAAACCCCTGCATCATAGCAATGTCTTCCTTCCCTCCGTACTTCATTAAAAGTTGTTTTTTTTTTAATTCTGGAAAACTAACACATACATTTGGGGAGTTTTTTTGCAATGTTGAAAACCAAAAACTGATGCAGTTTTCGCACATATAAAATAGTGTCAAAGCAGGCAATACTGCAAACGCTCACTCCTCAAGGCACAGTGACTCCATGCAGCTTGGCACCAGCTGCAGCGCCACTCAGCTGTGCCACACAGGGTGTGCCAGAGCAGGTGCCAGTGCCCACAGCGAGCTCTCCACCCCTCCAGACTCAGCCAAGGGCTCTGGCAATGCCCTGGGCACCAAACTGCTGCAGGAGGGGCTGGCCAGGGCTCTCTGCCACCTCCACGCGCCACACAAGGAGAAGGCTGAACCAGTCACCTGAGCCCATTTTATGGCTTGCATCATGTCAAAGCAAAGAAAACAAAAACATTATTAAGGAGCAGCAAGCGCTTGACCTCATGTCTCTGCTTAAGCAATCTCTATTGCTGCTGCAAATCCAAAACCCAAGACACACACAGTGACTCAAACCTGTCATTTACTCGCCTGTTTAAATATCTCAAAGCTCTGGCATATTGTAAACTGTAACATCTTCTCCCTTCCTTTTTGACAAAACCAGATATTACACTGAAGAATTGTCTTTATTTTTTTTTCTTTCTCAGCAGGAGAGATTTTCTGCTTAGCAGCGCTGATTTTACATGAAGTAATTCATGATTTTCAAAATATTCATTCTAGTGTTACATGTGTCCAACACAAAGCACGATGAATCAGAGACATTTTTTTCCCCCATTCCTTTCTTTTTGTTATTGATTGCTCACACTCTGGAAAGGTATCAATTGCCAGCACAGCTGAACAACCTCCTTGACTCGTGGAGTGGCCACCCCACAGTGCAGCCTCCTGTCACCCCCCTCTGCACCCCATCTACAGTGTCCCTTCTCCCTCCACACAGTGCTATGGAAACAGCACCAAAACATCAGCATCCAGCCCCAGAACGGGGTGGGAAGTTTAATTCTGCACACGCTGAGTTCCTGGTTACCTAAAATCTTGTTTAACCTTCCTTAATTGAGGCAGCTGCAGTTGAGATGCACCCCCATTTTCCAGTTCTGAAAATGAAACACATGCCAGCTACACTCACACTTCCTACATCACAGACATCTGTCCAGCAGGAGCTACCAGCTAAATCTCTTTATGCTGGCCAGCAAACAGCTGGCAGCAGTTTCTGACTGCTGCCAACTTGGGATGAATTAGAAATGATGGCCTGGAGGCAAAATACTTTGTATACCACTGCAAACACCTTAAACTATCTCGTTCTTGCATTTTCTGTTGTTTCAGTTGCAGTGCCACTTGATGAAATGAATTTTAAAAAGTCAGGAGCATCAGTATATGAAAGATAAAAGCCAGGAAAAATCCTCCCACATGTCTTGTTATCACACCACTGAGTGCATGAGCCACTTGGGAAACTCTCAGGTGTTGACGTGTGTTCACACTGATCTGCTTGCAGACTATTTTTAATAGGCTTTTGGAGCGTAGCTTTGAGGAGTTTTGCTCTTGCATATCTAATAATTTTCCAGCATAAAAGGAAAAGGAATGAAAAGAGGTCTGCAAAGAAAGCAAGAATGTCAAAACAGCTACCAATTCACCTGAAAATTAACCTTATGCACTACCCTTCATCTCCTGCTCCCTCACTACACTTCTCTTTATTCCCCCAAGGGGAAGTGAGAGGATTAAAAGTCTCAAAGGTGAAGGAATTTGAACTTAGATCCATTGCAAAAACAACCCAGGTTGCTGCAACAAAAAATATGAGAATACCCAGAGATAAAAAGAAAATTCACTGCCTATATGAAAATACTGCCATGAGAGAATATCTCAAAAGGAGACTAATGACTTCAAGTGATGACTTGACTATAAATAGAAGAATTGAGAAAATCTGGCACTGGGTCTCTGCAGAAGTTCCAGAGCCCAGGTAGAAAGAGCCTGAGCCTAACAAAGAAAGCAGAGTAAAAAAACCAAAACCAAAAAAGGTCTGTCTCTTCAAACTTTGTTCATTTATTTAACTGCCTTTGCAATCTTTAGGGGTTACATTTTCAATAAACCCTTTCAGCATTTCAGATTTTCTTTTACCTTTGCAGTATTAGCCTTTCACTAATACATGCATTTTCTTTAGAGAGAACAATACTGAGAGGTCACAACTGGCAACAGAATTTTCTTATTAAAGCCTGTAGGGCAACACTAAACCTGTTGCTCTGGACCACAATGCTACAAATACTTGTAAAAGGTTAGGTATTCATCACAAAGAGCTTTGGGTTTTTACTTAATATTGTTAGAGTAAAACCCATAAAGCACACAGTGGTATATATCAGCTTAGCTGTAATGGAGCTCAAATTGTGATTCATGTGTATGGATTGCTTGTCGCATTTGAAATATTAAAGCTCATCTTCTAGTGGACTTTGGAGGTGACAAAAACACATGATTTATGCTTCTCTCTAGGCTGGTGAAGTAGTTTGTTTTTCTTTTAAAAAGGTATACTTATGGTCTTTAAAATGAGACTTGACACAGCATAATTATCACTCACATAGCAGCAGCTTCCACCTCCATCAGCTCACACTCTGCACCAACAGAGACACCTGGGCTCCAGCTTTCAGTAAGACCTGCTAGAGGGTGGGCTGGCCTGGGAAGGGACTGGGACACCCCGGGCTCCTGTGTCTCCTCAGCAGCCAGTGAAGCAGGGCTCACCATCAGTGCAGAGCTCTCCTCACACACCCTACAGCTAATTAGCCATCTCCATGACTCTGCTGCAACAAACACAGAACGTGAACTCAGAGGCAGCAATAAGAGAAAATACCTGTCACTGGTTGTGCCAGGGCACTCAGCAGTGCTGTGAGCACACTGGGACATAAAACACAAGGACAGTATCTCAGAGGAGCTGCCTGCTCAGCACCACCTCACACCAACCACCAAAACCAGGTGGGAGGGGAAGACAATACAAATGGTGTTCAACCATGGAAACCAAGGAAAGAGGTTTTCTCATCTGCAAATGTACTTTGCTAACTGTCCAAACCACTTAACTCCCTCTATGCTTTATTTAGAATCCTATTTCTACATATCTGTAATGTTTAAAGATGACAAGAAGACACCAGATCTCAACTAGAGCATCTCTTTACTGTTTGTCCTCCCCAATAAGTCACATCAAACCAAAATAATTTCAGCTGTAAAGAAGGCACAATAGCTATGGATGGCAATGGGAGTTTTGTCCATTCAGCCCAAGATGAAATGGAACTATTGTTTTTTAAACTGCTAGTCCTGTAATAACCATGAGGGAACAATTGTGGAAAAAGGCATTCTCTGCCTGTGGAATTGTACACCATTCTTTCCATGCACTTAACAATAATCCCTTTACACATTAATACTGTCATCACCTGTTGTCTGGGGCTTCATTTTCAGTTTAATTACTGAAAGATAGTAACATACAAAACAAAACGAAACAAACTGAAGGGTTCCAGAGCAATAACAGATTATGTATTTTCATCATAATCGATTATTCTATTTGCAGCTATCTTCCAGTTACTAACTTTCCAGCTGGGGACTATACCAAACAAAATAAAAATTTTCGGGAACTCTGTAGGGAAGCAAAGGCAGAAAATCAAAAACAGGGGGAAAACCCCAGCTTTGCAGGAAGCTCTGATGTCTAATTCATGGATATTAATTTGGGGGAGGATTCCCCTCCCCTCTTTTTATTCCAACCAGCTCTATGCATTGACTTGAACAGTATTAGAGGCTGGTGTACATAATCAGGGTTTTTAAAAATGTGAAATCAAACAGTGTTACTATTTAAGTAATGTCAAACCTCAAAGTATATTCACAAGCTGATGGAATCCTATCAACGGAAGTGTCCAAAACAGCAGAGAACAGCAGCTCTGCTCTCACAGCTCCTTGATTGGAGCACGAGATGGGTCCTAAAATATCAGCCACCCTGTGCTGATGCTAAAATGAACACATACCATTTTCACTGCACTGGCTTAACTGCTCCTTGTTCATTGTACCTGCTTGCTCTCCAGATTCTCCCTGATTCTGCCCTCCCCTGCTCTTATCTCCTTTCCACTGTCAAACTCACTTGACTTCAGCTCCACTTGCCCTTCTACTTTTCCTTTCCATCCTCCTGTCTCATACATCTCATGCATCTAACATACCCCACACCTGGTTTTTACCTTTACCACAGGCCTGGTTTCTCAAATTGTGCCCCAGAACCCTCAGGGAGCCATAAAGCAGCAGACACAGCAGTCAGCAGTTCCCCATGAGCTGGCAGCAGCTCAGCCTCTCCCAGCTGCCTGAGTAAGAAGAGACTCATTACTGGCAGCAAATACTTAGGCTAGCCTTAAAACTGCTTACCTGTTGTTACCAGAGTCCCACAGCAGAGTTGTTGTTCCTTCTCAGCCAGGGCTCCTCTCTGGCTCTCCCATCCCTTTTATCCCAGCTACCTCCACGGGCTACAGCTGCTGCCCAATTAAGGGCATCACAGCTGCAGCCCATTTACAGTAACGAGCATCAGGGCAGGGTCACTTACACAATACACAGATTTTTTACTGAGAGGCCAGCTATACAATACATACTATCATTCCACGGCCCCTACATTTCCCCCTTTTCTTTTACCTGGTTTTTCAATTTCACAATTACAATACACATATCTTCCAGCTCTCGGCTGTCTTGAATACATACAATACATACATTGCCCTAGATCTTCTCAGGTTGCTTTCCTCAAAGGCCATGCTTCTCACAGCTCCCTGATTCAAAGCTACTGCTTCTTTCTTCTGCATACTTGTCCCAGCTCTCAGGCTGCCACAGCTCTCAGGGTGCATGTTCACCATCACATCAGGGTCACCACTTGTTGTTACCAGAGCCTCACAGCAGAGTTGTTCCTTCTCAGCCAAGGCTCTCCCTGGCTGCCCCACCCCTTTTATCCCAGCTACCTCCACGGGCTACAGCTGCCACCCAATTAAGGACATCACAGCTGCAGCCCATTTACAATAATTAGAATCAGGGCAGGGTCACTTATCCAATACACAGATCTTTTACTGAGAGGCCAGCTATACAATACACACTATCATTCCACGGCCCCTATATTTACCAACAACTGTTTGCCAGCCTCCTTGGTAGCAATCCATCTCCTCCAAGGCAGGGCAGCAGTACAACTCTGCCTCAGGATGGAGCTACTGCCCATTCAGAGGCAGGCAAAGAGCCCAAAAGAAGAGCAGATGAGCCAAAGAAAAATGTCCCTTTCAACAAGGCTGAGAAATATTAGCCTAATGTCATTAAGTAACTAACTAGTGAAAAATGCATTCATAAATTAGGGCTGGTGTAGGATCACCTGGGAATCCAAAGGCAATAAAATAACTATCAATATAATAATATCAGGAAGTATTATCACTTTGACTTTTAGAGCATCATTAAAAGGGTGCAGCCTCTTCCTCTGCACACAGCAGAAAAGTGCTTTACATTGATGTACCCACTTTATGATCAGTGCAAGATTATCAATATTCCAAATCTGCTTTCTGCCTATTTAGCTGCTGCTCTAGGGATGGAAACTGTTCAACTATCAGGTTAAACAAATAAACAAAAAAGTATTTTAAAGCACACATTCACATGCAAATCACACTTGAACAGTCACACTTTCCAGTGCAGACCAGCCCCAAAAAAAAACATTCCCCCCAAAAAGGACAAAAATAAAAATTCAGAAGAAGGTTCCTGGTCTTTATTTCAACAGTATTAAGCTTAAACACTTTCACCATTCACATTCAAGGAAGAAACTGATTATTCTCAAAAAGAGATCACAACATTTTGCTACCTGTTTCTCAGCCACAGCAGTAACTGTCCAGGAACTTGGTTGTTTCCTAAAATCTGTCCTAGGGAAGCCTTAGATCTTAAAATATTGCCTAGGTACAACACAATCCCTACTCCATCCTTATTGCTTACAATAACACAAGTCATCAGCCTCTTTACCTGAGGTTATGAATTTTTGGTGAAAAAATGAAAATTAAAAAAAAACTGATTTGTGTAACCTGAATCTGCAATGATCTAACCAATTCCCTGACTCTCTGGAGTCAGAGAATTTCATCTATAGTCTTTTTGGGTCATCATTCCTCAAAACAACACAATCACATCTTGAAAGGCAGCACTCAACCCTTTAAAAATCTTGCTGTTCAGACAAGCCAGTGTCCCTCTCAAGAGGGACAAGAAGTTTTTTCCTTTTATTATGCTATTAAATTCTGCTTCTCTCTAAGGAAAACTGAAAATTTCCAGTTCCAATCTCCTTTGTGCTTTTCATCATTACACTGGCAAATTATGTGCACTGGTTTGGTGGGAGGGTCCCAAAGAACCTTGAGATCTCTTAGGATAAAACCAGTTTATTTAAATTGAAGCTCTCCTAAAAGATCATTTCAATCAGTTCAAAAGCTGCCATTGATGTGTTAATGTCAAAGAAAAGATAAGTAATGTTGTGTTGTTTTTAACATAAAGGAACTGTTTTCTTAACCCTAAGTGCATTCATTTGATAAATACATTAATACAAAATGTTCACAGGCTTAATACTTTTTTTTAAAATGTTTGCAGCTATAGCTCTTAGGGATGGCTAATAATTTATTCATAAGGTATCTTTGACAGTTGCAAATAAGTTATTTTAAAAAATAAGCAGCCAGAATTCACATTTGATAACACAGCTTTAGAGAATGCAGATTAAAAATAATCACAGAAAGCAGAATGAAACATTTGGGGAAACAGGTTTTGGCTAACAGCAGCAGCTCAGTCATTTGCTCCAACATGCCAAAGCAACTAGGAAAAACAAGTCAAAATTCTGCTTGTTCTGCTGTAGCAGCTGCTGTGATGTTTAGAACCAAGTGAAGTTTAAAAAGATTGCTTTATCCAGGATTACTCAAGCCTTTTAATTTTTTCCTTCTAATTACTCTTTGAAACTATACTGATATTTCTATTTAGAATGCACAGCAGCAGAACAGGCTACTAAGGAGTGTGCCTGAGTGGGTGTAAGGATTTTTCTTTGAAGACACTGCTGGATTTGCTCTTCCCCTCAGTGGCTTATGAGAGACCATGTAACAAGCAAGCCACTTCTCATTTTAGGGGTCTGCCAGCCCAGCAGCACTCAGGACTTTTACCCAAGGCAGTGCCACCTTCCTTCCCTGCTCTCCAGCTACCCTCTGGCCCCTCAGACTCCATCAAGGCAGATCAATGATGCCTCTGAGGACACTCTGCTGTGAGGGATTCTTGGATTCTGAGGACCATTCATTACATCCTCTCATGGACGTTATGGCAGAGAGGTTCCTTGACACCCCCAGGTATTTGAACATACTCAGGAATACCAGCAGCTACTTGAAGGAAGAATTTTGTATTTCAGGGAAATGACTTGGTGTCCTTCAGAAAGAAAAAAAAATAGACAATGATGACTGCTGCCTCTTGAACTGTATTAAGTGCTCTGAAAAGAGCAAGATGTAATGACAGGTAGCCTGGGAGAAATACTGAAAAACTGCTTCACTCTGAGCCTTCAAACTGACAGAGGGTGGGCTTAGATCAGACATTGGGAAGAAATTCTCTCATGGGAGGGTGGTGAGGCAAGAGCAGCATGCCCAGAGGAGTCGTGGTGCCCCATCCCTGGAGGTGTTCTAGTGGAAGGGATCCTTTCCTGTGACAATGGTCACAGGGTCCCAGGATGAGGGAAGAGACGAGCATCTGACTCCATGTTTCAGAAGGCTTGATTTATTATTTTATGATAGATTTTACATTAAAACTATACTAAAAGAATAGAAGAAAAGGTTTTATCTCAGAAGGCTAGCTAAGAATAGAAAGGAAAATAACAAAGGTTTCTGGCTCAGACAGAGAGCCACAGCTGGGCTGTGATTGGCCATTAATTACAAACATCCACATGAGACCAATCACAGATGCACCTGTTGCATTCTGCTGCAGCAGATAACCATTGTTCACATTTTGTTCCTGAGGCCTCTCAGCTTCTCAGGAGGAAAAATCCTAAGGGAAGGATTTTTCATAAAAGATGTCTGTGACATTTCCCCATGGCAGGGCAGCTGGCAGTAGGTGCTCTGTAAGGTCCCTTCCATACCAAACCACTCTGTGACCCTTAGCAACTTCTGCTGATTATAACCAGACCACTTGAACTAAAGTGGAGATAATCCCATACAAACTGGGGCTGGCTCTACAGGAGCTGGTGGTGTCAGAACTTTGCAGGAGAAGCTGTTTGCCCTTTGTAGAGTTGTACCCAGGAGATTTCAGGGGTCACAGAGCTCTGGCTGTATCCCCCAAGGATTGCACTACATCATAAACCTGCAGAGATCTGGGTCTCTATACCCACAATCCTGGCAATAGTGCCAAGCACTCTGCAGCAGGAGACAGCTAAATTCAGTGAAAGGTAAGAGAGAAGCTCAGAAAAAGAATGCTATTCAAATAAAATATATTTGGAAAGCTTCTCTTATAAAAATATCGAATGAGAAATAAACCCATGTAGCTGTAACTCTCATAATGATGTTAGGGTTTTTTCATACATATTTTATCTTAAAAACAGCTCCAAAATTGCTGTTCTTTTTATTATTTTTATGAAAGATGTTGTGTTCAATATTTCACATTGTAAATGCTTTCATCCATCAGCCATACTTTTCCAAAGTTAGTAAATAATCATACTTGGACATGTTATCTTTTTCAGAAGAGAAGTTTTCTTAAGGCTACTCTGCAAGTGTTAACTTAGGAATAAATAAACATTTCTACAGATGTGATAAGCAAAATGTTGGTGTTCCTAAGCTTCATCCTTGTAGGTATAAAAAATGCATAGGCATTGTGACATGTAGCCAATAAAGAAAACATTGCTTAAATTTACCATAATAATCACGTTTGGCAGTGCAACAGAGATTAAACAGCACAGAAAACAACAAAAACCACTGGCTTTTCCTGTCCTGCCTCAGGTATGGTGTATATTTCTTCTAGAAAGCAGGAGATGTTTTGGGAATCTCCTGGCTGCTGAGGAGAAGACAGTGGGGGAAAAGGGCTTATCACACAAATCCTTTCCCCCCCAGGATGGTTTGGTGAGGCAAGCAGTAAATGGTGAGCTATCCTGCCACCCTCTGCCAGCACAGCACATCCCCAGGCAGCTGCAAGATTTGGGTTTGCAACCAGGATTTGCAATCTGCTGCAAGATTTGGGGTTTGCAACCAGGATTTGCCATCAGCTGCAAGATTTGGGCTTTGCTATCAGGATTTGCAATCTGCTGCAAGCTTAGGGTTTGCAACCAGGATTTGCCATCAGTTGCAAGATTTGGGGTTTGCTATCAGGATTTTCAAGCAACTTTGGGGTTTGCTATCAGGATTTGCAATCTGCTGCAAGCTTTGGGGTTTGCCATCAGCACTTGGACACTTCCCCACCACCCTCCTGCTGAAACCTGGAGCAATGCCAGGGTCTGATCTGAGCCTGTTTCCTCACAAACCCATGCAAACCAACAAATAATTCAATATCTGGGAAGCTCCTTCCCTTACAAAAGTGGTGCTCACAATTTGCTTCCCTGGGACACAGAGGGACCTAACTGCCAGAACCCAGGATAGAAACCTCACCAAATTCCCCCAGGGAAAGAAGTGGGAAGAGTTATTTGTTATAAATCTCACTGGACTACTCTCCCTTAGTAGTACTCTCCCTTAGTACCACACTTTCACCCATTTTTCTTCTTCAAAGGCTCTTAATGCACAAGAATTCATTCTAAATCCAACTACTGCATGCTTAGCTGTAAGAGGCACCATTACATAAGCCTGCTGCAAATAAAAGGTTATGCTGCTACTGCTCACAAATATATTACTGCCCATTAGAAAACAAAGCCAAATAATCACCTCATTCTCAGGAAAATAGCTCTGTTCCCTAGAATGAGTGCTCCTTCTCTACTACATAAATGTACTCCCAAGGCCAGGCTTGCTTTGGCTTTGATTTCACTTTTGAAAGAAACTCCTGGATCTAAGCACTGATGAAATAAATTCTCCTATCCAAAAAGGAATGCAAGATTTCTGTAACAGATCCATCTCCTTATTTATTGTTATTTTTTAATCTTTCCAAACACTCTGAGAGATACCAGTGGATGCTTACACAGAGGGAGGGTGGAAGGGAAGCGATGAGGATCTGGTTTTTTTCTAATCTTCCATTTACCTGTATTAGCCAAGCAGTACAATACATTGAAATAACTCTATCCATTTTCATTCAGCTCATACCTTACGTTTTCAGCCCCCTCCATCTGCTTTTACTAATGGCTGGGGTTGAACAATGGATTATTATATCAAAATGAGCAATTCTTTCTTCATGCCATTATACTGAGAGTAATTATCTTAAATATCTCATTCCATCAGCATGTATCTTATGCCATCATCCACCATTTTTCTTTCACTCTCTATTTTTTGCCCAATACTCTTACCCAGTTTTTCTCTTTCTATATACATCCTGCCATATTGACTGGCTTACTCTTTCAAATCCACACAGATGCTATCTTCAAATGATAAATTGTAGAAGGCTGCCCATGTAATTGATCTAGAATCCCTGTGCCCACAGCAACATTTTATGGTGGCATTTTGAAGGATGCTGTAGCTCTCTGAAAAATTAAATGCTTATGAAAACTGTATGGGGCTTTTTTGAGGTGATGTCTTTATCATGCTTGAAAAAGCCCCTGGACAACTACTAGTCTAGTATTTTGTAATGACTTTAGGTATATATTGTTACAATAAATGAGATAGATAATATGTTAGTAGCAAAAATCATTTCAAATTAACATTCCACAATTTTGCACTGAAGTAGTTTTTTCACTCAAGGACTATTTGTGCAGAACAATATTGTCCCACACTGCCAAACACCAACTGTGCCCTATCTTCTCTATTTATGGCCTTCATTTTCCAAACTATTCTCTTAACATCTTTTCAGCAATTCATTATTCAGCTGTTCCCATCACATCTTGTTCCCTTATCCAGCTCTGCTGAAAAATCCATGAGGAAGCCCTGAAGTGGCAGAGTCATCACCAGTGCTGAGCTGGCAGCAGTGCCTCCTCACTGCCACACCATTCACACCAGGTGCTTCCATGTGATAGAGGATTTACTGGGTTTATTTTCATGGCTCCAGATTATTCCCTGTTCATCTGGTTCCACAGAGGATAAAGACTAATATCATATTCAGATAAGGAAATTATGGATCATTGCAAAACAGTTCCTTTCCAGGATCCCTCAAAGCCATGCTAAACACGTTTCAGTGTACCACTGTGTCCTTGCTATGCAATCTGGTCTTATTTTCTGTGCCTTTTTAAATTTAATTTCATCTATAATGTAAAAATAAACAATGAAACATCAGCAGAATAAAACCACCTAATTTTAGATATTATAAATATTTTTCCCTATGAACACAATCCTAATTGACATAAGTGAAAAGTGCAAGATGATCTCTCATCAGGAAATATGATGATCAGGTGTGATTTATAGCACTAGTTACTATAGGAGGCATTTCTGGTCTGGAGATTGCAACAGCACTGCATTCCTTAGGCATAACCTGGGGTGAAACAAGTAAGAGGAGGTGGGGGAGAATCCAACAGCTGATCATAAAAATATTCTTTACCTGCAACCTAAAGTCCTGCCTCAACACTTAGGATGAATTTTATTTTAATTGCTTTGCTTTTGGCTATGGAATTGAACTGGTGATTTAATGCTTTCCCCTTTGATAACATACTCACATGCCTAGCTGCAGTTAAAAAAAAGAAGAAATCTGAACAATCACATCCTTAATATTTCATTTTTAGTAACTCTTCATCTAAATTGCTACATAGCCCACCATCACAGGGTGTTTTCCAATACATGTTTTAGATACATTTCCTTTTCCTCAGCTGCTGAGGAATACACTCACAGATTCCCTTGAGTTCCACCAAGGTGAGTGCTCAGAGCACCAAGAAAGGCTGGAGCAGAGAGGGGCAGAGCCAGTCCTTGCCAGCCAGGAAAGCCAGGGGTGTGAGGGATGTGCAGCTTCCTCTGTGCTGTCATGGGACACCTTGGAGGGGCACCTGCCCTGCTGCAAACAAGCTTCCAGAGCCTTCCAGAAGCAGGGTTTGATTTGTAGGACACAGCACACCTCTGGGAGCAGAGGTTGGGAACAGCAGCAGCATTATGTTGCTAATTGGGATAGTGAATTACTATTTTATTGCCAGCATCGTTTCATAAATTTCAGAGTTATCAGCAATAAGACCCAATTCCAGCATGGCCATGGCTGGCTTTTACCAGTTCTTCCAAAACCCAGCAAAATTCTCTGTGAAGTACAGGACTGCACAGCAGGGCAGTGCCAAAGACATACTTTAACATAGGTTACAGTAATCCTTGTGAAAGTTAGCAGAAAGCCCAGAAATGAATCATGATGTGTTGAAAGCCCAGAAATGGGCTTTGAACCAACCTACTGAATAGTCTGTGTGTGTGTGTATTTATTTGTACACGGCAGAGGAAGGTGAATCAACAAAGATCTCCCCCCTGAATGAAGAGAAAGAAAAGGAGGGTTGAATGAGCATTACTGATGCCAATTGCTATGTTCTAACTCAAATTTTTATGCTAGATTAAACTTCATTTAATAGCAAAATAGTGACTCTAAAATTGTTGTTGAAACCTTCATGTATTTTGTCTCTGCAGAGAACCATTATGAAAAGCATCTGAGAATCCATTATCAATATAAAGCTGGAAACTTCTATAGATATCTAATGCATTTTCACCATCTTGATTAAGAAGCAAATTCTGGCCTGATTTCATTGGTAGTTCTACATTAGTTGTAAATAAATGATAAAAAAAAATAAAGACAGCAAAACTAGACAAGCTGTGGATAGAAAGTCAATACCAAAATCAATGCAAAATACTCCTCATCCCAATGGTTTCCAATGCTTTCACCTCCCTCCACATGTATTTCAAGCTATTGTTGACTTTTTATTAACAGCAATGGAACCTCATCACATGGTGGCACACAGCATGAGGTCACCCACAGAGTAAAGCCAGACATGAAAACACACTGCCACTGCCAGGGACTTTGACAAACATGAAGAGATAATTGTCAAAGCAAACCTACTCCACGTAGAATTCATGAGATTATATAATAAAGACCCTACTTTGAAGAGTCTCTGAGATTCTTCCTGCACCAAAGTTCTAATTTTTGTAAATGAAAAAGGTACTGAGAATACAAGTCTCTCATCAATGCAAATCAATGCCTACACCAGCATAAAAAGGGAAATTAAATTTGTAGCTGCTGAGTACAGAAGAGAGCCAGCAGGCACAGGAGGGACCTGATCCCCCAACACACCCAGCTGCTGCATGGTTCTACATGAAGCTTAAATTCCAGACAAAAATGTGTTTAAAAAAGTAATTAACACTCTTACTTTAGTACATTAAGGCACACTGTTCCACTAACCTGTGTTCTGTGCATGTGTCCCTGTCCTGAATATCCTTTGCTTTCCTGCACAGCAGCAGCAAAAGAATCACCACCAGAAAGGCAATGACCATGAAAACCTCCACTTTACCCACAAGAGGAATAACAACACATGGAGGATTGCTGCAAATACAGGTGAAGGGAGAAGCCAATGCCTGCATTTCCCTCCTTATGGTGGATGTTTGCCCTTTGATGGAAAGCAAAGGGAGTGCCTCAAAAAGGTTCAGAGTAACAATACTGACAAAATAAAAGATATTTCCTTAATGTTGGGAAAAGAAGAGACAAAACTAAGCTTAAGAGGGAAGTAAGGGCCTGGATGTTAACACACACATCCGTGTTAGAGAACAACATGGACAGGCTAGAGCTCCTGCTGATGGGCTGGAATGCAAGACCAAGATGACTGTAAAACTGAAAGGAGAAAAGCACAAAGCATTACATTTCCACAACACTCAAAACCCCTTGTATCACATTCCAGGTGCTGGAACTGAGATTCCCATGCAGCCCCTGGTGAGGCAGCTGAGACCCTGCAGTCCATGGGGGGCACAGGGATGCACAGACCCACCTGCAGAGCAGGGAGGGCACAGGGATGCACAGACCCACCTGCAGCCCATGGAGAGAGGGCACAGGGATGCACAGACCCACCTGCAGCCCATGGATAGAGGGCACAGGGATGCACAGACCCACCTGCAGAGCAGGGAGGGCACAGGGATGCACAGACCCACCTGCAGCCCATGGAGAGAGGGCACAGGGATGCACAGACCCACCTGCAGCCCAGGGAGGGGAGATTTAAATTGGTTCTTATTTTTTTTATTATCCTGCTCTGATTTGATTTGCTGTAAATTAAATTTATTTCCTCAAGTCGAGTCTGTTTTGCCTGTGATGTTAATTGCTGAGTGATATCTCCCTGCCCTTATCCTGACCTGTGAGCCTTTGGTTATATTTTCTCTCCTGTGTTGTTGAGGGAGTGATAAAGCAGTTTGGCAGTCACCTGCCAGGTAGCCAAGGTCAATCCACTTAATTTACTTATTGTACACTAAGAATTGTATTTCCTTCAGCATTAAAAAAAAATGTAAGTAATTTTATCACCATGTTTGTTATGTCTTATGTACTAAAGAATGAAGAATCAGACACACATTTATTATGGTAAGGCAAAATCAAGATTTTTCACTTGATTCCACTCCACTTAAGCCCTTAAGAATGGTGCTGGTAACTGTAATTTAACAGTTGATAGGTGCAATTTTAATTAATTAGGCATTGTTTTTCATTAAGGTGAGTGAGGTACTGAAACCTTTTGAGTCATTTAACACAACTTTTTTGAGTCAATTCACTTGACATTCTGTGAAATCAAAGGAAAGCAGTGACTCCTATCTTGACTGTATTCCTGTTTCTGGGTACAATAAATGTCAGGAAAGAATTAGTAATTCACAACAACAAGACTTGTACACAGAGCACACACTGCTTTCTCACAAAGCATTGATATTCAAGATTTAAAAAGACTTTTTAAAGAAGCCATGCACCTTCTTCCAATAGAGCTTCTCATCCTCCTGTGGTGCTCTCACAAACCCAAATAACAAAGAAGTGAAATAATCTCCTGACACAATAGACTGACCAGCTTAACAAAGCTGAATATGTGTGTATATATATATATTTTTTTTTTCTCTTTAATAATCAGTTTCTATTTACCTTCCAGTTTTTCACAGATCTTAACAACTTTGTTCTGTATTTCCTCCCTCTTATTATCTTGACAGCCCTAAAACACCTCTTTTGTCTGGGCCACAGCCCTGAATGCACAACAAGCTCCTCTCTGCTCATGCACACATCTGAAGACACGTTCAGCCCATCCGTTCAACCAACCCCTACTTATCTAACTCCTGTTCTTGCCTCATAAATCAGTTTCTACATGCTGTTCATCATTTTTAGAGTGCTTTCTGAATAGCTTTCTATTTATTAATTTTACATTTTCTAACCCAATGTGTCACATGCTCGGAACTCTGCTTCTGAATCATCACAAATATTTTTGAAGGGTAAAATCATATGCTGCTTTGACCTTGTTAAACTATCCCAGAACTGATAAAAACAGTTTTAGAGAAAGCATGAAGGAAAAAAACTACACAGGAATAGTGAAATCACTGTCATTGAGCTCCTTTCAGGTCTACCTAGGGCCATAAAGACTGTCCAAACAAAAGAAGACAGATATGAATTTCTTATAAATACAATTACATAGCAAACCATGGACACTGATTCTAGGTTATACAAATCTTCTTGATGTTTTCCAATAGGTACTAGATTCTTGTATTTTGACAAATCCCCCATAAATGTGCTATTACTTAAAATAAAAGAAAGACATCATCATGGATGATGGGTACAGGATATTTTCCTTGGCTTAAGGACAAGACCCAGCTCATGAGGTGCACTAGAACAGCTGCACACCTGATTTTCAGCTGATAAAAACCCAAATATTTGACATCCATTCTGTTTCAAAAACTGCTATTCACGCATGTATCCATATATAAAAATTCAAAATAAATTAAACCAGCCCCTAGTTCCCCCATGCAGATCCAGAAGGGGCAATGTTCCTTGAGCATGCTGTGTTTATTCTGCTTATTCAGGAATCAGCAGCAAAACACAAGGCAGATAAAATTCCAAAGCATCCAACTTCATTCAGTCACAGGCAGTTCGACTGGTAAATACCAAAAGCTTAGCCAGGGTATCATCATTATCCATATGCTAAAATCTGTATTTGGTTCTATGTTAGAGAATTAGTGTGTTATATTATCACATATTAAAACATGTTATTGATGTAATAACACAATATTTTAATAATAATTCAAATATCTAATAACATGAACAGCTTGTTTCCGAGGTGACCAAAGTGAATCATATTTCTTTCCAAATTTCCCTTAGGTACAGCCAGCTTATTACTACTTTGAAAAAATATTTTTTCTCCTACTGACAGCATCCCTCACTAGCTGTCTTCTGCTGTCAGTGTTGCAATTCAGCAATGTTGCTTTTAATCTGCCATTTTATCTGGTGTCTGTGTAAATAAATACTGATCCTCAATGTCTTACAACCGACCAAAAAGGCCCAGACATCTTGAAGACATAAAAGAATTGATGGTTTGACAATATCTTGATGCAAGCTGATGTACAATATGAAGAAATAGGTATTTTGGCTTGAAAGAATAGTCTCTCTGACTATTCTGCTGGACTTCTGAATTCACCACACACCACAGAAGACATTTCTGAACACAAAAGCACTTTTTGGACATATATAATTGTCTTTGTTTCAGGAAAGGTAATTGTAAGCAGTTTTGTGCCTGAAAGTAAAAAGAAGAGGAGAGTGCAAAGCAATGAAGCCTACCTTGACAAGAGGCACAAAGGGCTGCAGAACAAAGCAGTGGTGTTCTTTGGAGAGAGCCAGGCTCTTCAGCATGGCATCCTCCATCCAGCCAGAGATGTCAGGTCAGCATTGCACCTGAACAACTCCCCTGCAGTGTACTGTACCCACAAAGGCAAGCCAAGATGTGCACAGTCTGTGGTTTGATACTATTAAACATAAAATCATCCCATTGCATCATTAGAGAGGAAAGCTGCAAATTACAAACTATTTGGTTCACTCCTATGAGCCTCCTGTTTGCCCCCAGCCAGCAAAGACATAGCATAAAACAAAGGGACAAAAGACAAAGTGTAATAACAAACCCACCAGCCAGCATTCCCACCATAAATAAATAAAGCCCTGACAATCAGCCTGTCACTGATATAGTTTATGAAAATCCTTTCACCAGGATTTTACTCCTGAGAAGCTGAGAGGCCTCAGAAATGAAATGTAAACAATAATTAACTGATGGCTGTGGAATGTGCTTGGAGATTGTTTCCCCACAGGTGATTGTTCCATTGGTTTCATGTGAATTGCTTTGCCTCAATGGCCAATCAGTGCCAAGCGGTGTCAGGACTCAGGAGTTTTCATTATTAGCTTTTTAGGCTTCTCTAAGTATCCTTTCTGTGTTCTTTAATATAATATAGTATCATAAAATAATAAATGAGCCTTCTGAGAACATGGAGTCAGATCCATCATTCCTCCCTTCGTCAGAGCACACTGCAAATACAACACACATGGGATCAAAGAGCTGCTTGGGAAATCAGTCTGTAAGACTCCCCTGAGGTCTGACAAGAGCCCAGACCATCACCCTGGACTGCAAAAGCACTTCTGAGCATCAGTCTGTCCTTGCCCACATGTCTCACCCCTAGAGCTCAAAGAAATGCCCTGCCTGCAATGTCTCATAGGAAACACTGAAACTTCTGAAAGCACATCAACAAATGGTTCTTACACTGGGAAACTCTTTCACATGCAGTGACCAGTCCCTTGGTAAAGTGTATTTGCCACAGTGTTCAGAGGCCATTTTCACCATCAGCCTCTGAAAGAAAAAACTGTGCTCATTTATAGTAAAAGAGAGAGGTCAAGACTAAAAGCTTCAACATTGTCCAGTCCTTCACGCTCACACACTGCCATTATTGCTTTTTCTCACTGGCAAAGACAGATGGGGAAATTCCTCTCTTCACAGCTGGCCAGTTCTCAACTTCTTAAGCTGACAGCAATTGGTGTTTAGAATACAGACTTAATCTTGGATCTTAATCTTTTTAAGTAAATGTCACTATACACATATGAAAGCAGTCAGGGAGCAGCAATATCCTGCTTTATTTCTCCACCTGTGTATTTCTGTAGCTTTTCTTCAGAGGCTGTGAGGGTCACAGTCTACTGCAGCATGTGGTACTATAGCTGTGGCAACAAAGTGTGAAAATATCATTATACTACACTGATTTCTTCTTACCTGTTAGTTATGCCAAAAGTACCCATGAAAAACAAAAGACAGAAGATGTAGAGGCTAAATACAGGCACAATGAAAAAGTATTTATTCCCTTCCAAGTTTATATCCCCAGTTTGTACTGCTAGGAACAGTGAGATTGTCAGTCATTTTCAGACTCCTAAATATTTTAGAGAGCTTTCCAAAGACTACAGATATAACTTGGGAGTTTCTCCCTAAGGAATGAAGGCAGACAAATTTGGTACCAGAAAAGCAGGAGATCAGGAATGCAGAACAGGCAGCTTTTCAGGAACAGAGAGGTCACAGAGCTTGACTTGCTCACAAATCAAAAACAGCAAGTAAATCCAGTGCTAGAAATCATTCATTGGGGTTTTGGGAGGTGTTTAGCAGAGATTGATGACTTGTTTTTATTTTAAATAAATAGATAACATGACAAAAATACAGTTTTGACTTACTAGAAAGTATTCATTAATTTACAGCAAATTAAGAAAGCTGACCTGAGTTAATATGAATAAAATCTTTTCTGAAGAGCGTGGTATTTCTGAAATAGCACTTTTCAGCTTTGCATTGCAAGGGAACAAGGGCCACACACAGAAGATGAATGGAGAGGTCTGACCAAGGGTCTCTCCCAGCAGAAAACCATTCCAATCAGAGTTTGGAGAAGCACAAATAGAGGCAACATCCAAGTCCTGTTTGAGGTGCTGTTTTCCTCTCTTGGGATTTTTTTTTGTTTGTTTGTTTGCTTTACAGCACTCCTCAAACATTTGCAACTCTTCATCCCACTTCTGGCTATCTCATAATATCTGAGTACTTGTTAATTCCTCTATAACTTGTTAATAACTCTATAACTGTTAATTATAAACAACTGAAACACTGGCTACTGCTTCTAAAGGACTACTTTAAGTGTAGGAGCTTGAGGTACATTTTCTGCTACCTTTTTCAGAGATATTAATTCCAGTGCAAATGCGTGGATCCCCAACAGGTTTTATACAACCAAACAAACATAACTGAAATTCTAAAAAAAAAAAAAAAAATTACAACCACCACTACCAGAAGTGGGAGTTTGGTCTTCTCATGACACCAAATTACAGCTTTTAGAGCTCACATTATTCAGGTGATCTTTTAGTTCTTGTTTCTCTCCCAGGAGCAGATTTTTGGGTTTTTTGAGCCCACAGAGTCATCCAACATTCCAGGCTCTCTGACCCCCCAATGTACACGTTACATTGCTTGCAACATCAGTGAGCTTTTACTAAATGTGACCATAATTTCTCCTAGAGACAAACTCTTAGGAATTCTGAATTATCCCTTTCTTCCCCTCACTCTTAGCCTATCTTCACAGGTAATCTTGCCCCTCTATTCTTCTCCCTCTTGTCCAATCCAAGTTAAGAGTGTTACTTAAAAATGCAAGACATTCCCTAAAGCTAATGCCTAAAATGTGACTGTTTAAATTCCCCTGAGGAGGCCAAATGCAGGGCAGTTGGGCAATTCCTATGATCAGGTATTTCATTTAGATTATTTAGAGTATTTATTATATATTATTATATTATATTATTATTATTAGATAACATATATTATATATATATAATATTATTAGATATTATATTATATCACTAGAGTATTAAGAGATCAGGTATTAACATTTAGAGTTTGTCACTAACTCAGTCTTCAAAACAAGACATATGCAGAACAACTGTGGCAAACTTACACACAAAAACCTTTGAACATACACTTGTATGATACACAACCCCAAGCAGAAAAATCAGAATTGATTGGGAAAGCTTCAAAAAATATCGGCAGAAAAATCAGAATTTCTAAGGGAGACTTTAAAAAATATATGAATGAAACAATATGTTGGAACACCAGTATGCAATGAGAAAAAAAAAAGCTGTCCTGGTTCTGGGAATGAGCTCCCTCAGGCAGGCAATTCACTTAAAAAGCAAAAAAGAACCAATGGGTTTTTTTCTTTTTGCCACACTTGTGTGACAGCAGCTGATTTTCAGACTGTGACTTCAGTAGGGTTTGGCATGTTTTACAACAGGAAACAAAAATTATGCATCACAGACATGGAGTTGTTACACCCTGGCTAGCCATGGCCTTCACATGGAAGAATTGCACCAAGTCAAACAGTTTGATGGTGGATGCAATAATCATACAGAAAGATGCCATTCTAATTTTTTTTTCTACTTAAACAGCACATCAAATAGGTCTGTATATCATTTCTCCTCACTTATTTTTATTATGTGTTTCAGCACTAAAAAGCATGCCCACTATATATGTGACGTTTCTCTTTAAAACTACAGGCAGTTCAACCCAAGAGGTTCTTTTGCACGTCCAAAATTTAAAAATTCGTAATCTTGTTACTAAAAATTATTTTAAAGTTAATTAAGGTGCAATAAAATTTGATTAACTACTGTTATAAATCTGAACTAAAATGAAGACAGCTCTAAATCAAATAAAATGCCTTATTAAAAGTTAAAACATTAGGTAGTCATCAATCTCCAGAAATAAAGAGTAGAAAACAGAAAGCTATATCATGTATATGAAGTCTGGAGTAATTAATCCTGTCATCATATGCTATTGACTGGGAGTAAATCAAAAGACAAAAACAAACTGAAAACCTCATCTTTTTTTATAGTGATTTTTCTAATGTCAGTTTGCAATTTTTTAACTCATGCTGTAAATTCTTCAGGCTTGTTCTTTACCTCCAATCACGGTTGAGCCTCACTGGAGACAACATCAGGGTGAAGAATTTAAAAGCAACAGAAAATCTGACCCTGCAGAAAATCTGGTTAAATTAAGAAATTAATCAAATGGTTGTGACCAACTCATCTTTTGACAAGTTGATATATAACAATATATATAGAAATAAACCTACAAAGAAGGTATGGGATTCACAGAGCCAGCTGTGAGTGCATAAGAAAGTTAACACAACTGATAATCCTACACTGAGCTCAAGAACATAGAGATATAACTTTAACAAAAGGTTGAAACTGTTTGGAATGAAATTGAAAAAGAACATAAGGATAAGAAGCACTTCAAAGAAGATATCAGGAGTAAGCAAAAACTTACAAGGGCAGAAAAAGAGAGATTGATTAACAAGGTAAGGCAGGTGTCCTAAATTAGTCACACAATAAAAATAGCACCACAGCTCAATCTTTCAAAGAAAAACACACTGAACAGTGAAAAGCTCATTTCACCTAGGCAGAAGGGAGAAATTAAAATACAGAGAAGAACTAGTAAAGACTCACTCCCATATAGATTCAATGAAAAGTTAACTGTGCATCCCCAAACCTGGACAAATGTTCCATTTTCTCATAAGAATAATGCCACAAGGACAGGAACATTTGCAGCATACTAAAAGAGCCAGAACATAGAAATACAAATTCCCTGGCACATTTTTAAAATGAAATTTATAACACAGTGGGAACTACAGTTTTCCCCTTATACCACTTAATTTCATAAACCTTTACTCAGAAACTTTGTTCTTTGACCATCAGTGCTAAAGCAGAAATAAAACCAGGGAATACAAAATATAGATGCACCCCAAGAAAAGAGAAGTGAAACACATATTCATGTGATTTTGACACTGACTACAGCAGACTTTGGAAGAGGCAGTAATGGAGGGCATGGAGGTAGGCCTGAAGTAGCATAAAAAGAAATATATTCTCATTACTAATAGACCACCTGAGAGACATGATGAGTTTCTTAGTAAGACAGATGACTACTTAGACAAGGGCAATATAGTGCAACTAATACATCTATGTCTGAATTAAGCATCTGGCAGTGTTCTCTAAGAAATCTTCATTTAAAAGGCAGACAATGAGGAGCAATATAAGAATACATCATAATATGGATAGAAAACTATGGGAGGCATAGAATCCATGGGAGGCACCACAAGAGTATGTAGTGAAAAAAAAAGCAGTTCTAAAGATGGAGAAATATTACTAAGCACTTCTCAGGAACCAGTCCTGGGATGGATGCTGCTTAATACATTCATTAGGAGCCTTGATCCAAGGACTGGATTATGAAATGCAAAGATGATTTAATTATGAGCATGGAAGAGGACATGATCATCACATAGAGAGAACGAGATGACCTTGTGAGGTAGAAAACTCAAAAGGGTGAAATGTAAAAGCAAAAGGTACATCATGACAAGACAAGCTAATGAGGATTTCTGCTTTGAACTGAAGGTTCATCAGATTTAAGAAATGAAGAAGAAAGCTGGTGGACAGAATGATTAAGATGTTTGTTACCTACCAGCTGTAAAAAGGTCTAATGCATTTCTGGGAATATCAGACATTTTCAGTCAACTCAGAGGATTACTTGGACCTCATCTGAAAGAGGGGACTGATTCATGATAGTTATAGACATATTTTCTGAAAAATCTTTTTGGTAAGATTTTTCTCTTGAGAAGCTGAGAAGCCTCAGAAACTAAACGTAAACAATAATTATCTGTTGCTGCAGAATGTAGCAAGTGCATCTTTGATTGGTCTCATGTGGTTGTTTTTAATTAATGACCAATCACAAGTTTAGCTGTGTTGAGACTCTGAGCAATCACAAGATTTTATTATTCATTCCTTTCTTTGCTAGCCTTCTGACTTCCCTCCAGACTGGGACCTGGGAACACCGAGAGTTTGCACCTTGTAGCTGCAGCAGCTGCCCCAGCACAGGAGGGACTGACAACAGAGTGACCACCCCAGGAGAGACTTTCTGAATTTGTCTTCTTCAATATTTTCAGATTTCAATCTTTTACAGAGTAGTGTTATCTGGTATTGTTCATTTTGTGTGCTGGGGGTGCTGTGCCTGTTCAATAAACAGGTTCTGTGTGCTGGTGGGAGAGAGAGAGAGAGAGAAAGAGAGACAGAGAGAGAAAGTGGAAAAAACCCTGTTTTGAGTGCATTTTGGTTGCCATTACTCTGTGTTGGTATAAAGCAGTTAATAGCCAAAACTCACCCCTTCACACAGATGGTAACAATGAGCCTCTCACAGCAGCTCGAGAGTTACTGAGCACAAAATGGGAACCCATTCTATGATTTTTAGTGATATACATTCCTCCAAGCAACAGCCTGGATTATGTGATGGAACAGAACTCTTTCACACACAAATATTTCCCATGGCAGCTGATATAAGGTTTGTCTCAATAACCTGTTCAGCCATCAAGTGTCACCTTTTTGGCTAATGGCTTATATCAAAGGAAAGAACACACCTCATAATGTACATAACCAACTGTGAAATGCTGCTCAGCAGGGAAATATCCCTCCTGTAACGCTGCAGTGATTACCTTATGCCTTGAAGCATGAGAGCTGATGATCTTTATCTTACCTTTCATAACTAAAAATGCTACTATTGGTCATAAAATTATCCAAGCACTTCAAAAATTCAGCCACAATATTTGATTTGATGACCCTCTGCACTGGGGACTAGCACAACCTCACTAGGTGTTCAATGTCTGCCAAGTCATTTGTTTTAAATTACACCCTTATTTTCATATTGCAGAACAGGATTAGAATAACCTTCTGAATAAGTTTCATTTAAAAAAAAATTGTGAGTAGCTAAAGCAAGCCTTGCTTAAGGGCTTGAGTGTGACTTTTCCTTATGCTGTATGTCATAATAAACCTTCTCATGCAAGAGATGCCAACACCTTCCCACCCAGAGCAGGTGGACTGGAAATGTGGAGGATGTGCAGAGACAATGGCTTGTGAGGCTTTCCACAGCAGCCAGCACAGCCCTCACCATTTGCTGCAAGTGTGTCAGCACTGCCCTGCTGCCTGCAGGGCCCTGAGACACAGGAACAAGGTCTCAGGAGGAGAGAGAGGTCCCTGGGCCACGACACCTCCTGTGATAATCCTGAGCTTGAGCAGCACTCCTCCTTCAGACAAGTGCCAAAAGGTGCAGTTTAGCCTTAAGTCCTTTCATTTGTATTCCATTTTATCAGATGCTTAGGTGTGAGGAATACCAATATATTCATTGGCAAAAGACATCCTCACATTTTTTCCTTTACTTATTAAGTCCCAGCGCTACCCAAGACTCTTGTCTGAAGAAAACTCTTTTTAAATAAAACCAAACCAAAAAACAAACACCACACAACAATCTTTGCGCTGCTCAGAAGATAAAAAGGAAAAAAAAAAAAAACCAAAAATAAAAAAAAACCACAACCCAGCCCAACAGAATCAGTTATTAAAGAGCAAGTAGCTCACTTGTCCTCCTACCCACCCTCCCTGCACACACAGGCACTCAGACACACAAGACTGTTCTGCTTTACATCCCAGAACCTGACAAGGAAAAAAGGACAGATTCCAAACAGAATTAAAGCAGGTATTCTCAATAAGCAAAGCATATTTTTGAAAATTAATTTCTGATTAAGTTTATGTAAACAAAGCCGGATAGGCTCAATCACACCTGCATATCAGTTACCAAACAGCTTCTAAAATGACGTTCAAAGATAGGAGGTTTATTTTTTAAACTATTTTTTTAAAGTACCACTAGCTCAAAAAAAATTTATTAATTTAATAATTTTAATAATAAAAGTAATGACATTTCAGGGGACAAAAAATGACATCTTATCCCCAAAGTCTAACCATTCTGTGTAGACTGTTCTACAAAATGAGCATCTGGCAAAAAGATTAAAAAGACACCATTTCTTTGCCAGTAGTAACATATTTAAGAGATTGCTTGCTAGCAAACTGCCATGGCAACCACAGTAGCACCTGGGGTACTGTGTTCTCCTGAGAAACAGCACGCCTTCCCTTGAGAAACAAACTCATTTTGCAACAGTGCAACAGAAAAGTAATTTTTTTACCAGATAAGCAGCTCCAGTGAGTGCAGAGTCACTTAACTCCAGAATCAGGCCTTCAATAACTATTTCTTTACCCAAAAACATCTGTATTAAACATCTATATTAGGAATAGTAGCTCTAAATACATCACAGCAAAACTAAAAATGCTTTAGACTTCCACCTGTCACTCTCCACTTGTATATCTGACTTCCCTTAGAATGGCACAGCTGAGGGACAACCCAAGTCAGCAATAATGAATTTTTACCCTGAATGTCACTTCAGGGTCAAAAGCAGAGTGAGATGGGTCACAATGAAATCCTCAAGCCCCTCTTCCAGCCAAGACACTGAGCCTTGCACTCCCTAAAAAAGGAGCCAGGAGTGCTCATGTGCCTCCATTCCTGGCTGCAAATGTAGCCTAAATTGAAAAATATAAGCTAGACTTCTTTCTGCAATTTGGAAATTTTATACCCAGAAATAGCCTAATCCAATCTAATTACCAAGGGACAGAGCAAAGAAAAGAAAAAGAAAAATATCCTCTATAGATCTCTCTGCATGTAAGAACATTTTTATGCTACAAAAAAATAAAAACACTGGAATGAGAGTTTTTGATGTCAAATTGACCAATAGCGCACTTGCCTTAGCTCAGCTCTTTTCTACAGAAGACTGCACATAGTGATTAAGTCAACTTTTGAGAAAAAGCAATTCTAAACTCATGTTATTCTGAAAAATAATTTTATACAATGCATTATTTTTGAGTGCACCCTGTCTCAGCTATCATTTTAGAAGACTGGCATTATTGTATTTTTAGATACCACCAGCGGCAGGGGAGGAGGGGAGAGGGTTGAAACACATCACTCTAACACATCTTCCCTTGCTTTCCTGCCTTTCCTTCTGTTCTGCCTTCTCAAGGCTGTGGGAGAAAAAAAATTACACAGATCATCTCAACCAATAAAAGGGAAAACAGTGAAGATAAGCAACACTACTGACAATGGCAGACACCTTATTTTTCTGATATCAAAAAAGCTTCCAGCACTTTTACCTCGCAATTTATGAGTGTCACCCACTGGCATTCAATGTTTGTGTTTCCGGCAGACTCACTTATTGTCATGCTAATACTTTATTAAGATTTTTTTTTTCTTTCCCCCTCTTTCACCTAAACTTTAAACCCTTGCCTGGAATCACAGTGCAGAGGGTAACAAAGACACTGGGCCCCAAGAGCTGACCCATTCCTAGCAATGCCCACCTCCCACCTCCTTTTAGATGAAGCTATTGCTGCTGTGTTTCCAAAAGGTAAAACAATAATTTTCCTACCATGCATTTGGGAATAGCTTTCACTTATAATGGTTAAAATATTTCTCAGCCTTTTTTTCCTTCCCTTGGTCTTCATTTAAAACCACAGCTTTATATTCTATTAGACACCTGCAGGTACTATAGATTAAAGAATATTAATCTATTCAACTAATGTGTTGGCTGATTCTCTTACTAGTGTCAAAAACCTACAATTAAATATTTTCCTTCAACAATATTATAGTATGCAATTCTTGAATCAAGTAGTCATAATTTAATTTATAAATGGAAAAAGCTTAAGCCACACAAGATGGTGAACACTAAAAAAACCTATTTATAGGAACTGCTTTTCATGTAGTTATTATTTTAAATTATTTTTCTCACATGTAGTCCAACTTCTGTTTAACTTGCAAATGTCCTATCCGTCTCACACATTATTAAATATGTCTGACATCTACAATAAAAACCATTTGCTTGCACAGAATATAAAAAGGTGGGGGGGTTATATTCTTTATTTTAACAATGTAGTGATTTGGTTTGCTCCAAAAGCAAACCAGCTGCCAGAAGGATTTTTTCCAAGATTGACAGGCACGACCAGTCAGGCTTCAATATGAACAAGGATCTCTAGTCATCTTCACCAATATCTGCAAGCAATTGGCTTTAATTCCTTTTTAACACAATAACTTCCATTCCAAACTGCACCCAGGTGTGAACTTGCTTGATCTAAAATGCTAAAACGCTGGTGACAAATACAACATAGTTCAACAATGAATGAAAGAGCACAAGGGAAGTAAAATAATCTTCTCCATAGAATGCAAATGGCCCCAGTTCTCTCTGTACCACTATTAAAGGAAGTTTTATAGCAAGAGCTAAGCAGCCAGTAAGAGTTGCAAGCTATTTAGAATTTCATGGATAAAAGAGATTTCTAATAGCAGAAGCTCAGGAAGCCAGGATCCCAACAAAGCTCAAGATTTTGATGACAAGTCAGGCTGCAATATGAACAAGGATCTCTAGTCATCATCACCAATATCTGCAATCAATTGGCTTTAATTCCTTTTTAACACAATAATTTACATTCCAAACTGCACCCAGGTGTGAACTTGCTAGATCTAAAATGCTAAAACGCTGGTGACAAATAAACACAGTTCAACAATGAATGAAAGAGCACAAGGGAAGTAAAATAATCTTCTCCATAGAATGCAAATGGCCCCAGTTCTCTCTGCACATCTATTAAAGGAGGTTTTATAAAAGCAAGAGCTAAGCAGCCAGTAAGAGTTGCAAGCCATTTAGAATTTCATGGATAAAAGAGATTTCTAATAGCAGAAGCTCAGGAAGTCAGGTTGGGAAGCACTAGTGCAGTAGTTATTTTGTGGCATGAGGGAGCTTTTAGCCCTTTTCCTTTTTCATTTGTCAATGAAGACCCTGAGTTATTTCAAGACTCTACCAGAGCAAATAAGAATCTAAGGATATTTTGTGATATCCACTGTGTTCTAAAAGGATTTCTGGGCTGTGTGTGAAGCATGTATTTGTTTTACTAATCAAATTTAATATTGTTAAGCACCATTCCTACAGGGTTTGTCCTGACTAATATTATTCAGTGCTTTTACCTGGATGATGAAAGAAGGAGTATGCAGACAAAATTTGCTAACAGACAAAACAGTGCTAACCTGGCAGGAACTATGAAAATACTGGTGCATATAAGAACGTGAAGGTGTTCTGACAAATTGGAGGCACAATTCCTCAAAAACAGAATGCAATGTGAAAAGGGCAAGATTAGATACCTACACAGAAATAAGAAACTGCATTGATACTAAGTGGGAGCAAGCAATGAAATTGATAAATCAGTTGCTTTTCCTGAAAACAGCTTACAAAACAAAACCAAAACACCCAACATCTCCAATGCAAGGGTTAAAAAGCACTACTTCATGCTGCTTTGCAGCAGCCTTTTCTGCATTTGAAGATGATTATGGTGCATCCTCTTCTTCAAATGCCTAACACCACCAGCTCTGTGAATGAAGATTATGTCAGCTCAACATCTGCTTATTCCTTGGACTTTTTCCAGCAAATCCAAATCTGTCCAGATCTGAAGGAAATGCTTTAATTGATGAGTTGCAATGCAGAGGGGAGCAAAAAATTTACTGTGTTTGGTACTTCCTTCACAATGGAGCTTGCAAAAACGTGACAGTGACTCATTGGACCCTCAGATAGAACAGTGACTCTCTTGAACACTCTTTTGTTTTCCTTTTTGACCCTTTTAAATGAGAATTGAGACTGCAGCACGAGTAAGGTATTACAAAAGATCTTCTCATGGTAAAAGCACCAAAGCACTGGAACAGCTTTCCACATGGAAGCTGCATAGTTTCCATCTCTGGGGGAGGGTTTTAAGACAATGTTAGGCAAATTTCTGTCAGGAATCATTTTGTTAAGCTAATCTATTGCTGAGCAAGCTGTACTGATCTCTCAGATCAGTTTTCTACCTTTCAGCACTGGCTTTTCCAATAAGAGCATTTTTTAGAGGTACAGAAATATAGGAACGAAGTTACAAGAGAAACAGGTTAATATTATTTCTCATTTGTCACAGCTACATGGCTGTGCCAGTGCCTCTGAGCATTCTAATCCTTAACAGGGAAAAATCAGACTCACAACCAGCTCTTGAAATCTTGTATATCTCATGAAAATTTAACCCAAACATACTAAAGGAAAGGCAAATGGAGAAGTAACAGCATTGACCTGAAAAAACAGAGCTTCTATGTAACATTACATAATCAAAAAAGAGAGTTTTTTTCCCTTAACACAGAATTCTGTCTTTAAATTCTCCTTGAAGAAGATCCACAAAAGGGGTTTTGAGGTAATAATTGCAAAAAAAAATCATGGGTAACTGTATTCAGCTCCTCAGGACCTGATTCCAGTGTCTCAGGATCTACCTTCAACACCAAGAGATTTTTGATGTGTGGTGGAACATGTACTGGAATTTCCAAAAGCTCAAATCTTGTTGTGGAGGTGAGGCCACAGAAGTAGTGACAGGTTTGCTAATTTATAAGAAAAGGTACAAAATCCTAGGTACCAGTGATGGTTCTGCCTAGATATCATTGTAATGGGTAAAACACAGGACAGACAAGAATTCCAGGCTGTAAAATTGTCCCCAGTACTCTATTACACATGATCCACAAAAAAAACTGGAAGGAGCTCTAAAAGACCTTGGACCTCTGTAGGTAGTAACAAATAACACTTAAAAATCTGGTCCTTGGAACCTGCCAGCAAGAGCATCATGTTCCCAAAGGGAACAAAAGAATTCAGACAACCAAGCTTATAAACTCTCTGAGCCAAACAATTTTCAATTTTACTTTTGGAGCCTTTTTGAGGTTAGGATATCAAGCCAGTAAATGAAGCATGAGCTATAAACCAGCTGAATATTATAGATGACTGATGACTTTTTTTTTTTTTTACCTTCTAACATAACACCACATTCCAGTGTCTTCTATTTCAACATGATGTTTCTACTTTCTTTTGCTTGCTGGTTCTGATATCACCAACCAGAATACTCATCCACCCATCAGATCATCAGTGCAGTTAATTAAAACATTGTCTTTTCAGACAAGAAATTCCAGGACACAGAAAATACAAATTTCTTGTTTTCTGTCACTGGTTTTAACACTTTTTCTCTCACTGACACTTTTTATGACCAAAGATTGAGGACAAAAATAAAGTAGAGCACAGGGCACTTCCTTCACTTTTGCACTAAGAAAGCAACTGGACTTTGTACTTATTTCCTATTATCATCTTCTCTCATTAATATGAGAAAAGATGACATGTTACAAGGATCTCAAGGATTTTACTACAGGTCTTAGAAGTTAAACTAGCAAACAAGAACAACCTTTCATTGGTCATCACTCATTTACCAGAGTCTTTCATCACTCAAGGACTCCTCCTTATTCTTAAAATGGATCTAAGTGTTACAAAAAGATCTAGAAGAAATTATGATGCAATTTTATTGGGATCTTACATTGTGCACCTAATTTAAGATATTAAATTAGGACTAGTCTCAAGTGCATTCATCTCTCATATGGAAAAAATAGTTTGTGCATCAGCTTATAACATGAACACAAATATAAATCACATCTATTGAATGTATTGATAGGTAAATTTATGAAATCTTACTGCTGGATTGTTCAGATAACACCTCAATAAAGGCTTGGCTTGCTTCATCTTGGCTCTCCCACCTTTAAGGATACAGACACGTCCCTAAGCCAGCACCCACATTTTGTTCTTTCTTCTGAACTGGGCAAGAGTGGCACACTGTGAGATCTTAAATAATTATGGAAAGTTTACACCTTGCAGAATTAAAAAGGACAACTCATCTCATATGCACATAGCTTTTCCAAATATTAAAATTTAGGCAGCTAACATAGCTGTAGACATAAAAACTGGGGTCCAAACAGCAATTTTAGCAGGAACAACTTCCCTATAACTATTAATAGCTCCCTGAAATATACAAGTGTCTGGTTCCTCAACCAAAATCCAACACTCTGAGGTGGATGTCAAGATCCATGTGTAAGAGCAGGACAATCCACAGCATGGGATTCAATCAGTGAGCCTGCTGAGCACAAACCTGACCATGCTAGCTGACAGAAAAATGCAATAGTAAGAGTTTAGCTCAAATCCCTCCTCTCCTGCAGGCTTAGAGGTCTTGCTCCATTTGACAGGGAGACACTTACCTCCACCTCACATTTTCCTGAGAACACAGGCACAAAGGGCCAAAGCATGTATGCTCCTAATTCCTGCTTAAGCCCTTAAAACACCCACTAAAGTCAGGAGAATCTCAGGATTTAAATTGGAGATTAAGAGCTGAAGCATCTTTAGGGATTGATCCTCTATTTCAAAAGGAAACAACCTTCTATCTTTTTTTTTTTCTTTCTTTTTTTTCTGGTCCTACTAGACGGCAGAGAAAGAAACAGCTTCTTCCCTTTGTGCAACAGCTCAGCCATTCAATGTGTTCTGACACACTGAGCACCCAGATCACCCCTTACTTCACAGGATTCACTCTGCCATTTCCCTGGCCATCATCCCAGCAATCAGAGCAAACATCTGCAGGTGAAGTATGAAACATCTGGAGTTTGCTCAGAAAGGGGATTAATCAGGACACAGTGAGATTTCCCTTGCAAGGTCAATGGTCAAGACAAGGCAAACAGAGAAGAGCTAACAGCTGGTCTCTAACAGGAGAACTGTGTGTTTTCTTTACCATCTGCTTGCTTTCATACCTTGCTGGAATACTTCTGTACACAAGAAATACTTAACTACTTGTCCTCTCCCACTGCAGCTTTTACAGGACACAAAAAGTTTTGCCCTAAGAGGGCTGTGAGCTTCTTGAGAAACAAAAACAGTGACTGCTTAGCTGAGGAGCCTAAAAACACTTTTGCAGAAGTTTGGGGTTTATTTGTTTCAAAACACTGATGATGAGGGGAAGGAACATAAAACATAACTCAGAATTACTTCACTCCAACTGCCCCATCAGGGAGCTGTCATTAGACAAGTCCTCTTATTATTTTAATACTAATTTCTTCTTATATAACACATTCCCACTTTGCAAAAGTCTTCTGACCTCAGAAGCATTCTGTCATGACTTGTAAGTTCAAACCAACATTCAGTGACCCAGGCTGTCACCTAAATTGTGAGGATTGCTGTCATTTCAAGTGCCATAATAAATTTCAGGTAGCTTGATTCAAGTCTGCCTTATTGACTTGTAAGGGTCATGCTCATGGAGTGTTTCCTTAATTTTTTTGTCGCTGCTTAATGTCTGCAATGGCCATTTATACCCTTAAGCAGAGTTTCCTTTTGTGAAAATACATGCTTTGCAAACAGCAGAGATGGGATTTTTATCTGCTGTTGGTGAGCATTGCTCCTGCCTCTGTGGCAATGGACGAGTTTGGGGATCATTCCTGCTTTGTGAAGTTGGCTCCTGGTACTCTGGGAAATGCATTCCTGGGATCCAGCATGGGGGGAACTGTGGTAACCCCACAATGCTGCACCCCAGCAATTGGCTGCTGCTTCTGTGGGCTCACTCTGAGCTCTGCTTCCACTGCAAGGGGAATTCAAGGAGCCCAAAGGAAGGCCAGGAAACCTTTTCAGTAACTTTGAACAATAAGACATTAGCAAAATAATGTCAATGCACAGATAAAGGAAAAAAATCATAAAAGGCTCAGGAAAGCACCCCTATTCTGTTCAAACCACTTTCATCTCCCACACCACACCAACCCAGAGGTAGCAAGGCAAGCACAGTTGAAATCAGAATATTTAACTATTCACTTCTAGTTCTAGTGCCAGTAACTAAAACTGCTGTTCTAAGCTTCAGAAAAAACATACACTGATCACAGGATGCAGCAAAGTGCTCAGAATTCTCAGAGAAAATCAAGGAGCCTATTGAAAAAGGAAAAAGTGATGGAGAGTCTACACTGCTAACCTCTCCAAACAAGTAACAAGAATCAACCCCACAGTGAGAGCCTGGGATTTGCATCAAATTTGATGAGACATTTAGGAAAAAACAGGATTGGCACCTTTTGAAAGGAAAGATAGTATTTACAGTAAATGAGAATTTAGTAAGCCGTGCATGAGTTACCAGGCTTTGTTCAAATCACGCAGCCTCTCTCAGTACAACAAGACACCAGAAGGGAACAAACAAAAAAAATCCAAATATGTGGTGTATCAGTACATGCCACACAGTTCAAGTGCACTTACTGACTCCTCAATGCACAGTTCAGCTAGCACAGTTTTGAAAGAACTCTTATTGTATGCTTTTCAAGCAAAAAATTAATTACTTCTATCTGTCAGGCATCATAAGCCCCACTGCACTAAAATGAGGTTTTGTTTGTTTGTTCCTCTGATATTTTAATTATTGCAACATGATTACAACAGACTAAACAACAGCCTAAAGGTACAGATGTAGCTAACATCTAAAATACACTCGTGTATAAATATGTATGAGCACACACACAGCTATGGACGATGCTTCTTTCCATAAACAAGTAACTCACATAATCACAGCTTAGAACACTTTTGTGGCTCCTTCCTGCTATTAACATCCTCCAAATTGCTCCTAATCACAACAAAGTGGCTTCCAGGTAATGAATAAACATCACTCATTCTTTTACAGGGTAAAAATGTGATGAGCTGTCAGAACCCAGGACATTCCTCTGGGTGCCCTGGAGGACTCCAGACCCTGGCAAAGGGCTCAGAGATCTTGGCACAGAGGTCCTCTCTCTAAAAATACCTGTGCCTTTGATTTTAGCCCATGGAAACAATTACCAACTTTGTGTGAGGTGTTACAGGCCACAAGGGTTTGAGTAGAATGATAGTGAATTAGTCACAGGGTGAAAAAGTAGAATTTAGGGTTTTTAGAATGGGGGTTCAACAGGCAAGATGAAGGAATCTGGGTATGTTCTGTCCTTCTTCTCCTTCTTCTTGTCCTCCATCGCCTGCTGTGATGGTGGCACTTCTGGATTGGTTTAGAGCAGAGACAGACTGCCTAACACAGGTGATGGGTATTGGAAAATTATTGTAAATAAAGCACACGTAGTTTTTAGTATAAAAAGCCAACACTGCCCAAGGGCAGGGACTGTGCCACAGCCCGACCTGCTGGACAGATCTCAGCAGGTCAGGGAAGGAATGGAATACATAAGAAAAGATAAACAACCTTGAAAAACAAAACCAACAAATCCTGACTTCTTCATCAGTCACAGGGCTGGGAAAAAAAAGTCTTTCTAACACCTGGGGGTTATCTCAACCACAGGAACCCAAGGATGAGGGAAACACTGGGAACTTGGTGAGAGATATTGCAGCCACCCAATGGAAATGCACAACACAAACTGAAAAACAACAACTGATCATGCTCTATCACTTATCCTCATCCTTCCATCTCACTATTCACATGTCATTCAAGCCAATCTGATGGTTAAATATTAATCATAGACTCATTTAAACAGGGAAAGACCTTTAAAATCACCGAGTCCAGCTGCTGTCTTAGACAACCAATACAGAGTCAGTCACCTCCAGCTGACAAATTCTTGCCTTCCCTCTATGTATATGTGGATATAAAAAGTCAATCTTCTCCACTTCAGAAAGAATTTTGGTACCCAAATATGAACAAACCAATTATCAAAATGGGTAGGATTATAAAGTTCAATTTCAAGATGGAGAGTGTCAAAAAGAAGTAATGCCTCATCTTATTCTGTAAGGAACGGGTGTGATTTCCAAGAGTTATGACCACTAAAAAATCCTGTCCAAAAATATAATATAGTAATGAATAAAATACAGTAATTCTCAATAATGAAGAGATCCACCTATTACAGTAGAGTTAGACTAGATCCAAACTTATTTTACTACTTGGATTATTATTGCTACTGGTGTTGGGTTGTCATGTGGAATTACACAGGACTGTCAGGCCACAGCCTATGGGAAAGGCTCTGGGGAAGGAGCAGCAAGAATTGCTCTCTGCACAAGAGAGTGGGGAGAATACCTGGAGTTTTGTCTACTGGATGGACGATGAGCCTCCCTCCCTTTACAGTTGGTGGCTGAAAATGGAGGGTGGTAAAAGGTAGAATCCTTCCACAGGTCAGTGAAAATAGAGTGTTTAAGCTGACAAAATTCCTCCCCACCCTCCAGCAGGAAGATCAAATATTCCTTCCTGAGCAGGAATATCAAAGAACAGCATCTGATGCTGCTGCACTTACAACACTCCAACCTCAGACTGTAATCAGTTTACCTGATGATCCAGCCTGTCACTCTCCAGGATAAAATACCTGCTACTGCAATATATGTTATTTTTTAAGAAATAGCAGTGCCAGCTTTCATGCTAGTTGTAGGATAATTATTCTTATGTCACAGCTGAATCATTTCAGTATCATCTCTTTAGGTAACATTCTTTTCCAAGACTGGAACCAAGAAATTGTACCAATCAACCAAAATTTTTCTTCTCAAAATTCTTTTTCCCACTAATTCACTTGAAAAGAGAATAGACAGCTCATATTCCCTGTATCCTTAAACCAGACTG
This sequence comes from Geothlypis trichas, assembly GCA_009764595.1. NCBI lineage: Eukaryota > Metazoa > Chordata > Aves > Passeriformes > Parulidae > Geothlypis > Geothlypis trichas. Next base: position 4,158,183 of record CM019906.1, on the reverse strand, counting down.
AGGCCCCTATCCCAACTCTCCAGTCTCAGAAGGATGATTTCAGTCTCCCTTTTCTTTTGAAGGGTCAGGAGTTACCACCTGTAACAGGAACTCATACAATTTCAAATAAAGAAAATCATTTACTACAAAATCAGTTGGTATTCCCTCAAGATTTTTGATTTTCTCGTAGTTTCTAATTTTGGCACTTTCTGGCTGTCTCAGGTTTTCTGAGCTTCACCAGTTCTTGAGAATTCTGTGTACCTACAGATTCCACAGGGGTCAGAGTAAGGCTTGAAGAAAATAAGGGAGAATTTACCTGGTTTAGTAGTAATGTTGAAGGAAGAGTTCTCAAGCCAGTCAGTTGAGATTTAATTAAAACACAGGAGAAACTACCAGGGAATGATTTATATTCAAAGGGGATTATGGCTAACACTAAACTGTTTACAAAATCAATGGGAACCCAGCACAAAACAGATATAGCTCAGGGGAATACACATTGATTAGATTCCTCTGTCCAAGATGCAGTCCTCTTTTCCATGTTCCTCATTAATTCATTTCAAGATTTATGTGAATTGCAAAATAGATGTTCCAAGCTGTACCGAGCTCCAGTTATTTATATTCTGTTAAATAAGGGAAAAAATTTTCTATTCATCTGCAACCAACATTCATTTGTCTCCAAACATTTAATGAGAGAGGATGGTTCAGCTCATCTCCAAATTCATCATCTGCTGCACATTATTGAATATCCAATAATGCCAATATTACCCAAGAAATGACTGGCACAATTTGTTGGCTCTCAGACTGAGCTGACAATTTCCTGGTGTACCCAAAACACAAACCTGGGTGCTCCTGACAACCAAAACAGTGTTTGGTAAAAGCTGTACATCTTCACAATATTCAGTGTTCTGTAGTTTTTATGTAAAATTAGCAAGCATCTAATTGCTAAAAAGGACGTTGGTGCACTGCAGCTCCAGTTTTGTCAAGATTCAGCTGCCCACCAGCCACGAGGCAGGTCATGTTTGAGCCAAATTTGGTATTGTTTGTACAAAAAAATCATCAGATGATAACCACACACAGTGGCAGTGTCAGCTCTGAATTGATTTTCGTAGAAAAGAGCAACTGAAAATTGTGCCTTCCATTCTTCCACAAACTAGATGCCCTTCAGATTGCTGCTGACCTTTTCCACAGCACTGATTGAGCTAACTAGACTGAAAGTTAGAAAGCAAATAAAGTCACCAAAGGGGTAATGGGTTAAAAAAACCTCCAGGAGAGAGCAGAAGGCCTGACCTTCAAAGGTTAATGTCACTTGTGCCCAAGTAAATGGAGGAAATGTTTCATGATCAAAACAGTGGTTATTAAACACATGTTATATAATTCCAGTGAAACTAAGTGCTTAACCAAAAAATAACTCACATGCATGAGGGATGATCATAACTCCTGGAAATCAAACCTGTTCCTTAGAATCTAGGATGAGGCATTACTTCTTTTTGACACTCTCCCTGAACTGGTGTCTTAAGACACTGAACCAATGGGTTACACAGATCCAAATTTTTAACAACGATCTCCATCTTCCCACAGGCTTGCCCGGGTTTCCATTTTGTCAGTTAAGTGACAATTATAGTCCATGTAAGTACTGCAAAATCCCTCTTGCCTAAAAAACCCACCATGAAAACCTAAGGAAGATGAAAGACAAAAAGGAGTTGCCATTTTTGCATTGTCAATTTTATCCCGATTATTTTCAAGCACTTCCTTAAGCCTGTAAGTGGAGAGGAAATAATATTCTACTATTAAACATAGTGATCCCTACAGGGACATGCCTCATTCATAGAAGGCATGCACAGCTTCAGCAAGTGAGCTCAGGACAAGACAGAAACAGCACAAGATACAAACACTGCAAACATCTTCAACAACAGCAATAAAAAAAAAATTAGGTTAATATAATGCAGTTAGCCAGAAAATATCCATAGCAGGAAGGAAAACTAAGATTCTAATTTAGAAATTAAAATTTTAAAGAAAGTGATAGGGACAGATGCTGAAAAATTTTCTATTGAACACCCAAAGAATATTTTGAAATTTACCTTTTAGACATGAAGAACAGATACACCAACTGGAAAAATGAGAAGTTATCATTTTTGGAAAAATAACCCACTGAATACTGAAACTATTAGAAAAGTCAGCAAATCAAGAGGAAACTGACATCAATATAAGGATTACCTTTGTAGGTGCTGTACATACATTTGTACTGATTTCAATTATTTAAATCAAAGTCTCACTAACTTTTTTATAACTCTTTTTATCAGCCCCCAAAAAGATACAGGTACACAGAAGCAGATCATCAAATAGGGGGAGCTGCATTAGAAAAATACATTTTTGAGATTTTTTTTTAGAGGCAGCTACCTGTTTAAATGAAATTGATTTGCCTGTCAAAAATCTTACAGACTAAGAGGAATTCTCCTTCTAAAAATTAAATATGTATATGAATATTTTATAGAATGTCTGCCCTCAGCTGTCAATAACACTTAGAAAATAAAACTGGAAAAAAACCCCAACAACTTATTTCTTGCTGTGTAAGCAGTTTGATTACTTTTCTACACTTACTTTGGCTGATTTTGTGGGATCATTGTGCTATTCCTTGTACAACCCTGCATGCAGTAAACTTCACACTACCCTGGCAAAACAGCAAAGGATGCTGCTGCTGTTATCCCAGATTCCAGACACAGATCTGACAGACAGCTGGACTCAGCTTCCTCTTCTTCACTTGGAACCAGGCAAGTGGAGAAAATCACCCTAATTTTTAGCTTCAATTAAAATTAATATGTCGTTGCTTTGCTTAAATAAATCAATAAATGTGTTTCCATAAATGAACAGGATTGAAAAGAAACCCCAAGTAAATGAATTTTTATTTGAAAATAAAGCTTGATACTAATACGTAGAAGCAAAATGTCTAGAGACATTAAATTTGTTGTCTAAAATTGTCTAAATATATTAAAATTGTTATATGCCAGTGTATTCCTGCTACATCTGGATAATGTCAAAAGCTCAATGCCTTTTAATAAATTCAGAATAGACTGCACTGGTACAGACACAGCCTGTACCATCAGCAGCCAATTCAATTCCAAATTATCTGAACAGAAGCTGTAAGGAGAAATGCTGCTCAAGGATGACAAATATGCATGCTGAAATAGCAAAAAAAGAGTAGAGAGCAAACCAAACAGCAAAGCCTGAGGTTAGTAATAATGCCTTTTCCAATAATTTCTTACCTTCTGTGCTTTGTTTTTCACATGCACATAAACTTTGAATACCCAGAACCAGATCAGTAAGTCCTTACTAAATCCTGCAGGGAAAAATGTGTCAGTAAAAACTGACATTTGCCATGGGTTTAGAGACTCTTGTACTTTTAGAACCAATTTTGTTTACCTTCTACTGGAAACAAAATACATTCACATAAGGGAAAAAACAATAGTAATATTTTCTGGAGCAGCCTCCAGCTATGCTATCACCAAGGGCAAAACATACTTGCTACTAAAAAGAATTTTTAAAAATATTTTTATATTAAGCCAAATTATATCTTCCATTTGTTTTTGGTGTTTTGCTCGTTGAGGTTTTTTTTCTAGTGAAGGATAAAATCCTAATTTCCTTCAGTACTTTCAAATACAAAAAAATGGCTTTCAAGCTTTTTTTAACAAACTTGAAACACCATGGCAATGAGAACAGTTCCCGAGGAATTTAATGCTATTTTTTTTCCCCAAGATCCCTAAATCTATACACCAACCTGAACAAAGTGATTTTCTACACTCACTTCAGTGCATCTGTTACCTCTGCTCTCTAATTCTCTAGCCTTAGAGCAGAGCTCCACATCCTTCACGTGGTTTTCTCCAGCAAATCAGGGGTTTTTCTCTGATGTTCTCAAAACTGAAGAGGGTAGAGGATGTTCTTTTCAGCCTCCAAACCAGCTCTGTTGCTCTGCTATTGGCAGCACAGCCTTTGGAGCAAGCAGGTGACTTTAAAACCACCAAGATAATTTACAAAGTGCAATTTTACACAGCCACAATCAAGCCCAAGCCAACGTGTTATCCCTAAATTGGCTGGACAACTTCCAGGGCTCCAAGATCATTCTTTAAGAGTCACAGAGAGAGATTGAGCACCAAATCCACACATCAGGTTTGCTCAAAGTAGCTGAAAAAAAAAAGCACCAGCATTTCAAAGAAATTGTATTTTTTTCATTTAAAAAAATGAAATAATGCAAAATAATGGCCCTCCCTGCAAACCCAAGCATGGCCAATGTGTTATCCCTAAACTGCCTGGAGAACTTCCAGGGCTCCAAGATCATTCTTTAAGAGTCACAGAGAGACAGATTCAGCACCAAATCCACACATCAGGTTTGTTCAAAGTAGCTGAAAAAAAAAATTTAAGCACCAGCATTTCAAAGAAATTGTATTTTTTTCATTTAAAAAAATGAAATAATGCAAATTAATGGCCTCCCTGCAAAGCCAAGCACTGCCCAAGGTGACCACAGAGCATCTAAAATGACCCTCCAGTGCTCTTGATGCAGGTCTTTTGGGCTTTTGTAATTGAGATGACTTTTGAGGTATTAGAAAGTCTTTATTTTTAGCTTTGTGACTGAAGAAGTTGAGATTTGTCAGTTTCGTTTTTTAAGATTTTTTTTCTGCACCCCCTCACTAAAAAGGAGGTTTCTCTAATGAACCTTGTCTGAAGCTCCCATTCTGCACCCAATGGAAGGTCATCACAGTGAAAAAGATAATTACACTGGTGCTGAAGGAACAGGCAATTGCAGTTTTTTCTCTACTGGTCAGCTTTTAAGTCAGATTTTACTATGATGCACAACAACATGGCACTGAGTTTTCATCAACCCATCTGTCAGATTATATCCTTTACAATTCAGGAGAATGCAACCCTAACATCTAAGAACATTTATTGATTTGGGGACACAAGGTCCCCAATCTCTTCATATGAACAAAAAAAATTCAACATCTTCAGAGCAAGGTTTTCATTGCCATCCTGCAGGAGTGAGGATTTTTTTTCCTTTGATAGCAATGATTATAATTTGTTCAAATGTGAGTTACTAACACAAGAACTGACAGTTGCAAGCCTGAATTCCTTGGGAGCCATAATTATTTATGACACTTTATTACAACACCACCAAAACATATGGTTACCTTATTCGAAATTAGAATTTATTTTCATATAAATCTCAGCATGACATTACACCAAAAGAACTGAAGTTACTCCAGGGGATGGCAAGTAATTCCACTTTCCAGGTTTCTGTAGCTGGAATATGAATTTAAACTAATGAACTTGTAAATAAAAAAGCAGCTTTGATAACAGAAATAATCTATCCAGAGCCATATAAGGCACAAACATCACTTTGAAAAACTCTTGAATCTTCTTAGGATAAAAATTTCAGTATTTTGCTTGAACTCTTTCTGTTCATTGGCAAGAACATAATCTCTGCCTGGAATTTAGCACCATCCAATGAACTTGAGAGGGAAAGGCTCTATTTTGGTTTGAATTCTGTCTCCTCTACCAGCAGCTCACAGCACCAGGAATTTGCAGTCTCACTTATTAAAGTCCACACAGCCACAAAGGCAGGACAGCAGCTGACAAGTGCCTGCCTTTGGATTGTGTTACAAAAGATGATTTTGAGTTCATGTGATGGTTAAGGGTATCATTTGAAATAAAAAGTCTCTCTCTCTCTGGAAACAGTAGGCAGGACAAACATATTATTTGTATTATATCACCAGGAGAAATGACTTTCACTGATAAATAGGATTACCTACATAGTAAAAGTTTAAATATGACACTGTTAGGTAATGGAAATCTTAAAAAGTAGGTTAACAAGTGTCTTTCAAAGAAAACTGAAAAAGCAACCTGGCATCAAGTTACATTTATAAAAGGTGTGGGGGGGTTGTTTGGGGCTTTGGGTTTTGCTTTGGAAATCCCCATGAGAACTTTGTTCCAACTGAACCACTGCCCTCTTTATCTTTGAGACAGAGATGATGATTTGACTGTAACATTTTCAGATTCTTCTCCTACCCTCCCCTTTTCTGTGGATTCTGCATTTACTATCAATATTTGTCCCAACTCCTTAACTTCATGAAATCACCTGAAACCTGCCCAGTTCTGTGGATGTATCTGTATCCTCACACCTCTGCACAGAGCATAAGTTTATCACAGCACACAGAACATCTGCAGGACACAGACATCTTGTGCTGCAGGTTTTCTGGGAGGACAGCAAGCAGAAAAATTCTCATTAAAAGCTGATCCAGAAGTCAAGTCAATGGAGCCCATCCAAAAGCACAGTTGTACATCAGAGCCACACAGAAGGTTTATATGGTCCCACATAATGCTAATGTCACCTCCCAAGCCACAGTGCAGGGAAATTAGAACAGCTGCAGTGAAATCACTACATAGGAGGAGGGGAAAACTCAACAAAATTCACCTTATTTTATAGAGCAAGAAAAACAGCAGTTGTGAAAACTCAGAGGAGTGCCAGCAGACTTCTACTCTGAGGGCCATATGCAGGACTGGGTTTGTTCTTTTTCAGTTCAAATGGCTTGAGAAAAGTTCTGCACACTGAACAGTTATTTATGCACAGAATGTGGTGAGTCAAAGGATTAAATATTAGAGGTAAGCTTTATGAAGCTCTCTCATCTTCAGAACTGTAACAGAAGCCCCACTTTATGATGAAAGGGTTTATTTGTTCCACTATGTTTTGCAACAGAAGTAAACTTTTTTTTTTCTCACTAAGGCATGCTGATAGTTGTGTCTTTGCATTTGGAACTAAATCATTAATATAAAAAGGTTAATTTTTCCTGATTTCTGCAATAATGGGGAAAAAAACTATTATCTTCCGTGTGTTGGAATTTTTTTCTAAGTGACTTTCAGAAAATAAACATTTTCTGACAAAACCTACACTAATGTACCTTCAGAACAGATATTTTCAATATATTTACATATCTGTCTTTCTGTAAAAGATTTACTGACTACATGCAGTATCAACTTCTAAGGAAAAGAAACTGAAAGCAATAAAGACCACTGGATGTGTCTGCAATGTACTTGCAAGTTACAAGGGAATTAAATATGGTTTTATTTTACAATAGCTAGCAACCAAGTCCTGAGATTTCAAGCACACCAGGCAGACATTCTGCCAGGCCCCCATGCTGCATGCTTGGATCCATGCTCATTGGAAAATGAACACTCAGTTTTCTCCCTAAGCTTTCATTCGTCTTTATTTCATCTTCCCAAAATCTGCCAAGCCCAGTAAAATTATCATAACTCTTCCTCAGGCAGATTTTCTGAATTTGGCTAGCATTTCAGAGCTTATGTGACATCTTTTAGAAATGAGCAATAATTTGTTAACAACAGATTAAATAACACTTTGGGAGCACAGAAGGGAAAGAGCGACTGAGTCATGTTCCTCCTGAAAGTCACGTGTGCTTCTGGAGCATTCTATCAAGGTCAAAAATTGCATAAATTTTCACAAATGCTAAGGAATTCAATCCATCACTCTTCAAGCTGATGTAACAGTGCTAAGGTGTGGGTCAGGTCACACAAGAATCATCCTAGAGAGCATACTTAGGTACAGAGGGAAAGCATAAAATATAGTCATAAAATGAGAATATTCATCTTGCAGGCCCACTTCAGTGACTGGATCTTCTTTTACATGACATCTGCCACCACAGACCATTCTCTGGTGACACTGTGTAACATGACAAAATACCTTGTGCTATGCAATGTACCCCTTTCATGAGATGCTTTTTGGGGGTGTAAAGGATGGCTCAGGTTAACACTGATTTTCTTGTTCCCTGCACTCTTGCCAGTGAGAAGAAGCATGAATTTGTCCCTTGCTGTCTATCCCCAGATAGATCAGATTTCAGCACCACTAACAATGGATCAGATCCCAACAGCACCGAGGTAAAAATCAATTTGGTACCAACATAACTTTGCAGGTAGAAAGGGCTGTAAATGTTTCAAGTGAAGAAGGTAATAAAGAATGGGGAGCTGAAATGTGGCAGAGAAATACTATCCTTTCCCCTTCACTGTGAAATATGTAGCAGAAATTCTTTTCAGAAAACATAGCCCTTTGCCTGTGATCTAAAAAGTGAGCACCAGCATGCCAGCTACCAGCAACCCTGGCTCCTTTATCATCTCTGAGCTCCACACTCCCCACGTGCTGATCTTTGCAAAATGGGCACAGACTGCAATGGTTTTCAGCTCTGAGGAAGTACACAGGAGTATAAATATTTGCAGGTCTGCTACACACATCACACAACACATCTGGAACAATCACTATCACACAGACTCAGACAGAGTCCCCATTTTGGTGCTGGTTCTGCCACAAGCTGCTGCCCACACGTCACTAACACACATCCAACTTCACATTTGGTCCTGATTCTGCCAAAGCTGCTGCCAATGTGGCACTAACACACATCCAGCTTCACATTTTGGTGCTGGTTCTGCCACAAACTGCTGCCCATGTGGCACTATATGCAAGACAAGCAGCCAAATGTCAGAAAATCAGAAAAAGCCCAACTTTTCTGGTTTTAAGTAAAATATATTGCTTTTATATAACGCAGAGAATCTCCACTTATCTCCTTCTTTCATCACAAGCTTCATTTACTTGTTTGCTTTCAGAAACGGTCTTCCCTCAATATGTCTGTTATTTCAAAAATGGAATGCATATAGTGAGTGGTTATCTTATACGTACCTCTTGACATAAGAAGCTTCTAAGTACTTGAAAAATACTTGCTTAGAATGAATAGTGAAAGCCTCTCAGGTTTAAATTATTTTACAAATTTGTTGATGCCAATTCTTTGTTAGAAGTTCGAATCTTTTTAATTCTTTTTTCCACTGTACTGCTAACGTGACTATGCAAAGTTACAAAAGAGACTGATGCTTATCAAAAAGCAGAGCAGACTCAAACACAACACTTCAGAGATCTACAAAATGAAAATGATGCCAAACTCCAGCAGGATAAAACTCTGAGTGAGAGCCAGCAGAAAAAACATTAAAATCATATGTAAGGTAAAATAATACTGTGCATCACAATTGACATGCACAACTACTTCAAGTACACTGGAAGAGATGAGAAATCTGGAAAGCTCCAAGTTAACGATTTGGAGCACTCTAAACTGAGGTGCCACTTACCAGCACATATCACAAGTTTGAAATCATTTAACCTTTCATCTCAAAGGAAAGAGTAATCTCACGTGTCCAGAGTTTAAAGGCTTAGCAAAAATAAAGACAAATCCAGAGTTACAGCCAAACATGGGCTCTTCCTTTGCTTCCACAGGTGTTTTGGATGTTCAGTATTTGTTGCTCAGGTGTTTTGATTATTGAATCCTTACACACAGAAATTCAAAACAGTAAAAGAAAATCCATACTATTTCAACCTCCTGCTAAACTCTACCTTCAGACATGGTGAAGCTTTGATTTAAAGAAATGTGTGCCTTTGCTCACATTTCTTTAAATCAAAGCTTCACCATGCATTGGAGACCATTGTAGAGCCAGCTATGAAATGATTCTAATTAGGAAATTAAACACGTAGATGAGAGGAATGAGGTTAGAGAGGCATAAAAAGAAATTCTGCAGAAAGCAGAGGAAGGAGGAGTGGAAGGAAGCTCTTGACAGGGCTGAAAGGAGTCACCTATTGGCCAATCAGTTTGTCAGCCTGCAGCTCCCTTGCTCAAGGGCCTCTCTCCTGTGTTACCTGCAGAGAACTTCAACTCCTTCTAGCAAATATATAATTTCATAACATGCAGAAAGCAACACTCTCCTCTATCCCACAGTCTCCAGCAGCAAAAGCAGTTGCCTCACGTTTCACCCACACAGTGGGTCAAAGGCAGGGATTTCATTTGCCCTTCCAAATGTTTATGCAACACAGACCCAGGTATGTTGCAATTCCTGCAAATTTCTTTTAAAAAGCTCTTTTTTTCCACCATCACTACCACTAATGTACTGCCAAGATCTCCAAAATCGCTTGGGTCAAGATGTTCAAATTTTTTCCACAGAAGAAAAAGGGACAGTCTGTGTCCAGGTAAACAGAAATACTGAGCACTGTAATTATTTAAAACAGCAAAGAAGAGCCCAGCTAACACTGGGTAATGTATCATAGCTGATGAACAGCCTGTCCTCTGATGTCCAAGAAGTCTTTGTAGCATTGTAAAAAGCAGTTGTTCAGTTTTTTGTACAAAAAACGTTTCTCTCTATACACAATATATCTGCTGCCTACCTTTAAGGCACATGTGGGAACTGTTTTTCCAGTGACTGAAAGCGAATATAACGGACCATTCAAATTAATGTTGGCAGAGAAATTACTAAATACCATAAGATTTAAAGCTGCAATTTACTGAACATATTTATAAAATGCTATTTCAAGCTATCCTGTTCACTTGTATACACCAAAAAGCCCTTTTATGAATGCAGGATCATTTAAACACAATCCCCACACTTCTTTTTTTATTCTTTCATCCTTAGTTCTCAGTATTTCAATTCTTATGCTATATTTTGACAGTTTGTCAAAAATGCCATCCCCTTCCATCACCAGTACTACTAAAAAACAATCAAGGGAAATATTTTTTACAGAGTAGCTCAAAAACTTCCTACGATCGTCAAAAAATAAAATATTGCAGCCTGACATGCAAGAGTATTAAAAAAATCCAACCCACCATGCAAAGGCAGGAAGGAATGTGGTACACATTGAATCATCCATTTATTTTTTAAGAAGCACATCACAGCTCTGAATAACAAGCTCTAGAAAACCCGGGGAAACAAAAAGGAGAGTAATACTCCACTGCATTCATTCCTGTGATGGCATAACACATGAACAAAAGTGCCTCAGCTGCAATCTTCTCAGAAATAGGTCTCTTATGTCCCATAGGAAAGCCATTTCAGCAAAGTACCTGTCCCACAGAGGTGCTGCAGGAAGGACTGCAGGTCATCATCTTTATATCCCAGCCACAGCACTCCTTCACACTCCCCATTCTCACAAATGCCTGCACAATTCCCACCTCCTAAATGAATGCATCTTATGGAGACACTGTTCTCTGAGAAACATTTTAGAAGGTGGGTGCTGCTGTCTGAGGAACAGAGGTTTAAAATCTGTCCTGACAGCGTGACCATGGAGCAGAGAGACACAACTGCAGCAGTGCAATGGAGCAGAGACACAACTGCAGCAACCTACAGACAGGGGGGCCCAGCACCACCAGGAACCTTCAATTCATGGACACTAAAAGGGGCCCTGTCACATTCACCACCATGACACTGAACTTTGCAATGAAATGCAATCTGCCATTCATTTCATATTACATATTCATATGTAATGAATATGTAATGATGTTCATTTCATATTCCATATTACATATTCATCTACATATTTATTTCATGTTTCTGAATAAGTTGTTCAGGGAATGGGTCTTTGAATAGTTTGTTTACCTTCACAATATGCAGAGTCCCCTTGGACAGAGAGATAACCGTTCTTGCATTCACAAGTGGCTTTTGTGTTCCAGTTCTTGCACTCTGAGTTTTCACCACACCTGTGTCCCTCTGCACAGAAGTTATGGCCTAGAACACAAGGAACACACAACAGGCTTTTAAAACATGTTTAGTTCAGGTATTCAGGTATTTACATTGACTGTATCACTCAAAAACTTAGGCATTTTACATTCAAAACTCTCTCTATAAACATAGTTGGTGCACACAGACTTTTTTTTGATTTCTCCATCAATTCATTCACAGGAAAAAAAACCCATTTTTTAAGAGAGATATTTGTATGACTAGTTTTATTCAGGAAAAAAGACAACTCCAAAGCAGGAAGCAATGACAACTCATAACTGTTCTACCGAACCCACATCACATTAAGTCTTTGATTGTCAGGAAGTGCAATGCTAATAAAATAACTTACATCAAAAGGACAATGAAGTGTAATATAAGAAATAAAGCCCTCAAAATTCTCTTATTATGCACAGCCACGTGTGCTTTTAGTAGACCAAAATGAGACACTGCACAAAATTGTAGTGGTAGTCAAAGCAACCTCATACACTGCCTTGTAATTCTGTCATCAAAAACCAGCTCAATTGTTTCTACAGTTTATAATTATTCCATGCATCATGTTCTATCCAGGGGAATTTTTATTAATCCCTCCTTTTTCCTTCACACAAGTTCTCAGTAACTTCTTTGTGAACAGTTTCTCTTATTCCTTATTTCTACAAATAGGATGAACTTGCCCACCTCCTCCTGTAAAGGTACAAGTGGCTGAAATTCTTTCTTTCTGATTTTCAGTATTTCTCAGAGACATGTCAACATATTTCTCTGCTTAAGTCTAAATTGAAGGTAATCGTAACTTCATCTCTAAAGGCACTCCACTGGAAGTTAAGAAATAACTTACAGAATTTGACAACAGGAATTGTTTTTCCTCCCTCCACTGATGAATGTTTTATGGATTTTCTCTATTAATATCCAAGAGTCCATTTCTATCTGTCTGAGATCTATAAGCAGTCATTTTGGTAAATCCTATTTTCTATCCATTTTCTGTCCTGGAAGGAGGAAAAGCAGAAACCCACACATACCATCATTTATTGGTATTCTGGCCTGTGCTGATCTGATTATGAAAACAGTTTCTGCCAGTTACACCTGGTCAGAAAGGAGCAAACTAAAAATTCTTGTTCATTGATCAGAAACTTCCTAACACCCCCCAAAAACAGCTAAGAAAAACACAACCCAGACTTTAACATCTAAATGCCAGATTCAGGTCTCTATTTATGTTCCTTGCTTTGATATCATATTTTAATGTATTTTTACACACACACTTCAGTTGTCTACTAATTTAACACTCAGGTGGTGCCAGCTGAGTGCACTCCAGATTTATGTGTCTGATCATCTAATGCTGAGTTCTGAGGTAATTTTTTTTTAAATATTAACACTTGTTAGCAGCGTCAACATCCAATTCTACACTTCAAGTTCAAATTCATTTTATTAACAGCAAAGGTATCTTCCTTGTGCTCAGCTGGCTCCTTCTTTCATTGTGATCCAGCTTGAGAAAAAGAACCAATTCCCTTAATGAAACCTTCAGTTAGCCCTTCTAGCCTTTACTCATTTCACAGTCTGGTAAAAACAACTCAAGTATCCCAGATCCAGCCTTGTGAAGCCCAGGTACATTTTAGACTGGTAAAATAGGGTGCCAATACACTGCCTTTAGCCATTTATGCAATCACACTATTTGACTTCTCATTTTTGCCTTTATAACTATAATTGAAATCGAACAGTGGAACCCATCTCCTCAAACTCCCCCATTCAGCATCTGATTTATGCTCCCCACACAGGATTACTATTCTACTGGCACTCCAGATGAGTGCCAAGAGACAATCCAAGAGTAAGTTTTATAATACTTTCTTCATTTCCCCTAAGACTATGACATCCTGGTCTGTTTTCTGCTTCTTCAGAATAATAATTCTCCTTTGAGCTCATATGCAGTATGAGCTTGAGTTGGTTATTATTGGGTCAGAACCTCTGTAACATAGCTGTGTATTGAGCCAGGCAGTATGAAAATATCACATGGATTCTTACTCTGGCTCAGGGTATTTGGTTTATATTTAGTTCTATTTCCCTCTCATCCAAACCTGTAAAAAAAATGTCATCTTTATCAGTAAGTTTTAGTCACAAGTGTGCTGGAATGCAGCATCATGCGACTTTCTGCAACAAAATTCTGTTTCCAGGCTCTTTTTATCCCTGAGTGAGTCAACATTTTACCTTATGATCAGCCCCTGGCAAGTTTAAGACAATTAGCCAAGTTGGTGGCTTCTCAGATTTAACTCTGATCACAAGTCCCAGATCAACCACTCCAACAGCACTTTTCCCCAAGCACAAGCCAGTGATTAATTTTCACATCACAGCCCTGCAAATCCCTCATTGTTTATTTGCTACCTCTGAAACCTACCTGTAGATATGATAACTACCCTACCTATTCATTTTTTGCCACTAGAGCTGTCACCTGTTTCCAAAGAAATCTCTGGGAAAATCTCCATTAATTTTGTTTCCTTTATCAACTCAAATATGAACAGTCTCCATCCAGAACCAGGTTTTCAAGCTGGAAGGCTATTAAAAGAGCATTACATTAAAAAATATTTAAAATTATTTTAATGTCTATTTTATATTTAAATAATAATTTTAATAATTAATTTCAATATTTCATTTTTTAAATTAAGTTTTAAAAGAAACTCCAGTTCTAAACCTTGAGAAAAATAAAGGTTCTAAAAGACATTCCATTTTTCTCCTGCCATTAGGAATACACAATCATAGAGCATCCACTACACCTTTAAACTGTTTTGGCATTTATTATTACAAAAGACCTATGAAACACTGATTCCTATCTGTTAAAACTGTCTAGAAGTGACTCCACTTCACTTTCCAACAGCATTTCAGCAAACTTGTTCAATACCTCTGTAAGTGGAGAGTGGAAACCATTCCTGCTAAGAGCACACATGGTGCTACAACATGTCATGTCACCAAGCTTTTACAAAACAACTGTAATTTAAGGTTAACCAGCAGGAAAAAATGTACTTGAGGGAACAGTGTTCCTCTGTCAGAAAAAGTACAGCATTGCTTGGATCAGAGGTTTGCCCAGAGATACTCTTTTTTTCCCCCAGCAAAAATGCAAAATTAGCACTTCAAAAGAGGCAAAAGATGCATATCAAGGATGTGTGGTTCTTGTATTTCTTAGACATTGGTCCAAATTCTCCCCAGCACGAGTTTTAGAGACAAAGATCTGATTTTTATGAATTCTTTGGTGTGAAATGGCTGATAGGATTCCTTAAAAATACCTCCAGAGATGCCAAAAGCACCCAGTGATCCTGCAGTGGGATCCCTAAATGCCACATGGGTGGGAGATAGCACAGGGCATGCATCTCCACTGCCCAGGCAAAATAACAACTCTTTCAGAATATTCAGCAAAGGCTTATCTGAGATAGTCAGCTCCTCTCTAAATGTAAGAATGGCTTAAAATAGAATCATCACAGCAAGAGGCAATTGGAGAGGATTTAACAAAACCACAGAAAATCTTAAACAGTTCTGATAATCTTAACGAATTTCAGGCCAGCACAGATGACAAGGCAAGCATGAATTAAAATTACAGATGAATGCATTCAGAACAGATGCCAGAAACATCTTCCCTGCCCATACACACAATCATAAACGTGCACAACAGCCCTTCAAAGTCATCCAAAACACAATTAGATACTACCAGGGGAATGAAATATTCAAGAGTGTGTTTAGATTTTTATAGGCCTGATGACCTCTGTTCGTTCTCCAGACATTTCTGATAACATTGCTCCCTTCCTTCAGCAAAGCTGCTGAAATGCTTGCTCCATCTTTTTCTTAGGAAATACAAGTTTCTTTCCACTCCTTCATTCTGAATATAGAATGACCATTAAGAAATGTATTAAGACAATTAGGAAAAGAACCAGACACATGCTAGCAGCCATAAAACCATCATGGTTTCTTCTGCAGCATCAGGAACTGCACAACTGGCTAGGCCTGAGTGGCCCCAAGTCAGATATCTCAAATTAAAAATTTATTCCATTTTGGGATGTTGGGACCCAGGACATTGCTCTGGCTGCCCTGGAGGACTCAGGACCCTGGCAAAGGGCTCAGAGACCTTGGCACAGAGTTAAAACCACCTGTGACTTTGATTTTAGCCCATGGAAACAATTACCAGCCTTGTGTAATTGTTTACACAAGGAGTTACAAGCCATAAGGGTTTGAATACAAAGTTAGTGAATTTATCACAGGGTGAAAAAGTAGAATTTTGGGGTTTTTAGAATGGGGGTTCAAGAGGCAAGATGAAGGAATCTGGGCGTGTCCTGTCCTTCTTCTTCTTCTTCTTGTCCTCCATCTCCTGCTGGGATGGTGGCACTTTTGGACTGGTTTAGAGTAGAGTCAGACTGTCTAAAATAGGTGATGGGTATTGGAAAATTATTGTGAATAAAGTACACGTAGTTTTTAGTATAAAAAGCCAACACTGCCCTGAGGGTGGGTGGTGTGCCACTGACTGACCTGCTGAATGGACCTCAGCAGGTCACAGAAAGAATTTTACAGGTAACAGAAAATAAACAACATTGAAAACCAGAAGAGAAGAATCCTGACTCCTTCATCGGGCTGGGAAAAAGAGACTCTCCAACACATCTTGGGGTCCTCCTGACCACAAAGACTCTGAGACTGGGACACCTGATTAATCCTATTTTTTCAAGTAACCTCTTCCAAGTCGTGGCTCCCAGAGCTCCTTTTGCAGAGCAGCACACTGAGCTGTTTCATGCTGCCATCCAGTTTTTTACATACTTGGTAATTTGGCTTAATCATTGATTGTAAAATGCAAGAATTCATTCAAGACTTCAGCTGCAATCAATACATTTTAGACTTGTATCTCTTCCTCCTTTTTTCATGGTCAACACTGATGTGCCTCTCCTTGTTTCTGATGGTTTCCTTCTAACTTCTGTACAATTGTCTATATTTCTTACAGTAGCCTTAGCTGTTCACATCAAAAACTGTAAAACCCCTGTTTTCTTGCTTTTTAAGATATCTTCCATTTTACTGTTTTATACTGAGAAATCTCGAAATGTGAAAACAAAAACTGTTATAATTCTTCTGTTAAAGCACCAGCAAATGTTCAAAAATCCAAGGGAGTTTCAACCTCAAAATGTTTTCTGCTGTAAGGATTTAACCCCACAGTTCCAATATAATTACGTAAGGTAAATCTGAGGGAGAAGTCATGGAAGAGTGTTAAAATTTGCATTAGCAATTATGTCTTTGCATGATCTGAATCAGTTTTTAATGAGTCATGTGCAAAGCAGCACTTTGAACAGCAGCTTTTACACCTTCAGAGACTGTGGACAGAACTCAGTTGTCTGACATAAAACAGCAACTTCATACATTCTTTCAAGCTGCTCTGTGAATGCAGAGCTTATTACACAGTGCTTATCTGTGTGCAATGGAATAATGGTAACTACACAGCCTAACAAGCTTAAAAAGATTTCTTCTTTTTCAGATAGAAAGCTCTTCTAAATCCTAAGTAACGCTACAACTGTGTTTAGAAATAAACTAATTCATATTTATCAACTGCCATTAAATCTTAATAAATCTAAAACCTTGAAATAACTCCTACCTCACAGCAATAAATGGGAAAAATTCAATTTTTCAAGAGTCAAATCTCAGTTTCACAGCCAGGCAGGAAGAGATGAGAAACATGCACAACTGAAGAGCCTTCTCACCCTCTAACTGAAGTACTAAAAACCTTCCCAAAGCAGCACAAAGAAGGGTGGCAGAAGCCCTAGTTTTAGAATTAAATGCTGCTCCCTGCTGTAAAATGTATATTTCACCTCATCAATAAGATTCTCCCTTTCCTCCTAACGAGTATCAGCAGGCAATCTAAATCCATCAGTCCCACCATACTGCAGGGCTGCAAAGAATTATTTTCTCTAGAAACAAAAGCACTCTCACTACTTCATTATTTCATCACACTCTTTCTTTTAAGAAGAGCACATCTGAAGTTGCTAAGGCTGTTAAGGCTATTTTTACGTATTGAAAATTGTGAGCACAACAATATAAAAATTCTCTCATGAAGTTTTATTTGAATCACTCATGCAAAAGAGAAAAAAAAAAATCCACTCTTTCAAAATTATACACTGTCTTTGGCAAGGAGAAAAACAGCTAAAGGGAACAATAAAACACTTTCATGACACTATTTTTTATATTAGTTTTGTCCCTGGGCTATAAAAAATGTGGCAGGCATGCTGTAAGAGAAATGAGTGCTTCTCAAAAGTAGCAAAAAATGTATTTTGTGACACGATTCTTTGTGAAACTTGAAAATTAACTAAATTTTCTGTAAGCCTAAAAGACAGTTTAATAACACCACATTGTCCTGCTGAAAAGTATAAAGTGGCCACCTAGTTTAAGCAGACATTTATATTAAAGTACAGAGATGAAAGGAAAAACTGAATATACTCTACATGACAGCCAAGGATAGACCCCATATACAGATTTGCTGAGGTTCATGCATTCAGTACATGAAATCACAAAAATAAACTGTCATTTCAAAGCAGAGTTCTTCCATACTGCTCTCACCTGTACACCTCACACCAGCACGTCCCTGAAATCTGGAAATTGCCTCTTAGCAATGTGCTATTACCTTCTGCTGCACCATAAACTCACGGGGCAGGCCTAAAGAAGAGCAGGCATTATTTGCTGTCTTTATTTCCCCTACCATTTACAAACAATAATGACTATCTAGGAAGGCCACCAGCTCTGCACATAACAGTATTCAACTCTTTTCTTTGCTGACTCACAATTTCCATCTCCAGAAATTCCACAGATTTCTGTTTTACCCTGCAGAAGCTCTGGCACTCATCTGTTATTGTGGGAAGTGCTTCAGAGGGTACAGTCTCATACCACAGCATCATGAAGATATTGTATTTCTGTGGTTTTCTTTCCTTCTGCTGATCCCCTCATATTTATCCTTTCATTACATGCAAATTCCTTTGCTGCAGCTAGAAAAGCACAAGATGCAACCCTTTCAACCCTTGCCCAATTCAGCAAATATATTCTGTAATTCTACGGAACATGAAATTCAGTAGAAATGTTCTGTTTCCACAACTACAAATACTAAAAACACACTAATTGCTACAAAGCCCAGGACCTAGCAGCCACCAACATGCCCTGATAAACTTAACACAGAATAAATATTCTTATTTAACATTGCTAGTAAATGCCTGCTAAATATTCTGTTGAATAACTTAAGGCTTAGCTAAGGACTAATGCAACAAATTACCTGCATCATCATTCATACAATGTGGAATTTGAATGTGACATGCAAATGATCTGTGTGGCCTTCCAACAAATAATTTTGCTTATTCAGGACAGCAATTATGACAACATGTCTTCCTTACTACTTTGGCTCAGACAAAAAGAAGCTGAATACAGTCTCTGAGTCTCTGAACAAAGTCAGTTTTTCAAACAAGAGAAGCAATCTATCCTTTCCCAGTAAAGGATATGTTGGCACAGGACAGGATCAGAAACTGTGGCCTGCTTGTCACACCAGAGAGCACCTGTTTGCTGGATAAAACCCATACCAAATATGGAATTCTTCATAAACACCCATTTTTTAACAACAGCACATGATAAAATTAGATTCCACCACTTTGGGTTGCATGCAACTGAAGCAAAGTGTCAAGCAGCATATATTCTACTTCAAGATATAAAAGCAACTTAGGAGCGCTAAATTGAATTTATGCCTTTGTAAAGTTGACAAAATTGATCATATCTTTAGGCATCATTTTCAAAAGAATTTTAAAAAGCCACGGTGAAATACAAAAAGAGGAGGCGCTGTTGAAGCAGTCAGCTAAAGCAGAACTGAAGTGCAAGTTTAATGTGTCAAATTGAATGCATCATGTACCAGAAATCCTGGGAAGGGAAAATACAATTTCTTCCCTTGCTTCTAGAGATCATCACATAAATATACATATTCATCTTATATTATAAATAATGAAGCCAGTTTGGGAATGAATATCTAAAACGAGGACCTATCACTAACAATAACATGGAAGTGAATAATTATGGAACTTTATCTTCCATCAACTTTGAAGCTTTCATATTTCTAATCCTTTCAAGTAATGAATACATTCTTTTTCAGCACTGCAGTACATCAAACTGGGCCATCTGTTAAGAAGTATCATTAAGACATTGAGCCCTCTGAGGGACAGAGAAGCAACACTTACTGCTTGCTTAAATAGTTGCAGATGTTTCTAGAAACTGCTAAAATAAAATGAATGTGTATATTCTTAGACCATGACCCAACAGGGAGTCTCAAGCATGCTGGTCCCTGCAACCACATGCATGTGTTTTTCAAGTTCAAGGCCTCAGTAAATATTTAACCATGCATATTTACTAATTAATATTTCCTGGCAGAGGGAGAGGTTCAGAGCCCCTTCATTGCCATCTGCAATGGCACTGGAGGAATTTATAGACAGGCAAGACAAATATTCCAGCAGACCTCAATAACCATCTAAGCCTGCACACGTTTAATGCTCATTTGGCACATCTCCTGCTTGAATTTCTGAATTTCACCACTAAAGGCTGACATGTGAGTCCTGAGAGACCAGGCTCCCCTTGAGCCCATCTGGGACTCAGCACCAAGGGAGAGATGAGGAACAGAGATACAATACACAGAGGGTGATTATTCACCCAGCAATGCACTGATTAGAACACATTTTAAAAAGAAAACTTGCTCAAGTCTTAACCTTGTGGTCCCTGCACGTTCCTCATTTAAGGGGATTTCCTCAATTAAGATTTTAGTTATTGCCTGTTCAGTCTGGTTCAGCCTACAGCCAGGACTCACATGGCTGAAAGGAAGAGGAACTGCATCTCAATATCCTCTGGAAAGAGGAAAAATGCATTAATTGTTTAATTTTTGGTTTGCATTGGTACTATTTCATTGTCCAGCTTAATTCATAAATTAGTCCTGAGAGTGCTCAGATCTAAACCAACCTCTTAGTATCCATCCAACTAGAATCTTAATGTTATTTTTGAGATTTTAAAATAGAGACCTTGAAAAAACACTTTCAAAACCCTGTAGTTGCAGGTATAAGGAAAAAATATATTTCTTTTTCAAGTACAACATCCTTTTAATAGGATGTTTTAGGAGATAATGGTTCCCTTCTCCTCCAGCTCTTCCTTTTCTCCCTCCTCCTGCCTAACTCAGTTCAACTACAGCTTTGTATCTGCTAAGTCTTCTAACCAAAGGAGTATCAGAGAATGGGTTTAGAATCATGCTTATAGAGGTACTTAAATCTTATTAAAAAGGAATTGCTCTTTTCAATGTATTCCCATACTTCTTGCAGGCTGACTTACCTCTACAAACACTGCAGCACTGGTTCTCTGGAAGAACATGATCTTTTTCTGAGCAGTTCAGTGGTGGACAGGTCTCTGTTACTTTGACTAAAACTCCATTCTGAAAATAAACAACATTTTTAAAAATTACATTGGTGAAAATACATGCAGTGGCAAGGATCACATACTTTTCCATCCACAGCACGAGTAATCTCCTGTAACAACACTGGTAAATCAGCAAGAAGCAAGATAAATTCATTTGTTCCACCATAACCTCAAATCTGGAATAATCTACTGTGCATTTCTCTGCATTAAAAAAATATCTATTAAAAGGCAAGGCACTTCACCTCAAAATTCTATGCTGGTTTTGCCAAATATGTGGTTTCATATTTGGTAAAAGCCTCATTTGGTAAAAGTCTCAATATGTAGTCTCATATTTGGTAAAAGTCTCATTTTACCAATATGTAGTTGTGTTCTTTTCCAATACTTGAAAGAATTTAAGAATTTCAATCCATCTTAAAGATAGTCTTCCTGCAAATCTGAGCTTTATTCCTGTTATTTCCCAGTCTACATATCAGTGATAGATCTTATCTATCACTGATAAGATATTCAACTCCAATTTACTCAGCAGGACCAGTATTTTCAAGTGCTGTGTTTTTCTGTCATGCCCAAGAGTCTGTTCTTTAGAATTCCTGATCACCTCATTTCCAAAGTGACATCCTCCAGAGAAGAAAGCTCATCTTGAGAGGTCCCTACAGAAACTGCTGTATAAAAATCAAGCTAAAGGCATTGCTATGATTTTGATTTCTAGATTTAGAATAAAACTGGGATAGGAGGTCTAGATGCTGGTAGAAACTTTCTGTAATCACAGACACAGAGCCTTCATGGGGAGATTTTTCCATCAAATTTTACTCCATTTTCTCCCATCCAGCAGACCAGCCTCACTATGTCTCCAGACCAAACAGCTCTCCAGCACTTAATTTGTTGTTTCTTAACATCGTGTCCCAAAATAGCCTCCTCTTTTACCTTATCCAGCCTCCAGCCTTCTCCACAGCATAATTTACCTGTTCAGCACTCCTTCTGCAGCTATGCCATCACTGAAAACTAGCAAGTGGAGCAAAAATTAACAACTAGGATGTCTGCTCAGTAGGAACTGCAGTAACTACCCCACAGGGCTGTCCACACCTGAGTAATCTCATTTTCCAAGCTATGAAACTCCACTAAGAAAGCAGGCAGCCTGCTATGTTGCCAAAACCCCTCTCTAACATCAGTCTAGTCCTCACTCCTCCCAGAAAATTTTTCATGACGTCTCAGATATCAGAACAAAAAGGTGAAATAAGAATTTCTGCTTTCCGCAAATAAAGACATTTCACTTTCCAGCTATCATGATTGCAGAGACAAGTTTAAAAATATGATCCAAACATATCTAGGGCTGGGAAAGCAGAGGAAAACCAATACCAAAAAATAGACAAAACCTCCTTAAAGCAATCATTCTCATAATCTGAAGGACCAGATGTGGTGTTTGTGAGGGTCCCCAGGACGAGGTGAGAGATGAGAATGTGACTCCATGTTCTCAGAAGGCTGATTTATTATTATATGATATGATATTAAAAGAATGCTATACTAAAACTGAACTGAAGAAAGAGAAAGGATACAGACAGAAGGCTTAACAAGAATTAAATAATAAAAGAAAGGATACAGACAGAAGGCTTAACAAGAATGAAATAATAAAAGAAAGGATACAGACAGAAGGCTTAATAAGAATGAAATAAAAACCCATGACTGACTCAGAGAGTCCAACACAGCTGGACCAGGATTGGTCATCGAGTTAAAACAATTCACATGGAACCAATCAAAGATGCACCTGTTGCTAAACCATCTCCAGACCACATTCCAAAGCAATCAGATAATTATTGTTTGCAATCTTTTCTGAGGCTTCTCAGCTTCCCAGGAGAAGAAATCCTGGGGAAGGGATTTTTCAGAAAATATCACGGTGACAACCAGATAAATGACTTTAACAGAGGATATTGAAATTACCTGTGAGTGCACCCTGCATGAAGAAACACCCAGTGCAGAAGCTTGCCCACAACACTGTGCCACAGCACACTGCAGCCCAGGCTCACACAGGTGAAAACCTCTGCTGGCCATCAGCTCTGCCAGCTCCCCTCACCAACTCAGGCTCCAGAAGGAGATCTCACCTATACACATACACATAGGAAATGCCTGCTGAGTCCTCAAGGCACAGATGATGTGCCCGAGGTGCCCAGCAGCTTTGCAGAACTTCCAGCTGAGGGATGCAGCCGAGCCAGGGAACGCAAATCTGTAATTCTGGAACCATCACTGCCCCTGACACTGCAATCTTCAGGCTAAGCAGGGCCAATTGCCTTCACTGCCAAGTTGCTGTCATGAATAATGTTAAAAAAACCCACGGGCATCTGCTTTTCATATTTTTTTTGTGAGAAAAAGCAGCTACAGAGGGCACACACCATCAGAGTAAGAGCAGCGAAGTTAACGGAGGCGTTGGGTCTCCTCCTGATCTTGCTTCCACAGGGGAGAGGCAGGAGTCCCCCAGGGCTGTCTGTGCAGCTGCAGGACCAAAGGTGATAAAGGAACCAGACACTGAGCCATCACTCACCAGCACGTCAGCAAACAAGCAGCTCGGGCTGTAACTCATTGCCTGTTTAAGCTCAGACGGGACAATTACAGCAGCAAGAGTAAAGAATGTCAGCACACCACAAAAAGGGTTGGCTGACAATAAATCTGGCCAGAGAAATATGGCAAGAAACGGTATGAAAGTCAAATGAGTGTCAGGATGAGTCAAAAAGCTAAAGACAAATTTATTCCAAGCTCACTGCTTCTTTAGTGACTCACAAGGAGATTAAACAAGGCAAATTGAGAATTGCATTAATTTAACGACAGCAAGATTTTATTTCCTTAAGTCTTCTGTTTTCTGCAGAATATGCATCTTGGGAAAACAAATTAAAACTTATTTGTAATTAAGTTTTAAAACAATTAAAACATTTCCATGTTGAGTATTCTTTGGGTTAAAATTAATTTGTTATAAACTAGTACAGATCCAATTATAAGAATTATCATCATCAGATTTCAGATTTTATCCACTGAGATAAGTAAGAAGAGTTCACACTTCGGAATTGTTGCTTCAGGCAGCCTTAGAAAAATTATTCCTTTTTGTATTCAATTCACATATGTAGCAGTCATAGAATGTGAATAGAAATAGATGTCAAAAAGACATTTTTTTCTGGAATAAATATATCAAACCTCAGTTGTGAAATACAATCCACAAAGAATGAGATCAGGAGTCAAAAATTTACAACAAGATAATTAAATTTCTTCTAATTACCAAGGTAAGTACATAGAAAAAAGGATTGGATGTAAGCCTAATCAGTGACACGCAGTGAAAATCTGAACAATAAACAGCACATTTCACATGATCTGCTTTGAAAATTATTTGCAAGATTTCAGATAAGGCTATTTTGGTGGGGGATTTTTCCTGTCTGAATTTCTCTCTGCCCTGGCTCCAGACAAGACAGGGTTGATCTCTGCAATATCCAGGAGGAGCATTGCCAGGACAGGAGGTTGTCCTACAGCACCTCACTCTGAGGTTGTCAGAGCTCAGTGCATCCCTCTGGGTGTCCAGAGTTGTCCAGGACCCTGGCACACAGCCCAGAGCACCTGGGGATTTGATTGTGACCCCTGGAGCAAGTTACCAGCTTTGTATGAGAACCTGAAAGTCACACAGGTTTGAATGGTGTAATAACAAAATGATCACAGGGTGACAATGTAGATTTTAGGATTTTTGGAATGGGGGTTATGGGGACAAGATGGAGGAACTTGGGTGTGTCCAGCCTTTCTTCTTCTTCTCCATTTTCTGCAGTGATGTTGGCACTTTGGGATTGGTCTAGAGTAGAGGCACTGTCTAACACAGGGGATGGGTATTGGGAATTCAGTGTAAATATGTTCTATGTAGTTTGTAGTATAAAAGGACAACACACACAGAGTGCCTGTGGCTGCCCTGCTGAGCAGATCTCAGCTGGGCAGGAAGAAAATTTTATAGATAAGAATTTATGAACAACCTCAAGAGCGAAAAGTGAAGAGTCCAGACTCATTCCTCAGCCGCATGGGCCGGAGCAGAGACACCCTGCACATCTCTAAATCCCTTAGGAATTTTTCCTCCTGAGAAGCTGAGAGGCCTCAGAAACAAAATGTGAACAATGGTTATCTGCTCCTGTGGAATGCAACAGGTGCATCTGTGATTGGCCTCATGTGGTTGTTTCTAATTAATGGCCAATCACAGTCAGCTGGCTCAGACTCTGTCTGAGCCACAAACCTTTGTACCTTCCTCATTCCTTCTTTTTCTATTCTTAGCTGGCCTTCTGATGAAATTCTTTCTTCTATTCTTTTAGTACATTTCTAATGTAATATATATCATAAAATAATAAATCAACCTTCTGAAACATGGAGTCAAATCCTCATCTCTTCCCTCATCCAAGAACCCCTGTGAACATGGTCACACATCATTCCTTATCTTTACAAAAAACTTTTCAGTCAACCTTCCTGAAAGCTGTGGGCCCTGTCCATCTTATATGGCACTCTGTGACTGCCTGCTCCCAGCATTAATGAAAAGGCATTTATTTTTGTACCCTTTGCTGTCAAGCATGTCATCTGTTTATGAACAAGCATCATGTCATTCACAGGCAGCTGATCAACTGCAAATTCTCACTCCAAAAAAAGTTACAGAAATCTTTCCATTGACATTCAATGGCCCACATCACCATACAGGTGAAATCCAAAAAAAAAGCCCTAAACAAACCAACAAACAAAAAAATCAAACACTTATTGAATGCAGAAAGGTGCAGTTATCAAAAGCTCATACACACCTGCACTTTCTGGCCTTCTCACCACAGAGAGAGATGGAACAGCAGTGGAGAGACCACCCTTGGGACAGGAGGGTGAGTGAGGGCTGGGGCATCTCTCAGAGGAGGAAAGGCTGAGAGGGCTGGGCCTGGTTCAGCTGGAGAGGAGAAGGCTCAGAGGGACCCTACAGACACAGCTGAGTACCCAGAGGAGGGAGCCAGGCTCCTCTGAGCAGTGCCCAGTGACAGGAGCAGGGCCCACGAAGTGAAACACAGCAGGGTCCATGTGAGCATCAGGAAATGCTCCTGCAGTGCGGGGCTGCTGTGCAGCCTCCATCCTTGGGGATACTCAACATCTGGACGTGGTCCTCAGCAGCTGGCTCCAGGTAACCCTGCTCGAGCAGGTGAGTGGGACAAGATGACCCCCAGAGGTCCCTTCCAGCCTGAACTGTCCTATGATTGTTAGAAACACCTGTGTGCTCCCTTTGTCATTGTAGATTCATCTAAAGAGTGTTTGTGGGCAAGATTCCAGCTGTGAATGGTTGTTCATGAATAACATCTGTGCTTATGGGTAAGAGGATGTGCATCATAAATATTTTTAGTCTGGATTAGTTTTGAAAAATTAAAAAAAGTCTCTCTGCCTGATAAAGAAAATCGTTGATCTAGCTGGATCCATCAGCAGTATTATTTTTTTAGATGGAAAAATCAATGCAAGTTAAAAGCCTCTTAAGTTTGGATCAGTACTTATGCAAAGAATAAGGAATCCATCGTCAAATAAAAATTGAAATGTGAAATTTCAATTTAATCTTTTTGACATTACTCCACTTACAAATATATCCTCCTTTACAGACACAAAGATTTTTAAGGTATCTTCATCAACACTATTACACTGCCAGTAGATGTGTACCCTCCACTGTATTCCTTCATGGATCAGCAGCTTTTGAAACCTGATGTCAGTTTTTCAAGTCTGGAAAATTAAACCATATTAAATTTTGTATGGTCCTCTCCCAGGACAAAGTCCCTCCTTTTCTCATACAACAGCTTGTCCACACAGGGCAGAAAACAATGACACAGGCACAGCCTGACTCATCACAATCCATCCTTCATCCAGGGAGCATTCCCACCTGAGGCAGCAGACACGGAGGTCAGGTTTGGGAGGTCATGCTGAAGTCAAACTGCATGAACCTCCTGCACAGTCACATCAGCCCACAGACACAGGTGCAAGCATCCTCTTAAAAACTCTCCCCAGGCCAACGAGATTTGATATTTTGTTGAAGCACAGTTGTGGACAGAACTTGAGATTGTTGGGGTTTTTCTTGAAGGCATGCATCAAATTATTTTTTGCCTGGTGTAACATTCACAGATGCCATTTTGAATATTTATCAATACTGTCAATTAAGATGCAAATACCAACTGCAATGTTACTGTAATTAACATTGCCATATCATTTGTTCCTTTTAACAATAAGCAAAATACAAAAGCTGTTTTCATTATTTTACTCATTCCTAATGACAGATATTTGATGGTTGGTATTTGCTTTTAATCTTCCTGAATGTTTATCATACTCCTAATGATGAATATAACACTCTTATTTATAGCACAGAGATGTTCCACAAACATCATTCAGATCACCCTCTCTGGTTTCACTCTAACTTGAAAATACTCCTGTTCTCATTTTATACATGTACTTCCCCTCTCAAATAAGCATTCTATGTCATATTATAAATGACTGTCATCTTAGTCTGCCTTCCAAGGCAACAACCTTGCCCACACATTTATACAGGCAGTGCTGAGCACCCCATACAGCTCCACAGGAACAACAGCAAAGTAATTCTGCATAACAAGCTGTTTTCACAACATCTGCAACCAGCTATTGTCCATTTCCATTAGTGAACAGAAAATTGCTACTCTGTACACTGAGCTCCAAGCACAACAATAACCAGATCACTGTAATCTTTTCCAAGGCACACTCAGCACCACCCCCCTGAACAGATCTAACATGATCTCCATTCACCTGTGCTCTTAAATACTGACTGTCATAGTCCAAATGTTATGAATTTGCCAAAAATAATTCAGCCCACTCCAATATTCTGCAATTTACCTCAATTATTAGAAGAGCTACATATATAGTTTGAACAACAGTAAGGAAAATACAGAGTATCTCACACAATGTAACAAGAAGGTTGCTTCAGATTTTAGCAATTTGGCTGAAATAAGTAATTTGCCCAAGAGGCTGTTACTTTTTTCTAAAGCTCATGAAAGCAGAGATAAGAGAAAACATTCTTCCAAAAAATTTTGCCCATATTTCTCTTATCCTGCAAGGGTCATATTCCTGCCTTGTTTTCGTATTTGTGGCTTTCAGTGACTTCAGGGTCACCTTTTTCGAGACAACAGATGTCACATTTGCATGAAGGAAGCCTAAAGAAATGCACCAACTTTTCACTGTCACTTCTGAATACCACAGATACATTTAAAAACAGGAAAGGTTTATACAACTGAAACTTACTCGACATTCCCTGCAGCTCTTGGTTAACACTCGTTGACCTTCTGCTAGCACTTTGCCTCCATAGATACACTTTGCTGTAATTCAAGAGGAGGAGGGAGATTAAAAATTCATTAAATCAGTGTTTAAGCAGCAAATAAAAGTATAACGAAGAAGTAAAACCAGTATACACATACACTGAAAAAATATCAATACATTAAAAACACGATTCATTTCGCTTTCATCAGAAGTCAGTATCACATATAATTACAAACAAAGTAATGAACAATAAATTCATTTTAAGAGAAAGTAGCCTCTTTACCCAAACTAAAGAGAGGGAATAGGAGCATAAGTCCAGCATGTCCTGGACTTAATAACCTATCATTCAATAGAAAATATTTGCACTACCAACATCATGTAGAGTAGTTACAGTATTTGTGTTACCAGAGGTCCTCATGACTCACTTCAAGAACTGGAGACATTTATTAGCATCCAGTTCATCACAAGAATAATGTAAGCACAGATTTCAATTAAGCTTTTACATTTTTTGTGGGCCCAAAGGTGAACTCTTCAACTTACTGGAGGACTGCAGGAACAGATTGGATGCAGTGAATGACTACTGAATCAACAAACTGCAAAAATCTATTTCAGGAAAATATTCTTCAGGCACACATGAAATATGTAGGATTTTCCCAGGAAACTGAGAACTCCTACTGCAAAACTCTTGCCTGAAATTTTGACCCTTGTGCCAAAGATAAGTGGCTCCACAAATGACCCAACAGACTGGAACATTCCTCACTCACTTTGCAGCAAAGTCACCTGTCTTGGGACTCCTGCCACCATGAAGAAGGCAACAGGCATCAGGGCCACAGCAGCAAACAGCTTGGTCAATTATGACCAGAATTATCACAGTCCCCATGCAACTACATGTCTAAATTCCAACTGCAGGGAGGGACAGTAAATCCATCAATTAAAGAGAGCAGCTGGACTGTTACGATCTCACACAAATCAAGCATCCGCCATAAAAGCGCCCTGCATTACAAAGCAGATCGATGGTAAACACTGATAAAATAACTTTCTGCTGTGCTGTTCCAGCTCTTTCTGTACCTGGCCACTAAAAGTCTGACCTGTGACTCTGAAAGGAAAGCTAAAAGGTGTGAATCCTATGCTGCAACTGAACAGGGCTTTAGGCTTTGGAGAGTCAAGGCACTTGCACAGTGCAAGTGTTCAGAGCAGTCTGTCCTCAACAGACAGACTCTATCTAGGAATGTTTTACCTGAATTTCCCTCCTGTTTTACTTGAATTTCCCTCCTGTTTTACCTGGATCTCCCTCCTGTTTTACCTGAATTTCCCTCCTGTTTTACCTGAATTTCCCACCTGTTTTACCTGAATCTCCCTCCTGTTTTACCTGAATCTCCCTCCTGCCCAGGCAGGGGAAGCACTCACAGGTACAAGTGTGTCCCCCTTACAGGTGATGCCAACAGTTCCACAGCAGCAACTGTCATAGCCAGATTGATTCCCAAATTTTAAGCAGAAGAGACTGCTAGATCAATCTTCATGAACCTCCAGACATAAATTTGCTTCTAATGCCTCTTTGTGAAAATGCTCATTTCTTAAAAAAAAAAAAAGAGAGTGATATATGATTTTCAGGCTAACTCAGTTTTCATCACCACTAAAGCATTTTAAAAGAGGCGTCTTCCTTTTGGCATCCTAGTCTTCTTTGTTTTTCAAAAGCTGCCCTAGTTTTTATGCCTTACTTGTTGTGATCTCACTTCTGAAGAAAACTTCAGATGAGAAAGCTTTGTTTAAACTGGGAATCCCAGTAACTATTTTTAGGAGAATATGAAATAGAGACATTTTCTTCTTTCTGTCTGTTTTCCTGACATGACTGCTTTTTACACAAGAAGGGACACACTGAAAAGCAAGTTAATGCACGATTCAGAAAAATTGTACCTAAAATTATAGTCTTTTGCCAAATATTATTTGAAATGCTAACACAAGGTGGCAGGGATCAAAACTGAACTGCCTAAACCCCTTAACATATCAGACATTAGATCTTTGCTCATTAACCCTTAGCTAAGATGGGAAAGTGTTCAATAACCCAGTCATTCAATAATCCCTAGAGACAGCAAATTACAACTGATGGTTCTATCAGAGCTAAATAGAAAAAGCACAGAGAAAATAACACCTACAGTGCAGCTCTTTGGAAAACCTCAGCAATTACTACTATCTACCAAGAGGTGACCAACTGTGGTCCTAGCACATCATTTTGTCAAGAGGAGCTGGCATTTACAATCAATTTCAATCAACTTCCACACGTCTCTTCCCATTGACTGACACGCTGAGTTCTTGTCAGAATAACGAGTCAAGTTTGTGCCAATCACTGACAAAAGGCAAGTCTGATTGTTCATCTTCCCATTACAAATAACAGGAACAGTTCACTCATGAGGGTATACACTGAATCTACAATTTTGTGCCTTACAATTTCTTTGTGTCAGATTTTGACCCTTGTGCGTACATGCAGTTTCATGAAAGAACTTCCTAGACTTTCAGTGTTACACATATAAATATTTTGAGACAAATAATACAGGCCAGCATGGCCCCTTTACCACCCAAGTACTCTGTTCATGAGCTTCTTTTAGTATGCAGAATATGCATGCTGACACACAGCCCAGAGAAATGAGATTACATGAGAAACAAGAGCAAGTGCAAGATCACAGCTAAAGGGTATTTGTGCATGGAACTAATGAATTCAATGTCTGAAGAAGGGTGACAGAATGCTAAAAAAGTGTAATTATTTTCCTAATAAATCCTAAAATAATTCAACATCCCTGTCCTAATAAATTATTGAAAAGCTCATGCATGAAGTTTACTCATCTTCCAGAACAGATCAGGGAAAGAGAATTTGTGCTTCTCCAGGTATGGCTGGCATTAATATGCAGCTAAAATTTTCATACATAAATTGCCTTTGTTCCTTGTACTACTATTAAAGTAACAAATATTGAATATTCCTTCCGTGAATGTTACTTAACAGCTTTCATTCCCACTAAAAGGAACTGAAAGCTGATAATAACACCAATCACAAAATGTACTTAGCTTTTCTTTCTTCTCATTAATTTATTTGGAAATTAATTACAGCAAACCACGGCTCCACACAGGGATATTAAGCCGGGGTCTGATATACTGTCATGTTTATTTTAAAGAACAGCCTTTTAACTTGAAATAAAAGACAGGCAAAAAGATAACAGCTTGGTTAGTTACTCATCACAAAAGAAAGTTCAGACCACAAGCTTGATGCTCCTCAACACATCAAGAGGAGATTCCAACTGGAGCCAAGGCAGCCTTCCCAATCCCCAACAGGGTGAAGAATTTTACACTAACAATAGGTAAAAATGTACCTCAGGAATTGGCAATGCTTGTTCATTTCTCAGCAATTATTTGTTTTCTTCCTAAATCACGTTTGCCACCATGACTCACATTACCTGAACTACCAGAAGCTCTGAAAACCATCCCAAAAGGTGCCTGGTGGCAGGACAAGAAGGCAAAGCAGCCAGGGGTGTGTGCTGTACTCACCCTTGCACACCTTGCAGCACTGAGTGTCCACGTGCACGGGCAGAGCGTCGGGGGGACACTCCAGAGGGGGGCAGGACATTCTCCTGCACTCCACAGCTCCTCCCTGGGCAAAGGGGGCAGGACAGAAATCAGCTGCATTTTATACACACCACTAAGAGCTATTTCAGTAAATGAAAACGCCATTCTGGATTACAAGCCTTTCCTTCAGCAACAGATTTAATCCCACCCAACTACAAAATAAATCAAAGTGCAGCTGAAGGTGAATTGCCTTCAGTATTTTTGTACATATTACTGATTTTGCCCCCAAACCCAGAACAAAATGCAGTAACTGGAAAACATAAGTCAAGAACATAAGCCCTACTTTCTGTATGCTGCTCCAATCATCTTTGGGTTTTTTAACAATCAGGCTTCTATTTTCCTGAGCAAACAAAGGCTCTCTTCAGATATTTATCAAATAATTTCAAAGATACAAGTTTTGCATACTAATCCCCTTTCTGTCCCTCGTATTTTTCAGTCTGATAAATGCTGAAAACGAATCTGCAAGTTGTTACCATGCAAGATGCAACTAAGCATCTATGAATACTATTAAGATAATGCCTCCTTTTTGAAAAAGCTACTGCAGTGAAAACAGTTCCAAAGCAAACGCAGACAATGCCACTCCTTCACCCCAAAACCACAAAGTCCTCACAGCTATAATTAGAACAAGTAAAAAAGTATTGTGAAGGGAAGGCAGACTTTATGTATGAAGCTTACAAATAAGTGATGCCAAAATTTTATTTATTTTACCATTTCCCTCTCTATTGTCCATGCTGCCACTAGATGCATACCAAAACCAAAGTAATTCTCAGAGTGAACATTATGTATTCAAAGGCCATTTTCTCATTTTCATTAGATCCCATCCTTCAAACTCTCCAGAAATTCTTACTTTGCATGTGCAATTCCTGCAGTGATCGTCTTCCACCCATGAGTCTTTGTCTCTGTAGATCAATCCATTTACTTGACAAGTCTTCTCACAATGACAGTCTTCCAATTGACTCAGTCTTGTTTCTGCATAATTTAACTAGAAATGAAAGCAACTTGATGAGATTTCTGCAATTCAAGCACATGATTTAAAAAAGCAAAACCCAGTACACTTATTTTTAGTAAAACCAACTTTGACCACAACCTTTGAAACACTGAACCAGGAAATCAGAAGGTAAAAACTAAACCTATTCCTTAGATTTTGATGGAGTTAGTACATGGTCATCCCACACTATGATCAATGGAGAAACCATGCTCCTGGAACAAACCCTGGGCTTGTGGCCAGCTCTGAACACTCCTTGTTACAACAGAAACACAAGCTTAATATTGAGCAGTAAATATGTGCATTCCTTCCCTGCCCATACAAATAACTGAAAGATGACAGGCTTCTGTTCAAATTTTTTTTTCCTGGCAAAATAAATACAAGAAATTTTTAAAAAATAA
Organism: Geothlypis trichas; assembly: GCA_009764595.1. Taxonomy (NCBI): domain Eukaryota; kingdom Metazoa; phylum Chordata; class Aves; order Passeriformes; family Parulidae; genus Geothlypis; species Geothlypis trichas. The sequence goes on along the minus strand of CM019906.1, from coordinate 4,124,919 downwards.
ACCAAAACTTACAGGGAAAATTTTGTGATTCATGAAAGTATTCCTGGCTGTATAAACCCATGATGTAAGTAAACCAGATTGCCTAGTCCATAAATGAAGTCGAGTGCTTGATTTTTCTTGATTTTAATCAAAGCCAAGTTTGAACCTTTTTGACTTCCAGCAAGGAAAGACTCACTAGAAATTTCTGTGCTGGAAGTCTCCATGTAACAAACACATCTGAATACAAAGCACACCCTAGTGGAAGCTCATAATTTACCAAAAGAAGTTATATTCTACTCAAAGAAGTGCAGGAGATGCCCAGACTGATTTCAGCACATTGTTAAAGCCACATGAATTATTTTAGCCATTATATTTCGAGGAACTAACAGTACTCTTGCCCAGCAGTGGGGAATGCTGCAATGTAACACAACCCTTTCCTCCTGCAGCAAATTAACATTTTAGCCAGATTGTAACACCCTGACATACAGTGTGTCTCCATTTAAGGCCACAAAATTAACTCAACTGAACGCATCTACTGGAGAAATTCAGACTGCATTCAAATGATGACAAAAATAAAAAAGGCTTTAAAAGCTAGGATTTGTTAGTCTTTAAAAGCATTATCTTCACGAAGCACAGGTAGGAAGAGGAGGTAAGGGTGGTTTGTTTGCTACAAGTAATGATCAAATGCTCCTTTCACAGCACTCTGTGACAATCTGCCATAGCCAGGGCTCTGCTGGACCATTCACAGGGGCCCTGTGTCTCACCCTGAGCCCCCCAGACCCAGGAGAGGAACAGCCCCAGCAGGAGGGTGTGGTGTTTGTGAGGGTCCCCAGGACGAGGTGAGAGATGAGAAATCTGACTCCAAGTTCTCAGAAGGCTGATATTATTATATTATATTATATTATATTATATTATATTATATTATATTATATTATATTATATTATATTATATTATATTATATTATATTATATTATATTATATTATATTATATTATATTATATTATAATATATTATATTATATTATATTATATTATATTATATTATATTATATTATATTATATTATATTATATTATATTATATTATATCATATATATTATGTTTACTTTATATTATATTACATTACATTACATTGTATTACATTACATTGTATTGTATTATATTTATATTATATTGTATTATATTTACATTATATTATATTATATTATATTATATTATATTATATTATATTATATTATATTACATTACATTACATTACATTATATTACATTATATTACATTATATTATATTACATTACAATACATTACATTATGCTATACTAAAACTATACTAAAGAAAGAGAAAGGATACATCAGAAGGCTTAACAAGAATGAATAATAAAAACTCGTGACTGACTCAGAGCCTCACCACAGCTGGACCATGATTGGCCATTAAATTAAAGCAATTCACACAGAACCAATCAAACATTCACCTGTTGGTAAACAATACCCAAGCCACATTCCAAAGCAGCAAACACGGGAGCAGCAATCAGATAATTATTGTTTTCATTTCTCTCAGAAGCCTCTCAACTTCCCAGGAGAAAATCCTGGGCAAAGAGGATTTTTCAGAAAATATCATGGTCACAGGAGGGAGCCTCCCTTTCCTGCTCTCATTCTGCACAACTTGCACAGCAACTAAAATTACTGGAGCCTGAAACCTGGATGTTTCCTTCCCAGCTCAGAGCCTCCATAATTTTAATTTCTAGAAACTGCACATACACATTCATGGCAAACAACACTTGCTCCTCTGCTCAGTGCTGTGATACAGCTGTAACCAAACACAGACTGAGAGGGAAGCTGAAATCTGCATACAGTGGAGCCTAAAAGCAACAATGAGACACCAAGACACTTTTCCAAAGCCTGGTGTCCTTGCTCTGCACCTGTTGGTGCAGGATCAGGGGCTAGGGAAGCTGTCCATGAGCAGGCCTGCTGCAGTGTATTTTCTTTTTTTGGCATTCTCTGAGCACCTGCCAGGCCACACAGCATCTCTGCAGGCAGCCCTTCAAAGCCCTGACATGCAGCATCCCCACAAAATATCCCTGTGTACACATTAGTCACTCTTCCCTGTTGTGGTTAGGACTTCAAAGGCAGACACAAACCTCCAGACCCCCTATTTTTAACTTGCATTTTTCTACCAAGTTAATTTCCTTTCCTGTAGCATGCATTTTGCCTGGACAACAGGAAACAACTGCAAGAAAAACCAGTCAGTGGGCTGCTGTAACAGAAAAGGAATTTGCAATGAAGGATTATGCCAGCACCACTTTATGAAAAGTGCAGAGTCTTTGCAGTACAAATACTGTGTTATTTGCTTCCCCTCATAAAGTACTAGCAAGCAAAAATATAATTAACATCAGAGAAAGCAAGTTACTCAGTACACTGCATAATTGGAACTTGCTCATACCACCAGCAGGGCTCAAAATAATTGCCTCTCTTTCATAGCACAAGCAGAAAACTGAACTAAAAGCTTCACATTTTTCATTTGGATCCAGCCTGTCCAAAGCATGTCAGCTGAGTAAGAGGATTGCCAGCATAATGCACTCACTCTCCAAAAAAAAACAGTTTCCCCTTTCCTGTGGGGAAGGGAAAGAGCATTTGAAGGCAGTTCATTAAAAAGTATCATTTTTTTACACAAATTCACTATGCAAATCCTGGTTTGGAAATTCCTACAGTAACTACACTGAGAGTAAGGGCATCTACAGGTTGGTTGCATCTGCACTTGAGTCTAAGTAAGCAACATATAAGTGCTGTTTCAAAAGAGACAATTAACATCCCCCCTACCACAAACCAGATGGTTCATCAAGAGTAACCTCAAAAAGCGTTCAGATTCTCCTTTTAACACAGATCACTCTAAAACACAGCTTCCTATCCCAAAACTTCAGCACAGCCTTGCTGAATGGCCTCAGCTTAACACTAAGGTTGCCTGTGTATTGTAGGAGCAGAACCTAAAGGAAAACTTCCAACATTTCAAACAAACCAAAAAACAAAAAAACACCCCAACATTATAGATTCCCATTCACCCTATTCACGATCCAAAGCTGGGTGGGGAAAAGAAGAAAGAAAAAAAACCACAAACCCAAGCACACACCCCATCACCTGGAGCTGATGAAAACTGCTAAAAACACTGATAAAAGCCATTTATTGGGCAAAGGCGCTGCCACGCTCAGCACAGCCAGCAGGTTCACAGGCATTTTCATGTTGGGGCCTCATTTCAATTCCCAGCAAGGAGACTCCACCAGTCCTGAAGACTTCACAGGACCTCCCACAAGGAAACATTTCCCCTCTGACAGCCTCACATGGTGAGGAAATTGTTGAGGGGTTTCACTCTTTTGTTTCTGTATTCATCCCTCAACATGAAAAGGAAAATCAAGCTAAGGCTTCTTACAAAAAAAAAATCAGACTCTGGGTATTTTGTCACTACCTGACAAATAATAAAGCAGACAATAGAAACATAATTGAGCTTAAGAAACAACCATTAAACTATGTCCACAAGACTACTGCAGACAGCAAGAAAGAAAATTGGCTCTACTATGAAAATTTAGAATAATTTTCATGCTATAAGAAATGGCATCTAGAATAAATACTTTCATCTTTGTCTTATGGAAGGAAAGGAGCAACTAAAAAAAAAGCTTAGGTACCTACTTTTGCAGTCATTTTTGCCAGGAGTTCTTGCAAATCCATGATTCCTTGCACCAGACTTAAGAAATCACTGCAGGTTGGGCATGCTCAATAGAGAAAGATTAAAAAGAAACAGAAAAGAAGGAAAGACACAATAACCCATAAATAAACAACAATCTATCATACTAGATTTATCTGAACATAAAATGCAATCTGTTTATACAGAATTCTTGCCTTCTGGAAGTCAGCACATGCAAAAATAACAAGCCTGAAAGTATTATTTTTAAAGCGGAGAAACAATCTGCATGAAAAATCTAAAACAGAGACAATAAAAGGATTGCTACTTACTGCGATTCAGATTAGGACACTGTGTTATATATCCATTAGGTATAAAGATGATTTTCACATCTTGAATAACACCCTTTGCAAAAGAAGAGAAAACTGGTAATACAGATTACAAACATTCACTTCAATCTGTACAAGCTCTTTCACAAGTCATTTCTTCAGTGGATACAAAAAAAAAATTACCAGCTTACTCTACTTGTGAGGAAAATAACTGAAGGTGAACAAAACAGAACTCCTCCTATGTCTCTGTGTGTTTGGAATTTTACAGTGATAATACTGCTTTCTCTTTTGTAATCACCAAATATAAGCTGCTTAAAGCCTTTAAGTGGTGTGAGCCTGCTGAAAAAAGCAGTGCAATAATATCCATTGCTCAAGCCGATGACACACTTTTCCAAAAGACAAAATAAAACACAGCAAAACTCTTTTCTTTTCAATTTTTTTTTAACCAAGTAAGACTGTGAAATCCAACGCTGAAAAGACAAGTACCTGGTGCCAGGTGTAAGTTCACACTTGGTTCCATGAAGCCCCCTAGCTCTGCATCTCAACAGGCAGTGGGGTCATCGTGCCACCAGGCAGAATCCAGCCCAGGCAGGCAGAGATGCCCTGGGCAGGACTGGCAGGAGAGCACTGCAGCTTCTCTGGGGCTCCTGAACCAGAGCAGGACAGGGGCAGCTCCTTTGGGGCTCCTGAACCAGAGCAGGACAGGGGCAGCTTCTCTGGGGCTCCTGAACCAGAGCACGACAGGGGCAGCTTCTCTGGGGCTCCTGAACCAGAGCACGACAGGGGCAGCTCCTTTGGGTTCTCCTGAAGGACAGGGGCAGCTTCTCTGGGGCTCCTGAACCACAGCAGGACAGGGGCAGCTTGTCTGGGGTTCCTGAACCACAGCAGGACAGGAGCAGCTTCTCTGGGGCTCCTGAACCAGAGCAGGCAGGACAGCAGGACCTAAGGGTCAGAGCCTGCCCTGCCAGGACAGCCCCAGGGGAGGCCCCTGCATACCTGGGCCCTGAAGCACCCCAGACTCTTCAGGCAGGGCAGAAAATGCTGAAGCTTGGATTTGTTCTTTTAAGCTCAGGATGAAGGATTTGCTGCATCTGTGGCTGTGCAATGTTCTTACTCCACAGGATCCACTGCCTTTAATAATGTCATGGAGCAAGGGAGATCAAGAGACCTCTGGTGCTGATATTTGCACTTCCCCTGACTGCTAATCACATGTTGTGACACAGCTCTACCTCCTCACAGACAGAAAAAATCTCTTTAAACTGAAAAGAAATTCATCGTGGCAGCAGTTTTTATCTAATTAAATTACTGGTTTGCCAGACTGTGCTTTAATTTTCAGTGAAATTGCAATAGGGTGACTTTTGCAGGGCAAGGACATCATCACTTGCTCACATGCCACCCATATGCCACATGGACTCACATGCCACCCATAAATAGAGGCCTCAGACAGTCCTTAAAGCCTGGCAAGGCCAGTCACATTTACGTGCTCATCTGTTCAAAGAGCAGAATGTAATCAGCAAGCACTGTTTCCTGCTTACTTCCTCATGATCAAATATTAACTGAAAATATTAGCAGGGATAATCAGATCACCCTGTCCTTCTTGCAGCAGTATATACATTTATTAACCTTTTCACTTATGAGAAGAATGAAACCATACGTGATAAGTGATACTCTAAATGGAAATGGAACATGCTGAAAGCCATTTTACACACTTTCTGTCAGTAGTCATCAGTGAGAAATTAGAAGGTGAGGCATAAAAATATACTTCAACACTTAAGCCTCTGCAGTGAAAAGCTGAACCAAGAGTAAATGAGATTGCAGAGTTCCACCACATCATATTGCCTAGCTAATGAGACACCATCCAGAAAGAAGTGATTTTTTTCTTCAGCCTTTTTTTCTTTTTAGGCGCATCTTCAAATGTGTTTGTGGCATCAGAGTCACATTGCTCAATTGTCTTTTGGATAGATTTGCATTTAGACATAGCCTGAAGAGGAAACACAACTACTTTATGTGTCTTAATTTCTGGCTACATGAAAGCATATTACCATGTAATAACATATGAATATGAACTTCACTAACATAGATGACTTCTAGGTCTATAAAACATCTGAGAATGAATGATTATGATCAAACACAGAAGTAAACTTTCCAAGGGCAGAAATTTTGCTGAAGTATTTTTTTAATAGAATGACTTCATTGTAGGCAAACACTTATTACAGCCATAATTATTGCAATAAATATGAAAAAACTCTGGTTATTCCTCCTTCAGCATTAAGTCCAGGCTGCCAAGAGCATGGATGTGTCCCTAACAGTGTGATGTCAGTGGCCAAAATCTTTCCAGTTTTTCCCTTCCCAAGCAGACACGACCTTTATATTCTCAATAAAAACATTTGGCTAATGACATCCAAAGCTTCAGCTCAGCATCAGGACTTGCTAGCTTGAAGAGCCTTCATCTGCTGCAGGCAGATTACCAGCTACATGATGAAACTCAGGTTCTACAGCACTAAAAACCAAAAACCAATCCCATCCCACGAGGACATAATGCAAAAAGCCCAGTGAATTGCACTTCTGAGATATCTACCACACAGAACAGTCCTCCCACATTTTGTGAAAAGGCTCATATATTCCATGAGCTCCCCACATCTGCATTTTCATTTCCTCCATTGCCTTTTGTCCTCTTTAAAGCCTACTTCTCCCACAGAGATAATATCATCCACACAGCTGGGCAAGGTGCCCTGGCCAGGGCTGGGAAGGCTCTACATGGTGGCACCAGCAGATGTGCCAGAAACTCCTGTGCCCTGGCAAAGCCATGCCAGGAGCCCAAATTCCCATTCCATCAACATCCTGCTGCATATATATATATATATATATATATATATATATATATATATATAAAAATAATCCTGCTGCTCATATATATTTTTATTATATTTTTTATATTTATATATTTAAATATTTGTATTTATATATTTATATATTTATAATTATATCTATATATTTATATATATTTTTCTATTTTTATCTATTTTATATATACTTTAATATAAAATTATATATAATTATTCTTATATATAATGATATTATTATATATAATAGTTTTATATTATTATATAAAATAATAATATTATATTAAAATTATATTATATATAATTACATATTTTATATAAAAATTATATATATATATAATTATATCTAATATGCAATAAAAACACCATTATCCTTCTCAGGCACCTCATATGCAATCCCCAGGCACAAGCAGGATCAATAGAGCCTGCTCTAGTAGTTATGAAAACTACTGGCTTGCAACATAAATCACCTTCTCACCAAGGCATTAATAAGCTCATTTTTGCACTAGCTCTTTGCAGGGACCCTTAGGGGAAAGGGTTCTCCTCAGCAATAAAAGAAATTTTGCAGATAATTCTGATCCTGCCAGCAATCAGATCCATCCTGGAGAGTGTTCCATAGATATCTGGCACCAAACTTTTTCTCCCTTTGGTTGCATTTTCTTCAGCTTCCTAAGCTGATGATAATGGTTATCCTCAGCCCTTAGCCCTGAAACAAACCCTGGGTTTGCCTGGCTGTCCTGGCTCTGTCCAGCACAGGGTTAATTTTTGCAGCCTGGAGAGAGCATGGCTGGGATGTGGGAATTCTAAAATATATATTTCATAATTTATATATAATTTATAATTAATACATTATAATATACAATATACATTATATATTATAATATTATGATATATTATATACTCTATCATATATTGTAATATAAAATATATATTATAATATATTTTATAATTTTTATATATATATATATATATATTATATATATATAGAATTCTACAGCACTCACACCACTGCAGGAGGCAGGGGAAGGGACTCTCTTCCATGGAGGAAGAATTCCTTATGGTCAAGGAAATGTGGAGGAGGGAGCCATCCAGTATCATCTACTATCAGGGATGTGTGAATAATTCATTCTCCTCTATCTTTTGTTAATAACATTGTTGCTGTTACTGTTTATTTTCCTATCTCATTGTTCTTTCCAGTAAATTGTTCTTATCTACACCCATCATCTTCACCTTTTGTGCATCTAATTCTGAACTCCATTCCACCACAGTGGGAAGGGGGAAGGAAAGGAGGAGTGAGAGAGAGCAAGGTGTGATTTGAGAGAGTCTGGGGGTACTGCAGACCATACTGAGAAAAGACAGCAGACACAGCAACAAGAACATCATTTCCTTAACATCCAAATGAAATGACAACGTCTCAAAAGCTGGTTTGACAGGCCTGAAGGAGGAAAAGGGGGTGAAAAGCTGTGGAAAACCATCATATCCCCTCCCCTGCTTTACCCCACAGACTAGATATGATTATGAATGGACTCCCCACAGAAGAACCCGAGGTAAGGGCAGGAGAACAACACTGAGCTCACATCCAGAATAACTCTCATTGCCCCTGGTGCTATCAAGCAGATATCACACAGATCAGCAGCAAAGTAGTCTTGATCCCTCTCCCCAACTTAAGAGCTTGAATGAGGGATGTGGGACTCCAGGGGTTCTCCAAAATGCAGTTTATTGTATACAAAATGCAGTCTATTCTATCCAAGAGTTACAGCAATCCAGGGTCATGGGGGACAGAGCTGTGCCCACAGCTGTCAGCTCCAGCAGCACCCTTAGTTCAGGTTACATTGCATTCTGTACTTTTCTTTGCTGAGCACCTTCACACAGTAGAACCAATCTATACCTAAACTTTTATCTATAGCCTATCATAACTACTGTAATTACCATATTCTCCAATCACTAACAGTCAGTACATTACAGTTTAAGCTAGAAGTTGTTTTTCAGTTTTCTTGCAGTGCAAAGTTCTGAGACCTTTTTTCTACTTGCAACTTTGCTGCCTTGTTTGCCTGTGCTCTCTTTGTGCTTGGTAAAAACACCTTCTTGTTTGGGGTGGGTTTATCCTTTGCTCTAAGCCATAAAAACCCCTTCTAACTAACACACCCTTTGCCTCCTTGGTTATCCAGTAAGACTGGCTCAGCAATTCTTTTCTTCTGTATCAAAACTTGCTTCCATCTCTATTCCTTCATCAGACTCCACATTTAAAAATCTTTCTGCCAAGCATCCGTATCTGTGAGACCTCCTTGTCAAACTTTCATCCTTCCCAGCACCCCCTTGTGAGGGGCACATTAGGGCTCAGACACAGGGTTAGGCACCACATCCCGTGAACAAGCCAGGCAACACTGAGGCCAGTGCTGCACACCCCATACCACAGATGCTCACAGCAAATAAATCATCCACCAGCTCTGACTTTTGTTATTTCCACCCTTCCTGCCACACTTTAGCCACCAGTGAGGGCTGTCCTGGTTTGGGAATGGCACTGCCCAGTTCAGTGTCCCCACCAAGGCTCTCCCAAAGCCCAGGCTGTTCCCTCTCCATCCCCCTTCTTCTACCCCTCCCTGCTGTGCTAGGAAGGAGTTGAGAATTGGAGGCATAAAAGGTGAAGACCACAGGTATAGATAGGCACAATTTACTGGAAAGAGTGGTGAGGTAAGAAAATGAACAGTATCAATATCAGTAACAAAAGGTACAAAAAAAAATTATTCACGCAACAGGTTGCTTTTCCTTTTTTCTTTTTTTTTACACACATTTTCATGGCTCCAACACACATACAAAAATGCTAATTCTTTTTTAATGCTCTTATTTCCCTGCAGATCTCTGTTTACATTCAGGAAAATATATCTATTTTTTAATACACTAAAACAGTGAAACAAATTGCTCTGAAAAAGAAAGGGAACTCCTGCTGAGCATATAAATATACAGAAAGAGATGTGTACTCTTTACAAACTGGCAAAATCCCAAGTTTTTCCAACGAGAAACGTAAGAAAAGTAAGATTTCTGGAACTCTCAAACAGGATAAAAAAAACCACAACCAATTATATTTCTGCCCTGAAGAAAGTTAGTAAAATATTCAAGCACACATAAAGCAAAGTAAGGCACTTGTCAGCTTTCATTATGATCAATAAAAATGGTCAGCTCATTAGCATATCATTAGCTACCCTGCTGTTCCCAAAGTGTTAACACGTAGAAATATTAATTTACAAACATATAATATCCCAGAGTTCTGAGGCTCTGACTGCCTGCATAAAATAAGAATTTAAGATGGGGGACTCCAATAGAACTTCTTCCTTTTCCTGTGTAGCTATAAACATATGTTTACCATCTGTGGAATAGTGGGAAGCGGCTGAGGTAAAAAACCAACAGCTGTAGGATAAAATAATACTATCAATTTCACTTCACACTGACAGCTCAGCTGCTGCAGGATGAAATGCACTGTAGGTTCAGAGCAGCCCTCAGACTACCATTTAAGCCAAAAGTTGGCTTTTACCTCTGTTTCACAATTAAAATTGCTAGCTCCTATGCTGAAATAAGCTCAGCCCAATTGTCCTGGCTTGCTGGAAATCTGGGGACATCCTCAGAAAACAGGCAAATTGTAAAACTCTCTTAGGAGCTGAGAGCTTCACATGGAAACTGAGTGGGTGGTAAATCACCTTGGCAACAAATCCATGCCCAGATTGAGGATGGGCAGACTGGCCTCTCACTGCTCTATGGACTCCTTTCACAAGAAACACTCCTGCTGTGCCTTGGTAGCCAAAACTGGAATAAACATCAGGAACTTTCACCTTGTAAACAAGCTGTTTACAAACTGCCCACAGTTCCTACCAAATTTCATGCATATCATGTTTCATGAACCTAAGCCAACTGATTGGAAGTACCTTGTTGACTATTATTAATTTCCTTCCTCACATGCCATTTCATATCTGCTTACCTTAAAGAAACCATGTTTCCTGTTTCTCTGCCCGAGCCATAAATTGCTTTCAGGTGTCAAATTCGTTTCTGGGGGATCAATGACACGTTCATAAATCCTGTAGAGGGAAGACATTGCATTTACTTGAATTTTTTCTTTCCTCTGAAAACTTCCTTGGCAAAAGATGGAAAACAGAACCAAAAATAAAACCCCTAAAATTTTCATTAAACGCAGTATTTATCACCAATTGTGGTGAAGAAAGTATATTACAACTTTAAAATTAAAAAAAAAAATTAAAACCAGAAATATATTAAGACTCCACAAAACTGAAACTCTACTTGTGCAGCTGTGCAGCACTGGACTAAAGAAATAACAGTGCCAGAAACCACCACACCAGGGCAAAAAAATAAAATAGGACCATCTTAGGCTAGGGATGTCTTTCAAAATTTACCCTAGAGAAAAAGTGCAATCACACACAAGATCCAACCAAATCCAACAACCCCTTGAGCCTTTCAGACTGCTTTGAATTTTGAACAGAATTCACAATTATGCCACTCCACTCCCTTTTTTTTTTCCACTCCACATCCGTGTTATTCATCCTTGCACATGGAACTTTCTCCCCTTGTTACTGGATTTCCTCAGGCTGGGTGCTCACGTGTGCTGCCTCTTCTGCACATCCACCTTGTGTCTGCCACCAGCACAGGTCTGGCACAGAATGGAACCTCTTTATGGTATCTAACAGTGACAGCAAGTAATATGAGGTCCATAACAACCTTTATGTACTGCATAAACTTGCACATGACTGCAGCAATCTGCATACCAAATCTCTAAAATTACCTGATGAAAAAATTGCTGTAACACAATTTAAAAATGAACCAAGTATTTGGAGTTCTAAATAGGTTTTGCTTGGGGTTTTGTTTGTTTATTTTTAGAAAAGCTGTAATGAAGTTTCCATTACAACTTTTTCAGGAACACAGACCACTACAATGACATCATGGTTCCAGAACATGAAAAATTCAAGGCCAGAGTTAGTGATCCTGGGTTCTCATGTTGCTGTGTTACATCAGAGGGAGCCACGAACTTCCTGCTTCATAACAAAAATAGCATGCTTAATAAGAATTATGGAGGAGATGATGAAATCTATGTCTATTACTGTCTAGTTTACAGGGAGCATGCATTGCTGTGCAATCACAGCAGTATGGCAGCCAAGAGAAGAGACTCTGAGTCTGCCAAAACCCCTGGCTTAAAGAGGTGAAATCATCTGTGGTCAAATTCTTTTTCTTTCTCTAAAGCTATGGATTTAAAACAAACCTGAAAAACAGCCACTAAAAAAACCCCAGAAGTGTCACTACAGGACACGAAAGAACACAAGCTCACACCACTGTTCTCAACGTGAAGAAAAAAGGGAAGTTTATTTTCTGACTCCAACATTTACAGTTTTCCAAGAGTGACAATGGATTGGAGGGTGACAGTGCCACCCCTCCAATGACACTGGACAGACCAAGAGTCCATCAAATTTCTCCTGCTCCATAAAGGAATACAAAACAATGAGTTATTTACAGAAAGTGTGTGAGAAAGTTCACTACAAGAATGTCAACATCAGAAGGCTTAGAAATCTTAAAAAATCAGGGAGACACAGAAGTCGAACAACTTAACTTTGTCACAGACATCTTTTCATGAAAATCTTTTCCTTAGGATTTTTTCCTCCTGAGAAGCTGAGAGGCCTCAGGAATAAAATGTGAACAATGATTATCTGCTGCTGTGGAATGCTACAGATGCATCTGGGACTGGTCTCATGTTGGTTGTTTCTAATTAATGGCCAATCACAGCACAACTGGCTTGGACAGAGAGTATGAGACAGCTGCCTTTGTTATTCATTCTTTTCTATTCTTAGCCAGCCTTCTGATAAGAATGTTTTCTTCTATTCTTTTAGTATAGCTTTAATATAATATATATCATAAAATAATAAATCAAGCCTACTGAACCATGGAGTCAGATCCTCATCTCTTCAAAACCAAAGTCTAACACTACTTTTTTTTTTTAAGAAACAACAAGAAACATCTCAAACATAAGAACAAGAAATATGAAAATTACAGCTAAAGAATGTGAGCACAGGAGTCAGACTTCTTGTAATATTCATAATTTCATTGCTAAAATTTATTATAATTACCATCAGCCCTAACTCATCACATTTCATGCACATGATGCATTCAGAGCTCTAGGAAAATTCTCTCTCTAGTATTTAATTAGGTCTATCTATAAAATTACCATGCTGAGCTGTTTTACCTGCCCAAATAGCAGAACAAGCTGATATTCTTTTAAAGCAGGTTTTGAGAATTACAGGATTTTTTGCATGCACATATCAATAATTTAAAGTATAAGTAGAAGCTTTCTGTCATGCCTCATGCAAAATTGAACTACACAAAAGCAAAACTGCAGCAAAATACTGAATGAGAAACAAAGAATTGACATGGTCCTTGAGCATGAACTCCTTGAGAGCATGTGCACTGAACTGCTCTACCACAGGAGGAATTTATCTTTGCATATATAGCATAGCTTTATTCATGACTTTAGTTAATAATGCCCCCACAGGAAAATTCCTCATCTCCTGAAAAGGCTAATCAATATCCAATAAATAACTTCATTTCTTCTATTAAATAAAATCCCAGCGCTGAGCAGGTTCAAAACCACTACTTATTGAAGAATATTTGATTTTTATTCACCTGGCCTAGTTAAAATTGATAAAAGAACTCCACAATATCTATCTGCAATTGCATATAAAAAAAATCAAAACCTGACACTGTTTTATGACAGTTCAACAATTGCAAGTTAGGAAGACAAATCAGAGACAGGCTAATGTGGCTATCTTGTCTTTTCTGATGATTTAACACTCTTTCAGCCTGTGTGGACAGGGCTGCAGTCACCTCCTTCCCAGTCTCCACAAAGGGCCATCCTTAAGACACAAAAGCTCAAGATTCCCCATATTCCTCTACTGTTCTACTCTAATTCAAATTGCATTTCTGAAACAAGCATTTACTTTAAATCAAGGGGTTCATTAGGGTCAGTTTGTACCTTATTACACATCTGTCAGCAAGGCTGGATTGTTTTCCTCAGATCTGCCAATGAAGTAACAGGCTTAGGAGTCAAGAGAGGGCATGAGATGCAGATCAGTCCTTGATTATCTTTTTATGCCAAAAGATGTTTTGGTTGACACCGTCTGATTTACAAACTATGTCCATTTACTTTATTATTGTATAATGTTAAATATCATCAGAACAAAAAAAAGCCTGGCAAGTATATACATAACATATTGTTACCCCTGTAAGCCCCTCTATATTCTTGGGAAATGAAAAGGGGGAAAAGCACATCAGTTAAAAAAATTTAAAACAAAGAAACCCCAAACAAACAAAATATCCACATTAAGCTTCCACATCACTCACTTTCCCTTATTTCTCAGCCTTTCTGGGCTGAGATGTGCCACCTTCTTTGGCTTTTTACCTGTGTGACCAATATTCTGTATTTGGCATATGAATTGCTGAATTACACACTTCAGCTTATGAAGTGCTGGTCTAGAGCTCCTTGGAGACCAGTTTCCAGCCCATTTGGCTTTGATGCCAACGCAGAGAAATGCACAATACACTTCACAAGAAAAGGAATGCTCACAAAGAGGACTCAGGGGAGCTGTGGTCACTAAAACTGCTGCAGACTGAACAGCCCCTCCAACACGAGGAGACCCAGGTCTCCAGGTTAATGGAAGCTCTACTACAAACTCAAGGCTTCCAGATTTATGATTGCTGCAGTCACTTTCCAAGAGAAAGCTTGATTTGCCCCTACTTTACACCAACATATTTCAAAGAAGTTAAACTATAAAACCAGGGTAATAGAACAATGAACCAATCCTAGTGTCTTGAAATGTTCATGCTCAGAATACATTCAGTAACCACTGATCCACTGAGAAAATACAGTAAGAAATACACCTGTTAATCACCAAATACCCCAATATTCTTGTGTTTTGTATCTATATCTCTAACCCCTCTGCATGCTTTGATTTATTAAGAATTCTTGTGCGATCATCAGAATCACCTCTCTCAAGGACACCTTTCAAGCATGCATCTCTGCCATAATGAAGACAATATACAGAAAATAGAGAATCTATAAAATAATCAGTGTATTCCTGAAAGGAGACATATCTAAAATATTTGCATCCTAATACACACATACACACATATCTTGCTCTGCATAGAGGGAGAACTCCTCTAAAAATCAAGCTCTGTTGGACAAGGAGACAGCTCCCTTCCATGCACTCAATATGTAGCAATATGGCTGATGATAAATTAAACAAAACCAAAAAAAAGAATAAATTAAATACCTTTCAGGCTTACCCCTCCACATTAATCAATATAAATTAACTCAATATAAATTATTTTTAGCATCTTTGTAATGTGTACATATACAATGGTGTAATGGTATATATCTAATACAGAATGGTAGCACAGGAAAATACCCTCATTCTATACATGAGTACACTGAAACACAGACAGATTAACCAAGATCACAAAGACAGTGTCTCTGCCCAAGATCTAAGCCTTTAGACTGGGCATGACTGAAGCTTAACTGCCTCTCATACTGGGTCCTACTCCCTCTGGAAAAAACGTGATATGGAATTATCTTTTGCAGTGAAGATGATTTCTTACACACAACTTCTACAAGCAGAAGTTAACACTTTATTTCCACTTTTGTGGAGATGCAGCTCTACATTATAGATACAGTATTTGCCATGCCAGATGCATTTTTGAAACTGCTGAAATATTTAGCAGAACATGAAAATAAACTTTGAAAATAAACTAAATGTCTGCTCCCATTAGGATACATCAGCCAACATGGACTGATCAGGAGGCACACTGCCTAAAATCCTGAACCATAAAATAGACTTCAACTCAGCAGCCACTACAGAGCAGCACACCAAATCATGATAATTTCAAATTCTTCTGTGTCTAAAATACGAGTGGGTTACTAAAATAAGAACATTCCTTCCTCTGTTTGCAGGCTGGATGTGAAAACCCTGAGATCAGCTCGGTTGGTTAGAGCACGGTGCTAAACAACACCAAAGTTGAGGGCTTGATCCTCATGCAGGACATTCATTACAAAGCTGGACTCAGGTCCTTGTGGGTTCCCTCCCAACTTAGAATATTCTCTGAAATCTGTGAACACACACAACCCTGAACTGCATTAAACAGGCTTTAAACAGAGATTTGGACTGTGAGGGTGTCACGGTTGACGCTGGCGCAATGTCAGTGCCCCCATGAAAATACACTTTGTTTGGTGTCTGCTGTGAGATGAGACCAGGAATAAGCAAAGCAGGCCCTCACTTAAAACTTTATTAACTAAACTACAACTATATGTAAAAATAAACACACAGGAAAAATGTAAACCTTCTAAAATCATTACCTCCTCCCTCTACTAAATTTCTAATACATCCATCTTTCAGATCACTAACTCTTGGTCCACCACTACCCTTTAGATAATCAATTCTCAGCTCTTCAAGAGGAGAGGAGTCTTTCTTTGTGCCATAGGTTTCTCCAGGAAATACCATCAAAACTTCCTGTGTTTCCTGTCATTCATGGCACTGCTTGGAGAACATTTGCCATCGTGACTTCTTCCTTCCATGTCCAGTGCTCTCACCACTGTACATGGACCAGAGCTGCTCCTAGGGTTTTCCTTTTAAGGGTGCTTTGCCCAGTTCCAAAAAGAGCACAGTCTCACCTTTGGGACATCTGCCCCCCCCAAATTTACCCCCTGGGGCCGAGGGGTCTCAACACTGAACTCTCTTGGCTCTGAGCAACTGCCTCCCCCTGGATGCAGTGATTTCTCCATGAAATGATGTGACATGATTTCTCTGTGTCACAGGAAACATGGTTCTGTCTCTGGCTATACAAGAAAAGTCCAGCCAAGGCCACTCCATCATCTCTTCCTACCCAAGATTCTTCTCTACTCTTCCGACACTTTTCATTTGCACGAACTTTCGTCACGCTTGCTTATTTCTTCCTATCTCATCTCTTATCTCTCTTCTCATTCAGATCTAGGAGGATCAGTATTTGTAGGGCTCTCATTATTCGAGAAAGGGGTTAGGTGCTCCTCCACCCTTTCATCCCTGGGCCCAGGCCTACCTCACCCGGCCTCATGGCTTCCCCTGCCTCGCCCAGCAGCAGCCGCTGGGCAGGGGAGAGGTCCAAACTCTTTCCCTGCTGGAACTTAAGAGTTTCCCCCTGGGAGTTCCCTGCTTTTAATCCTCTGTGTCCTCAGAGACGTATCCTTGTCCTCAGGGCCACACCAGGTGCCAATATTCAAACCTGAGCACCCATTGGTCTGACCACAGCATCTTAAAAAACTCACTTCCTTTCAAACCACAACAGAGGGCATAAAAGCCATGGGGTTTCTTTGTTTGGGATCCCTCCTCAAGAGGGAAGCTCTGAATTTCCATGTAGAGAACAGGTGTTGAATTCATTACACCCAATTTTAAATGTCTCAAAAGTTCATACCTACAGTGGAGCTAGTCCTCTAGACTCATTTAATGAAGAGACATAAGTGTTTCTAGGGTGTGATTCATCTTACAGTAAATTATTCACTCTCTAAAGGCCCCTCCAACAGCTGCACAGGAGCCCTTCCTGACATCAGGGTGAATCATCAAAACAGATTTTTGCAATTCAAAGCCTGATGCTCAAAAATTACACTCTCCTGCAACCATTCATTACCCTGTATACATCCATCTGGATCTTCAGATCCTTCAAACACACTGAAGGGCACAGAGAAGTTCTGCTCACGGCAGTCTTTGACACAGCACTCTCAACTTCTGTAAAGAAAGGCAGAGAAGGAAATTCCCCATGTTTTGCATCAATCTTTTCCCTAATCAAATTTGCAGAGGTGTGGACCACCTTTGACCCTTGCTCTCATCTCCAGCTGAGCCTGCAAAAACACAGTACACCTCTGAAATAGCAAATGAGGCCTCCTAACACACCCCTGATATAAAAATAACCAGCTGCTTCAAAAAGTTTCTCCAACATCTTCTCTGAACCCACCTGCATAGAGAAATTGATTGCTTGTATCAGTTCCTAGCTTTGAGACACAGTATTGGCACTTCTCTTTATCTCTATACTTCCAAAGAGATTAAGAATTTATTTTAAAAATAAATACTAAGATATCTTTACAGATTTCTCTTTCAACCCATTTTCTCTATGCTTCCCAATGAAAATGTGTCAATACCAATGTGATTGGATTTTCTTGATAGTGTTTACAGATAGGATGCATTACTTGTCATATATTCAGTTCTGCAGCAACTTCAACTGATTTATTCATTCAGTTTCCAGTGTTTTGTTTCAGAAAAATAAACTTCCTGAGGGAAATTTTGATTTAATGTTTAGTCTTATCTCCTTTGCCATAGTATAGGAGTTCACAATCATTTAACAGAGGAAAGCAATCTAGATTAAAATCTTGGGGTATGAAGGAAGCCTTTTCTTATTAAATTTTGAATATACAATAGTAACTGCCAACTATTTAATCAAGTTGTTGTTCAGCTTTGGGAGAAAAAAAAATAGTTGTCCAGTAATAGCATATGTCAGGTAAAAGACTCAAGAGTGCATGCTCAGTTTACATTCTTTTCAAGGTCTGTCACCCAAATGATTTCATTGATTTTCCTGTATAATCACAGAGACAAAGTTAATGTACTCTATTTTTCACTTTAATTATTCCAAATACAAATCCATCTAAACAAAATTCTATTTTAAAAATCTCTTCTTTTCATTCAATAAAAAAATCAAAGTAACTAACAAACAGGAGGAAACTACACAAATGCAAGTGGAGATGGTCACAGGAACCCATTTTCACTGCCAGGTTTTGGGGCTTTACTCTCCACACATCAATTGTGTAAGGGTGAATTCACAGAGATATTATCTGCCTGTGCAGGGCTTTTGTTACAAAATGTATTACACTCCTCAGTTTCCTACAAACTCATCCACTCATTTTATCAGAATTTCTTAAGCACTAATCTAAAACAAATCATTCTTATCGACCCAAAGTAGAGGATTGGAGCCATTATATGACACAGCAATGGCCTCACGAAGGGCAGAAATGCATCTGTCAGAGTTGCCTCTATGGCAACTTTCATCAGGAGAAAATCTACCTGAGGTAGAGTCCAACACCTTTACAAACAAGGTCAATATTGTGAACTTTACTTGGAAATGACAAAACAGATACAAATGGCTCCTGACAACAACAGTGCAAAGAGTGCCTAGGCCCTTAACAGCCTGTCTGCAAGGCTGCAATGTTTACCCATCTGCATGTAACAAAACCAGCACTTCTGAAAGTGTGAAAAAGCCAGAAAATAGGCTGAGTCAGACTCTAAGCAGAAATAGAAATTTGGCCATTTGGTTAGGATTGTCACGAGTTATACAGAAAAAAAATATATGCCAAATCATGAGGTCAACTGTACCCTACATGTATGGATCCAGAGCAGGGTTTTTAATGTCAAGACAGCTGGTTTGATACCCAAATAGTGATCTCATTCCTCAGCTTAGGCAACTGCTGCTTTTGGCTAGGACAGACTCATTTTCTTCAAAGCAGGTGGTGTGTGGAGCCCCATGCAGGATTTGTGACCTGTCCTGGATTGGGGCAAATTTGGGAAAAAACCTCCAAAAGGGGGCCCCTCCAGAAAGCAAACCCACACAGCCCCTCCTCACAACCAGGTCGGGAAGGATTCCTTGAAGAGAAGTGGAAAGAACCTGTTTATTGAACAGGCACAGCACCCCCCAGCACACAAAATGAACAATACTGGGTGACACCACTCTGACAAAGGTGACAAATTCAGAAAGTCTCTCTGGGGGTGGTGGCTCTGTTCTCAGTCCCTCTTGTGCTGGGGCAGCTGCTGCAGCCACAAGGTGCAAACTCTCGGTGTTCCCAGGTCCCAGTCCGGAGCAGGTTCGAGTAGGCCCAAAAAAGGGAAAGGAGAAACAGTCCAGGGAAAATTTGGACTGCTGAGCTAAACTAACTAATGAGTAGACGCAAAAAGCAAGAGCAAAGCAGGAGCAAAGCAGGAGCAAGAGCAAAGTGAAAAGCAAAAGCAGCACCATGCACTGCCCTGTCTGTGTGTCCCGCTAGCCATGTGGGAGCAGCTAAAAAGCAAAACCAAAACAAAACATTCGCTCTTCAGAACCAGTCTTGAAGGTACAGAACATGATATCCAGCATGAACAGGACACAGGAAGGGGGATACAAGGATCATAACATCACCCTAGGACATGACCAAAAGGGTGGGTGTCACTCCTGTGCTGCCGCTGGTGGTCAGCGGTGCCAGGGTCTCTCCTGCTCCTCATGCTGCCGCACCAGCCAGGGGCTGGGGACACACGAGAGCCTGGGAGGGGACAGAGCCAGCCCAGCTGAGCCCAGGGACACCCCCGACCACACCACATCACACTCAGCAACACAAGCTGGGGCAAAGCAGAAAGGGCATGGGGATGTTTGGAATTATTTGTCTTCCCCAGGGACCGTGGTGTGAGACAAAGCCCTGCTTCTTCCAGGAAAACAGCTAAACAGCTGCCAGCTGATGGGAGATGTGAATTAATCCTTTATTTTGCTTTGCTTTACCTGTTAAACTGTCTTTATTTCAACTTGCATCCTTCTGGAACCCTTCCCCATCCCACTGCAGAGGTAGCAGCTGTGCCTCTGCAGTGGGATGGGGAAGGGTTTCAGAAGGATGCAAGTTGAAATAAATAGTAACCACTAAACCACACTGCAACCTTTTTCTTTTAGATAAAGCTGAGTTCAATAAATAGCATGTTGCTCCTGGCCATGGCATTGCCCTTAAAACTTGTACATAACCCACAGGTAGTAGGAGCACACAAGAATATTTCTCACAATTTTTGCCATATTCAGCAGAACTTGAGGCGGTGTCTAGGTCAAAAGAATTCTTCCTCTGAAGTGCTGAGGTGAATGTCATCTGCATATACAGATTTTTCTTACAAAAATCAATGTGCTCAACTTCTATGGGTTAATGTGAATTCAGGACTTTAAACATCTCCATACAGAGCTGAGAGCTACATAGATCAAATGCCACTTTTCAAACAATATCTGACTCTCCAAAGGCATTTCAGCATCTCTTTATCACTTGTGAGCAACTATCACTACCTGGCTACCAGAGCAAAAACCACAAAGCAGTAGGGTTTTTATTATGCACACAAGTATCCATTACAGTCAAGGAGACAAATATGCTTATTAATAAAGTACAATACTAAAACTCACAGGGTCCCTAAAAGACACCCTTTAACCTCAGCAAACTTTGAAGCTCAGGTTCTAAACCAGAATACTGAATAAAGCAAACTGTTAACAGGAAAGCTAAAAGCACAGCACACTCATTTGTTACCATACCAAGTATCATACCAAAAGCCCATCTCACATGAACCAAATGTTCAGAGTACATCCCAGATGCAAAATGTCATCAAACCAAGCCTGAGCAATTAAAAGCAGATTCTAGAAATAAGAGGAAGAAATTAATTCAATGGGTTCTTTCAAGATATAAAAAGAAGAAAAGCTCCTCTCCCACAAATTAAACAAGAAACCCTTAGAGCAAGATACATCTGAGATAAAAACTGTATTAGAATATCTATGAAACAAGTAGTAGCCAATTAAGTCTATCTCACAATCAGAAAGCAAAAGAGGAAGAATATGCATCAAAATGTGCACAAATAAAGTCTTGCAGCAGAATGAACCCCAAAATAAAATGCTATCAGAACGAAGAGGTAAAACCATGATTGCCAATGCCATCTCTATTTTGTCACGAAAATTCGAAAAAAAACAACATAAGATTGCTTTTGGGGTTTGTCCCAAGGTGTTTATTGAGTAAGAACTGGCAGTTCTGAAACTCTGCTTCTGTTCCATCTGCCTGCCACAGAGGGATGTGCTGCTCTCTGGCCCAAGACCTGCAGAACAGGGATCTTCACTGTGGCAGTTACAGAACCTGAGGCATGAGAAGCTTTTACAGCTTTGGAACAGCCCCTCTTCACAAAATACATGCAGCCTTTGTCTTTTGTTTTCCCTTTGTCTCAGGCTCCTCTCAACCCCAACGTTGATTTATCTAGCACAATAAGATAGGTGCAATTGTGACAAGAACGAGGCTTTTGATTTCAACTCTTTCTGCACTGCTATAAAAGCTAAATTTAAAATTCAGTCAAGCCACAAGAAACCTTTTTACTAAACAGCTTCTTCCCCTCTCCCAAAACCACATCTGCTGAGAAGTTAATTGCTTTACAGGGTATCTTGTCACAGGATCATCTCATCAAGGGGGGGCTCATGTCATCACTGGAGGATTTGTATGTAATCATAAAATAACCTCATCCATATTCCAGAGCCAATTTGCTGCAGTGATGGAAGGCAAGTGCAGGCTGAGGATGGAGCTTTGTCTTTGCTGCCAGGCTGATGCCAGGGCCCTGCCCCTTGTGCTGCCTCAGCTCTGTGCACTCTGCTCTTCCTGGAGCTGCCACTGCCTCTGGAACACCATGGCCTCGTTCCCTGCTCCTCAGCTCTTCCTGCAGGTTCTTCCAATAACCCACATCTCCCTTTTCCCATGGTGTTTTCCAACTGTCCAGTTTAGTCTTGGTTGTTTGAAAGATAACACTGGAGTCCCTCCACAAATAACTAATTGGCCATGACTGTGGAGGTGTATGAAACAGACAGTAAACATAGAACGAGCCATTATATTGGTTCTAAAATTAAATTTAGGTGGGAACTGCCAGCAGACAGGCAGAAAAGTGCTCTGCAGGGACAGCACATTTCTCACAACATCTGACACACTGGGGAGGTGAAAGCATGGTTCTGCTCAAGTCAATGAGAGTTCTCACTGCAGACTGCACTGGGGTGTTCCCCAGGGATGCTGCATGGCACATCTTTCAGACAAGTTTAAGCTGAGTAGCTGATGTGACAGAGAAAAATTCAGCTTGGGCTGAAAAACTCCAAGCTGCCTTAGCTAGCACAGTGGTAGTAGTTATGAGTTACTTGCTTTCACTATTGACGTGCTGAAGAGGATGCCATTAAAACTGCAGCCCAATTAAACAATGCAGTTTCCACTGATTCTTTCATTTACTGCCTGCTCTCAGATCCAGGGAGAAGTTACAGGACTGGCAACTGCATGTTCCTTCCTCCTGTGCCAAGGATCAAGCTACCAACTTCCTCCTTGCTGCTTCTTCCATGCCTCCCTCCATTGGCAGGACAGATCACAGAACAAGGATTCTTCAGACCGTTAAAATGTTTAAAGTGGAAGAGGAAGCCACTTGAATGGAATATTTAAAAATAATAAAATATTATATAAAATATTAAAATATTATATTAAAAACATTTAAAGTGGAAGAGGAAGCCACTGCCTCAGAGCCCCCTGGGTGTTCCCAAGCCCTGGCACCTTCCATCTCTGAGCACCCCATGTGCCTCCAGCTCCTCGGAGCCAAGGAACAAATGTGACTGATCCTGCACCACTGCCCTTTAGAGAGCTGTCAGTTTTGTGTCACCCAACCATGAAATAATGAGAACTGTCAGGTTCTGGGGTATTAAGAAATTCAATCAAGCAGACTCTACCTCCCTGCAGCCAGCTTGAGGATTTTGTAAAGACTGGATTCCTAAAATAATTACCTTCTGGGTAACAGTGCTAAACTGCCAAAGAAAGACACCTCAAGTGTTAAAGCACTCCATAAAGCTCTGGGCTGGTTTCACAACTCTCAGCAGCCTCAGCCCTGTTTGCTCAATCACCCTCTCAAGCCCCACCACACCCAGGAGGTTTCAGATCTTTTAAAAAGGCTCTGCACTATTTGCTACATGAAAGCTCAGGTCTCAAGTCTGCTGTTGAATAGTTCAGAGGGGTTCTCAACTGTTCTTTGGCAAAGATCTAAAAGTATTTAACTAGAATTGGGGTATACTTTTGTCAATTCAGCTGCAATATTATCCTATGTGACTTGTAGTTCTAAACTCCAGAATTAAGCTAACCACTTCAAATGGAAGAGTTCTTTTATTTCTCAGGTAATCTGTCTGGCTGGAGAAAGAGAATTGTTTTTACAATCTGAAAGGGAAAAGCTCGAAACATTTGCCTTACCTGGCTGACTCTTAAATTACTATGATCACCCCTCTGTCTGTATGACCCCCCACATCAACAAATAAAAAAGAAATAGAGCTAAGTAACAGGAGACTTCTCCTGAAAAAAATTCACAGAAAAATATCCAAGTACATTTCAAACTGTGCAAGATAATTTTTCAGAGGCTGCTCTTGTAACTAACCACACCAATTTAAAGACCTACTGCATTATACACGTCAACAAGTATATTGGACCAATATACAAATATCTGAGAATGTGGTAATACACCTAGTCACACATTTTTGGATATGCTGTATTTAAGAATGCTATACTAAACTATACTAAAGAATACAGAAAGGATACTTACAGAAGGCTAAAAAGATAATAATGAAAACTCATGATTCTCTCCAGAGCCCCGACACAGCTTGGGCTTGATTGGCCAATGAATCAAAACAACTCACAGCAGAATCCAATCAATTTAATATAGTATCACAAAAAAAATATTTTTTTTCTCAAGTACTTTTTCAGCACTTTCATAAATACTCATGCATTCTCACAAATCTCTCAATGCAGTATACAAAGGAGTTCAAAATATTTTTGGGGGATTAAAAATAAATTTTCATCATAATTGGGGACTGGATTAAAACATATCATTCAGTCTTTGGTCACACCCATTCTGCTGATGCATTAGCTATTCAGTGAAAAACCCTAGCTATTTAAAAGCTCCTTTAAAAAGAAAATAATGCTGACTGTATCCTCAACATTTCCTTGCAGCTAACTGTGATGATAGAGACTGATGGCAGCTGATGTGGTGTGCCAGCTGGAGATCTCCCTCATGCTAAACATTTTAAAGCCTTTCTGCCAAAAGAAAAATCCAGTGGGTGACAATGAACCAGTCCACAATTCCCCAGTTCTGAGGCTGGGTGCACCCATGATGCACAATTACACCACTCTACCCAAGTAAACATTTCTCTGACAGCTTTTGCTCCAGCTTGGAGAGCAGAGCAGCAATCTGGGTCACAAACTCAGATTCAAATAGCGAGGCTGAATTACCTAGCTGCACAGCACTGTCACCACACCATTTTCCCTCTCAAGAGAAAGTGTTTTACAGTAACTAAAGCAGCAAATCCCTCTTTTAAATACATCCCTTAACCTTCTTTAAATTTATTACACTTTAATTAAAGTCACAGAACCTTGTTTAGATCAGTTGAAAACCTCAGGTTGGCAGCTAGAATATCTCATTTATAAGAACTCGGACGTCTTGGATTCCCATATTTGGAGGATGTTACTTTAATTTATTTATTTTTCCAATTAAAAAGTTCTCACTGCTCATGCATTTTTTATTCCCTAATGCGCTGTTCTAACATAAAAGAAGCAGACAACATGTTTTTTCAGTTGGAGACTACTTCCAAGCCTGCTCCAGTTTTATAATCTATTCTCTTATGCTCTTACCAACCCCCTCCATCAAACAGCTGAGATATCCATCAAAACCACAGGCTGTACTCCCAGCAAAAGGCACTCCAGCACAGATTTTTCACTGGGAGAACATTAATTTTTTCATCAAAACACCTTTCTCTCCCTTCTATGCCCACAGAGTTCAAGCAAAGGAAGATGGATACTGTCTGAATAGGTGAGTACCTTTGTAGCAATGTGGCTGATGATAAAGAAAACAAAAAAGAAAGAATAAATGAAATACCTTTAAGGCTCACCCCTCCAGATTAATCAGCTACACTGAGAACAACTTGGAATTTCTATTTTGCAATAAATATAATTTTCAATAAATAAAATTTTGATACAGTACCTGCCACCTCCTAACTTGTAGGCTCCATGTTATTCCCTCACTCTTTTCAACACCATTAAATGTTTCTATGTTTCAAATAACACATTTCTGTGCTGTTACTGCCATAGGGGACAAACATCCCACTGGACAGTCAGGTGCCATGGGAAACCATACAGACTCTACAGCTAAAATTCCCAGAGAAAACAAACATCAGATATTGCAGGACTTGGCAGCCTCTTGGGGTTGCAAATCTCTCAACAGCACAGGTATGAACAGAGGCCCAAGCTGGGAAAAAGCTGAGTTAATTTGATCACACTGACATTAATAGAAATATCTATTAGTACTACTGGTTATTTAAGGACAAGGATGCAGTTGCTCTAACTGGATCTAAACATTCACCAGAAAATCCTTTTTGCCCAGAGCAGGGAGGCACAGATCCTACCAAAAGCAGCAAAGTTAATTTCCATGTCACTTTGAGCACAGGTTTTACTTGTGCATCAGTAGTACATTCATAATTAATGCAGCCTTTTCATTTTTCTAAGCCTTCAGAACCTTGCTAGACTGTGAAATGCATGTTAGCAAGGGTACCCACGGCTTCTCATGTCAGTTTTCTGGGACATCCCTGGCTAGCACAGGAGTTCTTCAAGCCAGTAAGGAGAGCCCAGTGATGCTCAGCAGATTTTTGCTCTGGACTCCAAGGTATCTTTTTTCCTGTCCCATGAAGATGGGCTGATAAATTTGGGGCTGTTCAGCCTTGGGAAAGCTCCTTGCTCAGATGACCTTGCAGCAGTTCCTAAAGGGGCCACAAGAGAACTGGAGAGGGACTTTGGACAACAAAGGAAACAAAGTGATAGGACAAGGTAAAATGGCTTCAAATCAAAGTGGGGTGGGTTTAGAGTAGATAAATAGGAAGAAATTCTTCACTGTGAGGCCCTGGCATGGGTTACCCAGAGAAGCTGTGGCTGCCCCATCCCTGAAGTGCTCAAGGCCAGCTTGGACAGGCTTGGAGCCACCTGGGACAGAGTGGAAGGTGTCCCTGCCCACAGCAGGGGATTGGAACAAGACCATCTTCAAAGGCCCTTCCAACCCAAATCATTCTGTGATTCCTGAGTCGGCAGTTCCAAGCCCTAACATCAAACTCACCTGCAATTCCCACTCCTTGCTCTTGAAGGAGCACTCAGAGGAGCCAGTGAGATGCAGCAGGAGCTGATTTCAAAAGGACCTGTGCTTGGGCAAATAAACCTCCTTTGATACACATGACATCTCACTGGAACAGGGACAACTGCACTGTTTTAAAGGTGATGCTTTAAAGCACTACAATCTTTGCTACTTCCCAAGTACTGTTTTTCCCTAGCCTACCAAGGTCTGAAAAACAAAGCTGGCTTTGAATTGAATCCAAAAGATAATCAAGTACAAATGTCAAAGCAATTTCACAAATCAGAGTAACGCGGGTGATGGGGCTGGGAAGAGAAAAGGTAGATTTGACTATCTGTTTACAAATTAAAGGTTTCTTCTCCAGTGCTTTCTGATCAGTGCAGTTCTTGGAGGCCAGAGTATCACAGTATGAATCCTGTAGCAAAACTAGGCTGTGACTGGATATTTTTCCCAATGCAAACACTTGCAATGCACTCTCAGGTACAGATTAACTTTGGTAACACTGCATTCACAAATCCTTTGCTCACAATAGCCTTCCAAATATATAACACATTACCACAGTCCTAAACAAAAGAAACTATGCATTTGTGCAAATTCAGCCACATCTGTAAGGAAGCCATTTTGCCAGCCCCTAAAGAAATACAAGTCATTAATTTTGGCAGTCAGGTTTTTTTTTCTTTTCCCTTTTTGTTTTGCTGGCAAGCAAAGTAAACAAAAAGCTGAGAACTTGAACTAGATAGGTAGACAGGAAGCTAAATTCTTGTTCTGATGACCCAAACCTCTGCAGGAGGTGGGACAAGTGAATATACTGACTGCACTCATATCTTATTTCTTCTTGTTCATTCAAGTCTGCAGAAGCATCACTTCTTATCGGGCATCCTGAACCCCTAAAATATTGATATTTACACATAGAGTCCACAGCTCTTCACGTGGGACTGTGCTCACACTTCCAGCTGAGCTTCCCTAACACTAACATGAAGAAGGCTGAGGGTTCTCAGTAGTACCCCTCATTGACTCGCTCTTCATTTTCAAAGCTTTGACATTTATTGCACTGTCATAAGAAAATGCCATAATAAACAAGATGTTAAATCCTTTTCTCTGAGTGCAAAGATGTAAAGAGTTTTAAGATTAAATCAAAGTAACTCCCACATTCACAAAATTCTCTAATTAATTGAACAGTCAGCTTATAGCTGACTCAGGAACTCAGACTTCCTGGCTTTTTTCCCTATCTTATTTAAACTTCCACTATGATCTGTCCTCAAGTCGTGCTTTCAGAACTCTTTCCATTACTCTTCCGCAGGAGTTGTCATAAAACACCACAATACATAAAACACACCACAATGCACAGCCCAACACAGACATCTTGGTATGGATTTATGCTGGGAGCAACCTTGGGATCTAGCACCTTAAGGGACATGGTTGGATGGTAGGCTACCTGACAGAGATGGCTGGATACATTTGTCACCTCATATGACAGCACAGCTCATTCCATAATTGTATTTAACTATTTCTGCTTGTTACTGTAAAGAAAATCAGGTCACAACCATGACTCTGTGCAGTTCTCCTGTCCCTGGAAAGAATTCTGCACCAGTCCTTTTGTGTTGTCTTCAGTTTAAATGCTGTACAAGAAAGCAGCCAGCTAAACAATCTGCTAAAAAAGGGTCTTCCCAAAACACATTTGCTGTTCAAAAAAGAAAAAAAAAATCGAAGTAGATAACAAAGAACCTGTCCCAAAACCCAGTGTGTCAATAAACAAAGAAAAAAGCATTCTGTTGAAAGAAATACTATAACAGATAAATAATGGGAATATAAATAAATCAAATTACTGAAATTAAGAGAATCTTTGCAAACTGTAGATTTCATGTCCCAATGAACTTAAAATTACTCTCAGCATTTAATTGCTTGTAAGGTCCAAATAAGGTCCAATAAGCAATTCCTTCAGATTAGATTTTTCAGGAGTTAATGAAGTTGCAGAAAATGGTTGTAACATTCCTCTCAAAACAGTATCTTATAATTACTTGGGTCAAAATTCAAACTTTTTCAAATGCTCCTTTAACTCCTATAATACTCATCTAGCTTTTTTCTGCCTGTCTGAACAAAATGAAGACTTCCAAAAAATATCTGCTATCATAAGCCAATCCTTTAAGTGCCACGATCCCAAAATTCACATGCTGATCCTCTCACTGAATGGGAAGGATTTTTTTTCCCTTCATTTTGGTGCAATAAGATACAAAAGTAATGGTTTGTTTTCCTCATTCATAAAGACTACCATCAAAGTCCCAATTAAAAGCTCTCTGAATTTCTTCCTCATCAGTTGCTAAGTCTGAAGTCTACAATACATTGTGAGATGAAGTCCCAAGGCAAGAGAGATTCTAGGTTTGATGGTTTTCATGCTCTGAAATCCTGGCAATATGCCATCTCACAGCCTCCACAACTTCTAATGGAAAAGACAGAATATCCTTCAGAAAACAAAAAACTGTGGTTCCAGTCATGCAAAAAGAAGCTTCAGGTTTCTCAGAAGTTTCCAAATGCAGCAGCATGTGGAAGAATCAGTAAAAACTACATTGTCTGATTATGCAAAATAAAATTAAAGTGTCTCTGATGCATCTATCTATCCTTCAGGCTCTGAGGTGTGCTGAGTGAAGCAGCTCACAACGAACAGACTGCACACCCATCCATCACACTTAAATGCAATCACTGGCAAACATAACTGCTCAGCTACTGCCTAAACTACAGAGATGCATTTAATACTCCCCCATCAGCAATCAACCTTTTCCACATTTGTTCATAATCACAATGAATTGTTCCATTTTAATACTTTGTTTTCCTTCTCTTATCCCACGGCAGTTTAGCACGCTGCTAGAATGAGACATTTTCCAATTTGATTCCCGTGACTAGAAATTACTTCTCAAAGAAATTCAGGTGACAAAAAGTGTTTGCTTACCTGTTGCAGTCCACGTGGAGCAGCAGGTGGGAGGCACTAAGGGACACAGCAATCCTGTGCCACTGCCCATCTGCCAGGCGGTAGGGGAACACCTCTGTCCTCATCTTCCCGTGAAACCTGTAGTGGTACCTGATCTCATCCCGCAGGCCACTGCTCTCCAGCTCAAAATAGCTGCATTGAAAACATGGAGAATCAGTTCCACTTGTGGGATATGCCCTCTGAAAGAGACTGTCGCTTTCTCCTGAACTGCTAAGACTTCTTTAAACAAATACCACAATCTAAAGAGGTTACTCAGCATGGATTAGCTACTAATTAATTTTTTTTTAAGGAGCAGAGAGACAAGGCTATATATTCAGAGCATACAAAACCAGCAATACTAATTACTGAAAACAGCTCCAAGTACCACTTGTTAGCCAAGGAAACTGAAGTCCTCTTTTCACCCATAGAAAACTACAAGAAACCAAGCTTTATTCTTTTCACCAAAATATTTTGTATGACTGCAGGCTTTGTAAGAAACAGAAAAATAAAGAACAGAACATATATCACTACCACAAACAAATAAAAAGCCATTAAGGTAAGAAACCACCAGGTAATCATTAAATTTGTATTTACTACTTGCAAACCCAGTTTAAAAAACACAACTGTTTATTTTTCGGACTCCCCTACATGCAATTGTGCTTAACTCATTTTCTGACTTTTATTGTTACTGCCGTGATGGTTCAGCTTTACAAGGAAAGGACAAAACCTCTTGGCTGGATTAGGTGTCTGCACATCTGGCACAAACCATCCAACAATGAAAACCCTCACCCAGCTGTCAGACTCACAGGAGAGCTACTGAGGTGGGGTTATTCACTGGCTTCACAGGGGTGTGGGGGGAGCCAGGTCTTTGTCCAGGATGAATTTATACCCTGACAGTATAAATAGTGAAGTCTTCTCTTGGACCTCACCAAGTATTTGCATCATATCAAATATTTTTCCTGCTAAAATGAAGCTGTGTCTCTAGAAACAGGTGGTGCAGACCTCCCTTCATGGTAGAAATAGCTCTACAAGAAAGTGAAGATGTCAGATTGTCCAGATAGTCCTTTTACCCCATCTGCCTTCAAAATGTTTTGTTTTTCCCTGTTGCCAGCACCAATTTAACATGGCATTTGAGAGATAGGTGCTGATTGGGGGTAGGATGGGAAAAATTACAGTAATGAAATCCACTTCCAGCAAAATAAATGTAACACAAACCAATAAATATTGGAGTGCCAATTTTCATCTTCCCACAAGCCTTTTACACTGCTTGGCCCTACCAGCCTGTGGGCACAATCATTCCATGGGGGCTGTGCACTTCTTCAAGATTAGATCTTACCAGTGAAGCTGAGGGTTTCCATCAGAACTGGAAAAAAAAGAGTTTCTTGGGAGGAAACTTAGGTGATAAAACACATGTGCAAGACATCACAACAGGCTGGGAAAGGGAACACAAAGACAGTAAGTCTTCACCAAATGTGAAATTCAAGCCCTCCTCCGTCCTGCCAATGCCTTGTCATGATATTTTTCATGCAACATAAAAGCATTATTGGGTCACATGAATCAAAGGCTCGAGTGACAAAGTAAAACACACAAGGAGGTAAAGGTAAAACCAATGCTGAGTAAAAACATAGCAGGCATAGGTACAAACAAAATGCATGCAGTACAGAGTGGAAAAAGAGACTGGTGTTGTGAAAGAATGGTACAAGGAGAGCAGAAAAGCAGGGGTTTTCTAAATACTAGAGCAGAATGTTGATTAACTACAGCCAACACCCATTAAAATACCTAAATTACATTCACATGAAATCTGGGGGAGATGTATTATTTCAATGCTCAGTAACAGCATAGTCAATATCCAGAAGATGCTGCTGCTGGTGTTCCCAAGCAAGGAAAGCTCTATAAAAGTACTGTCAGTGATGCCATACTTAAAACACTTTGTAATTTCCATCTGCCGTCACAGCACAAAAGGAAGTGAGACAGGAAACTGGAAAAAAAATTAAAATGAGGGAGAAGTACATAACATCCACACACAAAGTATTTGTATGTATATACATAGAGATATATGGTTGATCACAGAGGTTTAAGGGCCCAAAAACAAGACAATCTCCTGTTGCAGGAAGCAAATTACTTCCTGAGGTCATTCTTCATAATCTCCAATAGCCACAGAGCTGATAACTCACCACACAATGATTTCTTTGTTAATGTAAAGGAAACAGTGCAGCCCTGGAAAGGTCAGTCAGATACTGCACTTAATCACATCAGTGCTCTATTATTTGTACAGCACAGGGAATTGCAAAGCTTCTCACCTGAGAAGCTTTAGTGTCAATAGTTACCTCAGGACTGAGAACAGCTTGCTGCTTAGGAATCGAGCTTGTTGTCAGCCTCCTGACTAATTTATATAGTACAGAACAGATTACTTAAAATTTCATGTAATAGCTACTGCTAACATTTTTATATATGTGCACCTAATGCTGGAAGTGCCACAGGACTGTATTAAACACCACGTTTTAGCTCTTCAGTGGCAGGAAAAGGAGGGTGACAGCAGACAAATTCTGCACCTATTCTTCACCACCCTTCAACAAGTGCAAATCACAAACAGTTACACTCAGAGAGACATCAGTGAACAGCAGCCAACATAATCCCAACAGCAGAAACTGCTGGGTTACCCCAGCACATCTCTCTCTCTTGTATTCAGAAAACTAAAGGCAACGTAAACCAACACTCTTGTGTTGCCTTTTTTTTTTTTAAGATGCAGAAATTCACACTGAGCCCTTGATTACACAAACATTTCACAATGTTCTGGGTTCAGAAGTTGTCTTTGGTCTACCAGAATAGAAGTCATGTGCAAACAGATTTCTCCTTTCTTTCCTCCTTTCACTGGGCTCAGGGGGAAAGAAGCCTCTTCCAAAGCAATGGCACAAAGGCCATTCACAGTGCACCTGCTCTGCTTCAGAGCTCTAATCTGCAAATTGGGGAATGGAAGACAAATGAGGGGAAAACAAACTCAGGCAAGTAATCATCAACCGGTGAAAAAATAATTAGTAAACGCAGAGGAAATAAATGGAATTTTTTTTTTAATCGCTATCTCATCTTCAAATGCCATTGTACATTTTTTTTATCCACGATAAAACAACAGATAAAAATGGGGAGGGGGGAAAATTAATAGAAGTTACCATACAAGAGACAGAACTGATCTCTACCAGGTGTTTTGAAGGTACTTCCCAGTATTTTGTCAGAAATTATAAGAAAACAGAGGATAGGAATGAATCAGCGTTCCTGAAAAGATTGCAACATCCGGGACCATCTGAATATGTGTATCATGATTCAGTGTGAACTTCCAATGTGTCAGAGCTCAGTGCATCCCTCTGGGTGTCCAGAGTTGCTGAGGACCCTGGCACACAGCCCAGAGCACCTGGGGATTCGATCATGACCCCTGGAGCAAGTTGCCAGCTTTGTATGAGGACATGGAAGTCACACAGGTTTGAATGGTGCAATAACAAAATGATCACAGAGTGAAAATGTAGATTTTAGGATTTTTTGAATGGGGGTTATGGGGGCAAGATGGAGGCATCTGGGCCTGTCCAGCCTTTCTCCTTCTCCTCCTTGTTCTCCATTTTCTG
Organism: Geothlypis trichas; assembly: GCA_009764595.1. NCBI lineage: Eukaryota > Metazoa > Chordata > Aves > Passeriformes > Parulidae > Geothlypis > Geothlypis trichas. Next base: position 4,091,538 of record CM019906.1, on the reverse strand, counting down.
CAGTGATGTTGGCACTTTGGGATTGGTCTAGAGTAGAGGTGCACTGTCTAACACAGGGGATGGGTATTGGGAATTCAGTGTGAATATGTTCTATGTAGTTTGTAGTATAAAAGGACAACACACAGAGTGCCTGTGGCTGCCCTGCTGAGGAGATCTGGGCTGGGCAGAAAGAAAATTTTATAGATAAAAATTAATAAACAACCTCAAGAGCAAAAAGTGAAGAGTCCAGACTCGTTCCTCAGTTGCATGGGCTGAAGCAGAGACACCCTGCACATCTCGGGGCAGCAATGAACTACCAAAACCTGAGACCAATGCTGCCACAAAATCCACACCAAAAGCCCAAGAAAGATCCCTGAGAATTGTGACAATCTCTGATTCTACATCATACCTGCACGCAGCCTGTGTCAGCCTGACCTGCAGTGCCCTGCCACCCTCCTCCAGACCTTCTCCAGGGAAAAAAGGTGTGACACAACAATCTCCTTGTCAACTTCTCAGCACTGATAAAACACTTCTTATTTTATTTGTTATTTCTCAGCAACAATTTAGACTTTCATATATTTTAAATAAAGCATGACCAGAAGTTAACATGTATTTTGACAGATGAAATTCTCAGAACACATTTATTATGAAAGCTTGATTCTTATGGAACAGCAGTACAAGTTGACCTTGGCTGAAATTCTCACACTAGTAGAATTTCCCTGTTTGCTAAGCATGTAAATTACTGCTGGCTTCTTTTGTACAATTATAGAATTCAAATGCTTTTTATAGGTCTATCTGCAGTCTCTCATTCAAACCCCAATGGATAAGAGAAAAACATTGCTAAATTCAGACTGATTTTATGCACATCAAAAAAAGTTGGGATATTTTAAGGTCATGCAATGTGCTTTCTGTGAAGGACAGTATTATTCCACAATTGATTCAAGATATTTTACAATTCTTTCTGACAGTTTTTGCAACCCCTATGCACCACACACAAAAATATTGTTTGGACAGGATAAAGCTTGACACAGTTTTTTTTTTCTTCCCCCTCTCTTTTAGTCACCACCATAGTGACTAAACCATACATTTGACTGCTCATTTCACTTCCAGATCAGGAGAGAAAGGTATACTTTCAGTTGGAAACATCTGCTGTGGATGTAATGACCAAAAATATGGAAAAGTCACTATCAACATTAAATAAGTGCGACAGTGTTCGCAGGGGTCCGAGGATGAGGGAAGAGATGAGGATCTGACTCCATGGTTCACAAGGCTGATTTATTATTTTATGATATATAATATATTAAAACTGTACTAAAAGAATAGAAGAAAGGATTTCATCAGAAGGCCAGCTAAGCTAAGAATAGAAAAGGAATGGAATGATAACAAAGGTTTGTGGCTCGGACTCTCTGTCCGAGCCAGCTGACTGTGATTGGCCATTAATTAGAAGCAACCACATGAGCCAATCACAGATGCACCTGTTGCATTCCACAGCAGCAGATAACCATTGTTTACATTTTGTTCCTGAGGCCTCTCAGCTTCCCAGGAGGAAAAATCCTAAGGAAAGGATTTTTCATAAAAGATGTCTGTGACAAATAAGAACATGTAAAACACCTGAAGCAGAAAAGGCAAAGTATTTCTTTAAGGTGAGTTGGCTTAATCCATCATCTGCATTAAAGAAATATATTCACCTCTACACCATCTGAACCCACAGAAGAGATCTTACCCTGTGGCAAACACCACCACATTTCATTCAGAGATTTTACTGCTGGTAGATTGTGTAAGTGGCCAAAGGAAGGACAGCCCACAGACTGTGGATCCCAAGACAGGGCCCAACAAGAACTGTGGAACTGGTGTCCTCCAGAACACCCTTAGGACACACAGCACTTTATTTCCTCATCTTCACCAACCCAAAACCTATCACCAAACACTAAAATATCCCACAATGAAGACAGCAGCACAATTGGGTAAGCAGATTAAATGCTCCTGTAAGCGCTCCAGGAACTAATGCAGAACTACTTTTTGCATTCAATTCTGGCAACCTTCCTCCTTACCACATTCCAACATAAATAAAGCAGAGTTATCATTCTGACTTTACAACTTCCATCATCCTTGATCAAATGCCAAATGAAGCCCCACAGCCTCTTTCAAGGAGCAGCACCAGCGCTTAGAGCAGATGCTGTTACAGCTACTGAACAGATGTCCCAGGGCAAAGCAGCAGGCACAGATGGCAGCCCTGCAAATATGTACAAACTTGGGGCTGCCATCTAGTCAAAACACTGTGCATCTGCTTACCATTGTATGGGAGAAGGTCACAAAGCCACAGGGGTTCAAGGATGGAAGCCCCATCCACCTCACACATGCTGCAGCAACACTACGATGTGGGGACCTCCCAAATGCTGGGGAAAAAATCACTGCCATAAAAATCAGGCTGTTACTGCACAGAAACTTCTGGGAAAATATCTGTGAGTCTGGCCAAGGCACAGTTTTTAATTTTTTTCAATAACAATGCAAATTCAAGAAAAGCCCAGAGATCAGTCATTTTGATGTCATCGGCTAGGAATTGTAAATTCAGCACACTTCTGAAAAAAATCTGTATATTTAGACTTGTTTGTGCACATAGCTTTTTCATTTCACAACAGCATTGTGCCATTTCACGATAAAAATGGCTTCAGGCAAGACTGTGCTTTACCATCTTGATGTATTTAGAGACAGGCAAAAAATCTGCATCCATTATCATAGAGATCTCAGGATTTTCCATCTCCAGGGATTCTGTGATGAATCACAGGCCATTACTCCTTTGGCCCTTTGCTGCTCCTTCCCGCCAAGTGAGTGCACAGTGGGGCACACTGTGTTGGGTGTGCCAAGTGGCTCAGCCTGGACAGAGACATCAAAAAACTGAGATTTTGTTTTGGCAGCCCTGGGTGCAAAGCAAACCAGGCCAGGAGCGGGCGCTGGGCTCTGTGCTGCAGATAAGCTGGCAGGGACCTGCCCAAGGCACTGCCCCTGCTGGTGATGAAGCCATGGTGAGAAAAAGCAGTGCCTCTGAGAGAAAAGATCCATCTCCATCTCCTCAAAGGAAAGGAAACACTCACTTTGCAGCTGTCACCACAGGTCTGTGTGGATGCAAAACCAGAACAAGTTACACCTGCCAAGGCAAATATTTCAACTATTTCAGTCGCTTCCACAGGCGCTGTTCCTGTAGCCTAGTTACTATAAAGTGACAGGGCAAGATCCCAAGCTCTGAAGCATTAACCACTGTGAAACATTGGATTTTGAAGAAATGCTCTTAACAGGCTCAAGCACACAGATCTACTCCTCTTGAGGAACATGTCTGGTGCAGCAAGAGTCTTGTGTGCCATGACTGTCACTGCCACAGTGGGCCTGGATGGTGAGAGAGGGAAGCTTCCCTTGAGACATAAACTTCAAAGAATTTAGGGATTTTAGAGGAGCTGAGGTTTTAGAAAGAGATAAGCTTTATTGGAGTTAATAAAAATAAATGAGTAGGCCTTGATGAAGTTAGGAGTTAGTAGTTAACTAGTAAGTGATTGCTTGTCAACATCATGTTTGGTTAGCTATTCATTGCCATGAATAGAAGCATTACCTGTGCCAAAGAAATTGGTTGCTAAAATCAGATTAACTTTCTAGAAAGGGAAACACAAAAGTCAAATCTCATATATTGCATCACCTACTCCATTCCAAAAGTATTCCTTCTATGCAGGAAAATCCAATACAGCCAAAATGTAATACTAAATACTTCCAAACCTCTCAAGTAAAAGCCTGAAAGTGAAGCATCACCGTGTTACTGGCTACCTAAATAAGGTTCTTCCAAACATTTCTATCCTTTCATTTCAAGCAAAAGGAACTAAACTCAGTCAATTAAGTGACTTTATTTTTCTATTCAGACCACTCTGAGGACAGGAGTAATTGTGTTCTACCAGCTTAGCTTGAAACATTTAACAATAAAAACTCCCACACTGTCATCTTCTATTAGAACAGAATATTTATTAACATTTTGTCTTTTGTTCTACCCATCTTATACATGGCAGCTGGGCATGCAAGCTGCAAGGCATAAAGCATTTATGATGTGTTTGTGTACCTGCAACTGGGCAGAGGTCATCCTAATACAAATTTACTTTCCTCTTGGATCAGATACAGAAAAAAGTAACCCCAACATCTGCCTGCCAGGTTAAAGACAGCTGGAGTCAGAGCTGGTACGAAGCAGAAACATATTTCCATGGCATGTGTGGTGAGGATTGACCTTCAGTATTTTTGTTGTCATTTTATATGTCTAAAAACCTACCTTCACCATGGCTGCAACCTGCCTACTGTGTGGGTAAAAAAAAAAAAAAGCCTGGTTTCTCTCCTAGTCCTAATAAACCAAGTAGGAAGTTCCACACTGCACCTAAAAATAGAGCAGCAGGTTAGCAGGCTACAGAGCTAGCCCAGCCAGCAGGACAGAAAAGAGTCTGGTTGGAGTCAGCTAAGTTAAGACTCCTTAAATGTATCTCAAAATAAACCAAGATATTTTTTTTTAACTAATGAAGTCTGTCACCTGAGTAAAACTACTCAGTTGAAAAGTATTTGAAAACAAATTACCCTAATTGTGGTGTCCTTAGAAGAAAGGTTCTTCCCTCTAATCTCTGAAATTCAGCAGCTCTTCAGTGATTTCTCTCGTTTTGACAAATTCCACATGTTGCAAAACATGGAATATGCCAAAATCATCTTAGGCCTGGACTAGTCAGTATTTTTCAGACACTTTAAGCTGGGCTTTTTAAGACTTTTCTAATCAGCAAGAAAGGACACTTAATCAGTGGAACAACCACCATTCCTTAGTGAAGAGCAGACTAGAACTAATAAACTATAAGGATGTAGTAAATCAGTATGTCCTTGTATGCCTATTTATACATTGCCAACTTAGCAAAAAAACCCAAGGTCCATGCAACCTTAGCTGAACTATCTCCATTATAACACAAAATAATCACACCCACAGGTCAAATGCCACCTGTCCAGGTGAAGACCCTTCCCTTGGGCACGCACAGAATTTAGCTGAGATTAAAAACCTGCATGGAAGCTACTAACCAGTAGTAACTACTAACCAGTACCAGGGCTGTACTTGGAAAGTTACCAAATCTGGACTTCTGTGCACAAATAACAGTGTGGAAAGTCCTGTTGGTGTGCTTGGTTTGTGTGAAACCACCGAGTGCCCAGGCTCATGCAGGTCTGAAATAAGTAACTGAGGTCTTGTCACAGACATCTTTTTATGAAAATCCTTTCCTTAGGATTTTTTCCTCCTGAGAAGCTGAGAGGCCTCAGGAACAAAATGTAAACAATGGTTATCTGCTGCTGTGGAATGCAAAGGGTGGATCTGTGATTGGTCACATGTGGTTGTTTCTAATTAATGGCCAATCACAGTCAGCTGGCTTGGACTCTCTGTCTGAGCCACAAACCTTTGTTATCATTCCATTCCTTTTCTATTCTTAGCCAGTCTTCTGATGAACTCCTTTCTTCTATTCTATTAGTATAGTTTTAATGTAATATATATGATAAAATAATAAATCAGCCTTCTGAAACACGGAGTCAGATCCTCATCTCTTCCCTGAACATGAGACCCCTGTGAGCACGGTGACGATGTCTCTCTCAAGTGTGGAATTACTGACTTGTTGCACAGTGGGTAACAGACAACAAACACATTTCTCCTGGATTATCTGGGGGAAAAAAAGAAAATCTTTTCCTTTGCCCTCTCTCAAGGTCCAGTCCATGATGCCCTCAGTCCCAGGGGGCCTCCACCTTCCCTGCCCCACTGTCACGAGCTCTGGCAGCTTTTCACAGCCAGCCACCATCAGGGCAGGCACTGCCAACCCCCTCCCTTTCTGGAGACAGTGCCTGGAGCAAAGAGAGCACTCAGGCATCGTTAAAAAACTGCAAATAAAAACTGCAAATATAACCCAAAAAACCAGACGTGTCACTAGACCACCATCAACCACACAAAGGAACATTAATAACATGTTGCAGACATCTAAATGTCTTATTAACCAGGGGAGTTAACATTCCAAGCCAGCAGCCCAAACTCAGCACACAGTTTTCAGAAAGTTGCATTCAGTGTAAGTTTGAGACATTCTGGTTCTTTGCCTGGATCAGAGGGTCGTAAAACAATCAAACAGAGCAACTCAGCATGTTGGAGGAGACTCCTGGGGGACCCACACATCCTGCTCCTGGCTGACCATAACATTGCTGCACTGTCCAAATTCGGGTTTAAAGAGTTTCAAACTGTCAGCCATTCTCCTCCAATTGCCAGCATGGTCCAATGGATGTGTTTCAACAGCTGGTTATGAGCAGCATGTTAATGCTTCAGAGAGACAGCAATTGTCAGCCCAGTGTCCATAAAACACCTGCTCTCAGCAGGAAGCCACAGGATGGAAGGTAACTCCTCCAGCAGTAACTCCTCTCTCACAAGGCTGAAATCAGTGCAAGATTTAAATAACAGCTCTTCTACACTTTACCCTTTCAGGTACTTTAACCCTGAGAACAGAAGCAGGTGAGCACAATTCTATTTGCATTTGCATCTCTAAAGACCTTCTGAGAAGGAAAACATATAAATGTCTCACATATTTCACATCAGCTCATTCACAGGGGTGGAAGTAAGGCTCAGTCTTCAGCTATTCTCTTTACAGATTTCCAGTTTAGCAACTCCACATATAAATATTCATAAAGATGTGCCCTTTACCCTAAAAGAAAAAGGTTAATGGATACATCTGCAGAGTTTTTCCTTCCCTTTCTGAATCCTGGGCATCTTGGAATCCAATATGCATACACCCATCTTGCAGAGAATAATCTAAAACATAGCAGGGAGTAAATCCAATTTTTCAGGTTTACAGCTGGGGTCAGAAGTCATTTGCAGAGGCTTCTCTTCATCAGCGAGGTTTCAGTGAATAATTTAACTAGCTTATTAGTCCTTTTTGGCTTTAATTAAACATAGAGTGGCCTGGTAGCCTTCCAGCTGTTATTTGTGAACACACAGCTTTCTATCTGCTCCCCAACAGCCTCAGGAGGCATTCATGGTGTCACCTGGGGGAAGTACCCAACAGTGGACTGGAGTCTCATCCTATTTCACCTCCCCACCCAAAACTGACCTGCAAGGAATGAAAGTCTCACTATGAGCCTGACACATTTATCAGACTCCTCCTGAATATTTATATCAACACAGCTCGCTGCTACACAGTGAAGGGGCAGATTTTGGACTCATTAAATCCATTTCACTGTAGCAGTACAATCAGCTATGAGGTTTCCAGATATTTGGCATGGTGTCAAGTTTCTAAAGTTCAGGTCCTAGACTTAGAGGTTACAAGCATATTAAAAAAAGAAAAACAAAAAAAAAAAAAGGAAAAATTTAGGAAAAAAGTTGTTTAATGCTTCCTGTAACAAAATCTTGGAACCAATCATCTTATGACTCAGTCCTGTGTTCTGTCATGGTGAGATCTCCCATTATGAAACATTCTTCAGAAAGAATGACATATGGGACCCTGAACATCCTTGACATATTCCTCCAGGTGCTGATCTTGGCCAGTGGTGCTGAAGAACCATCAACATATCTCAAACTCGGAGATCAAAGAGCTGAAAGGCAATGCTGACTCCATCTAATTTATGTTCCTGGGCTCTGGACCATGCAAGGCCAGAGCAGCTGAGGAGCAGGCAGACACAGCTTCAGGTGAAACTCTATTAAATCACTGTTGAAATGAGGAATTCGTTGTGGGTGGCATTTTAAATATCCTGATGGCCTTTTCTAAGTGTTTTGGTGGTCTAAAGAGTCAAAGGTTGTGAGCAAAATAGCTCACAAAGCTCATCTGGGAAGAAGTGGCTAGCACAACTCACTGATCAAAACAGTGTCCACCTTCTGCATCCCCGAGTAACATGTCTGTCCATTCTATTTTTTTTTTATTATCTCTAATTTAGGAAAGAAAACATAATCCTCAGGTTTACCACAATATTCCACATAACTACACACACAGACTGCACAAACTAGCAGACTCTCCCATTAGAATTTCTCTGCATTAATTCAGATTTCGATTTTCCAAGATTTACTGTAATACTTTTGAAGCATGAAAACAAAGTCTTTACCATCATTAAACTGATTCAACAAAATGTTAACAAAGATGCATTGTTATCATTGTCCTGTCCATCAAATGATGACACAAATTAACAGTGAATCTCTAATTGCTACAAAAAATCCATTTAGAATAACAAAGTAATGTATCAGAATTACTGACTTCAAGAAAATTGTATTAATCTTATTTTATTATCTTCACTTTAAGAGCTCCATTCTATTGGAAAATAAAAATCTGCTAAAACTTACTAGAGAAATGAAATTTAAACCAGGCACTCTATGCCTTACTACCTTAGGACAATCACCTCCACCACATCAAAAACCAGAATATATACACACACCTTTTCATTGCTGGGAGTAACACTTATTTCTCATCTATTAAATCTGTGTACAACAAAAAAAAGACATTTCCCATAGAGATATGAACTCCACAGCTAACAGAGCTTCTTTTTGTCACTTGCTGCTGAAGGCTTGAACTTTTAATTTGGCCACTTTTGGTATGTTGGTAAGTTTTAAAAAAGCAAGTCTTTAACTATAATATCACCTATTTTGCACAAAGAAAAGAAATTGAGAAGAGTTCTTGGGTGTTCCATGGTCAAAAACTATACTGGTTAGGGAATAATTGCACCCTTACACTTGTTCCCTCACATCTTGCTCTGTCCTCTTTGCAGAGTCTGTTTTCATGGACATGGGGAAAATTGAAAAAGATTGGCCAAAATTTGATGTCATCAAGAACAGAACCATGATAATTATCAGAAGCTTAGCAGGAGGAACAATTAATGAAAGGTTTGCCCTGTGTCTGCACCCACTTCAGTTCCCATGCAAAGCTACAGAGTGAGCGGAGCTGTTAGAGAAACATCAAAAATTATCACCCTGAAAGTTCTGATCTAATGTAAGCATGGTGCTCTTCAGTAGTGCCCCAAATCTTTGTTCTCTGCTTCTCATCCATGTTAAAAAAATACTTTCTCCATTGTCAACCACTTTATTGATTTCTGTCATCACAGACCTGCTGTCTGAAGCAGCATCCTTACCAAGGTCTGAGCAGCAACCTGACAAACAAACAATGGCTTTAAGGGACAAACAGTGAGTCCAAAAAAGAAGGATGGCCACAGTAAATCTGCCTGAAGTAACAGCAGCCAGGAGCAACACCAGACATGCCTGTTCTGACTCCTGCATGGAATTACAGAGACTGAAACTTCCTGTTACTACACAGAGCTACAAAGGTTCAACTGACACTAGCAGGCAATCCTTCAACTCTATGTATTTTTAAGCAGATGTCATAATTTTAAATATTACAGATAACCTCAGTGCCAGAGAGGACAGCAGCAGTGTATTTTGTTCAACCAAGATTACTCCTGCAGAGCACATCTCCCTACAAGACTCTGCCTGTCAAGATAGAGGACTCAAGGAGCTGCATTCAGTAGATGCCATATCTAAAAATCCATGTGCCTTGCATTGTATAATCACCACTGCCTGTCTAGTTTGACCTTGGATTTTGCTAAGTGCAGGAGTATGATAGCATTTTTCTGTTCCATGGCTGTCCTCAACGTCCTCTTTCTCAAATAAATAATAAACAAACTCTTAACATGGCAAACTGATCCTGTTAACCATGACTTCAAAAGGCCTGAAAAAGCTTGGAGAAATTGAAAAGTAATGCAAAAGGAGTGATAGAGTAAGAGGAGGAGAACAGGAAGAGATGGAGGGAGGGATCCCTCTCTAATATAAAACAATATTCTTCTAGACCAAGACAGTGGCCTGAAAATTGTAAAAAGGAATAAAGTGAAAGAAAGAGCAATAAGAAAATACAGGTGACAGAAAAGTACAGCAAAGTCCTCCCCTTAACTGGGGAGCCTTGCCTGGACATCTCTGCTGCTGCACTAGCAAAAGGCACCACTGACAATTTGGTCATGATGAAGTCACTCCTCCTCCTTTCTCAACAAAAAGGCCAACTGGGGTGGCAATTGAGTATCAAGTACATGACTAAGACAAATACCAGGAGGACTTCTTTAATAGAAGTGCTGCAGAATAACTGGCATTAGATTTGAAATGGGAGCAACCAAAGAATGGCCCATTACTTGAATTACAACAGAAAAGACCAGCACTAGTCCTTCATGTGTCAGACCAGACATAAAAGTCCTTCAAGACCAAAGAAATTACCCAAAAAAGCATTCACAAAGTTACAAACAGCAGACTATAAGAGACATACATGAAATAGGAACATAATGGATTTATGTTGGGAAGAAAAGATACACAGTATTGCATGGAAGCACAAGTAACTTAATTGCTTAATAGCCTAGTTACTGCATCTCAAAGAAAATGTATTCTTTTATAATGTAATAAAACATAGTGAAGCAAGAAAAGTGCAAGTTTAACTTTTATGAAAAAGCAAACTCCTAAAGCACATATAATAAACTACTCAGGAAAATTGCATTACAAGGTTTGTAACTTCCAAAGTGCATTGCATCTACACTACATTGGTTTTGATCTTTCTGTTTAAGTTATTTTACAGATTGGGATACATAAATAATGAATTCCTCCTATAACAAAAAAAAGAACTAGAAAAAAGTAGCAAATTGCAAACTGTGAAGAAAGGCTCTAACTTGCATGTTAGATTTTACATCTACCATTTCAACACATTGGCTGAAGAGACCACTGAGCATTCAGAATCTTTTATGTTGCTGCTGCAAGAGAGTAAGAAACAAATTGCTCCTACCTGTGCTCCAACTCTCGGATGGACAATATAACTCCAGAAGTCGATGCCTTTTGTTGCAGAGTGGCCAGAAAGGTGAACTCACTTCTGTTCTGGAAGAGGTGGATTAACTTCTCACTCACATGGGGTGCTGCGTGGATTTCTCTTTCTGTATCTAAAAAATTTATTTTTAATAGGAAACAAAAAAAAAAAGGGGGGATATAACAGTCTGGTAAAAGTGCTGAGTCAGAAAGATTCAGATTACATTTTCCATTTTCACAGCAATATTTTTTATTTTTGAGAGTCATCTGCCATGGTGCACCACTACATTTTTTTCAATGAAAAAACCCAAATGCCATCTCTGTCAGCATGTCCACTTGTCAATTTGAAAAGTCCACAACTGGTCAGCTACTGATTTTCTGATGGATTTTTTGACAGGATGCTGAGCCATTTGTGTCTCCTGCGAGCAGATTAAGTTGCTGTGAATAAGGTGTGCTGCAGTCAGATAAACAGGCCCCTAAATTCTGAGATCTCAGGCACTGCCTCTCCCCACACAATTCAGCAAGCTCCAATTTCAGTTTTCACCAGTGACTCTGTTACCACCTCTCCCTCGTACATCACAGGAAATCTGTCCTTGCACGGTGTAAGGCAGAGATGTATTATTGCTAATCATGCTGTATGGCCGTGCTCCTGCCTGAGAAATAAATACAAGACACGCTCGCAATCCACGGCTGTTTCAGGGATTTCTCACTTTAAACAAGCAAAGTATGACAGCTCATACAATATTTATTAAACTACAGCTTGGCCAGGCAGATGCAGAAACATTCCAGCATGGCCAAGCAGCATCACACCTTCTCACAGCTGATCTTCCAAGATTCAAATGCATCATCCCCCACCACATTCATCTTTAACTCACCCTTTTATTCACTATACATCATCATTACAAAAGACAGTTAATGACAAAGCAGAGAAATCGTGGCATTTCACCTTCCTGCCCATTGCCATGTCTCTCATGCTGGGCCTTTGTCACACTTTTGCAAGACCTGAGCCACTTGCAGTCCCTGGATGTCATAACCAATTAGAAACCCAGTGTGCTTGCTTCCCAAAGGTTTTATTGTGAAGCCAAAAATGCTGGCACAAAGTCTCAGCTGCTAGAAAACCAGAGAAACTCCAGTGAATGCTGAGAATCCAGCCCAGCATGCATGATGTAACACACAAAGGAGTGATGAAAATTACAATTCAGAATTTCGCCGTAGAATGGGGGGAAAAAAATCCCCAACACTTTAAAAAGGCTCCACAGTGTCATTAAATGAGGCTTTTGCAGACAGAGAGAGAGACTGGCTTGGAAAACCACCTAAAGCCTCAAACACACCACATCACTACTGAGGGAATGCCATGGACTGAAACCAAACTCCAGGGAAAAAGCATTCAAGCATGTTTGGAAATTGAATGCGTCCATTTGTCCTGTGCAGCCTAAAACCCTCCAAAGGAGCTTGCACACCCAGACTTGGACTCTGAAAGGCTCACTGGTGAAAAGTACCAGTTTTTAGACATCCAAAATCACCAGGCATCATTTAAAAATCTTTGCCAGGGGCTCAAATTCCCCTGATAAATAAATATATAGTGCCCACTTTACAGCAACAAATTGTCTGTCCAGTGCCACTTTTACCAGAGCAGAGGACAAAGCTTCCAGGAGCAGAAACCATCTCCACTGCCATTCTATAGTGGAATAGAAGAGAAAACAATCCAGCACACAAGACCAGATTTTGTCTTTATCTATTAGCTTTTTCTATCTGCATCATTATCTTCACCTAGCAGGTGTTATTACTGGTCATAAATATCATGCAGTTTCTTTTTAAAAAGGTGACACAAGAGATACAAAACTATGTCTCCCACAGACCCATAAATTCACCAATATCCAGTTTGCTATCTACAGAAACAGACAACACACTGGTAGTGTGTTCCAAGGCACAAGAAAAACTCAGAGGTAAAATGTCCAAGACCTGACAGATTAAGATTGCTATCAATTTTTGAAGGTTAAAAACCTTCATATCTTACTTTTTATTTTTTCTTAAAGGTGTTACAGTTACCAGAAATAAAATACGACTTAACAAAGCTTTCAAAAATTCTTTCACATGAAAGAATCTGCCTTTCACAGGCAGTGCTGTCAGTGGAACATATATGCTTAAACTTCAGTCAAGCCTTGCAAAGTACAACAGTTTCTCATTATAGGAAGGCCCACATCCCACCACCCATCCATCAAACTTTATACAAAAATATAGAGCTCCTTGCTCAGAATCATCCATGGTTCATCAGTGCACTGAGTACTTCCATTAGAAACATACTTTGAAATATTTTGCTCTTCTCTACCACCTCTTCATAGATAAGAGCATACCAAAACCACATGAAAACTTATTATTAAAATCAGTAAGATCCACAGTTCTAAAATTCCAGAGTGTTGGGTGGAAACGACTGGGTAACAAATAGTATTTACAAACTGCTTGCAACACTGTGCCAGTGTAGTTGGTGCAAAGGGAGTTACACAACCAGGCTTTTAGAAAATTAACACACATCTAAGTATAGTGTCTGCATATATATAATATATATATTATATACATATACATATATTATATTTATATATATATTATATATATAGACATTATAGATAAATATATATAAAATCCCAGGCACAGGCCTGGGATTCTGGAGCTGAGCACAGCCTGGCCTTGCAGGTGGAACCCCAGGGCTAGGAAGGAGAGGTTTTGAGGCCAACACTGCCATGGCCCAGCTCTTGTGCCATGGCACAGCCACCTGCCCTCACACACAGCATCCCCAGGAACACTGGGTTTGTGTTCTGCTTGATTTCTGCAGAAAACACCATACAAATGAGCTGGGAGTACAACCCATTTAGAATAAGAGCCTTCTATTTTCAGGTAGATTTTCACACTTCAAAATAAAAAAAAAAGTAGAAAAAAAATGAGAATATATACACCCCCTCACCACAGGTGCCTGAAAGGTAAAATACTTTTTATGCTCTCTATAAAATAACTGTCTGCTTGTAATGAAATGTCATATTTCCTACATAATACAGAACAATATAGGTTTATACAGCAATCTTCAGTGAAACATCACTTCATGCTTGAATGATAATGCAATCTCAGCAAAATAAATAAACAAACACAGATACGACTTTCATATGCCCTTCTATGTGATTATATTTTCCTAATTTGAAATAGTGACTGTCTGGAGGGGTTTCTAAAACATACCAGGGTGTTTCTAAAATTAATCAAGGAAAGAGCGCAAGCATATTTGCAAGTCCAAGAGACAGAAATCATCTCAGAGCATCAAGTAAAGGCAAATTTCTACCTTCAGCAAAACAAAAGCACAAGACACCCCTATGTTAGAGAGAGCACATGTGCAGCTTGATTTCAATTCTTAAGCTGTGGGTCCAAAGAAGAAGTGCCAAACACAAAGCAAAGGTCCAGTTTGCCAGAACAGACAACAGTAACCATTCAGGTACTGCCTTGTGCCCTCCCTGGCACCATCTCCCCCACCACCAGGGAGGCCACTAGGGCCAGAGAACAGGAGTAAATAAAGGAAGGAGAAAATGTCATTTACCCCCTAAAGAGTTGCAGCTGAGCCAATTACTGAGGATTAGGAGCAGGCCTGATGTTAACAAGTCACACCTGTAGCCAATAAGAAGAGTGTTAGAAAAGAGTGGATTGGTTGGTTGAGGGGAACTGGAGTCAGCTGCTGCTGTTAAGGACAAGTCAGTGCCTGGAGAAGATGCCTACAAGAAACATCAAGGAGGCACAAAACTCTGGCAATATGGAACCCTTACAGTGTAATGACAATAGAACACTTGCACAATGATGACCCCAATGTGATTCGGGAGAAAAAGGACTTTAATACTAAACTATATGACCTAGCAGTGATTTGGGGAAAAAAGACTTGACTGTATTACCCTGTGGATTTGGGAAAAAGGATTGGACTGTATGGCCCCAGGCCTCAACTGTATGACCCTGTGGATTCGGGGAAAAAGGACTTAAATACTAAACTATCAGTAAAATCTATCAATTGCAGCTATTAGTGTTTGTTAAATATGACTACAAAAGATTTTAAAGATAAGTACTTTGTAAACTGAGAAAAGCTGCAACACTGAATCAACATACAACATTACCTCACTCATACAAACCATTCAGACGTTTCAGGGCACACTAACCCTAAATGCCAAATGGAATTAGGTACAATAATATGAAAAATGCATGTACTTTATGATTGGCTTTTTTGCAAATATTAAAATGAATATTATATGTGTTACGTTAGAAAGCAATGCTGTATTAATTCCCTTAAGTAGTGTGGTAAATATAATTTTAGGTTACAAAAATTGTTAAAATAGAAACAATGTTATGTAGGGTACTTTTTTTAAAGAAAGGACTTGCACTGAGATAGCAGCCACAGGACACCTGAATCTTTCAGAGGAAAAGAATTTATTGCCCCATTATCAGAAGAAATGAACTTTTTCCCACCTCAAAGGTGCTGTCAGGATTCAGAGGAAGAAGCTGACACTGCCCAGACAGAATCCTGTGTTTGAATGCAATTTATGTATCATGGATGAGCTGTATGAATATGCAACAGGCTGTTGTTTTTAAGGGTTAATCCTGTGTTAACGTGGGTCCTTTTTTGGGCTCATCCTGCCCAGAAAGAGGTACCTGGAGTGTCCGTAACTCTTTGTCTCTATTGTCTCATACTTGTCCTAATTCAAATTGTCCAAATTATTATTAATTGTATTACTATTTTTATAACCATTTTATTATTATTAAACTTTTAAAATTTTAAAAGCAAGTGACTGGCATTTTTCACAATAACTCAGGATCAGCATCAGTCCTTACCCCACCTGATTTAGACCTCAAGCCACATCTTTGTGTGTGGATTCAACTCTCTGTGCATCACCCACTCTAGCAACTCAAAATTAAACCTCAGGCTTCTGCTATTTGTAACCCTGAACACATCAGAAGCCCCAGTTAGGAGAAATTCAGAGTTGGCATCAGCTCCATTAATCAAGTGTAATAAAATCACCACCACACAGAAGGAGACAAAACGAGTTGGAGAAGGAAAAGGACAATGCTAGGAAAGAAAGCAAAGGTCTTGCCAAGCCTCCTTTGACAGTGACAGCAATCCACAGCACAAAGGGAAATACATGACCACTTGGGATGGAATTTTAAGTGATGAGAAATGTGCACCAATTGTTAAAATCCAGTATCCCAATCCATCTGGGGAATAATTTTTCTTTAATAGATGCTTCCATTAGTGGAAAAATACTAAAATTCAGTTCTGAATCAACTCATTTTCTAAAGCAGTAGGTACATTTTATCATTCACTAGCCTGCTTGAATACCTTTTACTTCCCTTGGCAGAAAACATACTGCAGAACACATTGCTTTATTGGGAACTTCAATCATTTTTAAGGCTATTTGCTTCAACATGCTTTCATTAGAACCATTGAACAGTCACTCTGGACAAGCAAGTAGAAATTAATCCTGCAACAGCAGAGAATCCAGATTTAAGCTATAGCAATTAAAGAATTGAATATTACAGTTTTTTGGGTTTTACCTTGCTATGGGTAAAATCAAATAAAATGAAAACTGTATTTTAAAAAAACACAACAAACAGAAAATCATCCCGGTGCCCCACTTTTTCTTAAGTCACCAGCTTTATAGAAATGAAACCAGGATTAGAAGGATGATCCAAAACTAGCAACACTCAGTGTAGGCAGTTCCTAACAGCTGCTGAGGATGAAAACACACAACAGCACCACAAAAACATTCTTGTTCACTGAAGCAGGTGCTTCACCAAAGCCTCTGAGTCAAGTGGGATCCAGTGCACCAACCCTCTTCCTGCACACTGGTCTCACAAAACATCTTTTGAAGAACTGGTACAAAACAAACCAAAAAAACCCCACAACAACCACAAAAAACCCCACAAACACCAACAGTGCAAAAGACTACTGATAAATGCCCATTTCCACTCACTTCCACCCTTCTAAAAGCACTCCTCAGTCCACACAAGTCACAAACAGATGCAAAAATCCCCACAGGATGGTAACACTAATTGTGGGGATCTTCTCAAAAACGAATCATTCCACTGCCAAGCAGAGAAATGCTTCAGGTACTTGACCCTGCCTACCTAAGGGCAAAATGTAAATGTCTGCAGATGCCACCAATCTTTTGGTTTAAGCTATGGGGATAAATTCAAATAAATTGATATGCTAAGAAAATAGAAGACTTCACCTGCCAACAACCCAAAAGAGAGGGGTCAAAACACCTCCCCCTCCTCTGAAAATCTCAGCTACCAGGGAGGACCAAAGAGGGCATGATGTATTCTCACAAGCACATCTCAGCTTCTGAGCATTCTCGCCAGCATGAAAAGACACTGGAAATGTTTTTGCCTTGCTAGCTCCACTCAGAGTCAGTAATAAACAGTAGGAAATCATGTTCAACAGCACAGCATCCTAAATTATGATTATTCATTGCAAGTCACTTTTTACGTGTTGCTTCAAACAGTGTTTCTCAAGAATAAGATCTGTCTGCAGTGAAATGCTTGGTGATTTTAATATGCAAGCCTCCTACAGAGATGATGTCTCATTTTAATTATTGTTTCGGTTTAATGGGTTTTCATTAAATTAGAGGATGGAGCAATTACCAGGGTGAACAGCTAATGTCACAAAGGTAAGTTCCCATGACTATACAGCAAAAGCAGTTCCACTAGATAAGGTGGGGAAATGGTGTTGTTCAATGTAAACTCTGCTTCTGCATCATGCAAAACTACCCCTGGCTAGAGGTGCTCATTTACTGCTGTCATTTTGATATACATGTTTGTAAACTCGTTTACAAATAGGTCTCCCCTAACAAAATTCACCTAGCGTTTAAAATTATATATACCTATAAATAAAAATCCTTTCAGGAAGCCACTGCAAACCCAGCCCTAAAACTCCGGTTGCCAGGAGCAGGAGAATTTTGAGTCACTGAAGAAATCAAACAGAGAATACTTATCAAATCATAGTTTCTCCTCAACCACTAATTTAGCTGATTTAGTGGCTTAGTATCAGACTCTTCACTACTTAAAAATTGCCTTGACTTGAGCACCAGCTAGAGTGACCACACTCATGCTAATTAAGTAGGTGTCAGAGAGTCTTAAGTCCTTTGTTTGCTTTATCAGCTTTTCAGACTGCACCTGGTGGCTGAGTGCTCTGGAAGGAGCAGAGCAGCAGACACTGCACAGGAGCTGGAAATGAACATTTGCCAAGAGTGATGGCAGCCACCAGGGCTTCTGCAGCCCCAGCCTGTGGTGGTGTTTGAGGGTCCCCAGGACGAGGGAAGAGATGAAAATGTTGACTCCCGTGTTTCAGAAGGCTGATTTATTATTTGATGATAGATATTATATTAAAAGAAAATGATAGATTAAACTATACTAAAGAAAGAGAAAGGAGACATCAGAAGGCTAGAAAAGAATGATAATAAAAAACCTGTGACTGACCAGAGTCCCAACACAGCCGGACTGGGATTGGTCATTAGGTAAAAACAATTCACATGGAACCAATCAAAGATGCACCTGTGGGTGAGCAAACCCCAGACCACATTCCAGAGCCATCAGATAATTACTGTTTACATTTCATTTCTGAGGTTTCTCAGATTCTCAGGTGAAAAGTCCCAGCAAAAGGATTTTCATCAAATATCACAGCGACAGCAGCCAGGCAAAGGCGTCTGACATGGCTGGGCAAGCCCAGCAGCAAAGCCTGTACGGAGAAAATTCACATGGGTCTCCTCCCTCCAGGGCTTCCTCCTCATCTCTTCCAGCCACACAGGGCAGAATGAGCAGGGGAAGCACTGGAAGGAGAGCAAGGACCACAAGGAAAAGCAGCAGCAGCCTGGTGGCACTCGAAGGCCAGCTGATGACTGGCACTGTCACCAACCCAAGTGGCTGCCACGGACCAACATCAGACACCTGCAGGCAGCCAAGGGCCCTGGAGCAGCTTTCCTGCTGTCACCAACAGCCACCACTGTGCTGAGGCTACACAGTCACCTGTTGCTCAAGGCAGCCACTTGAACCTTATTTCAAGTATTTGAAGCAGCTGCTGAGCTCGTCTTCTCAAGTAGGCTCCGTCCCTGCCTCAAGGGATTCATGCTGAAATCAAGACTGTTTACATATGGCTGATCCCTTAAATTAAACCCTTCGTTGAAATGCTCCAAAAGTTCACTATCACTAGAAGCACATCATCTGCTCTTAAATCATGTGAGTTAATCAAATTACATGTGTTGTCAGTTAATTAGTTCAGGAGTCGCTGATTGTATCAACTGTTTACCTGCATTAGATAAGGTTATCAGGTTACTGTTCCTGTAAAGATTGCTCTTTGCCAATTTGGAAAATAACATTTTAACAGAAAAAACGTGGACTTACACCAGCAACACTCAACAGAGCCAGTGGCAACACTGGGAAAATTCAGGAATTGTCAAGAACCATTCCCACTGTGCTATCCACTTTGCTGGCCACTCCAGGGACCTATTTCAAGAATATATTAAATACCAATGTCACACAAAAATAATGAGCCACTCAAAAATATGGTTTCATGCAAAAGCAAGCTAAACAATTTTTTTCCTCCCCTTTTACAAAGCATTTCCAAATATGCTTGAAGTCACACAAAAATATTAGCGATTACTTTTAAAAAATGACAATATATACCAAAACTTGACAAAATGCATTCTGCTTTGTTTAAAGGAAACTTAAGGTGGTACCAGAAGGTCAGGAGCCCCTAGAACAAAAAAATCAGACAAAGAAGATAAGTTTTGCAAAAAGCTATGAATTGTAGGTTTGGCCTTATTTCCTCCCACTATAATTCCAACTGTGTTTGTAATCCAGAAATAAAATATAAGGTTAACAAAAGAGAGAGACTGATCCATATACATTTTTGAGCAGTATGTAACAATTCTGATTTCTCATTTAGCACTATTCTTTCTTCCAGGTAATAATAAATACTGGTCAAACAATGGCAACAATGTTTAGAAAAAAATCACAAGTACTTCTACAGTGCTTTAGAATTCTTAAGTTTACCATGAATTTAACAGATACAGTCAACAAATAACCCATTTCAACAAAATTTTAAGATCCAGATTCCACAGGAGCAGGAAACAAGCAGAATGCCAAGTTACTCTGACTTTGTTGAAAATCCCAGTCTAACTTCAGCAAAGCCATGCAGAAATTAGAATTTGCCTCCCTGGTGAAAACCTGCACTCTTAAATGTGTAAATCAAAATGCTACTTGAAATAGTTCATTAAAAGGGAAGTTTCTGCTACGCAGAGATCTTTGTTTTTTCACTGTGGAGAGAGGTTACTATCCTAAGGCAGCTAACAGACCTGGGTACACCTACACACAGGTTTTCATTTCCAGTCATTTTATCACATGAGTAATCCAACTGAAGGCAATGAAATTATCCTTGGAGTTTGAAGCAAGCATTTGCTGAAGTGCTCTCTTGGTTCACAAACTCTCAAAGACTCGACAGTCTAAATAGTTTTTTAATTACTTTTAAAGCATAGGTCATGTATTGCTAAAAAGTTATGATTTCAGGGGTTTTTTATACTCTATAAATTATTTATACAAGCATTAAACAACACATGTTTCATGAACCAATTCTCCCTTTTGTTTTCTTACCCCGAGGAAAAAAATCACTTCCATGTTATTGCTAAAGCAAATTAAATCCTGGGTGTCTGTTTTATTTATTAACTGCATGATAATAACATGAGGCATAATACATTTGTGAGAGCCCTTCTCTACTGAAGTATAATTTCTGCTGTCAGCCTCTTTATGTTTATATTCAATATTCTAGATGTCTTTGTTTCTTGGAACGTACATAGGCACACATTTATATTTTCTCCCAAAATAAATATAAATGCTATTGGTGAAATGTTTCACAACACCCACAACAAAGATCCATAAATAACTAACATACTTAGTCATTCTCCAGGAGTTTTACATGATTTGAGAGATTTAATAATTTCTTTTAAAAAGTCACAATAATAACTGTTTTATCTTTTTACACCATAATTATGATTTGGACCATTGCTTTTCTTATTTCACCCAAGCATACCACAACTCATGAATAAAATATGACAACTTTGATAGCATCCATTGCTGTGGGTTCATCCGTAACAGGAAACGTGATTGGGGTACTAAGAGCTCCCTTTTCTCCATAAGCCTTTGTTTCTGAAAATAAGCTTTTATTTAAATAGATCTGCCTCATGTCCCACCTCTCCTACACTTCTTGCCCTTAGCAGTAACACCAGCAATAATGTTTACTTTTATTTTTAATGATCACATTTTGAAGCAATTAGGATGGCATGAAGCAAGGCGGGCAGAATATCCCATCTGAAAGCTGCCACTCACAAGACATCAAAAAACATTAAAAGCAATGCCAGTATCAGAGAACAAAAAGCTAAAGCTGAGGACAAGACTTAAATATGAGAGAAATATGAGTGAAACTCTTTTTTTTTTTTTCTGGCTCCATAATTAGTTACAATGAAGGAAACCTAAATTTCTTCCACCTTTTCCCAAACAAGATCACTGTAACTAATACTGTCCTCCTACCACAGCTTGTCAGTACATTCCCTGACAAGGAAGGCTTGGGATAAATGCAACACATGAGGTTTCCAAATCATCAGCATTTACCAAATTATTCTACAAATGTCATGTTTTAAGGCTGTGCTGCTTGGCTTTCCAAACAGCATGATGAGCATCTGTGGAGACCTCCACAGACCACGAAAAATCATGACACATACACACACAAATCCCACTCCCCTCCCACACACCTTGGCTTTATTTTCCCCAGTCCTCAGGAAGAGGCTTTAAAATTTCAGAATTATTCACAATGAGCTGAAGTAGAGAGAGAGAAACAGAGGCAGATATGAATGTCATCTGCAGCCAGTCCATCTTAGAAGCAACAAGTATTTAAACTCCAAGATCCAGTTTTTAGATGTGTTTCACTCTAAAAAGATCTTTATGTTCTGTCTATCTTTATGTCACATTCCAGTTTGCAAAAAGTTTTTGAAAAAAGAAAATAAAGATGTGAACGAAGGGGGCTACACAATACAGAACTAAGCTTTACAACACAAATTTATCTCCTCTGGGAAGGTCTGTTCCTACAGATGCCAAATGGAAACCTCACAGCTTCAGAGGAGGAGTCCCCTGTATGTGCCTAAAACAGACCCTAAAACAGCCCCTGCAGCTGCAGTGATCCTGTACAATTTGTCCTATTTACAGTACAGGAGACCTCAGCAAGCTCCACTGTAATTTAAGAAATGTTACCAGAAAGGAGGGAGGACGGGGGACAGAAAGACTGTAACAAGAGGCTTTTAGGAAGCAAAACCAATTCTGAGCTGCTGCACTCACTGCTCTAAAATAGTGATTCACAGATCCCTGTCATCAGAATAACAGGACCAACTATGCTATTTTAGCAGATATGCAGCCTATAACTAAGGACATCATCCTATGTTGAAGTGGGCATCCGGTACCAAAATCAATTTTTGCCCATTCTATTAAAAAAAATAAAAATCTCATGCACTCTGTATCTTTGAATAGGCCAAAAAAGGCAAGACAATCAGATGGTATAACACCATAAAATCAGCACAGCATGACATGAATACTTCATGCCATTTATGTGGTGAAAATGAAAAAATCACAGAAAAAATTGATACCCCCTTGTGTACCATTGATACACCCACACCACAGGTGGCAGGATTGTTCTAGAATCTGGCATAGAAGAAGTAGGCTGAGGTCTAACTAGCATCTAATCTTTATTCTGGATAGACAGTCCCAAGACAGCAGGATTTTTCATCACAGGAAATGGTCCATTCCTGGCTTCTTCATTAGGTCTGGTTGTATATGTCTTTGTGTACTTCTTTAAGGTACAAAATCTTAAAAAGAAAACCCATGAATGTAATTTCAAATAACACCACTTCCTTTCAGGCAAAAGATGTAGCTGTGTTTAGAAGTAATGTAATCAAGTAGGCCAAATGCAAATATTTTGCTCAGTTATTAACAAGTTTCTACTAAAAGTGGTTTAAAATTTAAGATATCACCACCCTTGGGGTCAAAATACACAATAGCAGGCCACTTTGTTTCATTGCCTACAATAAGAATCCAATTCTTGAGCAGGGCTCTTCCCATGCTCTGCATTTCGAGCAGCTGTAGCTCAGCAGTGCCCTGAAAATGCTGCAGTTCTGCCCTTTTTTAATGCAGCATCTGTCCAGAGCTGCCTATGAGGGGCAGCATTCTTCACCCAGGACCACGCAGGGACTTGGCCCAAGGCAGCACAACTCAGGTGCCAGCTTCCCACAGCTCTGACCAGCACCTGGGCACGTCTGACAAGATGCTAGAGAATTTTCTTCCTCCACTTCAATGCTTGTTTAATAAACAGGCAGCTAATTACGGGATGGTGTGACTGAAGAGTATCCACTTGCCAAAATCTTTGCATGAAAAAGACAGTTTTTGTCATATTCTTATTTTGATGAAGATACAAGAAACTCAAACTGTTAGTCCTGCTTTTATCTGAGTTACTTTCACCAAATGCTCACGTGGTGTAGAACACCCTTACGAGCAGTATCAGAAACTAATTTCTGCATCCCCATTAAAGAGTAAAGAGCTTTTCTTCCTTTTCTGCTTATCTTCATGACAGGACTTTGTCAACAGGTTGCCAGAAGCATTCAAGGCTTTTAGCACACTACAGAAGCACTTATCCCACTTCCCCTCTGTACTTCCCATCGTGGCAAATGAAGATAGATAAGCAGCACAATTATTGTCTCCCAGGAAAGCAAAAATAACTGTCAAGGACAGAGGCAATTTGTGCTCAGAACTCTCTCCTAATCATGACAGACATGATGGGAAATCCAAAAAATGTCAAGTAACAGAAGGCAGCATGACAGCATTCAGGATGGGGAGGGGAAAAAAGGTAAAAGTAGAAATTGGTCACTGCTGTTTAATGTGACTAGGTTTCTATTTTAGTCTACACTTGCTTGGAAGCAGGGGGCAGGGGTGTTTCAAACAAGAGAATACTGAAGGAGAAAATGTGAAATTATTCACAAGCTATACCTTCATATCAATATGTTGGATAAATTTTACACCTAGACAACTTTTTAACATAATTCAAACATTAAACAAGAAACAGCCAAGACAGGATGGGTACATAAGAGAATTTTAAAAACTACCTCTGGGAACTAATAAAATTAATAAAATTATGTACCTTTGAAGCCTCAAAGCATTGTTTAATAACTATGTCTCAAGTGATCTTTAATTTCCTCCACTGCAGATGATTCATCTCACTCAGCCCTTCCTAGCTCATTGGATTCAATTCCAGATTATTTCTCTGTCCTGAAAATGGTTTTTGCAATGGAAAGAAGCCTCACTTAGACTGACCATTAAATTGAAAGAAAAAACTGTATTGTGTATACAAAGCAAAAGATTAGCTATATTAAAAGATAATTGTATTAATATTTATATATAATTTATAAGTTAGGCAGATGTTTGAATTAAAGTATCACAGGAAATTCTTGCTCAACCCTCTGGGGATGAATATTCCAAAACCTTTCTTAATTACAGGATCACACAGCCAGTGATCACAGGTCACAGTCAGTGCACAGAGGAAAGCACAAAGAGGAAAAACTAACAAACAAGGATCTTAAGTGTTGCTTCATTTTTATTGTTCAAGACTCACCTTGAACAGTAAATCCACCATATCCAAATCCTTCTCTGAAGGCAGAACACACCAAGCTAATTACTCCAGCACGGTATTTGAGCCTGCTACAAATATTAGTGAATTCTCTGTACCACTGTTGTTAGAGGAATGGGCAGTTTTACAGCAAAAGGAAGGTTCTAATTCACTAACACAAACCCCCACGCTATCCAAAGACACTTGTGAAATCTCAGTACACATCAGGGGTACTTTACAGCAACCACAAATCTCAACTTCCTGTGCTTTTCCTGATGATGCTGCCTGCACCATAAGCAAAGTTTCACCTAATCCTGCTCTGCTGGCCCAGGACTGCAGACTTTGTGTTTCCCACCCAGCCACAGCCCCATGCCCCTCTCTCCAGGCTGCTTCTCCAGCTGCTGCCCACAGCTCCCCTTACCCTGCACTCTCTCCAAGTTAAAGTCCTTGTGTTATGAACTCGAACAAGACCAGATTTTGAGAAGGAAAAAGGCTCTCGTTTATTAAAACAAACTACAGAGGACAGGGGGTTTGAGATAAGCCCAAACTCCCACGCAACAATCCAGAGATAACAACACATCCCAAACACACTGGGTTCTCCCCCAAAAAGCAGGTCCCTCAGAAGGAGAACCCCAAACCCGACTGAAGCCCTCATTTTATAACCCCTCTCAGGCCCAGGATTGGTGGGTTTTGGATCTGTGCATTCACCTCCAGCCCCCACCCAACCCTGGACCTCCACAGCAAACACCCATCGACTCAGCCCAAAGCAACAACTCCCAACCCAGCCCCAATCAACACAAACTGAACACCATTTATAACACTTGCACTGTCCTGGTCACAGTTTGCCATCACCTGCTTCCTTGCTGGCCTCCAGCTCCTCCACAGAGCTCTCTCCTTCTTGAACTCATTACCCTTTTGCACTGTTGGAAAGGAATTATTTTTTTTTTTCCCCACCAGGTATTGCCCACCATCACTTGAAGCCTAGGACAGGGAACATGGGGTAAAACCCCAAATTTACCCACCTCTGTAGGAAGCAGAGCAGGCCTGCACAGTGTGGCACATCAATGGTAAAATACCTCACTCTGACCTTTAAAAAACGAAATAAAAGTTCACAGGTTCAAGGAGCTTGCTGAGTTTCCACAGAGATAAAGCTCTGGTGAGCTGCAGGGCACCTCTGTGAGGGGACACACTGCTGGTTCTGGGCCAGCCCCATGCCCAGGCCAGCAGCACCTCTGCCAAAGTGGATTTTAAAAGGGGGAAAAAAAAATCTCATCCAGCTGGAGGGGGGCAGCTGCACAGACACAAATCCAAGTAACCGTGGGCAAAAAAACAAATTAAAAATAAAAATATTTCCAACAGTGCAAGGGTCATCAGCTGCTTGGCCAAGTGTGCCAAAGCAGATGAAGGAGGGGCTGCCCCAAAACCCCTGGTGTTCCCACCAGAGGGGATGTTTGGATACACCACCATGGGAAAGGTACCAGAGCTGCTCTCTCCCGGGACAGCTGAAGGCAGAACTAAGATTTCCAGCCACCATGTTGTGCCTTCCTAATTTTTCTGCTGCTGTAAGATTTGTGCTGTGTAAAAACAATACTGCTGATATTTAATATTTGCTATAAAGGTAGCAGGAGAGATCCCACAAAAAGCAATGACTCTTGTCTCATTATCTCACATAAAGAGGGACTGACGCCTGAATTCCAAAATTCAGTTTATCTCTCCTACTCTCACTGCAGACCTCCCACACCTGCCCCAGGAGGAGCAGTGACATGTTTCCTCCCTGCTCCCTCTCAGCCAGCCCCTGGCTCTGTTGTGAGCTCTGCAGCTCACACACCTTGCATATCGTGCTGCCACAGCAGAGTTCAACACTCGGAGAGGATTCAGACCTTGGCCATAGTGCCCAGGCCACTGAGAATGAGGGTGACAAGCTCAGCCCTGTGACCGTGCTCACAGGAGTCCCAGGATGAGGGAAGAGATGAGGATCTGACTCCATGGTTCACAAGGCTGATTTATTATTTTATGATATATATTATATTAAAACTATACTAAAAGAAGAAAAGGTTTCATCAGAAGGCTGGCTAAGCTAAGAACAGAAAAGAAGAAAATGATAACAAAGCTTCTGTCTCAGACAGAGAGTCTGAGCCAGCTGGGCTGTGATTGGCCATTAATTAGAAACAACCACATGAGCCAAACACAGATGCACCTGTTGCATTCTGCTGCAGCAGATAACCATTGTTCACATTTTGTTCCTGAGGTCTCTCAGCTTCTCAGGAGGAGAAATCCTAAGGAAAGGATTTTTCATAAAAGATGTCTGTGACACAGCACAGCTGGACAAAGGCAGCAGGCATCACCTGGCCCTGGAACTCAGTGAGCACAGCTCAGAGCTGAGCTGCTGCCCCAAATGCATTGCCAGGGCACAAGAAGAGTTTCCTGAAGACTGTCCCATCAGAGGTATTTTGTTCCTGATAAAAAGGGGTGTGTGCTTATCCCACTTCCCCTTTATCCTCCTGATGACAAGATCAATTTAGGCAGCTGTCCTTATCCAGCAGCCTCAAACATGGCAAAGCTGGCCAGCATTCAAACCTCTCTCTGTTCAGCACTGCAACACCTGACTGAAACTCCTGGATTGGAATCTGGAAACACTTCTACTCTCTAAGTGAGGAATTAGTCTAAAAAAAGCCAGGATTTGTAAAGCACGGAAGGAAAACACCAACAGAGAGGAGTGCACTTCTTCTGGAAGCTCAAGAGTCTCCTGGGCCTCACCTCCACCCGCCCTGGAAGCGCAGCTTTGATCTCTCTTTTGGCCTGAAGCAGGACACTCCTTTTTTCCAGGAACTCAACGAGTTTCACTCTTTTTCTCACAAAAACATTGCCTTTCTCTACGCCTTAAGACACTTGTTATTCTTTCACCTCTCCTGTAGGAGCCACGAGTGTACAGAAAAGCACTCAGCAGTGTCTGGTACAAAGTGGGAATAAGGAGCATGACTGAACCCTGTGCTGCTGCAGCAGCTCCAGGCCAGGTGTTTCTCTTAAATCCAGTGGCTGTGTGATACAAGTCAAGAAATGGTCAAGAACAAAGCACTGCAGATCTCCAGACTTTCAACAGTGGTTTATTTTGCTGAGTGCTAAACATAGCACACATAGTAAAAAGACCATTCCTAATTTAAAGGCTAAGTTGAAAAATAGTGCCAGATTGCTAGTAAAGGAAACAGCAAAGCCTTCATAAACTTTCAGGGCTGGGAGGTAGCGGTTTTGTAAATAAAGGCTTTAAGTCTCTGTTAAATCCAAAAAGATGTTGCAGGAAGAATTAAAAGAAATAGGCATAGCTGACAGGTTGTTAAAGGAATAAAATCTTACTTCCACAACACAAACTGAGCATGGAAGAAAAGTCAGACTGGTTAAATTAATCACATCTTAAACAGCTAGGCTAAAAACTGCTCTCAGTCTACCCAGAAACAGGATGACCAGTTAACGTCCTTTTGCCTCGTTTATCATCACAGCTTTCCCCTCACACTGAATTCAAGATCCTGGTAAGCCCAGGTCAGGACAAGCCCTGCTTCCCTGCTATCTGAAACAGGGAACAGGACTGAGCCTGTATTTAAATAAATAAATATTTACAATATTTATTATTTGCATTAATTGTATTAATTTACACTAATTGTATTATCTACAGCTCACAGTATAATCCTGTTCTGATCCTGTTCATTTCTCATGCCTGTAAGATACCATTGGCAGATGTCTTACATTCCATGTTTGTAAGATGTTATTGTAAGGCATGTTATTAGGTGAAAAGTTTGTATTTTCAGTATATTTCTTTGAGGCAGATCTTCCACCCACCCCCACAACCATTCCCTTGACCTCCCTGGCCTCCTAGCTGAAGATGTGGGTCAGACATCGGGGTCTTGGGTGCCCCATTGCCCAAAAGCACTCATCAAGAATCTCCACTCAGCCTCCTTTGCCCTTTCATGCTAGAGCAAATCACTTGCCCACCAAGACATCCTCTCCCATGTTTGTGTGTAAAAGTTAATAAAAGACAAATAATTAAGAGACCAGAATGTTATGGATCTTAAGAATCAGACTGATTGCAGAATTGCAATTATGAGTTATATATCTACGTTTCCTCTAATGCACATTGTCAGCACTTACACTGCTCTGTTTTTTTACTTCCTCATCCCCCTTTCACAGAGAATGGAACTGAAAAATTCAAATAATGGAACTGATCAATCAAAAATCCAGCTGAAATGCTCTAACAATCAAAGCCCGTGCCCAGCAGGACAACTCAGATGACTACACTTAATTATAGGTTTCTATGCTTTTCTGAATTAGGAACAGATTTGCTTGCCCAAAGGCAACCCACATCTCTCAATTGCCACTTTGGTCCTACCATGCTGTCACACAATTTGCAACAGAGCTGAATTTGTTTCTTAGCCTATAAATCTGCTTCGCTCAGAAATCTGAGGTCTGGCTGTTCATACCAATATTATCAAAAAATCAGAATACTCCACCAGCTTTACTGGGATGGTCTCTGACTGAAATCACAAACTCTTCAAAGAAAATTCCTTCTGCATTTTCTCTAGGACAAATGAAATCATGACATCACTTCCCAGAAACTCTGTAACAAACAGTATGTCATTTACTATAAGAGACCTATCATTGAAAACTCAAATTAAAATAGTATTTTCCCTTTCTTTTGTGCATATCTTCATATCACTCCTCTTTTTCATTTCAAGAATGCTCAAAACTTACAGACCTTTCTCTTTCAAATAGTTTAATTCAGAAAAAAATAATTGCTTAGGAGAACATTCCATATTTTCCTGGACTTACCCTGGACACAAAACTGTCTAGATTGGGGAAAAATTACCATTTCTCTACCTCCAAGCTGCAAACTTGCTGGAACACACAGAAGAACACTCAGTTTGAACAGCTCCAGTATAGCCATTTTAGAAAATTCATCTCACAAGACAGAAAATGTTCCACAAGGAGCTTTTCTGTAAGCTCAGAGCCCCCATGCACGCTGTCAAAGGTGGCAGGCAAAACTGCCACTGTGAAAATGTGGTGAGGACTGAGCAGAGCTGTGCTGAAAGCACCACACCTTCCACCTGGAATAGCAGATACAGGCATTTTGAAACTAAGCTCTAACTTCCAGGCTCTCTCTCCTCTGGGAGTGTCATGTTTGTGAAAAATCCATGTATTTTATGATTGGCTTTTTGCAAATATTAAAATGAATGTTATATGTGTTGTGTTACAAAGTAGCGCTGTGTTAATTCCCTTAAGTAGTGTGTTAAATATAGTTTTAGGTTATAAAAATTGTTAAAATAGAAGCTATGCCATGTGGGATACTTTTTTAAAGAAAGGACTCCGGCTGAGATGGCAGCCACAAGACACCTGAATCTTTCAGAGAAAAAGAATTTATTGCCCCATTATCAGAAGAAATGAACGTTTTCCCACCTCAAAGGCGCTGTCAGGATTCAGAGGAAGAAGTTGACACTGCCCAGACAGAATCCTGTGTTTGAATGCAATTTATGTATCATGGATGAGATGTATGAATATGCAACATGCTGTTGTTTTGAAGGGTTAACCCTCTGTTAACATGGCTCCTTTTTCGGGCTTGTGCTGCCCAGAAAAAGTACCCGGACGTTTGTAACTCTTTGTCTCTATTGTCTCATATTGTTCCAATTCAAATTGTCCAAATTATTATTACTCTAATTGTATTACTATTTTTATAACCATTTTATTACTATTAAACTTTTAAAATTTTAAAAACAAGTGACTGGCGTTTTTCACAATGTTGGACCAGGGTTTTTTGTGGATCTCTGTGGAATAAAGCACTACTTCCATCTTAGACATAGCAATCTCCCATACACTCCAATTTCTATGCTGGTTTTACTGTATGGCAAGATAAAACTCAAAATTGAGTATCTCCTGGTTGCAGCCAAAGGACATGGCCCACAGCCAGGGTGTAGCTGTAAATTCACCTCTGCTAGGAAAAGGGGATCCCTACAGCTGCCAACACACTGCTGACATTTAACAAGCAACAGATAGGAACAAGAAGGGAAGAAGAGAACACGGCAGCTTCAGATTCCATCCCAGCTGACAGCAAAGGCCTTCGGCCTCCTCATGACCCAAGGGCTGGTGAGCTTTACCAAAGAGAGTCACTTTCCTGAGCCACTTTGCAGCAAGTTTTACACTAGAGGCTTTGCTCAAGAAGAGGGCTATTCCTGTGTGCATTAGCAAAAAGCATTTCTGTTCTGGGAATTAAAAAAAGCTTTATGTACCTAACGACAGTCTTCGAATTATTTATTCATTTCATACTGTGAATGTTTGTTTATTGCTTCCCATGAGCATCTATCTTTCAGCTTATCCATTCCTATGGATTTTGTAATTCCAGCTTTTTTACACCAGTCCTAAATTCCCAAATTACAGATGGAGGAAAGAACAGAATAGCCAAAACATTCTCACCATTAACCTTTCAAAGCTACTTTCAGTATCAGTGGTCTCGATCCAAGTCCTGACAAACACATCTCAGACTTCTTCCCTACAGTCTGTGAAAACTCACCACACTCACACCACAACTCATCAGTGTGGTTGCAATTAACTGCATGAAAGAGCAATTGGAATGATTAACAGATTCAGGCCACTGGAGTCCTTAGAGGATTGACTATAATGTATTATTTGTCCATAATACACAAAACTGGACTCAGGGTATCAAGAAAAAAAAAATGGCATCTTTAAATGAAAAGAATCAATGCTGCTCTTTTGGACACTAGTTTGGGAATCAGTGAAAATTAAGTTGCTTGTTGTATCATAGAAGACAGAAAACAAATCCTGAGGTGGTCTCGTTGAAGATTGCAAAGCAAGATGTTTCCATTACCATCTGTATGGCAGATTACCTCTGTCAAGTGGGCAGTTTGCCTTATCTCTCTCTTTGAGTGACCACAATCACTCCTCCCTCAGGAGGGGACATTGCTGATAACAGCTATGGAATGTCACTGCATGGTTGATAAGAACTACAGCATCCCATTGGGAGATGTGAGCCCAGAGGGAGGAGCCAAGCATTGCTCCCCAGACAGAATCCAGAGGTTTTGAGACACCAGCACGGCTTTCTCCACTGGATTTCCCAGAGGAACAGCAGCTGCCTCTGCCTCCACTGGATCTTCAGAGGAAGAATCCATCCTTCTCTACAGGATCCCTGCTCCAGCAGAACCACACCTGACACTGCAGGACTGCAGCCACAATTCCAATGGGACTGCCACCAACACCCCACAGGTGTCAGGTTGGGTTCTGACTCTGTCAGTGTTGTTCTAGTGTACTGCATTGTTTATTTTATCCTTTTATTTTTTTCCTTTCCCTATTTAAGAACTGTTATTTCTTTCTCCCATATTTTTGCCTGAGAGCCCCTTAATTCAAAATTTATACCAATTGGGAGGGGTGGGGAGGGTTGACATTCTCCATTTCAGGGGAGGCTCCTGCCTTCCTTAGCCGACTCCTGTCTTTCCAAACCAAGACAGGTATCCAGAAGCAGCTCTGCTCTGACTCCTAAACTGGCCAGATAAAGAAGAACCAAGATTGCAGACCCACTTCCCTTGCTATTTACAGTAGAGTCAGCTAGCACTGCAGATCCAGAGCTGAAGCTGAATGAGATAATAATCATCTGCCTCTAAAAACAGCTACAGATAAGAAAAAGGGTCTTCAACATTGACTAAAGCACAGTAAAGAAAAAACATAGGAAGCATCCACAATAAAAATGTTTCCAATAGTGCATTAATTCACATGTTAATCTCAAACCATATAAATGTCTTTCCTGCCTAATTAGCACATTGTAGCAACTCAGTACTTCCATCTCATGGGACACTGTCCCTTAATCTAGACCTTACCTAAATGCATTGTAAAACTACATCCTGAATCTCACTCAGTAAAAATACAAAAAAAAAAAAAACCAACATTATTTTCAAACACTTCACAAACTTCATGTTAGAATACTTAATGAAGGGGGAGAAAAAACCACAAAGTGACTTATCTTGCCCTTGACTTAAACACAAAAGCATTCTATCTGGCCCCCTTAGCAGTTTTCACAAAGCTGATGAAGATTTGCTACATTACCAATCAGTGTTAACCCATGAAATGCCTTCTCATAGTTACACAGCTTTAGCTGTGTGTCTCTCTGCATGTATATGATCACAGAGAAAAAAAAAACCCACAAGTCCACCATTGGAACCACTCTGACATATTTAGTGGGAAATAAATATCAGGGAGTATTGGAAACAAACCCCAAAATCCCTTGCCACTACCTGACAGCGCACACACAAAAAATAGCATCTGTATTTCAAGAACTAATTCCAAGAAACAGACATCAAAGAAAGCAATAGTTAGGTAAGACCACCATTACAGGGAACCACTTAAGCATCAAAGCTGTCCTGAGCTCATGCAGACAGAAGCAAGATAAGAAAGCTGAGGATGTTTCTCTCACCTTGGAATAAGAAGGCTTTGCTGGCATTGTGTAGTCCTGGCACTTGTGTTACCCCCAGGGTTGTATTCACCAGATCCAGCTCGGTGATGATATCAATTTGTAAGTCAGGATCCATTCCAAATCCTACAGCTGTTGGAGGCAGAGAGAGTTAGATCAATTTTATTTCAAATCAGGTAATGGAAAGAATAGAGAAGAATATCTAGCACAGACATTTCTAGTACCTTCCCACTCCCACACACACACTGTACACAGTAATTACTTACAAGACAGTAACTGAGAGGCAGGAAAGAGAAGATATTCTATTCCAAGTCTTTCAATTAAGCTATTTCCTTCCCAGAGATTTTACTGTGCACATGTTAAAGCATTCTAGAGCTGATACATTTATCCAGTATCTTCAACAGGTTCAAATAAAGAAAAGCATAACCACCTAGGCCAAACCATGAGAGAGATTTGCAGCACTCATCTGTTGCCACATTATTTCCAGGGAGATGTAAGGGCTGAAAACTCCTCTCACATTTCCTACCTGACTGTGACCAACTGAGCAGGCCCACAGCTCATCACCTAAACCCAATCCATTTTCCCAAGTGACCAAAGGAGCTTGGAGCAGATGTGGAAGCAGGGCAAAGAGCACCCTCCTGTAGGCTAAGAGCCCTGGGTAGTAAAGGGGAATGAAGGTATTTGATTCCCTTTTTGTTGGATACTCAAACACCAAGGTATTTGACAGTACCTCTGAAGCACACCTCTGCTGCTGCCAAAGCCCACATTCACTCACTCCAGCCAGCTGCAGCACCTCTGGGCTGCAGGAGCACCTACTAGAAAAGCAGAAATCTAAACCTGAAATTCATAAAAGGCTTATGAAAAGCCTGGGTACCCCTCAATCCACTAGGGACCTGATGGGATTGACATAAAAGACACAGATTCCAAAAGTTTTTAAATGCTGTGGTGAAGAGTGCAGGGCAACTTGATGGTCAGCACACCAAATTCACCAGTGTTTCACTCAACACAGCAGTAAGAGGGACATGAGATCTGTGCCTGAGACACAGGTCAAATAGCTCATGTGGAATCCAAACACTTTCCTAATTACATTTTTCACTAAAAAGCCTGGGTACCCCTCAATCTATTAGGGACCCGATGGGATTGACATAAAAGACACAGATCCCAAAAGTGTTTTTAAATGCTGTGGTGAAGAGTGCAGGGCAACCTGATGGTCAGCACACCAAATTCACCAAAGATAACTCATTTTTTCCTAGGGATGGGAAGAGGGCAGCCTGCCCTCAGTTTTCTCTTAACACAGCAGTAAGAGTGATGTGAGATCTGTGCCTGAGACACAGGTCAAATAGCTCACGGTGGAATCCAAACACTTTCCTAATTACATTTTTCACTAACATCATTAGGAACAGGCTCCAAGAATGAAATCCTGACACAGCTGAAGTCAATGCTAAAAGTCCCATTGACTTCCATGGAGCAAGGACATTACCTGTAAAGCACGTCCAGATTGATTTCCACTAAGTAGACTTCACATTCAGGTCTAAATTGATTGATTTGTTATTCCAGGACTACACTTCTGGATCATTTAAGCAGCAAGTACTCTGGTTTGATTCTTTGAAAGGCTCTGAGAAATTACTGAGGTGTAGAGAATGAACAAGAAGTTACATACACTACTCATAAATCTTCTGTACTCCAGAACTTTCTCTTCTCCTCAAGGATGAAAAGTTGATGGAATAACATGTTGTGCTAACAGAGAGATTCTACTCCGCAAGGGACAGAGCATTAAAAAAATACTGAAAATACAGCTTTAGGAGGTCCTCTAGCAACCTTACTCTACAGGAAATTAAGATCTAGAGCATCTGATGGAACTGAGAAGCTCCAAGAGGCTGACACATCCACACACACAGTGCTTACCTAGGATATGGGGATAAACACATTTTTGTAGAAAATTGGATTAGGAGAATATTAGAGAACCCAGACAAATTCTCCAAGGTAAAAACTTCCCAAGATAATCAGCAGCATTATCATCAGGCTCTTTGTACTATCTTTGACTTCCACCGTAGGCACTCAGGCACTGAATGACCACAGCTGACAACATCCACACTGGTGACTAAAACACCTTCCCTTTTCTGGAATAAAGACCAGAACCAAAACAAGAAAGGACTTGTTATTCTTCTAAGGTTTTCATTCAACAGAAAAAGCAGCACAATGTCAATAGTGTGAATTTACCTACCAGCAAAAGACAAGTGTTTTGCTGTCCCTGTGAGAAAGAGGATGCTGTCCTCATTAGGAAGGGCTTACATCTATTCAAATCAGCATAATCTGCTGATATGAAGGGAGGTCAAGTAGGTGCTAAAACTTGCTCAACAAAAGGACAAACTGCGTTCAGTAAGACAAATCTCAAACCTATAAAGTAAGTGAAAGCTCTGTCACAGACATCAACAGGGTGGGGACAGAAAGCACAGCGAGCAAGTATAGGCACTCCCATAAATCACAGCAGCTCCACTGCTCTATTAGAGCTGTTTATTGCACCCTGGAATACCCAAGGTTCAACAAGTATACATCACTGTAGCTCCACAGGCTCTCGATTTATGCCAGCAAAGGATCCTGTGTGACAGCTTCAGTGTGTTCTCTTCCAGCTTTTAAAATACTTTTGAAAACAAAGACCGTTTCTTATGTCACAGTAACTATTTAGCAAGAGCTTACACTGCTTTAAATACTTCGTCATTTCCTGAGCTGGGTCTTCAAACGGCAGCAGGCACTCAAATGCCGAGTTAATAATTAATAAACAACAAATCAGCAGCTTCAGTATGATACCAAGTCTCCCTTTTCCCCTGTGGTCTCCCCTAGTCTATCAGAAAGATACCACATGCATATCAACCACACTTGCGTCTAGTATTCATGCTGTCTCTCTCCAGTGGAACATGTAGCTGGAAATGCCATCTCTTCTGAAGTAAAAATTAAGCATCAAGCAGTCTGCTCTCACTGAGAGGCTGTGCAATGCCAGGGCCCGATTCTGGATGATGTTGGTTTCAATTCCTATTTAAAGTAATTGGGCCATTCCTCTTAAATCAGTGGCTTACACAAGCAACAGCCCAAATGCTTCAGGCAGGTGGGCGGGAGTAGAAATCATCTCAGGACTTGGTGGATTCAGCCCCAATGCGAACTGAAGGCACTACAGTAGATTAGAGGATTAAGCCATATAATTATGAATGATGTCACTAGGAAATCCCTAAAAGAAATTAATTCTGCCTTACAGCTCTGACAGCTTTTATTCTCTGCTTCTGCCTTTATCACTTACACCCAAGCACCAGCAATCATGCCATGCTCCATCTAGCTAATGTGCAGCCATGCAACACATGCAGCACATTTATAACGCCCCCGACATGTAACGTGCTGTTTGGGGATGGAAAAACTTTTACTTAAAGCACACTCAACACAATCAAGTCATTTGCACGTACCCACGTGAAACCAGTAAAATGGTAAAGAAGAGGTTCCAGAACAGACATTTTGCTCTCTCCTCTCACAACTTCGATGGCAATTGTTGCACACAGAGAACTTTCCAAGAAGTAGAGTTTTGGGTCCTGCTGACCATTTAAATCTCTCAATGCACTATCAGGGGTAACACCACTACAAAAGGGACACGTACTATTTTCCTTCAACTATTTTTTATGCCACATATCTCTGCAGATTTGGATGAGCTTATAATTACCATAAGAATTAATTACAAAACATTAATTCCTTTGCATTTTGATAATTGGGCCGGGCGGTTTCCCTGAGAACAGCTAGAAAGAAGAAAGGAGAAACGTGTACCTCAGCATCTCCAGCCGAGGAGGAGCGCTACCCGGGGACCAGGAACAAAGCCTTCGCAAGGAACAAGAAGCGCTACCTGGGTCGCGCAAGGCTGGAGAGACAGCGGAGCCGGCACGGCCCCGGCTGGAATAACGCGCTGGCGGCTGGAATAACGCGCTACCGGCTGGAATAACGCACTAACGGCTGGAATAACGGAATAACGCACTAACGGCTGGAATAACGCACTAACGGCTGGAATAACGGAATAACGCACTAACGGCTGGAATAACGCGCTACCGGCTGGAATAACGCGCTACCGGCCGCAATCGCGCCCGTAGCGCCGCGCCCCGCACCGCGGGCAGCCACCGCACGGACACGGGCACGGCCCCGCACCGCTCCCGGTCCCCGCGGGCTCAGCCCGCCTCACCGCTCTCGCAAACTTTCCCACGGCCGCCCCCGGCCGCCGCGGAGCGCCCGCCCCACAGAGCCCCGAGCCCGGCTGCACCCCGCGGAGCCTCGAGCACGGCCCGCCCGGTGGCGGCGGGGGATGCCCGGCCCCTCAAGCCCGGGGCGGGCTCCCGCTGCCGCCGCCTCCCCCCGCAAAGTTTCCGCCGCTTGCCGGCGCGCCCCCGGGCGGGCGGCCCAAGCGCCTCGCTCCCCAGGGAGGGCGGCCGGGGCGGATGCCGGCCCCTTACCTGCCCCGGCGGCGGCCGCACACGCCCAGAGGAGCAGGAGGAGACCCATCGGCGCGGCGCGGGCGGCGGCGCCCGCTCCCTCGCTCGCTCTCTCCCTCCCCGGCCGCCGGCAGCTGCTGCGGAGCCGCACCGAGCCCAGCGGAGCCGAGCGCAGCCTCCGATACGCGGAGCGGCTTCCGGCAGGAGGCGGCGGCGGCTCCGCCCGCTGCCCAGGTGCGCGGCCCGACGCCCCCGCAGCGGGGGCTCCCGCCCGCCCCCCGCCGTGACGCGCACCGGCCCCCCCGGGCCTCTCCAGCGCCGCCGCGGCACGGCCGCGCTCCGAGCGGAGCGGCTCCCCGGGGAGCCCCGCACTGCACGCCGGCCCCGCTCCCATAACAGGAACCCCCGGACCGGGAGCCCCGCTGCCGGCACGTCCCATAACGGGAACCCCACCGGGACCGCACCGGCATCAGCCCCGCTCCCATAACGGGAACCCCCGACGGGAGCCCCCGCACCGGCATCAGCCCCGCTCCCATAACGGGAACCCGGACCGGGAGCCCCGCACTGCACACGACGCTCCCATAACGGGAAAACTCCCGGACCGGGACCCGCACCGGCATCAGCCCCGCTCCCATAACGC
Source organism: Geothlypis trichas (assembly GCA_009764595.1). Taxonomy (NCBI): domain Eukaryota; kingdom Metazoa; phylum Chordata; class Aves; order Passeriformes; family Parulidae; genus Geothlypis; species Geothlypis trichas. The sequence goes on along the minus strand of CM019906.1, from coordinate 4,053,462 downwards.
GGAACCCCGGACCGGGAGCCCCGCACTGCACACCGCCCCGCTCCCGCAATGGGAACCCCCCGGGCCGGAGCCCCGCAATGCACACGGACACGCTCCCCTAACGAGGAACCCCAAGTGAGAGAGGGGCCCCGCACTGCAACACTGCCCCGCTCCCATACGGGAGCCCGCACTGCACACCGGGCCCGCTCCTATAACGGG